>OY728130.1:1027975213-1029225213 GCA_963277665.1 Viscum album
ATGTATATCAGGAAAGTTTATCCAGAGGGAAATCTTCTCTAAAAGGGATAAAATGGGCATTCATGGTGAGATGGTCCACTATAACCCCAATCACATTGTTCCCTTTGGAAGTTTTCGAAAGACCAGTGACATAGTCCATAGTGATATTATCCCACTTCCATGCTGGTATGGGTAGCGGTTGTAATACACCCATAAGAAGTTGTCGTTCTGCCTTTACTTGTTGACACACCAGGCACCTTATAGTGTAATCAGCAATCTTCTTCTTCTTCTTATCCCACAAATAATAATAACGATGGTCTCTATACATCTTAGTGCTTTCGGGATGTATATAGAAATTAGTGCTATGAGCTTCATCCATCAGTTATTTCTTTATCTCCAGAATAGATGGGACACATAGTCTTGTACGAAATTTCAATACACCTTCATGATCAATATTGATATCAGGAAACTTCCCATTCATCACTGCCTCAATCTTCTTTTGCAACAAAATATCTTTTTTTTAGCCTTCTTGGTCATATCTTGTAATGAAGGATAAAAAATAATTTGGCATAGGGTTGATGATGTCCTTTCCCTTACAATCCCCATGTCTAGTTTTACTAAATCCTTAATCAAGGGATCTCCTAGGATCCTCATTCTTTCCAGAACAACAGGGTCATTCTTGCTTAATGCATCTGCGACTTTATTTGCTCTTCTAAGGTGATAATTAATTGAACAATCATAGTCTTTAATAAGCTCCAACCATCTCCTTTGTCTCATGTTCAATTCTTTCTGTGTGAAAATATACCTTAAACTTTGGAGGTCAGTGTATATATCACATTTCTCCCCATAAAGATAGTGCCTCCATTTCATTAGAGAAAAAACAATTGTCGGCAGCTCTAGATCATGTGTTGGATAATTCTGGTCATTTTTCTTTAACTGATGAGATGCATAATCAATTACCTTGTAATTTTTCATGAGGACTCACCCAAGAACATTCAGAGATACATCGCTAAAAATAATGAATCCTTCTCCAATAGAGGGTAGTGTTAACATAAGTGTAGTAACCAATCTCTTCTTTAGCTCTTGGAAACATTCCTCACATTCCATTGTCCAGATGGACTTAACCCCTTTTTGAGTCAACATGGTTAGTGGATTAGAAAGTCGTGAAATTTTTTTCACAAACCTCCTATAATATCCTGCTAAACCAAGGAAACTACGAATCCCAATTACTATTGTGGGTTGAGGCCACTCCTCCACAACCATTTTCATTGCAGGGTCAATTGAGATTCCTTCATTGGTTACGATGTGTCCCCAGAAAGCCACTTATTGTAACGATTACTCACACTTTCTGGACTTTCCAAATATCCTCTCCTTCCACCGAGTTTGCAAAATGATCATCAGATGATCTTAATGTTGCTCATGACTTTTTAAATATATCAAAATATCATCAATAAATACTACCACAATGTTATCATGGTAGTCCTTAAAGACTCTATTCATCAAATCCATGAAAATAGAAGGAGCATTAGTCAAGCCGAAGGGCATAACAGAAAACTCATAATAATCATATCTTGATCAGAAGGCAGTCTTTCGAATATATTCCTTCTTCACCCTCAGTTGATGATAACCATATTGAAGATCAATATTGGAGAAAAATTGAGCCCGATGAAGTTGGTCAAATAAATAATAAATTCTTGGAAGAGGGTATTTGTTCTTCACTGTGATCCCGATCAGTTCTCTATAATCAATCCATAGACGCACTGATTCATCCTTCTTCTTCACAAAGAGCTCTGGATATCTCAAACAAGACACACTCGGTTGGATAAACCCCTTCTCCAGCAGGTCTTGGAGTTGTTTCTTTAACTCCTCTAGCTCCATATTTTCCATTCTATATGGGGTATTTGATATCAGTTGAGATCCAGGTATGAGTTCAATGGATAACTCTTCCTCTCTTCCTGGGGGAGGTCCATGTAGCTCCTCCGAAATTACGTCCATGTATTCTTGAACAATCAAAACATATTTTATTTGTATACTCCATTTCCCTTCTTCATCCTCACCAATTTACCCCATAATGAAGGATATAAGAGGTGCCTCTATACAAAGATCATGTCAGGATATCTATCCATTGACGATAATTGTAGGTCTTTCATTCAAAACTACTGAGATTTCCTTACTTGTGCATTTGATCTTAGCATTATACTTTTAGAGCCAGTCCATACCTAGTAAAACGCAGAATTCCATCATGGGGATGAATACAAAATTTGCGATAAGATTGTTCTCACTAAAGTAAACACTAGAGTCTCTAAACACTGTTGATGCATGGATAATCCCACTTGGAGTCTTGAGTGATAACTCTACCTCTAGCAGTTCGGGGATTGAATCAATATTCATTGTAAACATGGAAGAAATAAAGGAATGCATAGAACCATAATCAAACAAAGTACTTGCTAGTTTTGATAGGACAACAAGAGCAACCGCTACCACGTCATTCGAAGCTTCAGCTTCAGTAGTCGTGATAGAAAATGCACAACCTTGTTCCCTTGTCCTTTGTTGAGGTTGATGTTGATTCCCCTCCACTACCCTCAGATTTGGAGAGTGATTAGAAAAGTTCCCAAGCTGTCCACACTTGAAGCATTTGACTTCGGGTAGGGCCAAAACCATATTTCCTCTATACTTAGTGTTGGGAAGTTGAGGCTTCACCTAACTATGAAAATTACAAGCAATATGGCCTTCTCTTCCACACTTTTAGCACTATCCACTTCCGATCAAGCAGTTCCCCGAATGCTTCTTCCCATATTTATTGCATGTGGCAAGTTTCATTTTCAGTCCACCTCTTTACTGATCAAATATTCTTTCCATGCTTGGTTATAAATCTTTCTTCTTCTCATTAGATTTGTGCGGCCACTGTGTCTCACAAAACTCCAGTTCAACTTTCATAGCACTTCGAACTATTTCTTCATAGCTAACATAGTCCCTATTGGCTAGATTCTTCCGCAGATGAGGTCGTAGTCCATAAAATAATCTATTAAACATCCCATTATGGTTCATGACAAAGCGTGAGGTATAACGGGAAATACTTGTGAAGTTCATCTCGTAGATTCCAATAGATTCATTCACCTTCTGCTTCAGCTCATGAAATTCTTTCTCCATTGTCATTCTCATAGAACATGGGAAATACTTATTGAAGAATATTCCCCTGAACTCTTCCCACTCCATAGCTTCCATCTCTCCTCTTGGCTTCATGTTTTTTATCAGTGACCACCACTAATCAGCTTCTCCCTCTAGGAGGTAAATATCTAGGGTGACTTTTTCTTATTCCGAACAATGAATTACAGAAACGATCTTTTCAATGGAGCATATCCATTGTTCCACAACCAATGGGTCAGTAGATCCACTAAATGTTGGGGGTCGCTGATGTAAAGACCCGGAAATTTCAAGGAACATTTTTTCTTAATTTTCTTTGGAATTTTAAAAGAACACAGTTTCTGACGGCGCCTGATTCCGAGGCCCGGTGTGCCCGGAATTAATTTCCGAAGTTTAGCTCGGGTACGTTCAGTGAACGAACGGGCGGGAATTTCTAACTTTTGAACCGGTGCCCGGAATCGAATTCTGAGGGCACCGATGGAACTGCAGCGCCAGTAATTTCTTAGGAACTCTTTTTCCGTAGTTGCGTTTTATCGATAACAGAGGTTTTTTTTTGGGTTTTCTTTAAAAGTGTAATAATAAAATAACGTGCCATGTTGCACTTTATTTTATTTCAGCCGCCATTGGGAGTGAGGTGGTTGAATCCTCCTCCTGGAGGTTGGAGGTGGGGCCACCACACCTTAACCTCCCTTGAGAGGTTATGGTGGTGGGGCCCACCCAAACTAAACCTCCCATGGGTGGTTTATTATGGTGGGGACCACACGGGGCTTAACCCCCCAATTAATGGGAGGAGAGGAAACCTCCCAACTCTCCCTCACTAATGAGGGAGAGCCTCTTAATTCCTCAACTCCACATTAAATGGGGAGAAACTCCTTGGCACCCACCCCTCTTAAGTGGTGCCAACAGACCTCTTTAATTTCGTCAACGCAATTTATTTCACCTGACCCCCCCATTTTAAAAAATTTTTGTAACCACGATGGTTACATACCTCTCCCCCTCACCTATATATAGGGATCTTGGGAGGGGGTTTGGGGGACGGCTTCACCAAGCGACGGAACGCTGGTAAAGTACCGCGATGCCCAACACTTGGGAGAATTAGAGTTCTCCAACGAAGAACGCCTTTTTCCAAAGCAGATAGACGACACTTCTTCTTCCTTTCCGCGACCTCCTTCCGTGTTGAATGAATGGGCGTCGTCTGCAAGGAACATCGACGAATCTTCATCTTTGAACGTTTCCCGATGTCAACGAAAGGGCACCACTTAGATCCGTGACTTCGTCAATGACGATTACGGAGGCACGTTCCGCGAGGATGTCTTCCGCGTCACCGATTTTCGCATCGGCGACGAATGAACGTCGAATCCAAGGTAGGGGTTTTGTCTTTTTTTTCAAATTATGTGTTTCTTTCCCTCGAACAGAAAAGAATAATCTGTTGGACGTTGTTCCAAATTTTATTAAAAATTGTGAAAAGCTCATCGTTGTGTTTTTACGATTGGCCGACTGTTATCGTTATAACGGAAGGAGACCGGACCGCACGAACACGACCGATTCTCCTCCCCCTTCTAATCCTTGGTGTTGATTTAGCGAAGACAGCGTGGTGTCGTCGCACCACGCAGGAACAAAAGAAAACACGGCCAGAGCGGGCTGCGACGAAGGAACGTGGTGCCATCGTGTCGCGCCGTAGGTTTCAAACGAGGTCGCGGCCGGAGTCGGACCGCGGCGGAAGGACGAGGCGCCGTCATGCCGCGTCGAAAGGATTCACGTTCAACTTGGAAGTGGCGGCCGGAAAAACCGGCCGCCTGAGAACTCGAAGGAGGCGGCTGGAAATCCAGCCGCCGGCGCCGGAACGAGCGGGACCGCGGGGTCCCGCGGTGAGAACCCGTCCGGCCCCGCGCTGGCCGGCCATTACAAGGGGGGAGCCCTGGGGTGTAACCCCCCCGGCAATACACATGACGCGACCCCTTAATGGTGTCGCCGTTTGAAAAATTAAAGGGGGGCAATGCCCCTCCCTTTAGCGCGTCGCGCTGTCCGAGACGCCGTGCCGTCGAGTCGTCGCGCCGCCGAGCCGCCGAGCTGTCGCGCCACCGCGCCGCTGCGCCGCTGGCCGGGACGAGCCGCTGGTCGGGCCGAGCCGCCGGGTCGGGCCGCCACTCGGGGCGGGTCGACCCGGTTCGGGCCGGCCCGGGGGGTACTGGGCCGGGTCGGACCGGGCCCATACCCCCCCTGTCTTCAGACATGATTGGTTCAAATGCCCATAACTTGGGCTGCAGACATCCGATCGACGAACCGTCAGTTGCGTAGTGATCCTTGGATCTAGACGGTCGTTTCGGTATACTATACTCAAGGTGCACCTTCCTTTTCGGGAGCCTACGTGGTTAAAACTCCATAGTTAAGCGTGCTTGTCCTAGAGTAGTGATCAGGATGGGTGACCTCCTGGGAAGTTTCCCAGGGTGGGTGTGAGACAAAAAAGCCAATAACTCTCAGACCGGGCGTCCAATTGACGTGCCGTCTATTGCGTTGAGTTCCGGTTGACAATACGGAACTTTGGGCATCCTTCGCCCGAGATTTGGATGCAAATGGATAGTGTCCGGGTTGGATCACACTGAAATCCAACCGGGCCCCTAGAACGGAAAAGCTGATACCTTTCTGACAGAACGTCTGTTTGACGAACCGTCAGCGGCGTTGGTGATCAAGTTGAGAAACAGTCCCTATGAGTATACCCTATGAGAGTTTGGGGTGCAGTAGAGATACGGCCGGGTTGGTTCTCACACGAAACCAACTGGGCCCCTAGGACGAAAAGGATAATAACTCACAGACCGGGTGTCCGATTGACGCGCCGTCTGTTGCGTTGAGACCCCTATGACGAGGCGGTCCTTTGAGATACTTTTTCGTGGGACATTGAGATAATTGTAGTATCGACCTGTTGCTCGTGGAGGGGACCCTCCTAGTGACGAGCGTGCGGAGTACGGAGACCGTGTAGCTGGCTGAGACCCGACGAGTGCTGATCGAACGACTCGGTTTGTTACAGAGGTGCGCTTGGTTGTAGCGGCACATGGGAGCGCTTGGTTGTAGCGGCAGACCCACGACAGAGGTGCGCTTGGTTGTAGCGGCACATGGGAGTGCTTGGTTGTAGCGGCAGACCCACGACAGAGGTGCGCTTGGTTGTAGCGGCACATGGCAGCGCTTGGTTGTAGCGGCAGACCCACGACAGAGGTGCGCTTGGTTGTAGAGGCACATGGGAGCACTTGGTTGTAGCAGCTGGACCGCAGTACTCGATGGGTGGAGTTCTTCAGCAATCCTGGGTTAGTGAGCAGTACCTTGGAGTCGCGACAGGACCACTGTACACTCCAGAGACAGAGCTTTTCAGCAGTTACGGTTTCGATAATGAAAATCCTAGTTTGAGCTGAGACTTTTGACCTTTGTGTTTACCTCATGATTGAGATGGGTCACTTGATAACTTAGGTATATTTATGGGCATATACCTGGGTAGTAGTTATCCGTTGATTTCACAATCCTTGTGTTTCCTCATGATTGAGATGGGTTACTTGATAACCTAGGTATATGTATGGGGATATACCTAAGTAGAGGTTATCTGTTGAGATCTTCTATGTGGTTATCCTTGTTGGTTTTAGTGATACCTTGAGGGTCTCGGGGTCCCTACTGAGTATCGTTATACTCACCCCTGCACGGGCTATGCCCGCACCTCGTTGTGTTGGTTGCAGACGACGGGCAGTGCTGACAGAGCCCGAGTGTTCGAGGACTAGACGGTACCTGGAGGTGGACTATATGACGAGATGGTACCCGGAGGAGGACCTCACGACGAGACGGTACCCAGAGGTGGACGTGACGACGAGGCGGAACCCGGAGGTGGACCACTAGGCGGGACATACTCGGAGCAGACGACGGGACCCGATGAGCAGAGGAGCTATCTGTACCCACCCTTCAGGTGGGAATTCCAGTGGACAGCTCGACGTAGCATCTTTACTTTTCAGTTGTTGTTTTCCCTTTCGAGTTGTACATTACAGTTGGGCTTGTATTTCCGGCCCCTTTATACTTTCCACACTTACTGTTGTACTCAGTTTTTACTTAGTATTTACTTCTTCCGCTTGTACTCTGTGTGATTGTTTACTTTACAAAGGCAATGCCTTCCCTTTTTACCTGGATTTACGCCTTGGTGCTAGTTGCCAGCCCCTGGCCTATTGAAGGCGGGCTTGGGGTAGTCACAGCACGGGCCCCGAGGACGGGTCGTGAAAAAATGGTATCAGAGGATTTCGGTTCTACCGCAGAACATATAACTCTGATGTTTCTTTCTTTGAAGCAATAGTGTTAAGAGTACCGAGTGTGGTTTTCAGTTCAGGGAGTCCAGTGTTGGTGCGGGCGGCCGACCTATCCATACACCAGGACCCTGACAACTGATTTCCGACTTTGTGCACGAAAACACTGATTGCGTGTGTGTTTCCAGAAAGTTTTAAGTCAGCTCAAACCAGGTCAGCTCACCAGGTATAAGACGTTGACCATGTCAATCAGTTCAGGATATCTCGACGCAGACAGTCAGTTGGAGTTCTGAGAGAGTACTCGATGACGGCTCACCGAGCGACAAGGCTCTGGTGCAGGTCCCTTTTTACTATGTTGGCACCCTCGGGTTGTGTACCAGCAGCACCACCACCTGTTGGGAAGCGGATTCCAATAGCTGTACTAGTGGATGGTGCACGCTGGCAGATCGCGTTGCACGAGTTCCAGCAGTAGTAGCCTCCGAGGTTACGAGGCGAGGCAGTTTCCCAGACAGCAGAGCAATGGCTGGAGGCGATTGCTAGAGTTTTCCGCCTAGTTGAGACATCAATAGAGTGGATGATGGACTTGGCCACTAGTGTTTTCCAGTGAATGACCATGAGGATGGTCCGCATAGTGATGAGGCTTCAGTACGTGGACCGATGCCTGAGATAGTACCTTTGTGTAGTGTGTCAGCTATACATCACTACCTTTTGGTCAACATATACAACCGTCGGTACCAGTAGGTGACACATATAGGCTTACTGCCTTATATGTGTTCTAACTTCAGATACCCTCATGTTCCGAGGCGAAACTGACTCATAGCCAGCTAAGGACTGGCTTGAGGAGGTGGCCGGCAGTTTTCTAGAGCTTTTACAGTTTCGGCGGGACGACGTGTCGGTAGTTGAGAATTCATCGAGGCGTACTGAACATACTGGGTACTCGATGGATGTGTTTCGATCAGTGCAATAGGGGTTGGACCTCTGAGCAGGGTATGTTTAAGGGCTTCCGAGCCAGCACCTTTTCTCTATGCATTCCTACTTAGGCTAGGGTTCTAGAAAGAACCTTTGTGGTTGAGAATTCTTTGCAGATCGAATACAGCCAGAGAATGTTAGAAGTTTGGAAAGTAGGAAACTGACACCAGTCTCAGAGACTTGGGCGTGTAAAATGTTTCAATAAGAGTAAATGTTAAGGACAGATAAATCTGCAGAGCAGCAGACATGGAGGCAAAGCTAGGATAACAGCTTGTGGTGGTATACATTTCAACATGTTACCATCACCCGCCATTGTAGTCCCCTCTAGACTCAGGGAGTTGGAGAGCAGGGAAAGAGAGTAGCTTCTTGCAGTCATGGAGTGCGACCAAAAAGGGCTCTAAGGATGTTTCGAAGTGCGGACTTTGTCTTATACTAGCTTCCGTAGCCACAAACATCGATACGAATCATCCCTTCCTTCCATGAATCTAGTCCCAGACCTAGAGTTTCCGGTTAAGCCGTTGACTTGACCCTCACATCTGGAGATACCTTTGGGAGGAGACTCAATAGTCACACTTACGCTGACGGTGTGATCTGACCCTTGAGGCGAGAGTCTCGGTTGGGACCTCTTGGTGGCATCGTCGAGGCCTTACGACGTTAGTTTGAGTATGAATTTGGCAATCACTATTCATATTCAAATTGACGGTATTAGGCAAGCGTCGGGTTGGGTTTTCCATGATCGGCGAAAAGGAAACCCGGGGAATCACAAGTTAAACTCATGCATGAGAGGGTGCGACCGATCACTCTTGAGTCGGCCAACCTTACCCTCGTGGCAGCAGTCGTTTAAGTTCCAGTTCTAACAGGAATTGGAAACCTCTGGAGTTCGACGATGACGATCACATCCTTATACGGGTCTCACCTCGACGGGGTTTACGGAGATGTGGCCAAGGCGGCCAGTTATCTCCGAGGTTCAACAGACCTTTCGAGGTCCTCAGCTGGGTAGGCGAGGTGGTTTACCGCTTGACCCATACACCTCAGTTGCCCTAGGTTTACGACGTATTCCACGTATCTCAACTGAGGAGATACTTTCTTGATCCTTCACACATCATCGACCTCAGGGAGTTAGACGTCGATGACAGGGCATCATGCACGGAGGTTCCAGTGGGGATTGAGGATCGACGGGAGCAGGTCCTACAAGGACGGTCGATTCCTCGGGTGCTTTTTCTATTGAAGTACAGGAACCTTCGGGTGAGCACATGGGAGCGGAAGGCTCAGATGCGTGCTCTGTACCGCTTTTGTGACCCTAGTTTGTGTTGAAGCTTTACGGGGACGTAAAGCCCTGAGGTGGGAGTAATGTAAAGACCCGGAAATTTCAAGGAAAATTTTTTCTAAATTTTCTTCGGAATTTTACAAGAACGCAGTTTCTGACGGCGCCTGATTCCGAGGCCCGGTGTGCCCGGAATTAATTTCTGAAGATTAGCTCGGGTACGTTCAGTGAACGAACGAGCGGGAATTTCTAACTTTTGAACCGGTGCCCGGAATCGAATTCTGAGGGCACCGATGGAACTGCAGCGCCAGTAATTTCTAAGGAACTCTTTTTCCGTAGTTGCGTTTTATCGAGAGCGGATGTTTTTTTTTTGGGTTTTCTTTAAAAGTGTAATAATAAAATAACGTGCCATGTTGCACTTTATTTTATTTCAGCCGCCATTGGGAGTGAGGTGGTTGAAATCTCCTCATGGAGGTTGGAGGTGGGGCCACCACACCTTAACCTCCCTTGAGAGGTTATGGTGGTGGGGCCCACCCAAACTAAACCTCCCATGGGTGGTTTATTGTGGTGGGGACCACACGGGGCTTAACCCCCCAATTAATGGGAGGAGAGGAAACCTCCCAACTCTCCCTCACTAATGAGGGAGAGCCTCTTAATTCCTCAACTCCCCATTAAATGGGGAGAAACTCCTTGGCACCCACCCCTCTTAAGTGGTGCCAACGGACCTCTTTAATTGCGTCAACGCAATTTATTTCACCCGGCCCACCTTTTTTAAAAAAATTATGTAACCACGATGGTTACATACCTCTCCCCCTCACCTATATATAGGGATATTGGGAGAGGGTTTGGGGGACGGCTTCACCAAGCGACGGAACGCTGGTAAAGTACCGCGATGCCCAACACTTTGGAGAATTAGAGTTCTCCAACGAAGAATGCCTTTTTCCAAAGCAGAAAGACGACACTTCTTCTTCCTTTCCGCGACCTCCTTCCGTGTTGAATGAATGGGCGTCGTCTGCAAGGAACATCGACGAATCTTCATCTTTGAACATTTCCCGATTTCAACGAACCAGCACCGCTTAGATCCGTGACTTCGTCAATGACGATTACGGAGGCACGTTCCGTGAGGATGTCTTCCGCGACACCGATTTCCGCATCGGCGACGAATGAACTTCGAATCCGAGGTAGGGGTTTTGTCTTTTTTTTCAAATTACGTGTTTCTTTCCCTCGAACATGAAAGAATAATCTGTTGGACGTTGTTCCAAATTTTATTAAAAATTGTGAAAAGCTCATCGTTGTGTTTTTACGATTGGCCGACTGTTATCGTTATAACGGAAGGAGACCGGACCGCACGAACACGACCGATTCTCCTCCCCCTTCTAATCCTTGGTGTTGATTTAGCGAAGACAGCACGGTGTCGTCGCACCGCGCAGGAACAAAAGAAAACACGGCCGGAGCGGGCTGCAACGAAGGAACGCGGCACCATCGTGTCGCGCCGTAGGTTTCAAACGAGGTCGCGGCCGGAGTCGGACGGCGGCGGAAGGACGCGGCGTCGTCATGCCGCGTCGAACGGATTCACGTTCAACTTGGAAGTGGCGGCCGGAAAAACCGGCCGCCAGAGAACTCGAAGGAGGCGGCTGGAAATCCAGCCGCCGGCGCCGGAACGAGCGGTCCCGCGGGGTCCCGCGGCGAGAACCCGTCCGGCCCCGCGCTGGCCGGCCATTACAGGGGGGGAGCCCGGGGGTGTAACCACCCGGCAATACACATGGCGCGACCCCTTAATGGTGTCGCCGTTTTAAAAATTAAAGGGGGGCAATGCCCGTCCCTTTAGCGCGCCGCGCTGGCCGAGCCGCCGTGCCGTCGAGCCGTCGCGCCGCCGAGCCGCCGAGCTGTCGCGCCACCGCGCCGCTGGCCGGGACGAGCCGCTGGCCGGGCCGAGCCGCCGGGTTGGGCCGCCACTCGGGCTAGGTCGACCCGGTTCGGGCCGGCCCAGGGGGTACTGGGCCGGGTCGGACCGGGCCCAGACCCCCCCGTCTTCGGACATGATTGGTTCAAATGCCCATAACTTGGGCTGCAGACATCCGATCGATGAACCGTCAGTTGCGTAGCGATCCTTGGATCGAGACGGTCGTTTCGGTATACTATACTCAAGGTGCACCTTCCTTTTCGGGAGCCTACATGGTTAAAACTCCATAGTTAAGCGTGCTTGGCCTAGAGTAGTGATCAGGATGGGTGACCTCCTGGAAAGTTTCCCAGGGTGGGTGTGAGACGAAAAATCCAATAACTCTCAGACCGGGCGTCCGATTGACGCTCCGTCTATTGCGTTGAGTTCCGGTTGACAATACGGAACTTTGGGCATCCTCCGCCCGAGATTTGGATGCAAATGGATAGTGTCCGGGTTGGATCACACCGAAATCCAACCGGGCCCTTGGAACGGAAAAGCTGATACCTTTCTGACAGAACGTCCGTTTGACGAACCGTCAGCGGCGTTGGTGATCACGTTGAGAAACAGTCCCTATGAGTATACCCTATGAGAGTTTGGGGTGCAGTTGAGATACGGCAGGGTTGGTTCGCACACGAAACCAATCGGGCCCCTGGGACGAAAAGGCTAATAACTCACAGACCGGGCGTCCGATTGACGCGCCGTCTGTTGCGTTGAGACCCCTATGACGAGGCGGTCCATTGAGATACTTTTTCGTGGGACTTTGATATACATGCAGTATCGACCTATAGCTCGTGGAGCGGACCCTCCCAGTGACGAGCGTGCGGAGTACGGAGACCGTGTAGCTGGCTGAGACCCGACGATTGCTGATCGAACGACTCGGTGTGTTACAGAGGTGCGCTTGGTTGTAGCAGCACATGGGAGCGCTTAGTTGTAGCGGCAGACCCACGACAAAGGTGCGCTTGGTTGTAGCGGCACATGGGAGCGCTTGGTTGTAGCGGTAGACCCACGACATAGGTGCGCTTGGTTGTAGAGGCACATGGGAGCGCTTGGTTGTAGAAGCTGGCCTGTAGTACTCGATGGGTGGAGTTCTTCAGCAGTCCTGGGTTAGTGAGCAGTACCTCAGAGTCGTGATAGGACCACTGTACACTCCAGAGACGGAGCTCTTTAGCAGTTACGGTTTCAATAATGAAAATTCTAGTTTGAGATGAGACTTTTGACCTTTGTGTTTACCTCATGATTGAGATGGGTCACTTGATAACTTAGGTATATGAATGGGCATATACCTGGGTAGTAGTTATCCGTTGATTTCACAATCCTTGTGTTTCCTCATGATTGAGATGGGTTACTTGATAACTTAGGTATATGTATGGGGATATACCTAAGTAGAGGTTATCTGTTGAGATCTTCTATGTTTTTACCCTTGTTGGTTTTAGTGAGACCTTGAGGGTCTCAGGGTCCCTACTGAGTATCGTTATACTCACCCCTATACGGGCTATGCCCGCACCTCGTTGTGTTGGTTTCAGACGACGGGAAGTGCTGACAGAGGCCGAGTGTTCGAGGACTGGACGGTACCTGGAGGTGGACTATTCGACGAGATGGTACCCGGAGGAGGACCTCACGACGAGATGGTACCCAGAGGTGGACGTGATGACGAGGCGGTACCCGGAGGTGGACCACTGGGCGGGACATACTCGGAGCAGACGACGGGACCCGAGGAGCAGAGGAGCTATCTGTACCCACCCTTCAGGTGGGATTTCCAGTGGACAGCTCGGCGTAGCAGCTTTACTTTTCAGTTGTTGTTTTCCCTTTCGAGTTGTACTTTACAGTTGGGTTTGTATTTCCGGCCCCTTTATACTTTCCGCACTTACTGTTGTACTCAGTTTTTACTTAGTATTTACTTCTTCCGCTTGTACTCTGTGTGATTGTTTACTTTACAAAGGAAATGCCTTCCCTTTTTACCTGGATTTACGCCTTGGTGCTAATCGCCAGCCCCTGGCCTATGGAAGGCGGGCTTGGGTTAGTCACGGCACAGGCCCTGAGGACGGGTCGTGATAGCTGATGGATGAAGAACTCAATAGAGTGTTTTTCCATTCATGGTGAGATTGGCCTCTCAGCTTGATTCAAGTTATTAGTCATAATATGAGACAGTTAGTTCATCATTCGCATGAATGTTTCTATTCCGGCTTCTATTGGAGGGTCTTCAGCGCATGTTCCATTGCGGTCACCATTTGCACAGTTCCTCCTATTTCACGCCATTTTCTAAAAGAATAAAAAAAATCTAAGTGAGAAACTTGCTTCATATACAAATTTTTTAACTATAAAGGATTCTATGTATTAAAACTTCAGGCTTAAACAATTATATTTCTCTATAATGCCTTCATAATGATTCATAAAAACCTTTCAATTAACCAAACATATCCCCTGGGAGTTTCGTAACCAAGAGTGCAGCAAGGCCCATTATCGTTCACCAGTTCCCATTCAATTCTAGCTTAAAGCGGTGTTTTCGGGTTTTACCCCTATGTACATCTTTTCCAGAGCCGCCTCTACCTGCTAGTATCCAGAGAGGGATGTAATTTTTTGATAAACCACTTACTCAATACCCACCAAAATACCAGGAAGTATTCCCTATATTTAAACTTTTTTATAGGGTTTGTAATAAAGTTTCCATAGCCTCATTTCCATAAATAACTAAACCGTCCTTTGATACCAACTATGGAATCCCACCTTTTTATCACATAAACATTCATTACATTATATAAAATCGATGATCTTTAAGGTTTAGTGTCTTGGAATCTAGGAACTTAATACATGAAAACATAAAATGTTCTTCTTAAACACTTGAAAAGATCTTCATTTTTTCATCCTATGTTCATTACGACATCTCAAAACATGGGGTAATACATCAAAGGAATGGGTGAGAAGAAGGCCCAGTAAGGGAAACGAGGGAAACATTTTACATAAGAACTTGGGAAACATCAAACGTCATGAAAAATAACATTAAGGCATGAGAAATAAATCATGAGGCATATCTTAATTAAAAATAAAGTATTTCATAACTTGAAGATGTGGATACAAAATTTAACTTAGTCATTCATGAACATATCACCATGGTCCATCCTCAAGGTGTCATTTGAAAATTACCATGGCTATTAAACAAGGTATCGTTAAAATTGTAATCTCTAGTGGTAACATCATTACCCAATGAAATGGAGAGCTATAAGGGTGAACCCTTATATTTTCATTTATTATCATGTGAGCCATATATATCATCATCAAACATTTCATAAATAACACATATAGCATAAAATAAATGGTTTTCCTTTCATAATCATAACATTTTAAAAACTGCTTTAAAGACATGATCTTTATGTCACTTTAAACCCACGGAAAAAGGAAAGAAGGATTCATGTATGTAAATTCCAGAATTTAAAATAGAAAATTATGATATATATGTGGATACCCCTGTAGAAGAATTGGATTTGAGTATTCAATTAATAAAATAATATAATATGAGAAAAAGGGAGAGGCATTTTGAGATGAAAATTCTGCAGCATAACGACTATGTTACCGAGTTTTTGAAAGTATTGAAAAGAGAAAATACATGGGTCACCCACACATAAATGATCTATAAAACAGTATATGTATAGTATGTAATGGATATAATAACATGGTAATGAAATTTGAAAGACATACCATATGAAATAAAAATCATTGAAGGAAGACAAAAATAAGATTTCTCTTATGAAAATTCGACAGCCTAATGGCGTCACTTAAAAATTCAAAAATGAATTGAAGAGATCAAATAGTGTCTTTAATCATATTAAAATAAAATATTAGTATGATAGATATAGATATCATACCCCAAAATAATAAAAATTAACTTTAAATACTTGACATGAAAATAGATCTTGAAAAAGAGAATGGTGTAAGAATCCCATACAAATTCGGCAGCCTAACAACGCCATTGAAACATTCTTAAAATGAATTAATGAGAGAAATAGGGGGTCTCTCATCATATTAACATGAAAAGAAAAATATTATGAATATTAAATAACATCCTACAACATAATAACATGGAGTATAAATGAAATTACATAAAAGAGAGTACTTGGAAAGAAAGTGAGAGGTAGGATCCCTTACCATAAAACATAACTCTTAAAACTCAAAGGTAGGGTCCTTGAGGGATTGGGGACACCTTGGGAGGACTCCTTGGGAGTTAAGGAGACCATAACTTCGTTTAGTATGATTTTGGTGTCGAAATTATGAGATAAGGGCTTGGTATTTATAGGAATGTGAGGGGTCAAGACATTAATGGACAAGGGACACCTCATTGGTGGTATTGGAAAAACCATGGGCTTTCCCATGGTATTTCCCAAGGTGTTAGGACACATGGGACCTCTTATACAATAATGCATCCCCTTTAGTCGACCATCCCTAAAAATATCTCATGAAATCATCATGATGCAGTCATGAAGTCATTAAACATACTGAAACCCCAAAACTGTATTTTTACTATTCACTGAAAATTCCTTTTTTAGAAAATCCCCAAAATTAACCTTAACATAATATCAGTGCTCCGATTTCCAAAATGAACTCCATTTTATATAAATAAGTTTTTAAATTTTTTTAATTTAATTTTTAAATAAAAAAGTCTATTCACCCGAAAACATTAATACTTAACTAATAATTTTTGAAATAGTTATTTACCTATTTTATTGAATCACATTACTTAATCATGGTGCCTAAATTATATTAATACTTTCTTTAAGTGAGATTACTAATTCATTTGGTCACATTACTATTCTTAAGCATAAAATCACTATTCATAATTTACTATTCACCAACAATTAAGTTGATCTTTTTAGACTCTAAATTTCATACTGAATACATTTGTAGAAGACCATTTTTTTACAATCCTTACACATCATTAATTATTTACGGTTTGCATAAATATTTTAAAATATCATTTTTTTCTCAAAATTCATCAGTATACATCCTATATTTATTCGAATATTTAAAAAAATTCAAACCTAACCATAGGATGAAATCACAATTTTATTTATCTCAAAGGATTACAAATAGTAGCTACGGTCTCATTACATAGCACCTTATAACCCCAGCATAGGACCTAAGGTTAAGGTGTGCTAATATGAGAGAACCTGAGAGAGGCTCGGATAACATTTCCCTAGTATTAAAGTCGACTAACATGATCTTCTCCAGCATGCATTTCCGTTCAAGCTTGACACGATGGAGTTTGGCTTGGGCTTGGTCCAAAGAAAATACCAAAGATGCCACCTCCTTCCCAAGCTCTGATAAGTGTGCTTAATAAGGATCGAGTCTACTGGATGAAGCCATCAACTCTTCTTTCTTCATTAACCATTAACATCTCTATTAAATCGTTAAGGGAGAATTAATAAACTAATCAAAAAGTTTGGGTCATTATAATGGGAGAGGCATGAGAGAGGATTCGTGGGAGCTTGGGGAACCTTGGGATGAATCTATAGAGAGGAGTGCAGGTTTGGTAAAACTAAAAAGGCTTTTATTGAAGAGGAGGTAAAAGTTTGGGTGGGTTTATATTGGAAAGGAGAGGGAATTATTTATTATTTAGGTTTGGGACAACTCACAATTAACTAATCAAAACGACAAACCAGCCCATGGTTTTTGCCCATGTTTTTCTAAAAATTGGATTGGTAAACAATATTTTATGAGGCCAATGGCCGAACTTTTTGAAATAATAGGGTGGCTTATGTGGAGGTGAGTCACACTCTCAAGGAAAAAAATTTAAAAACACAAAATGTTTTATAAGCCTTGAAGGGTCCACTAAGGCTTTCTAAAATCAATCAAACAAACCCAAAATTACATTTTTTTAATGGAAAAACATATATTGGCCGAACATAATGTTAATATTAGGTTTTTACATCACTATTGGGTCATTTTGATGTCATAAAAAATTATATATTAAAACGGTATTTAATTTTTATCAAAAAATTTGACTGTCTTGGAAAATTATGAAAAATTCACCTTAGGATAATTTCGATGTCTTTATTCTAAAAATAATATTCATTTTATATAAATAATTTTCTATATATGTGAATTTTGTCAATTATAATATAAACCATCATTTATCAAAAATTCATGGTTTTTGTGTTAAACAGATTTCAAGCTGTAATAAAAATTACAATTGCATTCATAAAAATTGAACAATCATTTATATTTGAAAAAATGTAATTAAATAATATTTTACTTAAATATTATTTAATTCAAAAATCCATTAATTCAACAAAATAGATTTCTTAGTTGAATATTAAAAAAAATACTATTTGAGCTTTAAAAACTATTTACAACGTAAAAATAATAAAATGAATGCATGTTATTTATACAAAAATAATGTACATAGTCATAGTTCTTGGGTCTTGTTACATAACCCCATATAACACCCGCATAAGACTGAAGCATATGGTCTGTGATGGTGACAGACTCATGGGGGGCTCAGATAACATCGCTTGGGTGGTAATCTCTATTAACATCCACTTCTCCCATAATAGGATTCACTCAAGCTTAGTGTGTTCAAGCTAGTATTGGGCTTGGTCAAGAGTGAATCCCCAGGAAACCACCTCCTTTCCAAGCTCTAAAAATGGGCTTTGTATAGGGAAATTCTACTGGATGAGACCATTGCTTCCCTTCCATGAGTAAATTGGATTTTTTAAAGCCCTATATTAATACTAATTGGGTGATAAATATTCAACGGATATATTAGCAATTGTAACACATCGTAATTATATTTTAAAATCCAAAAAACTGAAACCAATGATGTTCACATTATATATAACCATAATAAGACATTTAATTAGATAAAAACTAATTTCCATTAATGAAAGTTTGGGTCGTTACAATCTCCCCCCTTAAGAAATTTCACCCTTGGAATTTCCTTCTCCCACACTAAAATAGATGTGGGTAACCTTGATTCATCACTTCCTCTAATTAAAATGTTGCTTCTTTGAACATGTGGTTTTTCTATAACACCTTAATAAGGGGATTGTCTTATTTCGTAGAACTTTTTCTCTACGATCGATGATCTTCACTGGTTGCTCCTCATAAAAAAGATCATCCTCAAACTATACTACCTCCGAAGAGTGTACATGTGAAGGGTCTGGTATGTACTTACTTAAGAGGGATACATGAAAGAAATCATGTACTTTGGCAATTGTAGGTAGAAGTTCTAGTCGATAGACCACAGCCCCAACACGATCAAGAATCTCAAAGGGGTCGATATTCCAAGGACCTAACTTCCCCTTCTTTCCAAACCTCAAGACCCTATTACTTGAAGATATGTGTAGAAATACCATGTATCTAACTTTAAACACAAGGTCTCATCAATGTTTATCTTCATAACTCTTCTGTCGACTCTGGGCTTCCTTGATATACTTTTGAATGGTTTTCACCTTCTCCACCAATTCTTCGGCCATTTCTAGTCCTTGAAGCTTACGCCCACCAACTTCATCCTAACATGTTGTGGTTCTGTACCTCATACCATATAGGGAATCATAAGGTGTCATTCGGATGCTCGAGTGGAAGCTGTTATTGTATGAGAATTCAACCAGTGGAAGATGTTGGTCACACCCTCCATTGAAGTCCATAGAACATGATCTTAACATATACTCCAGTTTCTAAATAGTTCACTCAGACTGGCCATCAATTTGAGGATGATAAGACTTAATGAAGTTAAATTCAGTGTCTAGAGCATGTTAAAGACTCTTCTTAAACATAGTGGTGAATCTTGGATCTCAATCAGATATAATAGATAGTGGTAATCCATGTATCCTTACCACTCCCCTGATATATATACATGATTGTTGTTCCAATGAAAAATCCTTCTGAATTGCAATAAAGTGTGTAGACTTCGTAAGTTGATCCACAACAACCCATATTTCATTATTTCCTTTGTACTTATTCGGAAGTTCAATGACAATTTCCATGGTGATGTTCTCCCATTTACATGCTGGTTTGGGCAATGGTTGCATCATCCCATTAGACTTCTGCCTCTCTTCCATCACCTGCTGACACACCAAGAAATTTGATGTATACTCATCTATCTCCTTCTTCATATTATCCCACTAATAATGTTCTTGGAGATCTCGATACATCGTTGTTTTTCCTAGGTGAATAGAGAAATTTGAACTGTGTGCATCATCCAAAAGTCCCTTCTTTAGTTCTGAACCAAAGGGAACACATAGTATTTTCCCAAATCTCACAATTCCTTCTTCATTAACATTGAACTTTGAGTATTTCCCTCTTCTGATAACTTCCAATATCTTCTAAATTCTCACATCATCCATTTGAGCATCCTTTAACCTTTACAAAAGAGATTTTTGACCAATAATTTGTGGAAGTATTGATGATTTTCCCTTCTTTATGATTCCCATGTCCATCTTCATCAAATCTGAGAAGATTTAATCCTTCTCAATTCTCATCTATGATATAATCCCTCGGTCCTTTATACTTAGATCAACTTCCACCTTGTTCTATTTTCCAGGGTAGTTATTGATTGATCAGTTATAGTCTTTGATCAGCTCTAACCATCTTCGTCGGTGCATGTTCAATGATTTCTGTGTGAATATATACAAGATGATTTTGTGGTCCGTATATATTTCACACTTCTCCCCAAAGAGATAATTTCACCAAATTGTTAAAGCAAAGATCAACGTAGACAACTATAAATCAAATTTTGGATAATTATGCTCGTGAACTATCAATTCCCTTGAATAATAGGTAATGACTTTGTCATTTTGCATCAACACACAGCCTAGGCCCTTCTTCGATGCATCACTGAATACCACAAAAAGTTCTCCACTTGTGGGTAATGTGAGCACGAGTACAATGATAAGACATATTATTAAATCCATGAAGCTTTATTCACATTATTCACTCCATGTAAAATTTACTCCCTTATGATTTATCTTGGTAAGGGGGTTGGACAATCATGAGAAATTTCTCACAGATCGTCAATAATATCCAGCTAACCCCAATAAGCTATGAATATATGCTACTGATGTGGGCCTCAGGCATCCCTATATTGCATCTAGTTTAGAGGGATCACCAGATATCAAATTTCTTGTGATGATATGGCCCATGAATAAGACCTAGTTCATCAAGAACACACACTTACTGTACTTTTCATAGATCTTCTCCTTCGGAAAGGTCTCTAGTACAGTTCTTAGATACACCTCATGATCCTCCTTGGTTTTGAGGTATATGAAAATATCATCTATAAAGACTACCACAAATTTGTCGAAGTAATCCCTAAAGACATTATTCATCATTTTCATGAAGATTTATTGAGCATTAGTGAGTCTAAAAGGCATGACTATGAATTCATAGTGCCCATATCTTGTACTAAAATCCATCTTGGGTACATCTTCCTTCTTCACCTTTACTTGATAATATCCCGACCAGAAATCCACCGTGGAGAAGTATTGTACTCCATGCATTTGATCAAAAAAGTCATCAATTCGTGGGATAGGATACATGTTCATTATCATGATTTTTTTAAGCTCACAATAATCGATGCAAAGGCGCATTGACCTATCTTTAATCTTGAAGAAGAGGACTGGTGCACCCCATGTTGAAGCACATGGGCATATAACCCCTTTATCCAGATTCTCCTGTGGTTGTTTCTTAAGCTCCTCAAGCTCCACAAAAGACATTCTATATAGTGTGTTGGATATTGGAAACTACCTAGGTATAAGATCAATTGATAATTCAACATCTCTTCAAAGAGGAAGACCAGGAAATTCCTCAAGAAACACTTCTGGGAATTCCATTACAATAGGCATGTCTTCAAGGATGGTTGTCTCCTTAGACTCAATAATTTGAGTTATATACTTGTACTTATAGGGAATAAATAACCATTCTTGAGATAATGGATATAAATAATATCCATCCTCCTTGCACTTGTACAGAATCGGGGGTCGATTCTCCACATGGTGAGTGATTCCCCTCTCATGACAATTTATGTTGGATCTATATAAGGAAATCCAATCCAAGCTAATAATTTCATAAAATCCTACCAAAGGGTGTATGATGAGGTTCTTCGGGAAGTCCAATCCATAGATTATGACAGGGGATGAGTTATATTCATAGGATGCAATGATTTTCTCATTTCACATACTCACTGATATCTCCACATCCATGATTTGTGGTGGTGCAGGGATTGTTCTACTAAACTTTTTGGATATAAAACAACGTGTTGAACCTGAATAAAAAATTATTTTCTCTATTATTTTATGGATAACTATCGTACCTTTCACCACTTCATTATTGGGTTTCACTTTGACAGTAGTGATGGAAAAAGCTCTCCCTTGATAGTATGGTGGTTCTTGGTTGCCTCTGAAAACCCTTGGCTTAGGGAACTGATTTACAATATGCCCTAGTACTTTGCAGTTGAAGTAATGAACAACATGTTAAGGTTCGAGAAAAGCATTCCTCTCCTCTATTACAGCTGTGGGTTTTTCTTGTTGGCAGTTAACATCTAGGTTCCCTACTCTTCGATGCCTAAAGCATTTCGTCGTCCCCTCAGGAAATTTTTGGAGTGATTTTTTCCATACCATGGGAATGTGGGGTGCTGGATCTTCTTAGAATCATTGGATTTATCTATATGACCACCAGTATTGATGTACACCTTACACTTCTTATCCTTATGATACCTTTGAGATTCTATGATCTCTATTTCGACCTTGAGGGAAACTTGTACAACTTCATTATATCTGTCAAAGTCACGGATCTCCATCACTTTCCGTAAGCTAGGTTTCATCCCACAAAAGAAGTAGTCAACCTTGAATTTGGGGGTAAAAACAAATCCAAAGTCACATCATTCAATCCTTTTGAATTTTTACACATACACTCTAATATATTCGTCATCTTTTTGCTTGAGGGAAAGGAATTACCGTTCCATATTAAGTCAGAGGGTGCGCAGAAAATATTTATCAAAATACATCTTCCAGAAATCCTTCCATTCCAACGCCTCGATCTCTTCCTCAGGATTCATATTTTTTATCAACATACACCATTGATCAGATTCACCCTCTATACAATAATCATCTAGGAGAACCTTCTCTTATTCATAACATTTAAGGATGGAGAAGATCTTTTCAATGGAGCGGATGCATTATACCATGATGGAGGGATCAGATAATCCATTAAACGTAGGAGGCCTTTGTCTCATTAAGCTCTTGATAGTGACTTATTTTTCCTTGGGGGGGGGGTTGGATGTTCCTCTTAACCCATGATTCTATTCAAATATTGAGTAAACTGAGAGAGAATCATCATAATGTTCATGATTCCTGCTCCCATTGAAGTGGGCATATCATTTTAATAGTCATCACATTGATCTTCGAATCGGCTATTAGCCCAAGTCCTCCTATTACCGGCCATTGGATGGAATAAAAATAAAGGTATAGGTAACACATAAAGGTTAATCCATGGAGAAAACTAATGACTTGTAAATAACATTTATTTCCATAACATATGAATCCATAGGCTTCAATCTATTCTATTCATGATCTACTTTCTAACAAATATTCATAGGGGAATTTTTTAGTTCCCTTAATAATGGTTCATACTAAGCTTTTGAATTTACCATTGCATATACCCTGGGAGTTTCATAACAAAGAGTTAAGTAAGGCCTGTTTTTTTGAACTAGGATATCCAAGGTCAATCCCAAAACTCATTGTCGGGGTTTTCACCCCTAGGTACATATGTTCCAGAGTCGCCTCTACCTACTCGTATCCAGAAAGGGATGTATTTTATTGATAAACCACTTAACCTATACCCACCAAGACATAGGGATGTTTTTATTATACATAGTCTTGTAATTAAGGCTTTAATATGGTTTTCAAATCCGAATCCCAAAAATAACTAAACCAATCCACTAATACCAACTATGAAAACCATGTTCTTTATTACATACTTAAACCTGATTTATTACATAAAATCTTCACTTGATAACACATAGAATATCGAAAGGTATAGTGTATTTGGGTCTTGTGAACATTAAAAAATAGCTCAGATCATAAAACACACAACATATTTATTGAAAACATCCTTTACATGACCACTACATTCCCTCATACTTAACATTGCATGGGATAACATGAAGAATGCATAAGAAAAGGGCGATCTATAAAGCCTAGTAGTGGAATAAACATGGAATAACATGAGTAATACAATACATGTTAGACAATAGTATATCAATGTATCACAAGATAAACATGAACATAAAGGCATTATAAAGCATGATAATTATAAAATGGAAATGTGGCAACAACACTTAACATGGAAATTAGCATGAGCCGAGTCTCATTGCACATCGAGCATGATTAAACCCTCATTACACATGAAGAACAAGTAAAATCTCATTGAACATGAATTATCCTGATTCAACGCCCATTTCACATGACTTATCATTACACTATACTTTAACCAATTCATTGGAGCACTATCAGTGCGCACCCTTCTTAAACATTTCATTTCATGCATAAGTGTGCCACATGGATCATATTACATGGAATCAATCAACACCATAAGTTATTCCATGATTATGTAATGTGTAATAAATACATTAAATTACCATTCAATATGTATATGTGCATAAAGGTGAATAACCTTGATAGATACATGGGTATGGTATTCACTGCACAATGATCGTGGCTTGGAAAAATGAAGTGAAATTTCGGCAGCATAACGGTGTGACATATGGATTCAGGAAAAATGGTTAATGAGTGATAAATGTGTGTCTCATCATATGTACATAAAATGGATAATTATGGGCTAATATATATACATTTCCCAAAAAACATAATTGAAATTAGATGCATAATACAAAAGAATTACTTGGCTGTAAAAGAGGTGAGAGAAATCCCTCACGGAAGTTCGTCATGGTAACCGGTGTACATGGGACACATTAATGGGAGATAAAGGCATATAGCATCATCAAAAACATAATGAAGTCATTATGGGGGAGGTGAATAATCATACTTGAACATTTTTAATTGAAAACAAAAGGTCATAACAACTTAAGGAAAATTGGAAAATAATGAGAAAGGAGGAAACCCCTTACATGGATGTGCGATCCAAAATGCTTGGGAGAGGCTTCATGGAAGATTGGGGAACCTTGGGAGGATTATAGAGAGAGGGGGGCCTAGGTTGGTCAAACTAAAAAGGCTTTGAGTGAATAGAAAGTGGGACATTAGGTGGGTTTATATAGGAAAGGAAGGGGAATTTTTTATTTTTTAGGTTTGGGACACATCACATTAGACTAATAAAAACCACAAACCAGCAGATGATTTTTTCCCATTTTTTTTTCCAAAGGGTAGTGGAAAAAATATTTTATTAGGAAATTTGATGAAATTCTTAAAATAATAGGGTGTATTATGTGGAGGTGAGTCACACTCTCAAGGAAAACAATTTAAAAAGTCAAAATGTTTTATAAGCATTGAAGGGTCCATTTAGGCTATCTAAAATTGATAAAACAAACAAAAAATCACATTATTTTAATGGTAAAACATATATTTGCCAAACATAATGTTTATATTATTTTATTACATCACTATTGGGTCATTATGATGCCATAAAACACATTATATATTTAAACGGTATTTAATTTTTACCCAAAAAGTCGACTGTCTCAGAAAATTATGAAAAATTCACCGTTGGATAATTTCGATATCCTGATTTCAAAAAAAAATATTAATTTTATCTAAATAATTTTATAAATATGTTAATTTTTACTTTTAAAATAAAAAATGTCCTTTATCGAAAATTCATGGGTTTTGACAAAAACAGATTTCAAACATTAATTAAAATTAAAATTGCATTTATAAAAATTGAAAAATAATTTATATTTAACAAAAAGTAATTTATTAATATTTTATTAAAATATTATTTATTTCAAAAATCCATTAATTCATCCAAATACAGTTCTTAGTTGAATATTAACTAAAAATACTAGTTGTGCTTTAAAAACTATTTACAAAGTAACAATAATAAAATTAATACACATTCTATATACAAAAAGAATATACATAGTCATAGTGATAGGGTATTGTTACCTAGCCCCTTATAACACCCACATAATACCAAAGGGTAAGGTGTGTGATGGTGAGAGACTCTTGGGGTGTCTCGGATAACATCGCTCGTGTGGTAATCCCTATTAACTTCCACTTCTATCGTAGTCAGTTCCACTTAATCTTAACATTCTCATGATCAGCTTGATCTTGGTTAAGAGCGAAGCCCAATGATGAAACCTCCTTTATGAGATCCAAAAAATGGGCTTTGTATGAGGAAAGTCAACTGGATGACGCCATCACTTCCCTTTTCTGAGTAAATTGGATTTGTTAAAGCCCGATATTTATACTAATCAGGTGATCACTGTTCAACGATTATATTAGCAATGGTACCAATTTTTAACGATATTTTAAAATACAAAAAAATTAAACCAATTAATTTCACATTTTATATAACCATAATAATACATTTAAATGGATATAGAGTAATTAAATTAAATAATGTTTGGGTCGTTACAAAGACACTGCCTTTAGGTCCCCCCATGGAGTATTTTTTCTATTGGGCAATTCCCTTTGGCATTAATAATGTCATGAAACATACCATCATGCAATGAATTGCATCTTTAAACCCTACCTAGTAGTGTTCTTCAAATGATACGTTAATGATCTGGTGGTTAAATCTTAAAAATGATATGACCAAATGGTGGATCTCAAAACCATATTCAATAAATTTTGATTGCACAACATGAGAATGAACCCCATGAAATGTGATTTCAACATTTCCTAAGGAAAATTCCTCAACATCATAGAACACCATCACAACATTGATGTTGACCCTGAGAACATTAAGGACATCCTTAATATATCACATCCTTAAAACAACAATTATTTTGGAGGACCTCAACGAAACTTGGAATAAATTTATAAATTTAATGCTAAATTTATAATAAAATCCATACCCTTAAAAAGGTTTATGAAAAGGGGGTTACGTATTAGTGGACTAATTATTATTATGAATAATTCGATAGTATCAAGAAATATCTATTGATCCCATGAGTTTTTATACCACCCATCGAATAACGGACACTTATTTTTTATAAAAAAACCATAGAGCGGTCACTTGGTTCCCTTCTCATGAAAAATAATGATGCTGGTAGTGAAAATAGCTTTATTACTTCATCCAACCCATGATTGATGCTAGGACACATTAATATAATACCGATAAAAGTTTTATCACACTAAAATTTTTGGTCTAGAAACTGAGGGACTACCTAAAACATCATGGGGTCTGACTGGTCTCTCATATAAATACACTTACATATATTCTCATTCATCCTATGTTGATTGGTCATCTAACATGATGGGTGGTCATCCTGTTGTCGTTTTACATTCAGTTTGTGTCTCATAAATTAGTCAAAGGCTAGGAATTTGTAGAATATTTGGTAGATAAACCAAAAAAAAAATGAATTCATTCGATAATAAATTACCTAATGAAGATATCTTCTCTCTTCAAGAGGAAACCGTAAGTGGGAAATTTATTTTTGTGGTGCATAAAGAATCCTGATAGGGATGAGAATAAAAGACCCCATGATAAATAAAGTGGGGATGGTAGTCATGCCCATTTCTTCAGAAAAGGAAGTCATACCATACTTCTTCTTAATATATGAAGGTTTCACAAAGAATGAATTAGAATATTGGGCTATCATTGAAGGGATGTAGTTAGCACATCAGGTACAAGTAAATCACCTGAATATAAAAGGTGCCTTGTCCCAAGACACTAGTTTGTCTCATGATACCTACCGATGCATCAAGGAGCTATAGCGGGCTGCATTCCTTACTTACAAAGTCCAATGCATTCCTCATATTAAAATGTTTAAACATAACATAAACATTCATATTAAGAATAGCATACGAAATGTCAATACATTATCCATAAACCATGAATGGTATAAAAATAACACATCTATAGTCAAACATATCACAAAACCTTTAATACAATGTGGATGTTTCGTATCATAATAAATCAACCTTGATCAAGAATGATATCCAGTAAAGGATGTTGACATAGTTATAAATGATTAGTAAAACTCTTTGAGAGAAAAATCCATTTTCATGAAATCATTTTAAAAGTCACAAAATGTATAAAGGATGTCATTTAAAAGATATTTTTTGAATAAAAGTGTCTCATTCCACTTTGAAACATTTGAATGGAAATAGCATTTTAAAACATTCATGTCCATATAAATAAATCCGTAAAATTATTTTGAAAACATGAACATTAATGAGAAAGGTTTAGAAAAATAAATCATTAAAACAATTAGAATGATGTTTTAGTAAAAAATTCCCTTTAAAATAATCCCTTTGAAAACACTTTTATGAAACGTAGACCTGGATAATAAATACGTCCCAGAAGATAGTTACATAAAACCAACCTCGAATAATAAACAGATTGTGAAATTAACCCTTACCAATTTGGTATCTTATGAAACATACACCCCATTAAAGAATTAACCTACAATGAAGATGTAAATACACATCAATTAAATTTTATTACACAAAGAATACAATTTTGGGTAGCACGTACACCACACAAAAAGAAATAGTTGCAATTTAGCGTGAATCTCACTGGAATAAGTAGTGAGATGAAAACCCCTAACCTTATACATTTCCATGGTTGAGGGTAGGTTAACCTCCTGTATAATGGTGAATTAATTTTTATTAAATCATAAAATAATAATATACATTAATATGTTATCATATATGATCTTTTAACATTTCTTTGAAAATAATATCTTAGTATTATCGTCATTTTGGGTGTTAACTGATGTGTTTTCCTTTTTATGATTTGTTACGTAAGTAATGTTTGTTACAGATAGGATGTATCTTATTCATATTCATAATGATATTAAGTCTTTAAACATTATTTCTAATCATCTAATGAAATTTATTCTTGAATGGATATGATAGGGAATGAATCTCATCTCGTCCGTGGAGATGATAATCTCTACGTACGCATGAGCGACAATATCATTCTTTTGATATTCGAATAGTATATAATTGGATGTTTTGTCATATATACAGAATCATTATCATGTTATATTTATTATTTACATCAATTAAACATCATTATTATACTCATCCATATAATAATGTATTCAATAACAATTACACCACGATGTGGAGACGGTAAGTCGTACGTACGCAGGTATGCTGACATGTCATTCAAAGGATGTATAGAATAATGAATATTGTGGTACCATGTTTATAATAACATCATATTATATGTAAGATACTGGAGTTATTATTTTAGAAAGAAAACAACAAAGAAAGAGGAAGTGGAAGAAGAAAGGAACTTGAAAGAGGAGATGAAATATTTACCTCTTATTCTGTTTCTTCCTTTTGATTTGATCAAAAGGGCTCTTTATGTTGGCTTTCTGACTAAAGGAAGGAATCTAATATGAAGGTAGTATAGTTTAGAGGGTATTTTGGCATGGTTTTTCCGAGACAAATGGCTTTGAATGTGTGAATTAGAGAGAAGGGGGAGTGTCGTTCTATAAGAGGGGTGAGGGGAACCTTAGGAAAAGCTAGAAATATTATTTTATAATAAAATAATTTATGGTTTATAATGGATAAAAAATAATTTATTTAATTTATAAGGTTTTTATGGGTCGAAAACCACTCAACCAATAGGTTTTAGATAGGTTTGGTTCACTATATTAACTTTATCTTTTAGATTTAACTTTTGGTTAAATAGTTTGACATTTACCATGTCTCTTTGAATTTTTATATTATATGGTTAATAAACATACTATAAACTTCCAATAGAACCCAAAGTAGTTAATTAATGCTAGAAATATCATTATATAAGTCTTTTGGACAAACCTTAGATTTTTAAGAATATAATATCAATTAATAATATAATTTTTTTTAAAAACTCTTTTATATCTATTTTGACACTATTTGGTATTTTGTTTTTTATAAATTCATAACAGAATTATTAATTAGAAAATAATTATTCTAACCAACCCTAACAAGTCATATTATTCTATATAATTTTTGTAAATCATAAAAAGTCTCATATTACAATTTTTGTGGATATTTATAATGTCAAATATTTTAATCTTCCATTAATACGGTAATTACTGCATCATCATTGTGTCATAAATAAATTCAATTATTTAATGTCTAAAATTTATAAATAAGATACCATTTTGTAGGAAATAATTTCATATTTCTAATGAATATTTATAGTTGAATTTATCTTATGTATAACCCTATATTAAAAATATTTTAGTTATTAAATGTTGAGTTTAACACTTTTAACTCTTCTTTGAATTAAATAATAGTAAATGTCCTAATCTAATCCAAGTGGACCAAATAGATTCATATTTTATTCATATGTTTGTTTTTGGTCTAATTATACTTATTCAGTAGAATTATGACATTTTTTAGGGTAATAATAATAAAATTTTTACCCTTAATTATGCTATTTACTTTTAACCGTGGTAAATAAAAGTAAAAAGTTACTATTCCCCAAAAATTATTTTCATCTTATTGAACCACATTTTATGGAATAATATAAATTTTGTCTATCATATATTTCAAATTCAACCGACAGAAGCAGGAAAAGTATGTTTTATGTAATTTTCAAATGCTCTTATGAGTTTGAAAAAAGACGGTAAAAAGTTCTATAAACTTTTTATGTATCTAAAATTATTATAAAATAATTACAATGAATTACATTGAATTTATATTTTTATTATGTATATATTTTGACCTATAAAAAATATAAATAATATAAATAATTATTTAAATAAAAAGTTGGTTTTAAACAATAACACATTGTTTTTCACTATTCAACAAAAATAGAACGTTTTCAGAAAAATACCAAAAAATCACCATAAGCTAATTTTGATATTCCAAAGTCAAAAATGAATTCTATTTTACCAATTTAAAAACTTATATGTTGAATTAATTAATTTAATATTAAGTCTTTTTCTCAAAACCAAAATGTGTATTTTTAATAAATAATAACTATCCAAATATTGACACTTGTTTATGTTCAATTTCAAAGTGAAATTAATTACAATGACCATAATTGGATTAAATGGTAAAAATATAATATAATTATACATCCAACCCATTAAAATTTATAATTCAACACTATAAAGTTTTTTGATTAAAAAAGTTGTTTTTAGTTAAAATATAGTATTTTTCATTATTCACCCAAATAAGAAAGTTATCAGAAAAACATCAAAAATTTACTTGAAACTAAATTATTATGACTCAATTCTAAAGAAGAAGTTTATTTTTTCAATTTGAATATATAAAATTTTCAAATATTGTATTTAAGAAAGGTTCTCCATTAAAAGGCGGTAAAATTGCTTTTTAAAAAAATAATTCTTTAATCTAAAAAAATGATTTTTTTTACATTATGTCTAAGTAACTCAATGTATGGATTCTAAAACTATAAGGATTATATAAAGTTCAAAATCCAGTTAATACTATTCATCACTACTTTTGAACGACATGTTTGGTAAGTCATAGTGTGTTTGAACTCAGTGTTGTGTGTAGTGCAAGTTATTGAATTACTTTTAAGAAAAAATGTACTATGAAATCTTGGGGTGTTACATTATTCCATCCTTAAATAAATTGCTTCCCCAAAACATTAAATTGTTCTTCAAAAATAAAAGGATTAAAATAGAAAATACCTTTTTGGGAAAACCCACATCGTAAATTGGGTTAATAAAATTTAGTTTTAATAAGTGGAAAGGGGGAATAAAAAAGCCACCACAAAATTATGATCTCGATTAGGAAAACATTGGTAGAAATTAGAGAAACATAATTGGAGGAAAAACGTAAATATTTATAGGGAGTTATTAAGTACATCAGTCACAAACAATATTAGAATTGAGAGCCTCAAATCCATCAATCTATGATTATTTAAAATATCATCAGTTCGACAAAACATAAGGTATTAGGAAAACACATTTTTAGTTTCCAGATCCCTTACCTAAAGGTTAAGAATTAATTTCTTCATAGAATTTGAGATGAAAAAAATATATACTTTACAAATAGAATTCCATCCTTTAACAAATTTCTATCAAAAACTCATCTTTCACTCTAAAAGATAATAGAACATAAAACATATTTTATAAATCCCATTCATATAGGGTTGCAAAAAACGAATTTATAATTCATCTACCAGACCTTTAAAAAAACTACATTATTCAATCTCGAACATCACGTGGTCCAGTGGTAGGTGATACACCCTTGTCACCCTTCAGTTGTGGGTTCAAGTTTTACGGCCTTGCCGAATGCGATGGGTTGCCGCCCGACCACCGGGTTGTCCTTTTTATGGAAATCCAAAAATAATCTCAAACTAGAATTATCTAAAATACATCTGTCCAAACTCATAGTCCAAATTTTATAATGAATGTAAACACAATGGAGATCATTTTTTCCACGTAATAACATGTGAACACCTTCATCATGTATTCTTTTAAAACACTACACCATCCTGAATTACAATAAATCCTTATTGATTACATTCTTGCTTCAGTATTCCTTATAGAATACTGGATATAGTCCTATCCAAAAATGCTGTAAAATCCAACAATGATGGAATATAAAAATCATTAATCAGTTTCAAGGTATTCAAGAATATCCAATATAATTTTTCCAAGTCAAACATGTATTATTCAAAAAATCAATACCTTAGTATCAGAACCATATTATGGTTTATCTTTATCTTAACCATATATTTTCCAAAAATGTAACCTACTATTAAGTCACTTTTCTTGGTTCCACACAATCTCATGTCCTTAATGAAATAGTACTTCAGTACAATCCTTATATATTATATATTTCTTATATCATTTACATCATTAATACAATACTCAAATGACACGATACTTTAATAACAATGTACGAAATTTAATCATTCATATTCATCTTCGGTAGTATCATATCATTATTATTATCCAATAGTATCATTTGGGGTATACTTTGATGACTTGGACATTGATTCACGTAGTGTCACAACTCCTTAGAGATAGAGCATTGTACATTTGAAACATCTTTCGTACCCTCGCAATCACATGCTTGATGTCCTTTTTCTCCACACTTATAACAAACTCCCATTCCCTTCAAGAATTTACCAAGGTGATTCATTCCACATTAATCACATATGGGAAAATCCATCTTTTCCCTCTTCCCTTTATCCATATTTCCATCTTCAATCCATTTATTCTCTTACTTCCCTTCAAATCCACATAACTCGGAGAATTATTTACTTATCTTATTAACACATGATATTATTTCATCATATGATGAGAATAAATGGGAGACTATTTCCCTTCTTAATGTTGGCTTAATACCATGAAAGATATGATCCTTCATACACATCGTATCATACGTATTTCTGGAGTTCACATTCCTTCTACTGGGCGCCATTTCTAAACAATGGCATAAACTAGGTCAGTTTAGGAATTGCAACAAATAATTCCAAACTTGTAAGATACCTAATGTAAATTGAATAGTTTATCTATATAATCCATAATCATAAAAATATTTTCTTTCAGGAGGTATATACTCATCAATCCTTTATAATAATTTGTAAGGAATATTATAATTATCCTACGAATATCCACCAGGAGTGTCATAACCAAGAGTGTAGCAAGGCCTGTTGTCGTGCACTAGTTCCCATTCGAGTCTAGCTCAAAGCGGTGTTTTCGGGTTTTACCCCTAGTTATATCTGTTCCAGAGCTTCCTCTTCCTACTCATATCCAGAAAAGAATGTATTTTCATAGAAAACACAAAAAACCTCTATAGTACCAAAATTCCAGGAAGTTCTTCTATACTAATCCTGAAAGTCTATCTTAGGGATATGTGCTCTAATCAGAGTTTATCTAAATCTAGTTTCAATGGTTTGTACTAAAATTCCTCTGATACCAACTATAACACCCCGACCCAGAAGCCCAGGGTCATTGCATTATTATGTATCATTGGAATGATCACAAAAGATCATGTCTCAAATGATGTATTAGTTTACTAGCCTTGAAAGTACTAGATACATTCATTTGGTTTACATTACATCATAAAATGGAAAACAACAACAACATTGTTTCCATATACAACACTGAGATTCCATAGACTATCCCTGTAGGCCATTTATAATATACTTCTTCGCATCCTGGGAAAAATAAATCATTGAAAGGGGTGAGCTCAGATTCTCAATACGGATAACAATATAGCGGAAACTTTAATAAATAAGAATAAACATTTAAGGCAAGGTATAGAACTAAAACAAAATCCTATTCAACATATAAATCCTCCTAATTTGACTAATATAAATCCAAATAATTCCATTTAAATACTCACATAGATATTCTACTAGTCTAATAATAACATGCAATATCAATATCCACTTTCATAATGATAGAATGCATAATTTGAAACTTTTATAACCCCATAGTAAAGGCCTTGTGACAAGACTACAAATAATATTTTTTCAAGGCCTTGTGCCAAGACACTAGTTTGTCTCATGTGGCCTACCGATTCATTGATGCGCTATAGCGGGCTCCACCCATCACTTACTATGTCCAATGCATTCCTCATATGAAAAGGTTCAAACATAACATAAATATTTGTATTAAGACTAGTATACGAGACGTCAATACTTTATAAATAAACCATGAATGGTATAAAAGTAACAAATCCAGAGTCAAACATATCATAAAACCTTCAATACAATATATATTCGTTTTATCATAATAAATCAACCTCGATCAAGAATAATATCCAGTAAAGGATGTTGACGTAGTTAAAAATGAACTGTAAAATTCTTTGAGAGAAATATCCATTTTTCATGAAATCATTTTAAAAGGCACAAAATTTATAAAGGAAGTCATTGAAAATATATTTTTTGAAACAATGTTTCCCATACCACATTGAAACATTTGAAAGGAATTAACATTTTAAAACATTCATGTGCATATAAATAAATCCAGAAAATCATTTTGAAAACATGGACATTAATGTGAATGGTTTAGAAGAATAAATATTTATAACATTTAAAATGTTGTTTTAGTAAAAAAATAACTTATAAATAATCCCTTTGAAAACTTTTTTATGTAACATGGACTTGGATAGTAAATATGTCCCAGTAGATACTTACGTAAAAACAACCTCGAATAATAAAGAGATTATGAAATTAACCTTTACCAATTTGGTAACTTATGAAAAATACACCCCATGAATGAAGTATCATACAATGAATATGTAAATACACATAATGTAAATTGTATTACATAAAGAATACAATTATGCAATGTAAATACACCATAGAAAAGGAAATAGTGGAAATATAGCATGAATCTCCCTGGAATAAGGAGTGAGATGAAAACCCATTACCTTGTACATTTCCTTGGTCGAGGGTAGGTTAAACTTCTGTATAATAGTTAAATAATTGTTGTTAAATTATACAATAATCATATACATTAATATGATATCATTTCTGATCTTTTAACATTACTTTGTTAATAATGTCTTTGTATTATCTTTGTTTCGGGTGTTAACTGATTCGTTTTCCTTTATATGCTTTGTTATGTATGTAATTTTTTTATGGATAGGATGTATCTTATTCATATTCATGATGATAATTAGTCTTTAAAAATTATTTTTAATCATCTAATGAAAATTAGCCTTGAATGGATATAATGGAGAATGAATTTCATTGCGTTCGTGGAGATGGTAATCCGTATGTACACACGAGCGAAAATATTATTCTTTTGATATTAGAATAATATATAATTGGATGGTATATCATATATACAGAATCATTATCATTTTATATTTATTATTTATATCAATTACACATCATTATTATACCCATCCTCATAATAATGTATTGAAAAAAATTTACACCACGACGACGAGACGGGAAGTCGTACGTATGCACGTATAGTGACACATCCTTCAAAGGATAGTTAAAATAATGAATATAGTTTTACCATATTTATAATAACATCAATGAATATATAATATACTGGAGTTTTTGTTTTATAATGGAAACAACATTGAAAGAGGAAGTTGAAGAATAAAAGAACTTGAAAGAGGTGATGAAATATTTACCTTTTCTTCGGGTTCTTCCTTTTGATTTGATCAAAATGGCTCCATTGGTTGTCTTTATGACTATTGTATGTCCTCTATGATGACGGGAGGAAACTTGAGAGGGTATTTGGGTAGAGGTTTTCCATGAAAAATGGCTTTGAAGGTTTGAATTGGAGAGAATGGGGGATTCCCTTTTATAAGAGGGGTGAGGGGAACCCTAGGAAAACCTAGAAATATTATTTAATAATAAAATAATTATCGATTTATAATGGCTCAATAATTAATTATCTAAAGGATAAGTTGGTTATGGTTCAAAAACCACTCAAATAATATGTTTTATACAGATTTGGGTCATTATATTAACTTTGTCTTTTAGATTTAACTCTTAGTTTGATAGTTTTCCATTTACCATGTCTCTTTTAATTTTTATATTATATGGTTAATAAACATCCTATAAACTTCCATTTGAACCCCAAGTGGTTCATTGATGATACACCTATCATTATATATGTCTTTTTTCAGAACCATAGTTTTTTAGAAATTCAATATTAATTAATAATATATTATATTTTTTAAAAACTTTTTTATGTCAATTTTCACACTATTTGGTATTTTGTTTTTTCTAAATTTATAACAGCATTATTAATTAGAAAATAATTATTCTTACGAACCCCAAAAAGTCATATTAAACTATAAAATTCGTGAAATTCATAAAAAGTCTCATATTACATTTATTTAGATATTTATAATGTCAAATATTTTAATCTTTCATTAATACGGTAATTACTGCATCTACATTGTGTCATAAATGAATTCAATTATTTAATGTCTATAATTTATAAATAAAATACGATTATTTATGAAATATTTTTATATTTATGATTAATATTTATAGTATAATTTTTCTTATGTATAACCATATATTAAAAATGTTTTAGTCATTAAATGTTGAATTTAACACTTTTAGCTCTTCTTTGAATTAAATAATAATAAATTTCCTAATCTAATCCAAGTGGACCAATGAGATTCATATTTTATTCGTATGTTTTTTTTTGTCGAATTATACTTATGAAATAGAATTAGGACATTTTTTAGGGTAATAATAATAACATTTTTACCCTTAATTACCCAATTTACTTTTAACCATGGTAAATAAAAATAAAAAGTTACTATTCCCAAAAAAAATTATTTTCATCTTATTTAACCACATTTTACTTAATAATATCAACTGTGTCTATCATATTTTTTAAATTCAACTCACAGAAGTAGAAAAATTATGTTTTATTTAATTTGCAAATGCTCCAATGAGTTTGGGAAAAGATGGTAAAAAATTATATAAAATTTTTATGTCTCTAAAATTATTATAATATAATTACAATGAATTACATTGAATTTATATAGTTATTATGTATATATTTTGACCTAAAAAAATTTAAATAAAATAAATTATTATTTAAATAAAAAGTTGGTTTTAAACAACAACTCACTGTTTTTCACTATTCAACAAAAATAGAAAGATTTCAGAAAAATACCAAATACTCACCATAAGATAATTTTTATATTCCAAATTCAAAAATGAATTCTATTTTACCAATTTAAAAACATATATGTTTCATTAATTAATTTAAAATTAATTATTGTTGTCAAAACCAAAAAGTGTATTTTTATGAAATAATAACTATCAAAATATTGATACTTGTTTATGTCCAATTTCAAATTGAAATTACTTACAATGACCATAATTGGATTAAATGGTAAAAATGTAATCTAATTATACTTCCAAACCATTAAAATTTTTTATTCAACCCTATAAATTATTTTGATTAAATAAATTTTTTTTAGTTAAAATATAGTATTTTTCATTATTCACCCAAATATGAAAGTAATCAAAAAAACACCAAAATCTTATTGAAACTAAATAATTATGTCCCGATTCTAAAGAAGAAGTTTATTTTGTCAATTTTAATATATAAAATTTTCAAATATTTTATTTAAAAAAGGTTCTCCATTAAAAGGCGGTAAAATTGCATTTTTTTAAAAATAATTCTTTATTCTGAAAAAAAATGAATTTGTTTTTAAATTTTGTCTAAGAAACTCATAATATGGATTCTAAAACTATAAGGATTATATAAAGTTAACAATTCAGTTAATACTATTCATAACTGCTTTTGAACGATAGGTTTGGTATGTCATGGTGCGTTTAAACTCCGTGTTGTGTGTAGTGCAAGTCATTGAATTACATTGAAGAAATAATGTACTATTAAATCTTGGGGTGTCACATTATTCCCTCCTTCAATAAATTGAATCCCTGAAATTCGAAATTTTTCTTCAGAAATAAAAGGTTGAAAATAGAAAATACCTTTTTCGGAAAACCCACATCGAAAATTGGGTTAATAAAATTTAGTCTAATTAAGAGGGAAAGGGGAATAAAAAAGTCACCACCAAATTATGATCTCTATTAAGAGAACATTGTTGGAAATTAGAGACACATAATTGGAGGAAAAACGTAAATATTTATAGGGAGTGATTGAGTTCATCAATCACAAACAGTTTTAGAATTAAGGGCATCAAAGTCATCAATCTATGATGATTTAAAATATCATCGGTTCAACAAAACATAATGTATTAGGAAAACACATTTTTTGTTTTCAGATCTGTTACCTATGGGTTATGATTTACTTTCTTCATAGAATATGAGAGGAAAAAAATATATACTTTACAAGTATAATTCCATCCTTTAACTAATTTCTACCACAAACTCATCTTTCACTCTAAAAGATAATAGGACTTAAAAAACATTTTATTTATCCTATTCATATAAGGTTCCAAAAAAATGAATTTATAATTCATCTACCAGAACATTGAAAAAAAACTACATTATTCAATCCATCACATCACGTGGGATAGTGTTAGGTGATACACCATTGTCGCCCTTCGGTTGTGGGTTCAAGTCTCATGGCCTTTCTAGACGCAATGGGTTGCCGTCCGACCTCCGGGTTGTCCTTTTTAAGGAAATTTAAAAATATTCTCAAACTAGAATTATCCAAAATACATCTGTCCAAACTCACAATCAAAATTTTTTAAGGAATGTAAACACAATAGAGATCCTTTTTTCCATGTAATAACATGTGAAAACCTTCATCATGTATTCTTTTAAAACACTACATCATCCTGAATTACCATAAAACCTTATTGATTACATTCATTCTCCATTATTCCTTATAGAATACTGGATATGCACCTATCCAGAAATGCTGTAAAATGCAACAATGATGGAATATAAAAATCATTAATCAGTTTTAGGGTATTCAAAAATATCCAATATAATTTTTCCAAATCAATCATGTATTATTTCAAAAATCACTACCTTGGTATCAGAACCATATTATGGTTTATCTTTCTCTTAACCATATATTTTCCACAAATTTAACCTGCTATTATGTTACTTTTCATTGTTCCACACAATCTCAAGTCCTTAATGAAATAGTACTGCAGTACAATCTTTATATACTCTATAATTATTATAACATGTACATCATTAATACAATACTCAAATGACACAATACATTAATACCAATGTAAGAAATTTAATCATTCCTCTTCATCTTTGGTAGTCTCATAACTTTATTATTATCCAATAGCAGCATTTGGGGTATACTCTAATGATTTGGAAATTGATTCATGTACTGTCCCAACTCCTTGCAGATGAAGCATTGTACATTTGAAACATCTTTTTTACCCTTGAAATCATAGACTTGGTGTCCTTTTTCTCCACACTTATAACAAACTCCCATTCCCTTCCATTATTTACCAAGGTGATTCATTCCACATTAATCACATATGGGAAAATCCGTCTTTTCCCTCTTTCCTTTATCCATCATTCTCTCTTCCATCCTTTTATTCTCTTACTTCCCTTCAAATCCATATGACTCAGATAATTCTTTACTTATCTTATTGACACATTATACTATTTCTTCATATGATGGGAATACATGGGAGACTATTTCCCTTCAAAATGTTGGATTAATACCATGAAAGATATGATCCTTATTACTATTTGGATCATACGTATTGCTGGAGTTCACATTCCTTCTACTGGGTGACATTTCTATACAATGTCATAAACTAGGCCAGTTTATGAATTGCAACAAATAATTCCAAACATGTAAATACCTAATGTAAATTGAACATTTTATGGATATAATCTATAATCATAAAAATATTTTATTTTAGGAGTTATCTACTCATCAATACTTCATTATTAATTGTATGGAATATTAGAATTATCCTACGAATATCCATCAGGAGTGTCGTAACCAAGAGTACAGCAATGCCCATTTTCGTGCACCAGTTCCCATTCAAATCTAGCTCAAAGCGGTGTTTTAGGTCTTTACCCCTAGTTATATACATGCCAAAGCTTCCTCTTCCTACTCATATCTAGATAGGAATGTATTTTGTAAGAAAACACAATAAAATCTCTACATTACCAAAATTTTAGGAAGTTCTTCTATACTAATCCTCAAATACTATCTTAGGTATATGTGCTCTAATCAGAGTTTATCTAAATCTAGTTTTAATGGTTTGTAGTAAAATTCCTCTGATTCCAACTATAATTCCCTGACCCCAGAAGCCCAGGGTCGTTTCATTATTATGTATCATTGGCATGATCACAAAAGATCAAGTCTCAAAAGACAATTATTTTACTAGCCTTCGAATAACTAGATACATTCATAAGGTTTACATTACATCCTAAAATGTACAACTAAAACAACATTGTTTCCATAGACTGCACTGAGATCCCATAGACTATACCTGCAGGCCACTCATAATATACTTCTTCGCATCCTGGGAAAAATAAAACATTGAAAGGGGTGAGCTCAGATTCTCAATATAGATAACAATATAGCAGAAACTTTCATAAATAAGCATAAACATTTAAGGCAAGGTATATAACTAAAAAAAGCCTTTTCAACATATACTTCATCATAATATGGAAAATATGAATCCAAATAATGCCATTTACTTACTCACATGGATATTTTACTACTCTAATAATCATTTGCAATATCAATATACACTTTCATAATGATGGAATGCATAATTCCAGACTTTTATAACCCCATAGTCAAGGCCTTGTGCCAAGACTACAAATAATATTTTTTCAAGGCCCTGTGCCAAGACACTAGTTTGTCTCATGAGGCCAACCTAATGCATCGAGGAGTTAAAGTGGGCTCCACCCATCACTTACTAAGTCCAATTCATTCCTTATATGAAAAGGTTTAAACATAACATAAATATTTGTATTAAGACTAGCATACGAAATGTCAATACTTTATCCATAAACCATGAATGGTATAAAAGTAACACATCCACAGTCAAACAAATCATAAAACTTTCAATACAATATAGATGCTTTTTATCATAACAAATCAACCTCGATCAAGAATAATATCTTGTAAAGGATGTTGACGTAGTTAAAAATTATCAGTAAAACTCTTAGAAAGAAATATCCATTTTTCATGAAATCATTTTAAAAGTCCCACAATTTTAAAGGAAGTCATTTAAAAGATAGTTTTTGAATCAATTTTTCCCATAACACTTTGAATCTTTTGAAAGGAATTAACATTTTAAAACATTTATGTTCATAAAAATAAATCCTTAAAATCATTTTGAAAACATGGACATTAATTAGAAAGGTTTAGTGGAATAAATCTTTAAAACATTTAAAAGGATGTTTTAGTAAAAAATTAACTTATAAAGAATCCCTTTGAAAACTCTTTTATGTAACATGGGCATGGATAATAAATATGTCCTAGTAGATACTTACGTAAAAACAACCTTGAATAATAAAGAGATTATGAAATTAACCCTTACCAATTTGGTAGCTTATAAAACATACAACCCATGAAAGAAATATCAAACAATGAAGATGTAAATGCAAATAAATTAAAGTGTATTACACAAATACTACAATTATCGGATGTACATAAACCACACAAAAAAATAGTGGAAATATATCATTAATCTCCCTGGAATACAGAAGTGAGATGAAAACCCCTTACATTGTACATTTCTATTGTCGAGGGTAGGTTAAACATCTGTATAATAGTAAAATAATTGTTTTTAAATTATACAAGAATCATATACATTAATATGATATCATTTATGATCTTTTAGCATTTCTTTGTTAATAATATCTTCGTATTATTGTCGTTTCAGGTGTTAACTGATTCGTTTTCCTTTATATGCATTGTTACGTATGTAATGTTTGTTATGGATAAGATGTTTCGTATTAATATTAATAATGATAATACGTCCTTAAAAATCTTTTTTAATCATCTAATGAAAATTATTCTTGAATGAATATGATGGGGAATGAATCTCATTGCATTCGTGGAGACGGTAATCCGTATGTACGCACGAGCGACAATATCATTATTTTGATATTAGAATAATATATAATTGGATGTTATATCATATATACAGAATCATTATCATGTTAAATATCTTATTTACATAAATTACAAATAATTATTATACCCATCCAAATAATAATGTATTGAATAACAATTACACCACAACGAGGAGATGGTAAGTCGTACGTACGCACGTATGGTGACATGTCCTTCAAAGGATGGATAAAATAACGAATATGGTTTTACCATAATTATAATAAAATCAACGTATATATAATATACTGGATTTTCTGTTTTATAATGGATACAACAATGAATGAGGAAGTGGAAGAAGAAAGGAACTTGAAATAGGTGATGAAAAATTTACTTCTTATTCGGGTTCATCCTTTTGATTTGATAAAAATGGCTCCATTGGTTGGATTTATGACTAAATTAAGTCCTCTATGATGAACGGAGGAAACTTGAGAGGGTATTTGGGTAGGGTTTTCTCCAATACAAATGTCTTTGAAGGTGTGAATTGGAGAGAAGGGGGAATGCCCTTTTATAAGAGGGGTGAGGGGCACCTTAGGAAAACTAGAAATATTATTTTACAATAAAATAATTTCAAGTTTATAATTGCTCAAAAATTAATTATCTAAAGGATAAGTTGTTTTTGGGTCTCAAACCACTCAACAAATATGTTTTAGACAGGTTTGGGTCATTATATTAACTTTATCTTTTAGATTTAACTCTTAGTTAAATAGTTTTCAATTTACAATGTCTCTTTGTATTTTTATATTATATGGTTAATAAACATCCTATAAACATCCAATATAACCCAAAGTGGTTATTTAATGATACAAAAATCATTATATAATTCTTTCTTCCGATCCTTATATTTTTAGGAATAGAATATTAATTAATAATATAATATTTGTTTTAAAAACACTTTTATGTCAATTTTTACACTATTTGGTATTTTGTTTTTTCGAAACTCATAACAGAATTATTACATTGAAAAAAATTATCTAACCAACCCTAACATGTCATATTAACCTATAAATATAGTGGAATTCATAAAAAGTCTCAAATTACATTTATTTGGATTTTTATTATGTCAATTATTTTAATCTTGTATTAATACGGTAATTACTACATCATCATTGTGTCATAAATAAATTTACTTATTTAATGTCTAAAATTTATAAATAAAATACCATTATTTAGGAAATCATTTTATATTTCTAACTAATTTTTATAGTCTAATTTATCTTATGGATAACCCTATATTAAAATTGTTTTAGTTATTAAACTTTGAATTTAACACTTTTAACTCTTATTAGAATTAAATAATAATAAATGTTCTAATCGGATCCTAGTGGACAAAAGAGGTTCAAATTTAATTCCTAAGGTTTTTTGGCTCGAATTATACTTACCCAATAGAATTAGGGCATTTTTTAGGATAATAATATTATCATTTTTACCCTTAATTACCCTATTTTCATTTAACCACGGTAAATAAACGTAGAAAGTTACTATTCCCGAAAAATTATTTTCATCTTATTGAACCAAATTTTACATACTAATATCAACTGTTTCTCTCATATTTTTTAAATTCAACTCACAAAAGTGGTAAAATTGTGTTTTATGTAAATTTGCAAATGCTCATAGAAGGTGGGAAAAGGACGGTAAAAAGTTCGATAAAATTTTTATGTATCTAAAATTATTATAAACTTACTCCAATTAATTACATTTAATTTATATTGGTATTTTGTATCTATTTTCACCAAAAATAAATTTAAATAGAATAAATAATTATTTAAATAAAAAGTCAGTTTTAAATAATAACTCAGTTTTTTCACTATTAATCAAAAATTGAATGTTTTCAGAAAAATACCAAAAATTAACCCTAAGAAAATTTTGATATTCCAATTTAAAAAATAAATTCTATTTTAACAATTTCAAAACATAAAAGTTTCATTTATTAATTTAAAATTATTTCCCATTGTCAAAACCAAAAAGCGTATTTTTTAGAAATAATAACTATCAAAAGATTAACACTTGTTTATGTCCAATTTCAAAGTGAAATTACATAGAATAACCATTATTGGATTAAATGGTAAAAATATAATCTAATTATACTTCCAAACCATTAAAATTTATAATTCAACTCTATAAATTATTTTGATTGAAAAAGTTGTTTTCAGTTAAAATATATTATTTTTCACTATTCACCCCAATATGAATGTTATCAGAAAAACACCAAAAATTTATTGGAACTAAATTCATATGTCCTAATTCTAAAGAAGAAGTTTATTTTTTCAATTTGAATATATAAAAGTATCAAATATTTTATTTAAAAAAGGATCTCTATTAAAAGGGTGAAAAATTCCATTTTTTTTAAAATACTTCATTCATCTGAAAAAAATGAATTTGTTCTTAAATTATTTTTAAGAAACCTATAATGTGGATTCTAAAATTATAAGGATTACATAATGTTCAAAATTTAGTTAATACTATTCATAACCACTTTTGAACGGATAGTTTGGTAAGTCTTGGTGTGGTTGAACTCAGTGTGGCGTGTAGTGAAAGTTATTAAATTACTTTGAAGAAATAACGTACTATGAAATCTTGGGGTGTTACACATATGACTGAAAACTATAAGAACCCATTCCATCCTCACTGCATGATGTTAAACTGCATGGATGATGTCCTAGTCGCATGACACTAAACTATACTATTTTTAAGAACTATGTTTTCATTATTCTTATTATCATGGGATACATAGTGATGCCCAAATACTCAATTTCATATACAACCATAAAGTAGAAATTCTTATAGTGTTTATATGTATGGGTCTTACCTACACAGGGATATTTCATAGAAGAACTACATATGGACTGAATTTTTCTTTGATGGGATATATAGTGACACTAGGATCTTATATCCTAGTCTTATAAAGAAAAAATCTCCCCCACTCTCATATACATGATCTATATTTTTATAGGAGGGTCCAATACATGTCTCACTCCACTTGTGAGACTGTATTCAAATGAAAATTCCCTTCCCCGCCTAAGAGTTTGATCATTGTGTGGGAAAACATTCCTAGAACAATGTATGACTTGATTTTTGTTTAGAAGAGATACATAATAATGTCTATAACTTGTATCTTGGTCTCAGACATAATGAAGAAAACCCCTTTTTTTATGTATGGGTTAGAACTACATGAGTAAAACATTTTTACACATTCTCAGGTAATCGTTAAATGAAATTCTTCATGAATATTAAGGAAATTTCCCTCCATAAATAAAACTCTATTTCTGGGGATGTTCAAATATACATTAACCTACATGGCCATCATAAATGGAGGGTTTTTGTCCTGGGGACCCCTTTGTTTGACTAAGAACAATATGACTACGTTTTCTTTATATATATATCCCACAAAAAAACTTATCAACCAAAGAAAAATGTGTCCCTGGGAGAGTCCTCATCTATATCCATTCTCCCAATAATTGTTTCACCCCACAACATTCCATGAATTTATAAACCCTACATATTATAGTTTAGAACCTTTCCCCTTCATGACTGAGGGTGAGTTAATATTTTTGGATACTTTGCCATGAAAATAGAAAATCGATTGACCCTCAGTCAAATATAATTGACCATAATCCATATCCCTCAAGTGTACCTAACATAATACATTAAGATACATGGTCTAGGTCCTAGTCAAATTTCATTAAAATACACAATGCACCAACACTATGATACATTAGTCAAATTCGTATTAGAGTGATCTCATTCATGGATAGTTCTAATACAGATGCCCTCAACATTTTCAGGTGCCATTCCCTTGACAAGACACCATTAATGTTCTTGTGAAATCAGAATTTTTACAAACTAAATAGACATCATAAATTTAGGTTCAATATCATGAGGAACCCATTTTTTACTATAATAAATATGCCTTATTTTTCTGTGGATTAGTCACAAAAAAGGTTTGTCAATCAAGGGAAAATTCATCCCCAAGAGTGGGCTCTTATATCTCCATACGCCTCGACAACGTCATGCTAGAAACTATTTCTTACAATTACATCTCTCACACATTTCCTATATCATGTCTCAAATTCAACAACTACAAAATCAGGGTCCAAAAATCCCTTGATCATGTCAAGACAATATTGGGACATTGCCGGCCAGTAAGACCTGTTGGGGCTATCACTCCATAAATAATGGGAAAATCTATTTGACATAAAATACCTTTTTCATTAGTAATTACTGAAAGACTTTAAAATAATCACAAATAATAGACACAAAGCTCTACAGGTTTAAAACCGTCAAAGGGTACAATACATAAATTTTGAGTCCCATATTGTTAAACATAAACTTTTAACAGTTTAGGAAAAATAGAGAAATCATAAGAAATTGGCACATAACTTGTAACGTCAAAACCCCATAAAGGGTCGCCTAATAAAAATTAAAGTTACTCCTGATAATCCCATTCCATGTTGTATATATGAAAAAATTATAGTAATAATATAAAATATATAAAATCTGAAGGGTTTTACATATAACCCTAGAAACAGGCAGAACTATGCTCATGGAGACCCTAGGCTCAGAAAACAATTGAGCATTCCTTGATTATTTATCCAAGTAAGCTAACTATAGCTCTTCATGAATGCTGCAAATTGGTTCAAAAGAGGACCAATTACTCATGAAAAACCCCTCCTCTTCATACTGATTTGATCTAATTGTGATGGGGGCATTTTTGGGGTCCTGAAAACACTACATACAAAGAGGAAATAATTCTAGGAATTTTTTTAAGTAATGAAATGAACCTGAAGAAATATTATTGTTGAAGAAATGGAAAAATGAAGGGAATATGAAAAATATGTCGATGATACATTCAGAAAAAATCATAACGTGGACCACTGGTCCACATGGAGATCCATCGCTTTTTGAGTCATCCCATAAAAGAAGTCATCCAAGAGATGAGGCAGTACCACCATTTCCCGTGATTGAAATCAAATCATTTTTAGGGATGGGTTGTGATTTCCACCCCTAGGAAATTTCCATCCCCCCTGAACTACAAATCATATTTGGTCATGGATGGTATTTTATATTCTCATGAATTAAATCATTTGTGGTCATGGGTGTCCTTCTATGGCTTCATCAAACGAAGACCCACATTTCACTAAATATGACTATATGTCTTTAAATTTGGGTCCTCCATTATTCTATAAAATACCCCCAAGGAAAACTAAATAAATAACGATGCATGAGAAGTGTGAGAGTCAAGATATGGAATAATTTAGAGTATAGTGTGACAACCATCAATTCCTATAAGTTAAACCAACCTCAATGTATTATTAAATGAATAAATTAATTCAACCAACCATGAACGTGAAACATATTTTGTGGAAACCATTATTTGAGTCGAATCTAGATGTCCCCATTACTGGCCACCACTTAGTGTAGTAAAAAGGTATGTAGAGGGATCCATTCCTTATGTAAAAACTTCTATACAGGAGGAACATGAGACCACATAGAAAAAAACTATATGGTTGAAACCCAACCCTACATAGTTAAATTATTTAAGAACGATACCCAGGACTCTGTAACACAAAGATACGCTGACAAAAACCTTATTAAATTAGAAACATGATACATGGAGAGAACCCCATCCTACATAAAAACATGTTACACATAATGAGGCATTGTTTGATGTTCTAATCCTTAAATCACATTGCTTCCTTCTATCATACCATCGGACTCCACTTTGGCACCTCTATGAACTATTATAATGGAATTAGCCCAAGGCATCTTTTAAATCCACCTGATATGTATCATCTGATCTTTGAACACGTTAGTGTGTCATCTAGAGTCTACAAACCCATGGTAAACATAGTCATTTGGGTAACCTCCATGACAAGGTGAACCATAAAAAATTTCTTCAAGTATACATTCCCATGGTAACAAGGACCCTGACCTTGGTAGTACTAATGTGGGCCTCCACATTCTAGGTGGGGAGAGGGTGGATAAAACATGCCTTTCCCTTTGATGGTTAATTTAGTATCCTCCAATATTCCCCAAAAATAAGTTATAGGGCATCCATTCTAGAGTATGCCTATAGTCTTTCATACATTTGGTAGCACTCTGGATCCTCATTGTCTCCTTGGGATACCAAAACTAGCAAGGATATGGGAACTATAATGCCTATTCACTTTCCCTTTGTGCCCAAACCTCATCCAACAATGGACAAAGTGGATTGTGCGATCTTCAGATCGACTGCTTCCTCTTATTTCTCACACTGCTCATGACATATATGGGCTTAGAAGTTAGTGGTGATCATGACCTCAACATGATCCAAAACCTTCTAGGCATCATTCTAAGTTTAATCCCCAATGAAAACATCCAAAATACCCTGATACAAGACCTTCCTCACAATTTTAAAAAATAGGCCTTTTATTTGGTATAATCCCCAACCATTCTCAAATAGGAATCATCCAAATTATAATCCAAAACCACATGATCTAATGGGACTATTATTCAGTATATGCCCCGACCATGTTCAATGGGCCTCCAATCCAGTATAAACCCCAATCATATCAACCCAATAGTCCTTTTATTTTTTGTAATACCTATCCTTAAAATCCATTGGCCTCCTATAATATGTAATCCCCAACCATTCCCAAAATCAATTTTTCCTCCTATATGGTGTAATCCTTGATACCATGCCTTACCCTTCAAAGGGATGTTTCCCAATAAAGCAGCACCTTATGAGCCTTCTATTCTACTTAATCCCCAAAAATTTTTGAAATAAGTGGGATTTGATTCCCAACTAACTGGGATATGTATGAAGCCTCCTTGAGTTCCAAACCCAACTACCATAGACACCCTAATGTTATTTTGGCAACATTATTTATCGGTTCATATCTAACCCTGAGGGACATAAATCTTTTGGGCCCCTTTCATCATAATCATGATTGAATTACATTACCAGTATGATCATGCCCCCACCTAGGTGACCACATCACTTCTAGGTCCCTTTGTACACATCATCATAATTCCCACACCATCCTTCTCGTTGAATGATTCTCCTGGAAATCCTTACTGCAAGATGTTAAATAGCATTGTTTGGTCTTCATAACGTGGCCTTAAAAGGTGAAGTGTCCTATTAAGTGGCACCAAACTATGATTGTTATTATTTCTTTTGCAAGGATACATTGGAATCCCATTTTATGGGTCTGATCCTAACATCAAAACAAAAGTTTCCCATATGGTGATAGTAAACTGCAGATATCATCACAACGTGACTTAACATTTGAATCATCCTAATGAATGAACAGGGAATCTATAATCTTTCCATAAAAGGGTATCATTGATGGATAACTTTGGATACATATAGATTTTACTACCAATGAATATCTTTGGATACATATAGATGATTCTGAGTCCATTCATGTTTATAATTAATTTTTAATTTAGGGTGATCAACGTCATACTTGATAATGAATAAATGATTTGTGAACATTTCATAAATCTATAAGAGAGTCACATAATAGGAAATAATTTCCCCAAAAAGGCTGTGATGAGATTGAATTTCCATCCTCTCGACCAATGTGAGTTCTTAAGTATATTTGTAAAAGTTAACCAATGAGAACCTTCATTTGGAAAGTAAGTCCATGATTCATCATGAATACAAGAACCATTGAGTGTTTCCATTTCCACGAATAAACCCCTTTAGAAACTAACACTTGACTAAAATGTGTGAGATAAAAATGGTGATCCAGATACAAATGATTGTGAAATACTCAAAACTCACATAATAAATCATACTAAAAGGAACTCCATGATTGTTTCATAAAAACCAAAATGGTAAACCATACACGAAATCATTTAACTATGACATCTTCTTCACAAGATAAAACGGATACACTTTCCTATTCTCATCGGGCCATTTTTCTCTCACTATTAGGGAATTCAAAACATGATTAATTCATCAAAAAAAGATATACCTCCCCCAAATATCATTTATTTTAATGTATTATATTTATTTATATATATTATATGTATTTGTTAAATTTTCTTCTCTTTATGTACATGATAGACCAAAAGGCTATTTTTAATGAAAACCAACATTATTCCTCTCTTCATTCAGGAATATTTTTCTTCCATAACCATATCTTATTTAAAAAAAATTCTATTATTTTTTTATAATTCCATAATTATTTTATAAATTCATTCGTATAAATTATTTAATTTCTGTAAAAAAAAAATTCTCGTCATTTTTTGAATGAGTTAGTTTTTATTTTTTCCCGAATATGTAAAAGGAATATGTGTTTTATCATACAACACATTAATATATTTTTCTTCCATCATGACTACTATTTTATTTTACGATTCATATATAATTTTCAAATGTTTTTTTAAAATAAAATGGTATCCTATATTTTTTTTAAAAATAGATTTTAAATAAGTGATTTTAAATGAAAATGGTATTTTCGTGAAAAATGTCACACTGGTTAAGTTATAATGAAATGATAATGTTATCATGATCTTGTTAAATATATATAGGGGTATATTATATCCCATTAATGAATTGGTTAAATATTAATGTATTATGAGCTCAAATGTTATATGGTGGGTTATCCCAATCCCAAACGAGGGTACATGGGAGGTTATCCCAAGCCCCAAAGAAGGTACATGGGTGGTTATCCCAAGACTAAATATGATGAATGTCTATGTAAATACCCTTGAAATAATATTTCTATGTTTATGATTATTTTATGCCTTATTCCACTCTTTTATGACAAGATCATATGCTAAATTTATGCATTCTTATATGATATTATTTGATTCCTTTATGATTCATGTCTTATGAACTACGAAGCTTTATTACATGACTTATAATTATGATCAACGAATTTCTTGGTATTATTTTTCAATTTCAAGCTTGTTTTCACATACCTCTATACTCATGTTATGCTTAAAATGATCATTGACTGATTTCTTCCCTGTTTAACATTACTGAGTATCTAAAATAACCTTTATTATGTTTCTTTTTCCCCAATATATAAATAAAGGTACTAAGTATAATATATCTAAGAAGTGTACTAGTTATGAAGAACCTTGTGAGAGATGATGTAGATATTTAGTGTACAAATTTTTTATATATCCAACTATCCAAATACACTAAAACATTATGGTTCATGAATGAATCATAATGATATGTAATGATTATTTTTCTCAAATGATGTAATAACTATGTATATAATGTTTTGTTCAGCTTATTGTTTCTACACTATTACATGATCACAAACCAAACATCTTTCTATATAATCCTCAATTTCTATTTTCATATTATCTGATCAATAAGGATCGCATATATCTCTAAACATTTGGTTTCTCTTGGTATGTATCTAGAATATCGATTTATTAGTTTTTTTTCATCAGATATTTATTTAAAAATAGAATATATGGGATACATGGCCTTTTGATGGACTTTATCAGTCCCTCTTAATTAATACAAAACTCATTAAACCTTCCATTGTTCATTTCATCTATCATCATATGTATTCTAAGATTTTAACTTTTTTCTTTCATGGTTTTCTGTAATAATTGTGGTAGGGAAATCATTGGGATAAGATGGAAGATGGAACATTCGTTATTACTTCTCTATCTATCATTACTAAGTATTTTATCAATCGACCTCCTTAAATCTGTATCATTATATGAACTCCATGTTATTTTCTTCTTAATTCATTAGTGACGTTGTATTCTTTTCCATAACGCTAATGAATAGAAAAATCACCATCCTTAAGAATCTCTAATCATCTCCTTTGTCTCATGTCAAACCCATTTTGTGTAGATATGTACTTCAGGATTCGATGGTCTACATATATATCATACTTATCCCCATATATTCAGTTCCACCATATATTTAATTACACAAAAATAGAAAACTCCAAATCATTTGTATGATAATTTTATTCATGAGGCTTTAACTGTCGAGATTTATAGGCAATCAAATTTTCATTTTTCATGAGAACACATATGTGTCCTTTTGAGGATACATCACTACAAATGAAAAATAATACTCCATAATAGGGTAATGTTATCATATATGAACAAACCATCCCATTCCTGGGTTCCTTGAAACATTATTCACAGAATGTTATAATGGTAAACTTCACTTCCTTTCAAGTTAACATGGTTATTAGTTTATAATTCTGTATGAATTTTTTCATGAACCCCCTATAGTATATTGTTAGGCCAAGGAAACAAAAAATATCAGTCCTTATAATAAGACAAGTCCACTACTCTATGAAATTTTTCTTTCTTAGATCAATTGTGATTCCTTCAATGGTTAAAATTTTTTCAAAGAATGATACTTATTGTAACAAATAATCACATTTAATTAATTTACCAAAAAACCTATCGTTCCTAAAGGTTTGTAATATAACCCTTAGATAATCAATATGTTCCTCATGAATTTAAAAATATATCATAATATCATCAACAATAACTACTAAAAATTTATCAATGTAGTCTCTATATACTCTATTCATCAAATCCATAAATATAGTATATTAATTAGTTAAACCAAAGGTCATAAAAACAAAATCATAATGTTAATATCTTTTTCATAAAATTGTCTCTGAAATATCCTCCTAATTTATCCTCAACTAGTGATACCCTCATCAAAGGTCAATCATTGGGAATAATTGGGCACCATGAAGCTAGTTGAATAAATCATTAATCATTGGAATAAGGTATTTGTTCTTTACTATAATCTCATTAATTTATCTATAATCAATTCATAAACACTTTGATCCATCCTTCTTATTCAAAAAGGGAATGGATTCTCTATAGGGATACATATTTCTCAAATAAAATAATTATCTAAAATATATTGATGTTACTCATTAAATTTATATTACTCCTTATATTACATTATCTATGGGTTATTTTATATTTTCTTGGATCTAAGTATGAGTTCCATTGATAATTATTCTTCTATTTATAGGGGAGTTCTTGATAATTTTTTTGTTGATACATCAATGTATTCCTAAAAAATGGGAACATTTTGTATCTCTATACTTTAGCTTTCTTCCCCTTATTCATTAATAATTTTCTTATAGAAAGTTATAGGGGTTTTTATTGACTAACAATTAGGCTAGGATATCCCTTTTTTAAAATAATTATTGGTTTTCCCTTTAAGACAACTATTATTTATTTCTAAATTTTATCTTAGAATTATATTATGATTAAAAATCTATCTCATGTATTATGTCATAATCCACCATGGGAATGACCACCAGGTTTGTAGTAAAATTATACTCAAAAAATTTATTTGGGGAATCTCTATATATCCTTGAGGCTTGAATATTGCCTTTAGTAGTTTTAATTAACAATTCTAGCACTACTATTTTATGGTTTAATTTAATTTTTTTTATAAGCTGATGCCTTGGGAATAAATTCTCAAGCTCATTTATTAGAGAAAAAAGTTTACAAAAGTATAAAAGAGGGAATTTTATTATAATATTTTTCAAAAATAGAGAATAAATCTTGAGGAATATCATTCGACCAATTAATTTCATTGTTGAATCCTTTATTGGAGATCCCACCTGCCATTGTATTCACCTCCCAGTAATCATGGGTAATGATATAATTGGATCCCAAAAGCTAAATCAATCACTCCATCTATCAAGTTGTGAGGTTCCACGAAAGAGGTGTCACATCATTACGTACTGCTTGAAAAATTATGGTGGAATCACTTTTTAGACAAAGTTTTTTCCATCCTCTTTACCTTGTAAAAGAGACCATAATGATAATGCTCATCATTTTGGATTCCAAGGAAGAGGAAATCCTAGAGGATTCATAATAATATCCAAGAATTCTTCTATCATGAACTCGATATACAGATCCATAAACCAAAGGACCTGGGTTGCCTTTTAAAGAACCATCAATGATAACTTTTATCTAATCTAGAAGTGGGTATTTCTAGAATACTTCAAAAGTAACTCGAGGTTGGATATATTTTCCAACAACTCTTGGGTGATGTTTTACTGAGAAATCGTCAATGGAGTTATAGCATAAATTATATTATATGGAACTGGCCTCTTTGATAGAATTATTGATTTTCACCTTCAATGCATGAAGACTGAAAGAAGTGTCTTTATGAATAGATGAATTTCTATTATACCATAAAAGATAACCCAGTTTCACTTCAATAGAAACTACATGGTTCTAGAGCTGTGGCGATAGATCATCCTCAGTACACTATTGGAGTTGATTCTGAATTGAATTATTCTCCAATAGCCTAATTTCAGAAAGATCTTATATGTATTTCTATAATGAAACATAAATCTGTCAACAAAAGAAGAGGGGATCCTGATATTAGTTGTGTTTGTATGAAAACCAACATTTTAAGGATAGTTGTATACCAAAGGTTTGTAGAAAACTATCATTTGGAAATCTATTGTGACAAATATTCCAAATAAGAGTCAATATAGATAGCGTGATCCAAGGCTTATCAATGTTTTTAATCTAAGTAAAATCATAATGTATACCACTAAAATTGTGACTATAGAAATTTTAGAATCCTGAATACCATTACGAGATGGTTCTCAGACAACAAATTCATTGGTAGGATAAAATAAATAATTATTGACCAAGATATTGATATTATCAGGTAAATATGGTATCGGTGAGATCAAAAAAATATTAATGTAAGAGTTAGTATTAATTAGTAAATGATGAGAATCTAAAATGGATATAAGAGAAGAACCAGTGCAATTATCAAGATAAAAACACATGGAAGACTCCCTATTAGCAATCTATCTGTAATGAGACATAATGGTGGAAAAAAATTATTTAATGGCTGACCAAATAGATAAATTCATATAGTGTTGGTTTCCTTTGTTAAGTTTTTCATGAAACCTTGATCTAAAAAATCAATGAGTTATGGAATTATTTTTTAGAACATTCCATGTAATCATGGCCTATAAATCATTATTAAATAATTTGAGGTTCTTTTTTCCCAATCCACCATTATCAAGAGGTTTACAACATTTAACCTATTGGATGGTAATTGAATTTCTTTCCATAGTTCTTATGCTCCAAAAAATGCAATATAGACAATGATGATTTTAATCAGCTCAAGATTCCATTTATAAACCATCAAAGAGTAAATAATTTTAGAAATAATGGATAATTCAAGAAGGAAAATTATTCCAACCATATATAGGATCTTTTAATTTCAAGAAGAATTTTGATTCTTTATCTAATATACTATTCTAAAATCAATACTTTTAGGACATCCCCAAAATAATGGTATACTAAGATAGGTGAATGGGAAACCCCTTCCTTGGTATCCAAGCCATTAATAATATGAATTTTATGGTAGGTGGAATTCTTTTCCCATATAAAATAAAGGATTTATTCTAATTTATATATTTACCTAACACCTCATCATAATGGGAGAGAGCTAACTTAAGGTTTGGAATATTTTTCCCCCTTTTAAAAATAATATAATTCTATCTGCATAAAGTAGATGAGAGGGAGCATTAGGATTTATTGAAGCATGAATAGCCTTAAGTGTACCCTGATCCAACAAATATGTGAGGAGCCTACTAAAATAATCCTCTATTATATATAAAATAATAGTACATAGGGTGTCACCTTATCTTACCCATTTTGAGTATTGGAAATAACCCTTGGGAGATCCACTGATGAGAATTGGGATGTGAGTAGAGATAAAATGAATTTTAATCATATTGACGAATTTATCATTGAAACCAAAATATTAAAGTTCCCTAAATATGAAAATACAATTAAAAGTATTAAAATCATTTCTAATATAAATTCTAATATAAATTATATATCCCTTATTTTATTTATTTATAAGATTTGTTCATTCTAAATGTAGAAAAAATACAATATTTAATGGTTATACCTTTCAAAAAAAATGATTCCAATAAACAGCATTATTTGAAATTATAGAAATTATATTAGAAATAATCTTGGTAATAACCATGTACATAGAGTTGATAAGTGTTATAATTATGATAATGTGTATCTAAGATGAATTTTCAACTTTTTGAATCAGGATGAAGAACTGAGAATTAAGGACATGAGTAAGAGTTCCATCGGTGAAGAATTATTTAACCAATTTACACACATCTAGATGTGTGACGTCCAAATAATGCTGAAAAAAGTGTTGGAAAACAAAAAATACATAGAGAACAATCTACATTCAGAATAAATAATGAATCCTTGATTTCAAAATCAAGAGGTACACATGTAGGGAAATTATTTTCTTTATTTCATACAATGGATGGAATAATGTCAAAAATTAAATCTTAATTCTGGTCAGTCCCATTAAATATATTTGTAAAATAAGAAACAACATGATCAAAAAGGATTTATACATAATCTATAATTTTATCTTTATCCCGGAGGAAGGTGAGGGGTCTACATGCTTTCATATATATTTAGAGACAGTTTTAAAACATCATTTTTCTATATTCATCATTGATCCACTTACCATCTAAAGTATCATTTTGAATTTTATCCTTTAAAGTGTGAAAATAGTTTAACTTATTAAAAAGCTATATTTATAACTAAATATCAAAATCAAATTCATAATTTCAAGAATAATCTTGTATCTAAATAATTTTGAATTTCATAAATTCAATTTCACTATCAATTTGTATAGATGGATGTATCTCTTCACCAACCCTTGAGTTTGTGCTTCAATAGTTCTAGCTCCATGATACAATTGAACACATCATTCCCACAATAATCATAATTCCAAATCTCCTTAAATAGATAAGATAATTTAATTTATTAGAAAGCTCTATTTATCAATGATTCTATTTATTCCCATTTAAACATATTCAATTTATATGTTAGGATCATATTGACTTCATTTGATTATATATTCCTGCCATATTATTTATGCCTTTTTTATTTCATGGTAATTTTTATGTATATTTCTACTTATTGAGAATCTGATATCAACCTTTTTTTGTTTTATTTTTCTATGAGAAACCAATATAAGTACAACGAATGATCTAAGGATGTTCTCGCTGGAATAAAATATTTCTAGTGGATTTTTATGATATATATTAGGTTTCAAAATGTAGTATATATAATTTATATATGGTGTACCCTAATACTAAATAATTATTGTATTTTATAAAGTTATATCTTTTATTCTATACCAATGTAATAAAATAGCCATGGGCCCCATGATATAAATTTTAGGGTCATTAGTTTAATGTTAAGACATATTTTGAATGTATACCTTCCTATATTGTGATAGAAAATGTAGAAATGTTACAATACTTCTTATTTCTTGAGATGATCATGGGTGAATGGATTATTGGGAAGGATTAATTGATAAAACTCAAGGATTAATTAGATTTTTATAGTCAAACTGTTGACTTTGTTATAAATAATGGAACTATCCACACATCCAACATGTAGTGGGATATTCATGTTAGTATAAGAGTTCCAATGGTCATATCTTTTTATTTTAAAGGGTTAATATTTGGTCTAATATAATGAAATATTCAACATACATTTCCAAGGTTGGGGGAACAATATCAAGATGTTTTTACAAAGGATTGTTTTGTATTAAAACACAGTTAGGATATATAAATTTAAACAAATAAATTACCTATGATAATAATTATATCTCTAACATGTTGTCACATGAAATAAGAATAATTATAGGAGTTTATGGAATAAAAGGATAAGCCTAAGTGGAAGGGTTTCACTTCATTGATTTTTTCTATTTATGTGGCATCGATTTTATTTTCAATGAAATATGGTAATAGTTTGATGTTATAAATTTAATATTATAATAAAAACTACATACTAGTGAAAAATTGTTATCCATTACCTTGTATTGATTTTTTTTGACCAAATTAAGGTAGTTCATTAGTTTTCTATATATGACCACTATTATTGATATCATGTATTTTGGGTAAAGGATCATGACATAATAAAATTTATATTTTATTCCTATAAGGTTATTATGAGTTTTTATCCACGCCTTTTCAGGCTAACAATTCACTCATAGTTTTTATAGAATCACAAAACTAGATTTTATATATTTACCTAGATACCTTTATATCGTTTTTTCTTTATAACTTCCATATATGTTTGAGATTATTGAAATATTCTAAGAGGCACGTAGAAATCATTGTAGAGATTTTATATAATTATAATCTATATTAAAAATTGTAAAATTATAATTTCTAGATTCAAGATGAAATTTTTCTAGTTTATATTTTTTCTTATAATAGAATCTTAGTCTACCCTAAAATAGTGATGGTGGTGATATTTTATAAATAATGAAGAAAATATTTTACTATAATGTTTTCTGGGATAGGCTTGTTATTACCGATGATTCATTTAATATTTTTTTAATTTTTGTTTCTCCAATTAAAAACTTTGATTGGAAGAGAGTAAATTTCAATGGTCAAGTAAAGTTTTAGGATATATTTAAGGAATTATAGAATTCAATTAATTCCTCTCTAGTATGTATTCACCTAAAATTAGAATTTAGTTAGGAAGTATATTATGAAACTTATATATTGGTATTAATATATGTTATGACACAATGAATTATGGTTGCAGTATATGAGAATAAGAATATAAGACCTTCTAAGAAGCATTTCCTAATTAAAGACATAAAATTAGATATAATTTTTCTTGATTTTAAAATTTTAAGGCATTATATTATTGGGTTTATTCAAAATTTCAGAAATAGATGGATTATATTCTAGATAGTGTAGTTATTTTCAGCCTTAATATGATCTCTGCATTGAAAAACAAGGTACAATAAAACCAATTTTTTGATGATGAAAACAACAAGGTGATAAATATCATAAATAGTAGGTAGGACACTAATAGATAGTTTATTAAACTATATTTAGTCCTTTATTTTGTTAGGGTAATTGTGGTTCAATGGGATTTTGAGGGTGAATTTTTAAACACCTTTCACCATTGGTGTTGGTAAGAACATAATAGAGTTAAAGAGATGTATCTTGAAACTAGATACTAATTCAAATAGTTGGTAATAAAGAAATATGTTATTTGATATGTTTCATGTTGTTTGGTTTATTTCCAAGTAAAGGGTTATAATTAATATCTGATAGGATTTTCTTCTTCTTTTCCTATTTTGGCATAGAAATTTTAGGATAATTTGAGGTATATTTTTTATTAGGTTTCCAATATAAACATATATTTTTTTTTGTTTTGGTAGTGTTCGATAAACTCAAAAAATCCATGTGTTTTATGTATATAGGAGAAAAAAATTAATTTATAAAATTGATATACATTATAAGAATGAAATTTTTTGGAATCTTGTGGTCTCCATGTCAATATTATTAGATAAGAGATTCTCAATTTACATCTAAATTATATAAGTGGATTCAAAATTCTCTATGAATGAAATTGATGATGGGTATATCATGTTAACCAACAAAATATAGATAGATATAACATGTTAGTGAAATATTGGAAACAATTATTTGATTCTTACCTCTTGAATTTTAGAGATATTATTTATTTTATATTCTATTTAGGTGGTTTATTTATATTAATAGTTACCAATAACTGATTCATAAGGCTCTAATTGAGAAATTAAATAGTTGATCATATCAAACATGATTATGTTTGGGATATTATTGGTGAATGAATTCTTCTGGGACCCATTTTGATATAAGAGATGATGGAATATGTCAAATTAATCCAAAAATGCATGATCTCAAATTAAAAATGGTATATATCTAATTTCAAATTTTGATGATATACTTTATGATTTGAAATTGGATGTTTTTTGTTCATGAATGTGAATTATAGGTAGAATACACATTTTAATTTTAAGAAGGGTAATTGTTTTCAAAGTATGTGGCCTTTTTAAAATCATAGATTGGATTGGTGAATTGGAATATAAAGTAGTATTTCCAAATAATATTGTGATCCACAATGTGTTTTTATTTCTCAATCAAGGAATAATCAAGTAGACCCAAATCATATCTTATGTTTGTAGGTAGATGAATTAGATCTTAATATATCTTAAATGGATAGAACTATTTTAATTACAAATCATAGAGATATTATTCTCATAGGAAGGACTATTCATTTGTTAAAGGGTTTTTGGATACATAAGAAAACATTGTTATAGATTTTTGAGAGGGAATATGAATTGAAATGAAACTGGTTGGAGTTATATGATCATGATATTTTTCAAAATAATTATCGATGAAAAGTTATATAGTGGACAGAACTATAACATAATTTATTTTTTATTTGTGTTTGTTTTTACATTCATGCCAACAATTAGATGCAAACATGATTCTTTAAAGATAGTTTCATATAATACTGGAATTTAATTTTTAAAATAAAGAGTTTTAATATATAAAATGTTAATTTTTATAAAACTATTAAATTTGGAATATGGAATTTTCCTCGGGGTTAAATATTTATGGGAATATAAATTTTATAGAGAGAATAGGTTTTATTTCGTTTTAATGGTATTGACAGCCACCAAAAAAGAATTAGAGAATACAAAAAAAAGAATAAATACATAGATATGGTTATTATTTTTCCTACAAATAAAAATGAATGAGAAGGTTCTCGAAACGTGAAATTCATGTGATCCTATAAAAGACATGTGATCACGTGTCTATCAAAAGGTCACACAAAGGAACCATGTGCAATGTGTAGTTTGAAAAATATCCCTCAATGTCCCTTCAATAAGCACTTATTCTCTTGTGAAAGGTTCCCCGATTAACCAGAAGTCACACAGCTTTATCTGTATGATCTCCCCAAGGTCACATAGATTCTTAAATGGAGGGTATATATAAACCAATATGAAAATAATTCAAATAAAGGATGAAAACAACCAAAATATGGAGCTCTCTTTAGTCATAAAACTAATTTCATAGATCACCAATGGGGAAAATGGTTATCCTCGACAATATTCAAGTAAACTAAGAGACCCCCAACCCTTTGTAGAATAAAATGAAGGACATAAATAGGGAAGATGTGATATCAGCTCATAGTCATAAACGTCACATGATGTGTCCTTGGAAATCTATAAGATGTTTCAATACCAAGACGGCATATCAGCCTCAGTTCATGAAACACCACTAAAATGTCATCCTCATTTCATGAAAATCCTCAGGTATGTCTAGGAATCCTCGTACCACCCATTTGGATCCCATGGACTAAATGGATGGAATTTCCTATGAAATTCCCACACATCTCTGTTGGAACATTATTGGTCATGTGATTCATAACCAATAGGTGGAGTATTTTAATTTTAAATTAATCATATCACATTGCATTACTCCCAACCATTGTAAAATAAACAAAGTAAATAAAGAATATGTGGATGTGGGATCCTCTCATGGTATTAAAACTCTTTCAATGCACTATGTACATATGTAGAAAAATCATGTAAGACTCCTTGGAAAGCTAACATGATATCAAGAATGCCCCTTGACAATCCATCCTTGTCCTACAGAAAGTTGCAGACAAGTCTCATGAGGTCACACGAATGCCTTTTTATGGGAATCTTGATCTCACAAAGACAATTGGACATGTCAATATGAAAATAAAGAAGTCTCTTGTCATTCCCATGTGACTCAGCAAGTCACCATTAATTGGAAATAATCCAATAAAGTTGTTTTTTATGGGATGGACTCATGGTAACTAAAAATATGGCAATGAACCATGATTGATCTAGGGTACAGTATTGTGGTTATGTGTGACATAGAATACTTTAACTAACTCTATCCTAGATTCACATGATGTTCTCTGTGTAAAGTGGATTAAAACTAGGGTGTCAGGGCCTATAAGTCCCCCACACCAGTAAGAAAAATAAACCACCACCACCATGATCACCACCATTACTCTCTATAGATAGATGGGCTCTCGAAGCCTCACACTAGCACAAAATAGGATTTTTCAGAGTGAATTAACTTGTTAATGGAAAAGATTCCCATCATGTAATATCTATCAAACAGTTATATCAATACTAAAACATGTAACACCCTGATATTTTGTGAATTATTTTTTCAAATTAATTTATCTTTTGGATATTTTTCAATTCCCATGACACTATAAATAGATATATATATATATATATATATATATATATATATATTAAAACAATATTTCAAACATTCCTTTCACATAAAATACCGACTTTTCTTGCACTACAAGAAATACCAACTTGGCTTTCACTATAGGCAACACTGACTTGGTGTACGATGCACGAAACACTTAGTTTCTATGACACTACTATATATATATATTTAAATTAAATAATTACAACCTAACCATTAAACGTAGTTCGAGGAATAGTAATAAATCATTTCCAACTATTTATTATAATTGTATTATATAAATAAAACATAATGATAATGAAAGATAAGATTTTTGGAAAATTCCTTGTATGTTAAAAATAACGTTTTCTTGAATATACCGATTTTAATAATAAAACTAATTTTAGAAACATTTTGAAATTAAATTTTATAAAATAAAAATAATTATTGAATTTATAATATATAAATTATCCTAGGGTAAATTATTTGTATTTTTCTGGGAAATTTCTTTTTTATGAATAGTGAAATATACTGCTTTTTAGTTAAAACTGCATTTTTATCTAATTAATTATTAATTCAAATTGATATTATAAATATGTTTTAAAGGTAAAATTGAATAAATATTATATAAATTAATACAATTTATTTGATTATAATCGATTTCACTTTGAAATTTAATATAAAATCTTAATAACCTTTTGAACTTTTTTCTACTTTAAAACCCATTATTTCGTCTCGTCTATTTGAATAACACTGATCCTAATTTTGCAGCTTATATGAATTGGATTTCAAAAATTTGACATAAACCATTGTATTTATTCTAATATTTTTATTCTAATAAGACTATGTTAATTTTTTCCCGAAATTATTAGTAAAAGTGATTAAAATTAATCACGGTGGTTAAAGCCAAATTAAGCTCTATTAAGGAATAAACCATAAAATTAAGGGGCAAAATGACGAAAAAACATGTCCAATACCCATTTTATTCAAATATTTTGGCCATAAATCTACCATTATTGAGTTATTTGGGTTTTTGTATGACTTTTTTTAGGAAATAACATGTTCACACATACCATGTTTCAAAAAAAATCCAAGTGAGTCGTTTTCCTTCCATATAAAAGGTCACAATCTCTAACCATTCATAAAACCCCTAAAAACATTTAATTTCGTCCAATTTCTTCCCAATATCCTCTAAAAAATTTTTATCTTTTAACATAAAGCATTCATTATGTCAAAAAGCCTCTCTAAGAATCCTTTTACCAGAAACCAAAAGGATTTACCTAATTTAGAGGTAATGTCTTCTCTCAAGCTCCTTCAATTAATTTTCCTTCTCCACACCCTACACTCTATTTATTCCATTTTTGTGTGAAAACACCAGTATCATACCTATACTAGTATGTTTTTAGGAAAATATTCTCATCTACACAAACACACACCTCCATCTAATGGATGTTCGACTTTCTGTTTCTATGTACGGAGAACTACTACTTCAGGAGAAGAGGATTGTTCATTTCTCCTTTACCACCAATAATAGTGGCCACTATGATAAAAAGGATATTTATATATGTCATATATTATATTTAATATTTATTTAATCTTATTTATTCATTTTACAACACACATCTCTTTACCATCCATTTGGTGTTAATATGATAATCTCTTTTCACGAACTGTGGACTACCGCCACCTGAAAGTGATGTGACTCATTCACACACCACATGGAATGTATTAAGGATGTATTTAATGAACTTATATGACATATATGATATATTAATTATAATTTAATAATATATACATACATATATACATATATATATGTGTCATTTACGTACTTTCTTACAATAAGATAATAAAGACGGAAATAACATTCTTGTTTAACTACGACTAACTGTATCCTTGAATGGTGAATTCCATTTAATAGTCCAATATTATATATATTATTATAATAATAATATAATGTATACACCTGATATTTATATCATTTTTTACATTCTTTAATCATGATATATGTAAAAGGACCAAAGATGTTAAAAATGAAGACACATATGAAGAACAAATATAATTTTACCCAAAGTGAAACATTAATATATGATTGTTTCCAATTCTTTCTCTGGGGCACATGCATCTGTAAGGCAGAGGACGTGTGGCTGTTGTCCCACATTCTTGCATTCCAATGGCGGGTGTCATTCTCTACATATTCATGGATGTCTTCTCGTTGATTGAAGCCGGATGATGGGATGTCAGTGCTTCCATCCATGGATTCTTCCTCGGAACTCATCACCTAGTCCGGGTCTCCCTCATTTATTTAAGACGTTGTTCATGAAACTCTTCTCGGTGTCATATCTTCATGGACACCAGTTAATTACACTTCTTCTGTCATGATAATCCAAGGAGTCCAGTCAGTGCATCAACTTTCAGTTAGGGGAGTAGTCACGTTGAGCACCACTAGCATGTCTTGACGCCGGGGGATTGGAATGTATATCATTTATCCCTTGATATAGGGATTCTATAGGGAACATAAGCCCAAGTCATCCCACATTGGACGTGGGTAATCACATTTCATGGGAATGTATCTGAGGTTTTCCTCAACTTCCCATGATTAACATGTGGTATGCTTCAAGTTTAACCTCCAGCGGACACAGATCAGACTGATCGTAACACTGATTAGAGTGAATCAGATTGAGGAACCCCCTGGAGGGAACACCGATATGGGGTCTAGCACGTGGGAGACTTCTCTAATTCTATGGTGGGTAATTAAGTGGCATGATCTCGTTGGGATGTAATGGCCCGGGTAAGAATCAGGATAGACTATGGCTTTGGTATTGAGACTTGGACAGACTTCCTACATATCCCTGGGGTGGGTAATTAAAGTATGCATAGTTATATGGAACGATGGGACACCTGATGAGGCATCCCATGTGAATGGATTCATGTATGGGACCCATAGAATGTGAAACCTCTGGGTTGGGGCATGAGATTCCTGAGGCACATGGGCTCGAGGGAGAGGTTAGGATGAGACGTGAGTGAGATTATTGAACCTCGTGGAGGATTCCTACATATCCCCATGGTGGGGAATCAAATACCATGTAGTTCAGATGGCGAATAATGTTTAACTTCTTGTGGGACGGGGGCGAACCGACGTGAAGGGGTTCGGAATGACCGGGTGGCAGGCTTGAACCTCGTAGAGGCTTCCTACGTACCATGCCTTTACATGGAGAAATGTATCGATGGTTTTGGATGGGATGGGGCATATACTCTGAGGCGGCCCTAGGTGGTGGTGCTTGAACCTCATAGAGGATTCCTAAGTACCATTCCTTGACATGAATCAATGTCCCCTTAGTTCGAGATGGGTTGGGGCTTACACTCTAAGGCGGCCCAAGGTTGTGGGGCTTGAGCCTCGCGGAGGTTTCCTACATACCATGCCTTGACATGGATCAAAGTCCCTATAGTTCGGGATGGGTTGGGGCTTACACTCTGAGGTGGCCCAAGGATGTGGGCGTGAACCTCGTAGAGGATTCCTAGGTACAATTCCTTGACATGGATCAATGTACTCTTAGTTCGGGAGGGGTTAGGGCTTACACTTTGAAGTAGCCCAAGGTGGTGGGGCTTGAACCTTGTGGAGGATTCCTATATTCCATGCCTTGACATGGATCAATGTCCCTGTAGTTTGGGATGGGTTGGGTCTTACAGTATGAGGTGTCCCAAGGTGTCGGGGCTTGAACCTTGTGGAGGCTATCTACATTCCTTGCCTTGACATGGACCAATGTCCCCGTAGTTTGGGATGGGTTGGGGCTTACACTCTGAAGCATCCCAAGGTTGTGGGGCTTTAACCCCGTTGAGGCTTCCTACATACCATGCCTTGACATGGATCAAAGTCCACATAGTTCAGTATGGATTGTGGCTTACACTCTGAGGCGGTCCAAGGTGGTGGGTCTTGAACCTCGTCGAGGATTCCTACATACCATGTCTTGACATAGATCAAAGTCCCCATAGATTAGGATGGTATGGGGATTATGCTCTGAGATGGCCCAAGTTGGTGGGTCTTGAACCTCGTGGAGGCTTCCAATGTACCATTCTTTGATATGGATCAAAGTCCCCATATTTTGGGATGGGTTGGGGCTTACACTATGAGGAATCCCATGGTGTTGTCATGGCTGGTTCTTGCTCTATGTTCATGTGAGTCATGCTCGGTGTGAGAAACAAAATGTAGCAGAGACTTTATAATCACGTCGCGAAAAGTGCGTCTGTGGGCGATGGAGAGGGGATTACTCATGGAGCATCCCAAAGAGGATATAGGGGATTAGGAATTGTTAGAATCACATGAAGTTGGGGCTTACTTCAGGATAGAGGCCCGATAGTGACAAAGCCTAGCAGGAGAGGGAATGGGTGACAAAAAACCATGTCCCTATATCCCATCTTGGTCCTTTGCACCGAGGAAGTGAGGAGGAGTAGGGATGATACCACCTGCAAGAATGGACACGGGCTTACACCAAGGTGGATGCCCTTACCCACGGAAAAATGCCACTCTGATAAAGAGGATATCATTCCTTGAGAGGGTTGATCAAATCCCCATGGAGATGAGTGGGCGTGGAGAATTCCCAAGGCCGGGGACCCTGCGTGCGAGGCATGAGGATATGTCATAGTTTAACATCATTTGATGAGGATGATGGTGCTTGGCAGTTTAACGTCCTACAGCTCAGACGAGGTGGTTTTTCTCCACACCCCTAGGACATACAAAACCGGTACCCTATGCTCCTTGTGAGAGGTAAGGCATCGGCAACGCTGTAGTGAGGGGGTGTCACGGAGAGAACCATCGAGGGGACCAAGTTAGCATGGCTATGAGAAGAAGAAATATCCATTAGCGTGCCTATGTGAAGAAGCATGAGGAAAAGAAACACAACCGGTGGTATCGTCCAAGGGACTTTGAGGTTACTTCATACGAGCCTAGAAGGTCACACAAGAAAATGTCGCATGATATGGATGAATAGGGTATGAAAGGCACCTATGAATGGAATCCCTAAGAAGAGCATCAGGCACCCATGAAAGGAGGCACTCGGGGAGCACCGAGGTGAAGGGTCCCGGGGAATTGTGCACAACCTTTGAGGCTTGCCCGCAAAATAATAGTAATGTGCAAAAAACACCCGTCTGGCATGAAATCAGAGATTCATGTGTTTAATTATGGCAAAGTTTTTGCATGCGACTAGAAGGATTGAGTGCAAGGAGTATAAATTGCACACAAGTGGGAGTGATTTCATGCAATGTAAGGGGTGCACACAATGGAAGGGGTTGCACGCAATTGGTCGGCCTAGATAAAATGGAAGTGATTGTGCGCAAGGGGTGAACCTTGAAGGGCTTGGAATTCAGTCTCATCCATGGGGATCTCGTGCAAAGGCGGACCCTGGGGTGACTTGGCGTGAAATGAACCGTACCTGAAGGCCATATTGTGCACGCGGAAGCCAGATAGCGCACATGAGAGCCGATTCAGATTCTTCATCCCACGAAATGGAAGGGGGTCTCCTTCTATTTATAAGCACCCAGGGGCGCGGAAAAAATCTCGGCCTGAAATAATTACGCGCCGAGGTCGGCGGTGAGAAATTGAAACTGTGTGGGGAAGGGCGTGAATTTATTTCACACCTGGGCTAGGGCCTCTTCATGAAACCTGGATCTCTCCACGCAGGACACTTATTTTTGCACGAATAGGAATTTATGTCGCACTCCCCTCCGGGGCCCCTTGATGGGGTCCCCGAGTCCGAATATGACTTCGCTTTGTCATTTTGAAACGTTCTTCAGCCCTTGAGCACTTTTCGGCGTCTACAAATGCCCCCCTCGGAATTGGATCAGTGAGGGGTCGCAATGGTCGAATTATGAGGGAAACACAGAAATTCCTCGCTCCGTGGGGTCCATGCGCGCAAAAAGTGGCAGCGGCGTGAAAAAGCAGAAAGGCATAGAATTCTCTTTTCACGTGGGGCAGAACCAGAGCTTAGCCTATAAAATCCACCGCGGGTGACATGCTCCATACTACTTTTCTTCAAAGACAGGCTTCGATATCTCATGCGCAAAAGTTTCTGCTCTCTTGCGTGAAATTTTCTCTACCCTTGTGTGAAAAAACCACTCTGGCTACACGCAATTCCACCGAGATCATGTGTCAATTTTCACCCAAACCAAGGGTTTTTCATGCCGTAGACTGAAATTCCACGACTCCCGCTGATTTTAGGTGCAAACCTCCTAGATTTCGGATGAGCTTCTGAAACACTTGGTCGGAATAAGATGGTCACAAACCAGATTGATGAGGGAGAATCCGATGCTCGTAGGGCTGAAATGGCTTCAAACAAAGAGTTTATGGTGTGAAAAATATTGTTTCCAACAACCATACCCTCTTCAACATGCTAACCCCAAACCAAAAGGAGTATTCCTTGTCCAATAACCTTCCGTTATGGGACATTGTTATTTTGTAGGAGGTCCCTCTACTGGGCTTTGAGGTGGATACGCCGCGGTCATGGGTGACCTGTGAGGATGACCTTCCTCGATAAAACATCACCAACAACGGTTACCCTCCCAGTGAAACCCATCACATGGGCTTATATGTCCTGAATCCCAGGACTAGGAAAATTGATCGGGGTGACCCTATTGCGGAGAGCTCCTCGGCCCTCTAAGCAAGCACTTTTCTTCATAGTGTCACTGATGAGACCAAGGGTTGGATACTGAACTGGGACCTACGGTCTAGAGGTAACTTCACAAGCGAATGGGCCTGGGTGTACTGGGTTCTCTATAAATGTGACCAATATGGGTTCGACTATGACATATTGGTTTATTTGAGGGTGTATGGACATTGCAATTCCACTTCTACCGCCAGCACGATATTGGGCCAGAGTTGTTCACCCAGTGGTCCACCGATAACAACACATTCCATCTTTATCATGGGGAAGTCGGCATCAGTCTCTGAGAAATTCACTGCATTGGGGGTATCCCATTGTAGGGCCATTAATACGACGAATTCCTTCTACCTATGAGCATATGGGGACACAGATCACGAACCCCCATACTGACGTGGCACCTACTGGAGATGGCCAATGAGAAGCTGGGGGTCAATGAATTCCCAAAGGAAATCACCTACAAGGACTGGTTCAGCCTATTCATGGAGAGGGATCTGGAAGTGAAGATGTCAGGGCGAGGGAGACGGTGTCCAACTACAGCACAGAGAAGCAAGGTAGGATCATACTAGAGGATTCTGAAGGTGGGGAACTACCAGTCATGGGGCTACAACATAAACAAGAGTCGGGATCCAAATGTCATGTACGTCCTATTCCTTGCTACATTCCTGAGCGAGTGGCTCCTGCCAGGGAGGGACGCAAGGGTGGGAATCCGTCCAGCAACCCTTGTGATGGATGGAATCCTAGCGTCCAACAAGAGGTTCAACCTGGGGGGTCCTCATGCTGGCTCGGCTGTACAACATATTGGGGTGAATCTCGAGAGGGGGGGGGGTCAACTAAGAGACTATGTGGCCCCTTCCAAATTTTCCATGGATGGGTTGTAGCTCATTGTGGCTGATACACATTCCCAAATTCCATGTGTCCTCCGAGAAATGGCATGAGACCCTCTCTGCTGAATATTGTCGGGGGCATGCTGATGATGCTCAATGAGGAGGGAATACAGATCAGGATTGGTAACCATTCCAAATTCACCCCCATCCCATTAACCACCCCAACTGGTCAGTTTATAGACAATTGGAATGGATCACTAGAGGAGAAGGAGTACTTCTAGAGCATCAGAGGCAGTGTGATCGTGGCCCGGATTGATGGGACGATATTATGTGAGCCGTATGTGTCGTCCAAGTTCTCCAGGAAGTTTGGGTGCCTCCAACCAATGCCAAAAAGAGTATACACAGTCGTCCAGGAGGATAGTAATCCCTTTGTTCTTCATCAGCTGTGGCTGATGCTCACATCCTACGACTCTGGCTACATTATCACCTTTCCTCCCACCAGAGTCGACGCTGGTCTTTCAACCAAGTATGACGAACATTGGTACATAGAATACCATGAGGGGTAATTGTGGAAGAGATTTCTGCAACTCAATATTTCCATTGTAGAGGCCGAACGGCGAGAGAGTAGGCATGGTACCACTAGAGGGGAGAGACTAGAAGTCCGTTCGGCAATGGGGCCCACATAGGTCGAGACCTCATCAGCGGGTGCGTTGCATAGCGTGATCGGGCCCTCGCCACCCAGAGGAGGAGGGTCATACGGAGAGGCCAGAGAACTTCTCATAGAGAAAATAAGATAATTGATTCAACCTTCTCAAAAAATTTTTTTCCCCACACTTTGGTCAGCTTGGCTAACCCTTGCTGCAGTCAGTGAGCACCGAAACCCTTTGGCAGAAGATAGTGCGAGATGTGGTCCAGCAGCCCGAAGTGAGGCTCATCTGGGTTGTTGACAGAGTAAAATTCCATTGATGGCATGAAAATATGATATCCATGGACATGTACGCACATCAACGGGGTCGGTGCGTGGAGCCACCTCTCTTGGTGAAGGTGATTCTCGGCCAAGAGCATGATCTGGAAACGATGTCACTAGGGGAAGATGGTAGTGATGATGAGTCGGAGGGTGGAGAAATAGGAGAGGAGGTAGAAGGATAAGGGGAGGGTGAAGGTGAAGGAGAAGAAAAACCCAATGGTGTAGGGTCCTAGTGGGGTGTCCTACCAAGGATGTCTCAGAGAGATTGGAGAGCACGTCAACTACGATATGAATGTGAGAGAGCATCTCGATGTATGCTTCGACCCTTATCTACCCTCCTCATTTTCTCCACATTCCTTTTCAATCCTAAATCCATCTTCCATACCTTACTCGGGAGCATATTGATGCTAACCAAGAACCTCCAGTCGAAGGTGCGGGAGAAGCATTAATGGAGCAAAGTGGGGCACCGATGCTCAATATCGAGCTCAAGGGTGCTGAGGGATCCCCCGCTATAACAGTTCCTGCAGCGGCTGAAACACTGAATTATAGCACCTTTCATTCCTGTATTATTCTTTCTTCTATACTGGTACTCACAATAGGAGGACTCAACTGATTAGGGTTCTCTTTGTCTATACAGTGATCAGGGTATTGTAGGTTCATCAGGCTGCTGAACACGAGCTGTCCGCAAGAAAGCCGATGGAAAATGTACCGCCCTATTCAGAACATGCCTCCAAAACCGAGTCGACCCAGGAAACTAGTGATCAGGGAGCGGTGGGCACTGGTGGCGCTGTTGTTTGGACAGGGTCGGTAGTTGACGAAGGCGCCACCATGGTCGAGGTGAGAGAGAAAGGTTTCTCAGACACTGAGGAGCCAATTCCCCCTAGAGGAATCTCTGAGGAAGACCCTACTGCTGGCTTGTTGGTTGTATTCCCTATCTATCAACCCACTGATCCTAAAGAAATCAATTATTCGGATTCAAAAGTGGCTGAGGAGAGCCGGATGATGCGACACAAGGGATGGAAGTGCATCTGGTGTTTTATCAGTCATTCTCAGGAAGAATGGATGAAGTGGATGGGGTCAGTCTACACCTGGTTGTGTTTCCTGTGAGCTGTAGGGGAAGATGCTCAATGCCTTCACCTGACGGTCCATGATTACATGGCAGAGAAGATACGTAAGATCTGCCAGCACTCCGATGTCGCCCAGTTTCGGGAGGAGTCGGGGAGTACCCAAGAATTGCTGAGGGCGGAGCAGAAGGTCCAACGCCACGAGGAACATGCAAAAGAACATGATATATTCATCGCAAACTACTCTGAGCTCTTGGAGCATATGAGGGCCCAACTAGCTGATTCCCAAGAACAACTCATGGAAGTGAGTTTCCAGATAACTGAGCTTTAAACTGGACAAGCATAGGAACGGACCAGGGTCAGCGAACTGCTCTCTGTGGCCTCTTATGAAGACAGAGTCCTCCGGGGATGGGGGTAGTCATGGAGGCCACCAGCCAAAAGGTGGTGGCATTGGAGAGATCTATCCAAGAAGAAGACCCATAAGGGCCCTGTTTTGGTCGAATCCATGAACATAACTCGCCTTATTGCTTCTTGTTTTCTTTTGAATTTTAGGTATGGGAAAATTTACTTACATTACCCTTTGGCATAATATTCTCAACAATAATCCAAAAATAAATAACAATACATTCCTAAGTTCATGTGGGTCGTACCCAACATTAGAAACAAGGGAGGATCATACTATCACTTCGTTTGATCGTGGGAGCGTCATCCAAGATTCAGGCATTTGAAATTCAAAACCAGACTTCCTATGAGAATAGGGTGGCCCGATCAAAGGAAGAGTACCTCATACCAATCGATGTATCATCTTCTCAATGTGATCTAGCGCACGAGAAGGGAAATAACAGGGGCATTGGAATCAGTTAGAACATAGTGGACTAAAAAATGTGAATCACATTACCCAAATTCCAAACACTATGAGAGGGGTGTGGTAATAAAGGAAAACTGTTGACCGTGTTCGAAGCACATCATTCACATTGTGTTAGCCTGAAATGGGGAAAATAAATGAGGGTCGACCGCTGACCATGTTCGCAACATGTGACCTAACTCAAATATTGTGCATCATTCTTTCGGAATGTTGGTCCATGACATCAGGCGGACCGTAGGTCGAGCATCCAAATTGTTAGGGGGTCCCTTCAGACATGATTCATTTTCTAGAACATTGTCCTAGGACAATAGTAGAACCATAGGTCGAGCATCTATACTGTTAGGGGGTCCCTTCAAACGTGATCAGTCTTCCGGAACGTTGGCCTAGGATAGTAGGTGGACCATAGGATGAGAATCCATACTGTTAGGGGGTCCCTTAAAATGTGAAAGAGGAATAGGATCCGAATAAAGGGGCACGTAAAGCGTGGAAATCGAAGTGGTGGTTTGTTAGAACGAAATCCAACATTCCCAAAATTAAAACACCATGGTGGAAGCACATTAGGAAGGTGAAGTAATCTGATCATTTATCATCCCTCCTTTAAGACAGTACCTCTCTGGTGAGGGAACTGTCGCTTCCCAATGTCATCATGGGGCATCACGAACTTGTTCAGGGAAAATGCTGCAGTTACTCAACTACACGAGGGGGTCAGACCAAGGGGCCAATGGTGGGGGAAAGGACGGGATTTTTGATTACTATGTCTGGACCTGAGACGAAATGTCTAGGTGTTCTTACGTACCCCATATGCATAGGACTCAATGCACTCGTTGTTCTGGAAAGGGTCTTAGTTTATGGTCTTAGAACTCAGACTAGGTATTGGTAAGGAATACAGGAGGCACATTGTATGGTGATTATGAAACCCTACATGAATGAGGGAATGAGTCAATATAACCATGTTTTCCTTGGAAATGTGTTTAGGTCAAGGGACCGAACAAAAAAATTAGGATGGGCCTGTGGGGAAGTGCCCGGGCATTCCTACGTATCTCATGAGAATGAGAATCAAGCCCTACGTATTTCATAGTGGTTTCACGGTAAGGTACCAGTGCAAAGGATGAAAGGGTCGTTCTGGTCTATCCCTCACACCAAAATAAGTAGTATTGGATGTATCTTGTTTGTACTTTAAGGTGAGTGGGGGTTGTTTTGTGAAGCGACATGCCTAGGGTAAAAATTATCGATGATTACACAAGAATCAAGCTGTATACAAGTGTTGAAAAATGGTATGGTGGATGACTGATACCCAACGTGATGCCCCCTATGATGAGGCCATCACAATGCAGTGTCATTTCTTGTCGTGCGTCCAGTAAAATATTATCACAGTTTAGGGTCATGTGATTGGACATAACCGCACAATTTAAGGTCATATCTCTTGGACCTGAGGGAATGCGCATGATGAAATAAATCATACCCAACATGAATGAGGACATGAGTCTGAATCATCACCATGCATGATTCTAGTAGAGGAGCCTTAGGCTAAGAGGCCAGTGAGGATCAGATTATAAGGGGACGAAAGAGCTGGCTTCCTAGTGATATGGACCCGAAAACGCAATGTCTGCGTGATCCAATATATCCCATGAAGATGAGGATCATGTTTAACAGAGCTCATAGAGAAGATCCCAGCTTACGGTCTTAGAGCTCGGATCACGGGAGCCCCAAAGGACGCAGCATTACAGCTTTCTCCCCCTAACTTGCAGAGGTGCACTAGGGGATAGTGCCAATAGTGTTGAGCTTCCACCTGAACATTATGAGGCATAACATAATGTGAATCATGTAATCAACATTCAAGGCTTGAATGGGCTGGCATGATGATGGAGGATTACTGCTGACCATGTTCATAACACATCATTCTGTCACGTTATCTTGAAATGGGGAAAAACTAATGATCATCGACCACTGACCATGTTCGCAACACGGGATTTGTATCAATTTGTTGTCTGAAACCCTCGGCGGTGTTGGCCCATAACGGTAGGAGTGCCCTTAGCCGTGGTATCCATGCTGTTTTTGGTGGTCCCTTCAGGTGTGAAAGATAATGGGGGACCCAATGAAGGGCAACATAAATCTTGAAAAGTTTATGGAAAATTTCCCTAGTCGAATTAGACTCTCCAGGTCCTAGACCAGAGTACTCTTAGACACATCGGTGAACCACTGCAAAGGGTCTAGGGGCCCAACTTGAAAGCATCCAAGAGATTGTGAATTCCCAAGAGAAGGGGGTATGGTTCCAAAAACCCAACATGAAGGAGGGCATGACCATGCACCACACATATATGTCCCTCTTGTTGAGAGGAACAGGCCAAGGGGCCTAGGTGACTGGGAGATCAAGTGATCTCTAAAGGATTGGGATGGACTTGAAATCTAAATGTTAAGGCGGTACTACGTATCCCATAAAGATGGGAATAAATCCACATGTATTTAATGAAGATATATTTTAATGTCATGTGGTATGACATAAAGATTTACGTCATGAAGGAAGAGATACATCTTAACATCATGCGGGATAAGATACAATTTAACGTCATGCGAGACGAGATATAGTTTAACGTCATGCAGGATGACATACATTATAACGTAATGTGGGACGAGATACATTTTAACGTCATGCGAAATGACATAATGTTTAACGTCGTGCATGATAAGATACATTTTAACGTCATAAGGGACGACATACAGTTTAACATCATGCAGGATGAGATACAGTTTAACGTCATGGAAAACGACATACAGTTTAACGTCATGCGGGATGACTTACAGTTTAACGTCATGCGGGACGAGTTTGCAGTTTAAGGTCATGCAGGACAAACAATTTAAGGTCGTGCGGGATCGTAAATCAGTTTAAGGTCATGGAGGACCAGAAAAATCCCAGGCCAAGAAAATTATTTTTTAAGGAACATGTCATTGGTGGGAGGAGTTATACACTCACCATCCATGGTCACCAGGGAGTACGCACCATTATGATAAACCATATGAACAATTAATGGTCCATCCCATTTGGGATCCAACTTGGTTGTTTCCTGCGGGGGATCATTGGCACTCTAAGGGCTAGTACCAAATTCCCTTGCAGAAAAGAGTGAAGGAAAACCTTCTTGATAAAATCTTGAGCCAGCCTACTCTGATACCTTTCAAGGTTGTTCAAGGAATGGAGCATATTCTTATCCAATGCTTCCAATTCAGCTCGATAGATTTCAGCCACTATATCTGGCGCTTTCTGGACATAGACCGCTGTGCATAATGAGTGAAATTGAATCTCAATGGGCAGGATAGCCTCAGTTCCGTACACCAGAGAATATGGGGCCACCTGGGTGGAATTACGAGTCATCATCTGATAGGCCCAGAGGGAATTGGGTAGCTTATCCGGCCAACTCTTCTTGTTCTGACCAAATTTTTTTTGCAGAATGTTAGAGAGGGTTTTATTGAACACCTCAATTAGTCCATTTTCTTGTGCGTGATAGTGGTATGTATGGTTAAAGTGGATGTCGTACTTGGTGTATAACTTCTTCAACTCGGTTTCTCAAAATGTGGTGTTGTTATCGGGGAGGATATAATGAGGAACCCCAAACCGATGGATGATATTGGAACACACAAATTCGACAATAGAACGGGCCTTGACTTCCTTGAGTGGAATTGTCTCATCCCAATTGGAATAAAAATCCGTAGCGGTCAGAATGAATTGGCATTGGAGAGTCGTTGCCTGTGGGTATGGTCCAACGATATATAATCCCCAAACAGCAAAGGGCCAGGAGTAGTTGATAGTGTGGAGATGCTCTGGTGTCCAATACATAATGTTATCATGAACATGGAAGGTTTGGCACCTCTTGGTGAACTTGATGCATTCGTGGATGATGGAGGGCCAAAAATACCCTAGTATTCGAATCTGGTGATACAGGGTTTTCCCAGCCTGATGGGAAACACAGGAACCAGTATGAACTTCTAGCCTGACATGTTGAATCTCAACCCCCTGAACGCAACGGAGGAGAACACCATAAAATCTATGATTATAGAGGATTGGATCAAGGAAAGGACTGCTCTTGAGGGTAAACTATAGCGCGCGGTGTTATATTCACTCATGATCGGCCCGGTCTGACAAGAGATTACCATGTTGGAGGTATTTTTTCAATGATGTACTGCAATTAGAAACCACTTTGATCACCAGGTTCGGATGACCCTGGGGTCTTGATGCAGAGGCTCTGGTGGTAAGATGGGTTACCTATGGGTCATCATCTCCATCTGGGGTAACATGAGCTATGAATCTATGATGTGCCATGTGGATAACCAGATCATCCTGTTCGATCTCTACAAGTGATGCAACTAAGGTGGGTAAATCATCTGCTAGACCATTCTGTGACCAAGGCACATGGATAACCTCTGGCCGAGAAGGGAACTGGGCCATTACCTGGAGAGTGCTTTCTAACAACGGTACGATCTATGGATTCCTACCAACATAGTCACCATTGACATGCTTAATAACTAACTCAGTGTCCCCCTTCACATGAAAATGGGGCACGTCGATCTCAAGGTCCAGCTCGAGATCAGTAATGGGGGCCTGATACTCTTCCTCGTGGTTGGTGCAGAATTCTGACAATATTAATGAGTATGGAAAGATATCATGCACTAGGGTGATAAAGACGATACCTAATCCCACTCAGTTGAGCCTAATACCATCCATCCCCATACTAGTGGGGCTCCGGGAGGCACTATCAAAGTGAATTTTCCAACATGGAACGTCGTTATAGACTAAGAGGACTGACTCATCAAGAAAATCCAGGTCCAAGGACAGATCCGCAAAGGTTGGATGGGCAGCTAGGAAATCTGCCAACGCATGCCCTTTTATAGCATTCTTGAGGCACGAACCTAGTGTCAAACAGATGGAGGATTATAGCCCACTGCGCTAGTCAAATGGTCAACATGGGATGACATAGGATGTACTTCAATGGGTCTACTTGAGAGACCTACTGTACCTCATGGTGATGTAGGTAATGCCCCAATTTCTGCCCAACAAATATAAGCACAAGACATCTTTTCTCGATGTGGGAGTATCTGGTCTCCGTATCGAGGAGCATGCAACTGAGGTAGTAAAGGCTATTCTATGTCCCCTCATTGTTCTTCAAGGTGATAAAGGCACCGTTGGACCATTCCAGGGTTGTGACATAGTAGACCTGTGGTTTCCCGGAGATGGGTGGCATCAAGACCGGAGGCTGGAGAAAATATTTCTTGATTTCCACGAAGGAAGTCTAGCACACTTCATCTCACTCATAAGTGGTTCCCTTATTCATGAGCTGAGAAAAATGCATACACATGCCAGACATATTCACAATGAATCAGCGTATATTGGCCAAGTGGCCTTGAAGACCTTGAAGCTCCCGAATATTACTTAGGGGAGGCATCTAGCTGATGGCCCTGATCTTCTCCAGGTCAATCTCGATGCCTCGGTACCTGACAACAAAGCCAAGGAACATCCTGGAGGTGACCCTGAAGGCACACTTCAACAGGATCATCTTCAGGTGGTGGGAATGGAGGAAGCTGAACACTTTCTCAACATCCTTGAGATGGTCATGGTAATGGAATGATTTGACTACCAGATCATCCACATATCACTCCACCAATTTACTGAGGATTGGCCTGAATATTTGGTGCATGGCCCGTTGATAGCTGGCGCTTGCATTCTTCAAGACGAAGGGCATAACGTGGTAAAATAAAGTACCTTGGGGCGCCCAGAAAGCGATGGACTCTTTATCCTTGGGGCCATCTGGATCTGATTATATATATAGAGTAACCATCCATGAAAGATAGGGCTTGGAACCCCGTTGTAGCGTCGATCAATAATTATGGCATTGGAAGGGGAATATCATCCTTTAGACAATGGCGATTGAGATATCGGAAGTCAATATAGACTCTGATTTGTCCGTTATTCTTCCTGGCTGGTACAATGTTGGCCAACCACTTGGGGTACTGGACCTCCTTGACGAATTTGGACCTGATGAGCTTGTCAAATTCGGCCACGACCATGGCACTGTGAGAGGGGTTCATCTTTTTGGGAGGCAGCTTGAACCCATGATGATTTACCGGAAGACCGAGTCGGTGGACGGCTACCGGAGGATCTAGTCCCGTAATATCATCGGAACTCCAAGATAATACATCACGGTGCTTCTTGAGGAAGCATACGTACTTCTGCTACTCCTTGAGGGACATAGCGGCACTAATCAATGTGGGTCTCGGGTCTGCCTCACTTATGAGGTTCAACTATACCAACTCGTTGACCATGGTGGAGATTCCTTACTCAAAGGAAGGGGGAATCCCTTGTATCCTCTTCTCCTCTTATTGAGGGATCATCCATGGGGAAGATGCTTATGAGCTACCAAACCCTGATGGGAGGATGGTAGTAGCTTGTGCGGCAGTGTTTATTGCATCGGGGAAATCTGAAACTACCGTGACCATGGATATGAAGGTTGTTGACCCGATCCCATCTAGTCTCTGGCCCAAGGGTCCATGCTTGACAATATCAAAGCAGTAGTGGAGCATTAGCCTGAGCCAACTTATTCTATCCCGAAAAATCAATCAAGTATGGAATACCGACGTTTCCATGTGCTGGATGTCCCGATACCTGATGGGAGTGGGAGGCTCCAGGATCACTGGAGCCTGATTCATATAAGAATAGGAAGTGATCTTCCGACACCGGCCAGATCAAGGAGAATGATTCCTCCTTGTCCAAGAAATGAAAAAACAATTCCCCATATCGAGGGTCGTGTCCTCCAACCGATTGATTTGGAAGACGTAGACATCATTCAGGCCTGCCCAAGGGTCGTTCGTAGCGGTGACGGGCTCAACTCTACTTGACTGAACTTTTTTATCCTTTCCCTTGTAATAGTCAGTGTCCAAGTTGAGGGGTTTATAATAGGCGAAAGAGATGGATCACCATGGAGTATGCCCACTTGACCATTATGAGAGTACTTGAGGCATTGGTGACACGATGAGGGGACCGCCGCATACAGGTGGAGCCATGGCCTGCCCATCAATGCATTATATGCAATGTCCTGAGAAACAACCATGAACTCGGTGATGGCCACTAGGCCGTCGAACTAGGTCGCCAGTTGGATCTTGCCGACCAAGGTCTACTATGTCTTGTAATATCCCTGAATTCTTAAATCGGAGGGAGTCAGGAAATCTTCAGATAGCCCCAGCTTCAACAGTGTCTGCGTCGGGATATGGTTGATCCGAGAGCCGGTGATAACGAGACAAGGGTGAACCTCCACATTGTTAAATTGGATGGTGATATACAGCGGGCATATGTTCCCTTGTATGGGAGAGCCTTCATTCTTTCTATAGAATTCAATTATGGCCTGGCATGTGGCATCCTCAATTGATTCAGCATGGAATTATTCTGCAGCTTCCACCTCCGTCTAAAACTGGAGGGGGCTCTTTAAAGCCTCGGAGAGTGCTTCATGCATATCTGGCAACAGGTGAAGGGATTAAAGGATTGAAATCCTCAATGGGATGCCAGCGAGGTTCTTGATAACGTCGTACATCTGTGCTAGGTGTGAACTTCTGCTTCTAGGCAGCCACTATGTGATGGAAGGCATGGCGGTCCCTGTTGGCCAGACCGGCGTCTGGCTGGTGCTGGGCATATCCCACAGCCCACTAGTCGAAGCCTAAAGAGTAGATGTCGGATGACGTCCGGACAAATGTGGTCGACCTATAGTGGGTCTACGATGGTCACGGAACGACCGAATTTGTTTTTCCCGATCCAGTTGCACAAACAGTTGTGGAAGCGGACCTGTTGACACCGGAGGGAGAGGCTGCGCATGCTGAGTTTTTCACTGGGCATACTGTCTGGTCTCAATGGAATGAATATATTGGATGGAGGTGCCAACTGATGTGCCCCAATGACCCTTCTGTTCATGGCTCCGCTGACGTTAGCGTCAGCTGGGGACATTTGGGAGGTTTTCCAGGCGCTCCCCCTCGTCGGGGGTCCTATAAGGGTTTTTCAACTCAACAGTGTTAACTAAAGTGTACCCTTGGCTATCACTTGATGAATAATCCAGCATTGGGTGGATTCTGTGGGGAATCCCCATATCCGAGGGCAGAAAGTCGTCGAGAGTGTGGGACGATTACGACATTGGTAGAGCGTGTTGCTTTTTCATGCGCTGCTGATGCTTGCTCTTATGGGAAGAGGCTGGCTGAGATGATGACGTAGGGGTGGTGGCTGAAGCATTGAAGGATCTGGCTGATTCAGGTGTGCACAAATAATTCCATGGCCACAGGAGACCATCTTGATATCCATCCACTCTTTATACTTCTAGGATCTGGGGTCAGAAACATTCTACTACTCACCTTCTCCATTGCTACTTCTATTTGACCTCACAAAGATACCAACCACTTGTGTCGGGGCTGGGCCCAACCAGAATCTGTTGTTTTCAATCTAGTCTTGGATCAAATCCATGAACACATAGCATTGTCAAAGGGTGTGCTCTAGGATCCGATGATATGGTCAGTAGTTGGGGTGATCAGTGAGATGCGCCTCTTTTGGCTTTCTACACTCCGGGAGTCGTACAATCCTCTGCTCTAAGGTGCTGCGGAAGTAACCAGGGACCTGAGCCTCATGAAATGAGTAGGCCTGATTCCTTATATCTGGAAAGGGGCCTCTAGGAGCCTGATCATGATGGGGGCCATAAGAGCCTGCCAAGGTGGCAGAACATGATTCACTTTCCTAGGTGGCGGCGGCGCATTACGCAAGGGCGCTTGCCGATTTTGAGGAGGGCGCTGCTAGGCAGGAAACTATTCCCATGGCGGAAGACCTCTGCAAGGTTACATAGCTGGCTCCACTGGTAGCAATTATAGCTGCCTAGGGGGCTCTATCAAGGCCACTGCGGCGGGCTCAGCTCTGGAATCCCTCCTTGCTGGGATTACCGGGGGCAGCGGATGTGCCTGTCTAGACTATTGCTTAGTTTCTTTGAGGGACTATGATTTATCTGATAAGTCTTAGAACCCTTCGGGATCGAAACGATTAGGGAGGGAACCAGTTCCATCTTGACATTTTCTACGCACATTGTCAGTAATTTCTCCTGTGTCAGTAGTTTGTCAAGGGAGTATGTGAGCCCCTTCCACTGGGCGACAATGTCTGGGACTCTCTTATCAGGCCTTTTATTGAACTTGAAGAGGTCTGTGATGTTCATTTTCTGGGTGGTAGAGCTGAACTGGTAAAGGAACTGCCTGCGAAGGTCCTCCCACCTGGTCACGGATCTGACGGGGAGCTGGCTGTACCAGACGAATGCTAGCCCCTCTAGTGTCTGAACAAAAAAGTAGAGCTTGGAGGCCTCCTGCTATTCTGGGGCCCCTAACATAGGCCCACACCTCATGTTAATGTGGTCCATGTGCTTCGGAGGTTCCCCGATCATATTAAAAGGTAAGAAGGTAGGGTTTTCGAATCATGTGGGTGCTTGCATGTCATCCACCCATGCCGTATATGGATTTCCATCAGGTGGGATGGCCTCATGTCGCATTTCCAAATACTCTAATAAGTAGATGAGTGCCACCATTGGATCTTCTGGATGGGGGTCCCTGTCCTGATAGTGATCCCTAATCAAAATCGTGTTGTCATTCTCTTCAATGCGGTAGACAAGCTCAGCGGCTCGTGGGGCGGCTGGTGGAGCGACCCATGGGGCTTCTAGAGGAGCCCGAGCAGGGTTCCTTGGATTGTCACACCATTAATGAGGGCTCGAAGAGACATATTGTGCTCCCTTTCCATAATAACCATCCTCTACCCTTTCGGCATGGACATGATGTTCAGGGTTACACAGGGGCAATTCACCAGGGAGAAGCTGCATCTGTCCCTACAGTACTGGCCGAGGGTCACCAAAATCCGGACGATGTTCCACATCAAGTTTTTCTAGGAGGTCATAAACTAGTTTCATCTGCTCATCAAGCTACTGGAATAGTGTGGCCTTCTCAGGATCTTCCTCTTTCTTCTGCACTAAGGCAGACGGGTCAGAGTGTTTCGTGACACAAATATGCTCCTTGACTTTACTGAGATTCTGGCTGAGTACCAATGCCTCGGTGGGTGGAGGGAGGCCTAGGAGGTTCCTATTCTGGTGAGTAACTCTCCTCAACGGGTCCAGCATTAGGGGAACGTCCTCCGGGAGGAGGTTCCCATCGTGAATTTCCATCTCATTTTCCCCTCCCTACAGATCAGTCATGTTGACCGTGACTCTTCTTAGGGGTATGTCATTGGCGTCACCAAATGAGTCGGGTTTCTGGTGAATAGAACTGAGGAGGAGGGAAGCATACTACCCCCATCCACGGACTTGTGTGTGGGTGGTAGACTCCTTAATAACTTTGAGGAGTTTTTGGAAACTCCTAATGTATTGTTGTCGGAGGGTCCTATGGTGACCAGGTGACTCGAGGTGCTGGACCACAGGGAGTGTGGCCTAGTCAACCTGTCGGAATTGTTCTCCGATGACTTCATGGTGCTCTTGGATCCCAGGATACCTCAATCACTGGTGGAAATGAGGGTAGTGATTCGACAAGAGGGTTTGGAGAAAACATTCAAACTCTTCCGAGGTGAGAGATTCTGGCATACCAAAATTCAGTCTTGCAACCAGAAAAAATGTCTCGGGGAAGTGGCCCACTGTGAGGATGGTCCAGAAGCTCCCCGGCTCAGATTTAGGGTCTAGACATTGATTTCCCCACTTGTCATCTGAGGGTGGATGAGGAACTGGGGGTGCTGAGGTAGGCCACTGGTCTAGTGGGATGGCCGGTGGAGAATAAGGTGAGCGGGCTGATTGGCATCCGAATCTTGGGATGTCCTCTGAGGATTGTAGTGACCTGGACGCTATATCATGATAGGATGGACCAGAACCCAAATCCTCTCTCATATCATCAGCGTCCGCTGGGGGTGTGCTATTCCACGACTCTCCTACTATTGACCCCAAAAATAACTCTCTATAGTCTCTAGCCAAGACAGAGGGCATCTATGGAGATGACGGTGGCGACTATGTGGTCTGTCCCTGGGGACATTTAAGGTTCTCGTCCTCATCAATATAACTTTGGAGGGAGGCAGGGATCATATTGATCTCACATTCTGGTAGTATGAGGATGATGTGCCTCATTACTGCCAAAGTCCTTGACCCGGAGGGATGATGAGAGGGCTCCAGCGGTGAGTCATACTCCGCCTCAGAGTCTAAGAAGCGGAAGGGTCTGATTCTTGTATGGATTTCCCCAGAAATTCTCTTGTGTCATTGACGACCCACCTTCCTACCCCTGGGTGGATCCTAGAGACAGGGCTGATTTCCGACATATGGTCCTCTGGCCGCACTGACATTGGGGCGGAGAGGGTTCCCACCCGAAAGCTGGGGTGTGAGGAGAACCAGGACAAATGTAGAAAGGGACATGGGGAGGACCTTCGTGCTAGTCATTGGTGAAGTGAAGTTCGCCTCCACATCTCCAACCAATGAGACGTGGGAGACCTTCGCCGATTTGCATGGAGACATGGGGAGGACCTCCATGTTGGTGAGTAATCGGACATGCAATGTCTCCAAACATGCGGCCTGCGATAGAGGGAGCGACCCCATACCCATTGTATTGAGTGCGGGAGAGACCCCCACATAGACTGTTGCTGTCATGGGGAAGACCCTCGCTTGGGTTAAAGGTGGTGTGGGGCAGACCTCTAATCTGGGGATTGAAATAGGGAGGTCTCGCACCTTCCGTAGCGGTGGTATAGAGTAGGCCTCCACACTGGGTGGCATTGCTGCGGACTAGTCAGCAGTGGCCGTAACCTGTGCCAGTGACCGGAAGAGTCGACCAAACCTTCCTGTGGGGCGGTTGGTGCCTCGATCGGGACCAAGAATATAATATCCCATGCTCAAAGTATGCGGGGAGTTGGTTATATGAGTCAGTGGTGGTTCTGGCCACAGTAGTCGCTGATGTTGATGCCCCATGGCGGGCGCCGTCTTCCATTTGCACCCAACACTAGCACCGGTTCATATGAACTGGAGCCGGTGGTGCAGGTGCATGGCTTACCAACTCATTGGCTTGGGGAACCGGGCGGCAGTGCTGACACGACCGGGTGGTATCCCTTACTGGGATCCCTTGAAGCGAGACTCCGATTCAGCCAACTCGGACACCCCCTACCTCATCGGCGTAGGGGAGGGAGTTTTCAAGACGTTTTGGGAACAATCTCCCGAAATAATATAATGTTGGGGTGGGGATCATCGGCTCCCTATGTGTCCCTCTGGGGTGGCATTGAAGGTGAGGCGTAGCGGCCTCAAGATCCAAGCGAGCCATCTCCCTAGTGGGGATGATCCCTTCCTCCTTATACATGCGTATAATGTCATTAATTACCCTTTGCTAGATAATTTCCGATTGGAAGAGGAGGCGTGGGTTCCAAGAAGTCACCTCGGTCAAAGCTATCATTGAAGAGGTGGGACATTGTGGGGTAATGTCGATATTTCCCCTTCTCTTATGCTTGTGGGCAGGTGATCGAGCTCCAGATGCAACAAATTCATTCCTGAAAGCAGGGAGATGAAGTCATTAACACTTATATGAAAAGAAATTGACACTCAGTGCCCCAGCACCATTCCATCCTCCGTGGCTTGTAAGAGGGATCCACACTTACAATGTCATATAATGAAATGCTCAACGTCCTAATTGTCCCAACTTCTAGCGAGTTTCATGTCAGGCCCGCAATTTGATTAGGGACCTGGTGTCGGGTGACTAGGTCTGCATAGAAGTTATTCCACTGGTGCACCAAACGCCACTAGTCTCCATGCTAAAGAGAAGACCATCACATCAAGTTCACTATTTCTTTTTCCGACACTTTTGTCGGGGCATGCACATCCGTCACGCATAGGATGTGTAGCTTTTTCCCTACATTCCCGCTTTCCCATGACGGGCAAAATTCGCTCCTTATTTAGGGACGTCAGTGCCTTATCAAAACGGGATGATGGGATGTCGTTTCTTCAATCCATGGATTCCTCCTCAGTTTTCGTCACCCATTCTGGGTCTCCCTCATATATTTACAACACAGTTCATGAAACTCTTCCTGGCGCAATATCTTCATGGACACCAGTTAATTACATTTCTTCTGTCAGGACATTCCAAGGAGTTCAGCCAGTGCATCCACCTTCGGTGAGGGGAGTAGTCACATTGTGAACCACTTGCGTGTCTTGACGCTGGTGGATTTTCATGTTTGTCTTCGGTCCCTTATTATAGCGATTCTCCAGGGCACAGAAGCCCGAGGCATCCCACATCGGCGGTGGGGGATCACATGTCATTGGAATATATCTGAGGATTTCCTCACCTTACCATGTTTGACACAGGGTATGCCACGAGTTTAACGTCCAACAGAGATAGATCAGACTGATTGGAACACTGATTACAGTGGATCAGATTGAGCAACCCCCTAGCGGGAACACTGATATTGGTGCCAGCACATGGTTGGATTCCCGAATGTTGTGGAGGGAAATGAAGTGGAATGATCTTGTTGGGATGTGACGACCCTGGTAAGAATCAGGATGGATGATGGCTTTGGGCTTGAGCCACGAAGAGACTTCCTACGTATCCCTGGGGTGGGGAATCAAAGTCTGCATTGTTCGATTGGACAATGGGACACCTGAGGAGGTAGCCAGTGTGAATTGATGCATGTATGGGACCCAGAGGAAGTGGAACCTCCGGGATGGGTAATGAGATTCCCGAGGCACATGGGATCGAGGGAGAGGTCAGGATGAGACAAGGGTGAGGGAACATAACCTCGTGGAGGCTTCCTTCATATCCACATGGTGGGAAATCAAAGACCACATAGTTAATATGGTGAATACAGTTTAACATCATGCAGTATGGGGGCGAACCGACGTGAAGGGGGTCAGAACGACCGAGTGGCAGGCTTGAACCCCATAGAGGCTTCCTATGTACCATGCCGTGAAATGGATCAAAGTCCCCATATTTCGGGATGGGTTAGGTGCTTACACTCTGAGGCATCCAAAGGTGGTGGGGCTTGATCCTCGTGGAGTCTTTCTACATACCATGCCTTGACATGGATCAAAGTCCCCGTAGTTTGGGATGGGTTGGGGCTTACACTCTGAGGCGGCCCCAGGTTGTGGTGTATGAACCTCGTGGAGGCTTCCTACGTATCATGCCTTGACATGGATGAGTGTACACAATGTTCAAGATGGGTTGATACTTACATATTGAGGCGGCCCATGGTTTTGGGGCTTGAACCTTGTGGAGGATTCCTACATACCATGCCTTGACATGGATCAATGTTCTCGTAGTTCGGGATGAGTTGTGGATTACACACTGAGGCAGCCCAAGGTGGTAAGGCATGAACCTCGTGGAGGATTCATACATACCATGCCTTGACATAGATCAAAGTCCCCATAGTACATGATAGGTTGGAGGTTACACTCTGAGGCGGACCAAGGTGGTATGGCTTAAACCTCATGGAGGATTCCTACGCACCATGCCATGACATGGATCAAAGTTCCCATAGTTCGGGATGGGTTGGGGATTACACTCTAAGGAGGCCCAAGGTTATGGGGCATGAACCTCGTGGAGGATTCCTTCATACTATGCCTTGACCTGGATCAATGTCCATGTAGTTTAGGATGGATTGGGGATTACACTCTAAGGCGGCCCAACGTGCTAGGGCCTGAACCTCATGGAGGCTTCCAATGTACCATGCCTTGACAAGGATCAAAGTCCCCGTAGTTCAGGATGGTATGGGTCTTACACTCTGAGGCGTCCCAAGGTGGTGGGGCTTAATCCACGTGGAGGCTTCCTACGTACCATGCCTTGACATGGCTCAATGTCTCCATAGTTCGATATGGGTTGAGACATACACTTTGAAGTAGCCCAAGGTGTTTTCATGGTCGGTGCTTGCTCTAAGATCACGTGAGTCATGCTCGGTGTGAGAAACAAGAGGTATTAGAGACCTGACAATCACGTCGTGAAAGGCGCGTCTGTGGGCGTTGGAGTGGGGCTTACGCGTGGAGCGGCCCAAAGAGGAAATAGGGTCTTACATGTTGTTAGGAGACCATGAAGTCGTGCCTTACTCTAGGATAAAGTCTCGATGGTGACAAAGCCCAGTAGGAGAGGGAGAGGGTGACAAAAACCCATGTCCCCATCTCCCCTCTTGGTCCTTGGCACCAAGGAAGTGAGGAGGATCTGGGATGCTACCTCCTGCAAGAAAGGATATGGGCTTGCACTAAGTTGGTTGACCTACCCTACGGACAAACTCCACTCTGATAAGAAGGATATCATCCCATGTGATGGATAATCCCATCACTGTGGTGATGAGTGGGCATGCATAATTTTCAAGGTGGGGGGACCCTGCATGTGAGGAAAGGGACCAGGTCACAGTTTAATGTCATGTGCTGAGGACAATGGTGCTTGGCAGTTTAACTTCCTTCAGCTTAGATGAGGTGGGTTTTCTTCACACCCCTAGGAAATACTTATCTTCTACCCTCTACTCCTTGCAGTAGGGAAGGCATTGGCAAGGCCGTAGCAAGGGGGTGTCGCGGAGTGAACCATTGAGGGGTCCACGTTAGTGTGGCTATGCTAAGAAGAAATAGTTGTTATCATTCTTATGAGAAGAAGCATGAGGCAAAGCAACACAACATGCATTATCATCCGAGGTACATTTAGGTTACTTTGTATGAACCTTGATGATCGCATGGGAAAACGTTGCATGATGTGGATGACCGGGGCATAAAATTCACCTATGAATGGAATCCATAAGAAGATCATTGGGAGCCCTCTAAAGGAGTCTCCTATGGAGCACCGTGGTGAAGGGTCCTGAGGAATTTCACGCAACCTTTGAGGATTGTGCTCAAAATAATAGGCCTACATGAAAAACACCGGCCTGACACGAAATTGGTGATGCTTGCATGTAATTGGGGCTGATGTTTTGTGTGTGACTAGAATGATTGCACTCAAGGAGTATTAATTGCGTGCAAGTTGGAGAGATTATGCGCAATGTAAGAGTTGCACACAATGGAAGGGGTATAATGAAATTGGCCAGCCTGTGCACAATGGAATGGATTGTGCACAAGGGGCGGACCCATAAGGGCTTGGAATTCAGTCTAATCCTTGGGGATCTCATGCGAAGGAACACGCTTGGGAGACTTGGTGTGAAATGAACCATACCTGAAGGACATATTGTGCATGCAGAAGCCAGATTGTGCGCATGAGAGGTGGTTCAGATTATTCAGACCCCAAAATGGAAGGGGTTATCATTCTATTTAAAGTTGTCCAAAGGCACATAAAATATATCGACACAAAATAATTACACATCGAGGTCGGCAGTGCGAAATGGCAATCGTGCAGGGTGGGGTGCGAAATTCTTTCGTGCATGGGCCGAGGCCTCTTTGCGAAACCCATAACCTTCTGCGCAGGACACATTTTTTTCGTGAATAGGAATTTATTTCGTGTGGCCCCTCTAAGCCCCCCCAGATAGGGTCCTTGGGTCCGAATATGACTTTTCTTTGTCGTTGGGAAAGCTTCTTCTTCCCTTGAGCACTTTTGGGCGTCTAATATGATCATTAAAAAAAGTAATATAAGGTCATAATAAACCCATATATGGTATAATTTATAATAATATTATTCTATAAAATATTTATAATAAACTTATATTTATTATACAATAAGCTTGTATGAGTGCATAGAGAGCAAAGACAAAAGGTATGGGGATTTCATCTCACATTTAATTTTCGTGAGATACATGTTATGTTCACCACTCTTTCCTTTTAGTAGTGTATGTACTAAAAATGATTGTATTATATGTATCATATAAATAAATTTATTGGTATTAACATGTCCTATTTATGACACTTATTTCATGTGGTTTATCTTTCAAAAGTTACCAAATCAGTAAAATGTCTTGTCTCAATTTTATTTCATTGAGACTCATGTTTTGTAATGCACTGAAACTCTTTTTTGTGGTGAATATATTCACATTTTTTCAGTAAATATAGTGAATATAAATATTTTAATTATATTATATGATTCATTTAATTTACTTTCTTCACATGTAGATTATTAACCATAGATACTAAGTTATACGAGTTTATTGTGACAATCTCATTGCTTTTGAAGATTGTTTATGTTCATTCTTCCTTTGATGGAATGTTATGTTCTAAATCTCAATAATATTCATGATTTTTCTTATCCTATTTTATTTCATGATATATTAATTCATTGGTACAATATTATACTCTTTGTTATATAATATATTTTAGAATGTTTTTTTATGAAATCCTGACTTTACACGTTCTTTGATCCGAAATATATGTTTTCCAAAAATTGGTTCCCAAGAATATTATACCATTATCCAATAAGATTTAATATAAATTTTTAGCCTTTTTTATTTTACAAATCTATTCAAGGGTATATTCTTCTCTCTTTCTAAACAAGGAACTTTTCTATCCTTTTTTACCGTGAAAGAAGAATTTCTTTTGACCTTGTGTGATTTGTACGGATTTACCCACTGTTATTTCATTGAAAATACATTTTCCTTTTTAAAGTTCTTAATCTTTAAGAAAATGTTTCTATAATATATTTTCAAATAAAATGGTTTTCAAAAATTTTTCAAGCTTATTTTATATGTTTTCATGAAATATGTAGTTTAAAATTTTATCTACCATCTTTTATAATTTTTCAAGAAAATTGGTTTTCAAAATTCTTTCATTCTTTTATAAGATTTCAAGTACAATGTTTTTCCAAAAAAAAATAAAGATATTTTTATAATTTTTCAAATTGTTTTCAAAGAAACAGTTTTTAAAATATTTTTTAATCTTATTTAATATGTTTCGAATGAGAAAGGTTTTCAAAATGATTTCATGTCTTCTTTATATTCTCCAAGGTATTTTCTAATAAAGATATATTTAAATGGTTTTATGTATTAAAAATACTTTTTCAAACAATAAAGTGTATCTTCCTCAAGAAAATATTTTGAAATATATTTTAAAATTATTTCCCATCTAAGAAAAAATCCATTTATGTTTCTCATACCTTTGTAGGAAATTATCTAAATGTTCCACTCATATACCTTATATTAATATGTTACTCTTAATTTCTGGGTCTTGATGACATTTTTTTCCTTCATAGGTTACACAATTAAAAAACCCTCTTCATTCATGGATTATTCTTTGATGAAGTGGTTTTGTAACATGTCTCTTTTCCATAGGCTATTATGTGATGAAATGTTAATGATACCCATTTCATTTGATGGGTTATGATTTTATGTTCATAAAACCGATCTATTTTTATGGGTCATAATGTGATGACTGATTTATTATCTTGTGGTGCATGTATGAATGATTTTATTATGTTATGGGAGAGAACTATATCTCCCACTAATTAATTGTGTAATAATAAATGTTTTATGACCTCAAAGGTTACACAGGAGGACATCTAAAGACCCAAAAAAGAGGAAATAGGGAAGAACATCCCGATACAAAAACATGTGGGAAAAGGGTAGAACATCCCAATCCCAAAACAAGAGGATACACAAGAAGGAATACAAATCCCACATAAAGATGGAATAGGGGAGAACATCCCAATTCCAAAACAGGAGAGAACATGGGAGAACATCCCAATAATGAAACAAGAGGGTACATAAGACGGCATCCCAAACCCACAACAAGAGGGAATATTGGAGAACATTCCAATCCTGTTATAGGAGGGTACATGGGATTAAATCCATATCCTAAAACAATAGGGTACATGGGAGGGAATACTAAGCCCGAAGCAGGTACATGGGTGATTTTCCCAATCCTAACATGTTACAAAGGTCTTGGTCGGTCACCTTGACTTAGGGTTTTATATGTGTTTTCCATAATCCCATGTTTTATTCATATGTTAGGCTCTCATAGATTATGGTTGTTATTTACTTACGATTCGTGTCTTATAAATTACCAATATTTATTATGATATCTGGTATGCAGCATATGTCCTTCAAATGTTATGCTCATGTTCCATACCCTTTTGTTCATGTTATGCTTATGCATTTTCATTAATTACCCTTTTTGAGCATCTCTGCTCACCCCATTATTTTGTTTCCCCTATCCATGTTATGAAAAAATGTTTTAGGTAATATTTATAATTTTTTATATATTTATGAAATATTTTGAAGATATTTCACCAGGATATAATATTTTGTTTCCATGATTAGAAATACACAAAACTATTATGGTCCTCATGCATGAATTTTTTCAATTTACTAAATATTCATCTAAAATAATTTAATATTCATGTATGTTAAGCATGGGTCTCTATATTTGTCATCAAAGGAAAGATTTAGTAAATTTTTATAAAATAATATAGAAAACAATTAGTGATATCCCTAAGTTTATTTCAATGGAGGTGTCTAGGTATGTCTCTACGGATAAGTATAAGGATGGGTTAATGTTTAGGAAAATATCTTTGAATTTTGGTAAAGGATATATTGAGTGGTTTCCTAGAAATACATACCTATATACATACTATAAGTGGATGTGGATCTAAAACTGATGTACCTAGGGGTAACAACTCTGACAAGATGTTCCAGGCTTGACTCTGCATAATCTGGTACATGATAATGAGCCTTGTTGCACATGTGGTTTGACACTCCCAGGGGATATACTTTGGGAATTCACAAACTCTTCACAACCCATCATGGAGGATTTAACTAAAAGTTGGATATGAATAACCAACTATGAACCAAAGGTGTCATATATTAAGTAAGGTGTCATACTTTAGACATCTTTTAAGTGAAATTTCATGATTTTTAAGTTTCTCATTATGATAATTGTTTCTCACTCTGTGATTTTGGTTTTAGACAGTAGATTGAACCCAAAAGAATTGTAGTAATGGTGATTGTAGCAGACAATCCAATGAATGTTCTCTTAAAGATACAAATGCTATGGGGTCTGTAATACACAACTGTATTTCCATAATCTCACAGCTTTCCCAAGCTATAAATCATGCCAAGTTTAGAAAACGTTTAAATGAGAGATCAATATTCTGTTATGTCATTATGAAGAATCACCAACCTTATTTCAATGGGTCATTAGATAAAATTGTATATAAACATTGGATCGGTACCATTGAAAAGATATTTTATATTCTCATGTTTCTGGATCATGAGAAATTCATTTTGGTTGTATATCAGTTAGAACGTGAAGCTGACCAGTGGTGGACTCTAATGAATAATATGAGGAAGGAAGATGAAATTGAATTCATGAATTGGGATGAGTTCAATAACATATTATTCAACAATTCATTTCCCTGAGTTCGTTATATGAGGATTGAAAATGTGTTCCTTGAGTTAAATTAAAAGGATGAAGAATCTGTTGGTACCTATGAGGATAATTTCACAAGAATTGCATAGTATGCTTTTGGTATTATAATTCAACCTAAAAGTAAAGTTGATAGGTTCTTTAATGGATTAAATTCAATTCACATAATGGAATTTTCCATAAGAGACTTTAGTATCTACTATGAGATTGTGCATTGTGAAATCAAAGTTTAAATGGAGGTTGGAGTTACTTATCAATATCATGGTTTTAAAAAGAAAATGAATATCGATTTAAATCGAAAATATAACCACAGAGAAAAGAAAATAAACCTTCCATTGGTCACAGACTTTGGGAAGAAAAATTGATTGAATTTGCTTATGGGGACTAATAAATGTTTTGAGTGTGTATGGGAAGGTCACCGAATTCTTGAATGAAGATCTTATGGATGGATGTTATATAATGATGCAAATACTGATAAATACCCAAAGAATTTTCCTCCCACACTTCAATGTTTCAAATTCATGGGGTTATTCATTATACTAAAAATTTCCCCAATACATTGAATATTCTGAATGATAAGACACAAAAACAAATGAAGAAAAAGGAAAAAGGGAAAGCTTATGTGATCATAAGTGATGAAGTGAACAAAGATAATTATGAAGTACTAATATTTACCTCCTTAGCTGGGAATTTTATGTGGGATTTTGTATGAATAATATGTATGAGAGTCTTATTGTTCATCCGTTGGGTATTTTTTTTTGTTATTATCTTTCATGACATGGATTATGGAATTATAAAATAACATCTAGTGTCCTATCAATACAATGATGAACCTAAGTATACAAATAAAAATGTTTTTAGAACATTTAAAGAAGAAGTGGTGAATTGTATTTTGGAAGGGTTAAAAAGTTAACCAATTTTGTAATGATTAATTAAAACATTGAATAACTGATTATAGATGGTATAGAATATCATGGATCTCGTGGTCTGTTAATACTTCAGGAATAGAATTCTTTTTCATTTATTAGGGTGAGAGATGGTGTGGAAGTCTATCAAGGCATAACCAATGGTTGAGATTGTGTAAAAGGAAGGGGATAACACAAAGTTAGTGTATTTTCTTTCTATTCTTAGTCATTAAATAAAATTACTCAATGATATGATGTGGATCCTTATTTCTATTCATGATTCTGGTTTATTAACAAAGGGTAATTGCCACATCACCATGCATGACATTTTGTATCTCGAAGCGACTGGAGATAAACGATAATTTTTGTCAACCACATCGCACTCTAGAGGTGTTCTAGAGGGCCCCTCTACCTGCATGGATCAAAATCAATATTTATGGTGGCTCCAAGGGTACCCCGGGGCCTGCACATTGTAGTGTTGTCTTCAAGAATCATCTCAGGCATATTCTTGGATGTTTTATGGGGAAATGTAGATATGAAACATCCCTAGAAGCTGAGCTTCTAGGATTGATCCATGCCATTGAATTTTCCATCCTCATTGTTTGGAATAATCTTTCAAATTAATGTGACTCTACGACAAGTGATATGGAATGAAATAACTCATCTTTTAGGGGTGATTACTACTCATTGGATGGATTTTAACCGATCTCTTATGGATATCAACTATATCATCACACATGTGTATCGAGAATCCAACACGGTTGGAGATGGCTTTGCCAACATGGGGGGTCAATCAAGACATCCACTAGTTTAATGACCTCACCACCGATCTGATTTCCTTTCATAAAAAATATTGTAACATGATACTATAATTTAGGGTCATGTAATATCTTTTTTCTAAATAATTGTGTTCTGTTCAGCCTTAAAACAATCAGAAAAAATGTTTTTTCTTAATACCTTAAATTTTGTTGAACCAATGGATTCTGGAATCATCACAGATTTTTGACTTTTAGACCATTAACATTCCTTTGATCAGTCACTTCTTTTTATTATTGATGACCTCAATCACTTCCTATAAATATTTACGCTTTTCCTCTATATCCAATGTTCACTCCCAACATATGTTCTCCAATGTAGAAACCCATTTATATGTTACTTTAGGTAACCATTATGGTTCCAAATTTCCCTTTTAAAGGGAGGTTTTAGTATCCCTTTTTATGATATGGGTTTCTATGAATAAACCATTCAAGTATTAAACCTCTAATAACCCATATGAATTTATAGGGTGAAACTAATTTTAAGGGGGGGTAGAATGTAACACCTCGAGATTTTGTTAATTATTTTTTCGAATTATTTTATCTTTTTTATATTTTTCATCTCACGTGACACCAGAAAATATTTCATTATGTATATATATTAAAACTCTAATTCAAACATTACTTTCACACACAATACTGACTTGTATTGGGCTACATGGAAAACCAACATGTCTTGCACTACAAGCAACACCGACTTGGTGTATGATGCATGCAACCCTGAGTTTCTATGAAACATCTTCATATATATATATATATAATAAAATTAGATAATTATAACCTCACTATTAAACACACTTATTGGAATATTAATAAATACTTTCCAAATATTTATTATAAATTTTTATATAAATAGAACATATTGATAATGAAATATAAGATTTTTGGTATAGACCTTTTATGTTAAAAATGATGTTTTCTTGAATGAACCAATTTTAATAATAAAAATAATTTTAGATTTATTTTGAAATTTAATTTAATAAAATAATCATCTGTATTCAATTACTAATGTAGAAATTATCCTTGGTTTAATTTATGGGATTGTTTTAAGGAACTTCATTTTTTGATGAATAGTGAAATATACTGCTTTTAGTGAAAAACTATATTTCTGTCTAATTAATTATTAATGAAAAATGATATTATAAATTTTTTTAAAGGTAAAATTGGATATATATATATATTACATATATTAATAAAATTTAATTCATTATAATCAATTCCACTTTTAAATTGAATATAAAATCTTAACAAACTTATAAACTTTTTTTTACATTAAAACCCCATTATTTCATCATGTCTACGGGATTAACAATAATCTTTATTTTTACACTTATGAGAATTTAATTTAAAAAATATGACATATACCATTGTATTTAGTATAATATTTTTAGTCAAATACGACCGAGTTAATTTTTTTACCAAATTGATTAGTAAATGTGATTAAAATTAATCACTGTGGTTTGGCCAAATTAAGCTTAATTAGGAATTAAACCTTAAAATTAAGGGTCTAAATGACCCAAACACATCTCAAAAACACATTGAATGTTTATAATTCTCGTATAAACATTTAATTATTGTGTTTTATTGTTTTTTATTACTTTTTTAGGTAATAACATGTGCACACCTAACTTGTTTCAAAACAATTCCAAATAAGTCCTTTTCTTTCCCTATAAAAGGCCAACATCTCTACCCATTCCTAAAACATATAAAACCTTTTATGATAGTCCAATAACTACCCAAATATCCTCTAAAAAATAATATCGTATACCTTGAATCCTCTCTTATGGAAAAAATCCTCTCAAGGAAGCCTTTTGGAACAAACCAATAAGAGTTACCTGATTTATAGGTAATGTCTTCTCTCATGTTCCTTCCATTTATTTTATTTCTCTACACCATCCACAAAAGTTATTCCATTATATTGTGAAAACACTAGTATCATCCATATAATATTATGTTTTATGCAAATATTATGATCTACACTTACACACACCTACATCTAATGGATGTTGAACATACTGTTTCTGTTTACGGTGATCTACTGCCTCACGAAATGATGATTGTTCATTTCTCCTTTACTACCATTCATGGTTACCATTATGATAAAAAATTTGATTATATATGTCATATATTATTTTTATGATGTATTTATTCTTCACTATTACTTTTAAAACACACGTCTATTTACTTTCCATTCGGTGTTAATTTGACAATCTTGTTTGAGTAAGTGTGGACTACCACCCATAAAAGTGATGTGATTCATTCACACACAACATGGAATGTATTAAGGATGGGTTTAATGAACATATAAGATATATATGATATATTAATGATGCATTAATAAAAATATATATACATGTGTGTGTGTGTCATTTTCATACCGTCTTTCAATATGACAATAAAGATCGAAACAATATTCATGTGTACGTACGGGTTGCCATCTCTATGAATAGTGTATTCCATTTCATAATACTATTTTATATATATTATTATAATAAAAATATACTGTATATACATGATATTTATATCATGGTTTATATTATGGTATCATGATATAAGTATAATGACCAAAGATGTAATAAATTAAGACAGATGCGAAGAACAAAGAAACTTTTACCTCAAGTGAAACATTAACATAGGATCGTTAACAAGAGGGTAATATAAGGTAATAATAAATCCATATAATGTATTATTTATAAGAATATTATTATGTAAAATATTTATAATGAACTTATATTTATTATACAAGAATCTTGTGTGAGTAAAAAAGAGTCAAGACACAATGTAAGGGGATTTCCTACCACATTTAATTTCTATGAGATACATGTTATGTTTGCCACTATTTAATTTTCTATGTTGTATATACTTAATATGAATGTAATATATTTTTATTATAATTAAATTTATGTTTATTTACATTTCTATTTTATGATCCTTCTTGAATGGGGATTAACTTTCAAAAGTTAACAAATTGGTAAAAGGTTTTGTCTCGATTTGCCTTTTCTGATACAAATGTTTTTTATTCTCCTAAACTCGTTTTCTAGGTGAATATATTTGAATTTTTTTTGAAATATAATTAATATAAATTTTTTCATGATATTATAATCTTCATGTAATTTAATTTCTTTACATTGAGATTATGAACCCAAGATACCAAGTTATAAGAGTTTTTAGACAATCTTGTTATTGTTTGAGATTGTTTATGTTTATGCTTCCATTGATGGAATATTATGATCGATATCTCAAGAATATTCATGATTTTACTTATCATTTTTTATTACATAATATAATCATGTATTGGTACCATATTATACTCTTTAGTACATAATATAGTTAATAAAGTGTTTTTAGGAAAACCTGACTTTACCCTTTCTTTGGTCGGAAATCTATATTTTTTTAAAAACATTTACAAGAATATTATACCATTATCCTATAAGCTTTTAAAAAAATTAGCTTTTTTAATTTTATAAATATTAAATGAATTATTCTTGTCACTTTCCAATCAAGGCAACTTTCTTTCCTTTTTTAATGAGCAAAAGGACTGTTCTTTTTACCTCATATGACATGTATGAATTTACCTGTTGTCATTTCTTCAATTATCCCTTTTAATTTTTAAAAGGGCTAACCAATAGAAAAATGTTTTTAAAATAGAGTGTCAAATAAAATAGTTTTCAAAATTTTTGAAGATTATTTTATATTTTTTCAATAAAAATGGTTTTCAAAATGTTTTAAACATATTTTATAAGTTTTCAAGTAAAATGGATTTAAAAACATTTTCAAGATATTTTTATAAGTTTTCAATGTTTTTTGAAGAAAAAGGTTAATAAATGTTTTTGAAGATTATTTTATATGTTTTCTAGGAAAAGGGTTTTCAAAATAATTTCATGCATTCTTTATAATTTTTCAAGGTATTTTCTAGGAAAAATATTTTTAAATGGATTTATTTATTATAAATAATTTTTCAAAAAAAGGGTGTTTTCCTTGTGAGATATTTTCGGAATATATTTCAAAATTATTTAACATATAAGATAAAATATGTTGATGTTACTCATCCCTTTCTCGGATATGATATAACGGATCCATTCATATCCCTTATATTAATATGATATACTTAATGTAATAGTATTTTTAAAATAATTTTATTTCATGGGTTACACGTTTAAGAAACCCACTTCTTTTCAAGGGTAATTATTTGATGAAATGTTCATGAAACTTATCTCATTTAAATAGGTTATGATGTGATGAAATGTTACTGATACAAATTTAATTTCATGGGTTATGATTTGATGTTCATAAAACCTATATATTTTTTTGGGTCATGATATGTTGAATGGTTTATTATCTTGTGGTACATGAATCAATGATTTTATTATGAGATGGTGGGACCTATATATGCATCCCATGCATTGGTTAATGATAATTGTTTTACGATATGAAAGGGTACAAGAGAGGACATCCCAAGAACAAAATAAAAGGGAACATGGGAGAACATCCCATTCCCAAAACAATAGTGAATATAGGAGAACATCCCAATCCCAAAAGAATAGGGTACACGGGAGGACATCACAATCCCCCAACAATAGGGAATAAGGGAGAACATTACAATGCCAAAACATGATGGAATATTGGAGAACATCCCAGTCCTGAAACAAGAGGGTACGCAAGAGGACATCCCAAGACCACAAACAGAGTGTATATGGGAGAACATACCAATCCCAAAACAAGTGTGTCTAGAGGAGGACATCCCAGTCCTAAAATAAGATGGTACATGGGAGGGAATCCCATTCCTGAAGCAGGTACATGGGTGATTATCCCAATCCAAACATGTTACAAATGTATTGGTAGGTCACCCTGACTTAGGGTTTTATATGTATTTTCCATAATCCCATGTTCTATTCTTATGTTATGATCTCATGGATTATGTTCATTATTTCCTTATGATTCATGTATTAAAAATTTACAATCCTTATAATGATCATTGATATGTTGGGTATAACATTCAAATGTTATTCTCATGTTTGATACCCTATTTTTCATGTTATGCTTTGGAATTTTCTTTACTTACCCTTACTGAGCATCTCTGCTCACCCATTTTGTATGTTTCCTCTCCCCAGGTTACGAAGAACTGTTTTATGTAGAAGTGCTAATTGTGTAGATCTTTATTAGTGTTTTTGAATATCATTAAACCAGATAAAAGATTTTTTTCCAAGTTTCAAAAGACACTAAACTATTATTGTCCTTGATCATGTATTTCTGTAATGTACTAAATATTCATCTCAAAGGATGTAATATCCATGTATATTAATCATTGGTCACTATAAAACATGCATAGTGCCATCAAATTATCACTCATAAATCACAAAAAAAGACCCCTTGCAGGGAATTATAAGAAAAAACCTCACACATTCTAGATCACATGATACTTAATACAATATAATACCAAATAAATCTAAGGCATTCATAGTAAAAAAGGCTAGAACAAGGACTAATGATGAGATACATTAGCAATGATCATATATGATGACCCTCATGTGCTTCATGTGAACCAATTAGGACATGTGAAATCACCAAGACATATCACCCATATCTCATAACGCTCCTTCTGTATACTATTTGGGTCATGAGAAGTACTATGGACTTGTCAAAGCAAGTCACATAGTTCCCCTAAACCATGCTACCCATGTCTCATGAAACCCTTTGGGAGTTTCGTTCAAGCCTTGTGATTTCCTCCATATTTTTCATCAATACTGATATTGAGGCACCAATTCCATATGGATGAGTCTCACAGTACCACCCTATCATGTCAACTAGTTCTTGAGACACCATCCACCCAAAACAGCTAGGTCTCATGATGCCCACTATACATGTTATCCAGGACATGTGATGCCCTCTGAGACATGTTTTATGGAATCTTATGATATCCTCTATGTGTGTCATCCATCTATTACTATGACACCTAGGAAAGTCATCAGCATCATGCGATACCCTCTAGAAAATTCATCCAAGTCATGTGATGGCTTCCAGGATCCACTGACCAGGTCTTGCGATGTCCTTCAGAAAATCCATCCTTGTTCATGTGATAACCCTTCGACATGCCAACCAGGTTATGTGAATTATTACAGAAAAGTCAACTAGATCATAAAATTTTATTTGTATATATCAGGAATATACTATCTGACATATGAAGTAATAAATCAATGTGTGTCAAGTTTACAATCAATGCATGTCAGGCAGTCATGTAGTCCAAGTCATAAAGGGCATCTAAGGATTGGGTGACCTTACCCATCCTCAGTGTGTAAGCCCCAAACATAAGTTAAACCTCTAAGTGTATACTCGATCAATGACATAATATATTATATCCAAAATAAAATGGAAACATGATTGTGTAAGCCCTGATCAAGGGAACTATGATGACTATGATTCTTACCATAACTAGGATACGTAGAAAACCCCCCTAAGGTTTGATCTCTATATTAATCTTCCAAGGGTGATGCCATCGCATAAATTGCCACACCTATATGAAATGAAATTCATTATTTTCCATCCCTTTTTTCTCATAATGATATTGGCTCACTTGGGAATAGTGATTTTCAATAATCATATCATCTTCACCATAAATACCTAAAAATACAAGGACAATGTTAGTGTGTAAGCTCAAATCAGTTGAAGTATGAAGACTTTGATGGCTGCCAAAACTATGATATGTAGGATAATTTCATAACTACCAAGCCTAAACTCAAATGGGGACCCACTTTAGTGTGTGTCACACCATGTCTCTAGTATTTCAACCATCGTGACCCAATCATTCCCATGGGATGACCATACTACCTCATCCTTTAGTGGTCTATGAAATTAACTTAACTATGATGACTCTAATTACTTCTATAATCAGGATACAAAGGATGACTCCTTGTGGCATGATAACCACATTAAAGCATCCCAAGGTTTGTCCCCGCACATAAGGCTTGCATCCATATTCAGTGAGACTGATTACATATTATCCCTTGTTTTTAACAATGATAATAGATCGCATGATCTTAGAGAGTTACAATAGTCATATCATTCATATCATGAATTTCCCTCATCCAGGGAAGTCTCAGCATGTAACCCCTAATAAGGGGAATGATATACCCCCCCCCCCCCCATATGAGTACCTCTACCTTGGTTCTAGTCTCAAGGGATTCAATGAACAATAAGAACTCTGATTCCTACAAATAACTAGGATACACTAGATGTATTTTTAAAGACCCGTCTCTTATAGACACCCACCTCATTGTATGTCCCGTGATGTCTCTAAAATTTAATCCATAATGTCCCTATAATTACCATTGGATGATCATAAAACCTCATCCTTTAGTGGAATGATTAATCAAATGAACTATAATGAATATAATTCTCAGCATAATTGAGATTTGTAGGAAGTCCTTATGGGAATCGATATTAAATATCTCGTTCCCCAGAGCACATTTATATGTTCTTTACATACAATGTTAAACTATATGGGTTTAATGAAAATTTTGAGTTATGATTACTATATTAATTAAGATATGTATGATGCCTCATAATGGATCAATCTCCTCCTTATAATATTAACTGCCTCCCTACGAGTTATAAAATTTTAAAACACCTAGTTTTATGGATTCATCATATAAGCATTTATTCATTACTAGAAAATGTATAGGCTTATATCCCTATACACACTTTTCGAAATTACCATTGCATCTTAATAATCTTTGAATAAATTCATCAGTATATTCCGTCACTGGTTTATATGCAGAGAAAGATTCATAACCATATCCCTATTGCCAAGACAGCTCAACACTCTAATTATTATGAACAAGCGGCTACCCTAGAGCAATAGAAAATTATTACTCCAATCCAGTAGGATTATCATCATATTATGATAAATGATGAGGCGTTGGACCGGGATCATTCTCCCATTTCAATCGAGGCTCACTATATGAGAGAAGAATATGACTATTGATAGGGGAACATGCATGTCAAATAAAATTGGAAACATATTTCAAAGGCCTAGGAACATGCTCATATTCCCATTCTGGATGGGGCTAACCAAGTGAAAGGGGAAAAACCCTTGGGACATGATCATATTCATGTCAAATAAGTTCATGAGAATTCCCCAAAGGCTAAGGATCGAAAATATATACCTATTATAGCTGTGGATAACCAGTTAGAATGTGACAGTTCTAGAGATAGGATCATATTCCTAACAGTGAATCTACCTAGAGTATTCTTATTGACCATGAAATTCAGGTTTATATTCCTACCTCTGACAAAGAGAAATTAAAATATCATCATCCCAAGGAAATATAGGAGTAGAATCATATCCCTTCTCCCATTATGAAGGCCCATTGGCATATTTCTATGAAAAATTAATAATCATACTAGTCCCATATTCTTGTTCCAATTGTTTCTCACTAGGTGAAAGTGGCACTTGCCTCAGGGTAGGCAGATATCGCTACCAAGAAAGACTGATGAAATATTCCAAAGGCCTAGATTGGGCTCATACTCCCATTCTGATTGAGCCTCACCAATTTATAATGGTTCATGCCATGGGATAGGCTCATATTCCTATAAATAATGAGACATATCATTGGAATATTTCATTAGCTTCTCAGCAATGGGTTCATATTTCCATGGAAATTGATGGTTATAAAAAAGTTTTCAAAATAATCAAACAACAGGCACATATCCCTACATAATTTCAAAACTCAGGTCATAATATTTCATCCACAATGTAGATCGAGACCCATATTACTAGTCTACTCAATGTTAATGTCCTTGATGTTGTTTGAGACACATTCCACACACCAAAGTGTTCCATTAACTCTTCAACAATAGCATTTGTCAATCATTACTATAACATTCCTCCTTGTGGTAGTGTAGAGATGGATTGCAGGGACTATACTCCTGACATCCACCATGGTCAACCTCCCCATGGAGATATCTCACACAGACATGTAAATCCTCCCTTTTCCCAGTCACCACCATATATAGAGGTTTTCAAAACACTAACTCCATTATATAGAGAGGTGATCAAAACATTGGGGTCAACTACATATGGTTCCCGATTAACTTCCAGTAGTACTCAACTCTAGTAAGCAGGTTACCCTATGAAGCAACTTCTATGATCTGACTAGATGGAGTCATATAAGACTGATTAAGAGTGATCTAACATTGACATATGAAGAGATTTATTTGGAAACATTCTCCTCATCAATTTCTGGACCCTCTCCACTACTGACTATGAGATCCTAGATGATCTAGAAAATTATTTCATGCCATATATATGACAAAATATGTGGGGAACTCATCATTTAAGAAATTATCAACATCTCCCTTATCCAAGATATGAGTGTCACCATCAAAAAATAAAGATACTTTATTATCAGCTAGACCTAGTTGTTATCTCCATGACCCAAAATCCAAAACTAGAAAAACACAGTGCAAATCTGTAAAATGCATTCCTCCATTTAATCATCGAATTTTGATATATAATATCCAAACAAACATCATGAATCTGTATTCGAGGATGGGGGGTGTATAGAGCATTTCTCCTTATCACACCCCTAGAACAGTAGACACCCTTTGACTCGGTGTCCTATAATATTATCTCCTTCGGTGAAATTTTGTGGACTGGGTAATGCTTGGGCCAGTTGGTCACTATAATATAATTAGCCCACTTCAACAATGCCTAGACATCATGAATAGAGGCAGGGGATATCCAAAATAATGTCTTCAAACTAGGCCCCTCAAAATAATGTTACTGAATTTCATACATAGAGACAAAAGTTTCAATCACTTGAACAACTTCCCATAAAGAATGGTTCTCACCATGGGCTACCATCTCACTATGATACTACAAGATGACACATATGCCTCATAGAACAGGTTGCAATAGAAGCTTTCATAGCAGACACCTATGAGAAGACACAGCCCAGTGGTCTAGGGGAATATCAACCTCCACCCCTCGAATCTTCAATTCCCTAGAGGATTCAAGACATACTTTAGATAGTTTCAAACAACCCCAAACATCACGGATGGGGGAATTTATTTAAAAATCACTATCACTAGGTTCATCATCATTTGAGAGGGTCCTAGGTAAATCAGTAGTGATTTCAGATCACTCTCATCCCTCTTGGTTGGGGGTATGTATATTTCAATGTCTATCCCAGGAATCGTAAAATCTCTGATTGGAATGCTTGGATCCTCAAAAACATGACCAATCAATTCTAATCATGTCCTATAATAACCCACAATCCATAGGGTGGTTGGATGTTTTACCATTATCACCACCATATAGGGAATCAATATTCTCTAGTTTGGGAGGACAAGAGAAATAGTTTGTATCCCACCTGTTCCACCCACCGTAATAAATAACTATGTTGTCGGGGGCCTATTTTGAAACCATTATCAGAAACTCCCTATAGGATACTATTCATAGACTAGGATGGGAGGAGTGTACAACAATGTTGATTAGACCCCACTGAGGTTACAAGCCAAAATTGACCAATATGGACAAGGGTTCGAATAACAATATTGATGATGGTATTATAGAATCATCATAAAGCATTGACTGTAATGGAACAATAAACATTTCTTGATATGCTTCTATTAATATCATCACTATCAATATAGAAGATATTGATTACTAAGGAACAAATATAGAGGTTTGATACATAAAAAACATACCCCAAGATGAGGGTGATCTGGATGCCCCAACCGAGGCTGCAGTAACCCAGAACCAAAAAAGGATACAAAATCTAGAAATGTTGAATAATGAGTTTCCACCTCTATGGAGGAATATTCCAAATGAAAAAGGTAATGTAGTGGACACATCCCAATCACCATCCATAAGATTTGAGTTTCCTCCCATTGAGTGATTTATGTTATAGTATGAGAGTGAAATAAAAACTCTCTAACAACTCAAAGAGGAGATCCATAGGGGAAATATCCATATTTGGTATTGTCTTTAGGATGATGAAAATATACATCCTCTCATAAGAGTAGGACTACCAAGAAAAGAAGAATCATAACATTAGTTAGGATCTGGATCTAGGAAGCCAATGTCCATAGATGGTGACGTCGAAAATGGTCGTAGCTTCCGTCTATTGTACAAACAGTGTCTCCCAATCCATGGAAGTCATTCAGTCTTAAGAAGAAACTAGAATTATTGGGAGAAAAATGTTGGGCTGCCTTAGAGACCCTCATCCACTCCCTTTAGATAGGAGTAAGTTCAAATAGAAGCACCCTCAAAATTACATAACATCATAGAGTATCTTACTACTCGAATGGAAGACATGGGATGGTGTCATGAAACTATGAAGATTGAGAGGAATCCATATCCCATGGGGGTGTATAAAACTTTTCCTCCCCCAAATTTCATAAATCCTAACTTCTCTTCCATTGACGGTTCATGTGATCTTAAAATTCATCTCACATACTTTCTATCCATATGTGGGATGATGATGGTCCCTCAAGATCAACCAGAGGTGACAAATCTGAGTTGTTTTATTCAAACTCGGACATGGATATCCTCTATTTGGTATAGTATCCTTCCAACAAGATCTTTTGTAGGAGGGGAAGACCTTTGTTGTCAGTTCATTTTTTAGTTCAGCTCCATGCTAAGGAAGATGACAATTTTCGACCTAACGAACTGTAAGAAATGTTAAAATGAGAGGTTGTATGACTTTATAGCCAGGTCTAATAGTTTAACCAATTCACTTATCATCAATCTCTTTTAGGAATAATTTTTATATTTCGGTTCTAAAATTATCTGGGATGAGCTAGAGACACCTCAGATCCCAATGAAATATCTAGGTGGGTTCCATGAGTTCCCAGAAATGGAAAAAAATATCAAAGACACCAATCAGTGAACCTGATACAAATCTTTTATCATTCCCCCAACATAAGGAAAAATTATAAGAAAATCATACTCTACAACTATCACTCTCAAGCCAGCAGCAATTCCTATCCATGAACCCAAGCAGATCTCGAACTGCCTAGTGCCTCATGTCGAGTGGAGATAACCCCATAATCATCATCAGCTATAATCACAATGAAATTAGGGATACCTAGTGTTTGAGGAATGGATGAATAAAAAATACAACTTATTAAATGAATAGGTCCCCAGTTATTTTTTCGGTAGCCCTAGACAATAACCTGCTTTGGCTGCTGCATCCTAGGAATCTCAATGGGGTCGGCCTCACCACCGATCTCAAAAACTTTCCTTATCATAGAATACTAGGTCATAATTTCTAGGATTTCTTCAACATTAAAGAAATCCTCCAATTTAAGTTTGATTCTAGATAGGTGGTGTTAGATAACTCCTCATAGTAGGTGGCCAATACATCATTTTCCTAGTATTAAGAAGAGGATGGTCGGTAGAAATTCTCGGCCAAGCATATGCGAAAGTTTGAAAACTAGATGAGTTGGAAAACATTTCAATGAGATTATACCACCCTAAAATCATTTCTACACATACCTGTAATAGCTCTACTTCATAAAGAGTAATCATCAGATACACCTTACAAGGGTGGGTGTGATAATTGGAACCAATAATAGATAAAGGAGTGAAAGTCATACTCTATTCCAAGGAAAACTCTAACTCTTGCATAATTTTTTCGTATATCATCTGAAGTACGGGAACCACCTAACCAAACATAATACTCATTGGATGAATAAATCATATTTGGTTCTGTTAACATGATACACTTAGAGGATCCATTATCCTATAATAAATATTCCTCATGATACAAATTCTCTACATATAATCAGGGAATGGGAAGCCTCATGCCCAAGAACCTCAGATACAGGGGACAACTTGGGAATTGTCAGACACAATACATTGGTCACATCCCCACATAGGATATATGTTAATTATAGTCTCATGGTTAGGCACTCTAGTGAGACCAAAAACATCATGGAGGTGTATTAGAACCCTCCAATGGTCATTGTACCCAATTGTCTTTCATAAGTGCCAAGTAGGGGTATGATTATCCAATCATCATAGAAAATAGGGAAGATTAACACAACCTAGAAAACTAGTAGAAGATGATCCCATGACCTTTGCCAAGCATTGATCTCATCTGGCTCAAAATCCATAGTTTTTGAACCACATGTCAAGGAGAATCCAGGTATTAGGAAGCACCGACCTATATCATAAAATTAGGATGTTATGAAGAAGATGGTAGTTATTTTATATAAGATCTCATTCCTAGATATGCAATATATTTCAAAAGAACTTATAGAGACACTCATTAAATCCCTCAAAAGACCTTAGGAATTTGAGATAGAATTTTCTTTATCTGAGGTATATCGAATAGAGACCATGTTAGTAAAATTTAATTTTACCATATCATTCCCATGGAATGATCAAAAGAAGGTCATTTTAGGGAAAATCATACCTCTATATGTTTAAACAAGACTTAATAATGTCAACATATAAAGTGATTTGTTTTATAATGGATCCAGGATCAATCTCATCCTGGTTCGAATCCTCTGAGGTTTGGATTAGAGTGAAGGTTACTTTTCCACCACAAAAGTTTTCCATTCTATGGAATGATATTCATAAGGAAAGACCTCTCAACAAGATCAAACCCAAAACTCAGTTTGGGGAGCTCCCATCTGATGATATGTTTGTTGTTATTTAGTAAGACACCACATACAATGATATTCTTAGAAGGCTGTGGATCCATATCCACATGGTGGTACCTTCAACATTCCATCAATGTTTGAAATACCCCATCAATGGAAATGTCAACATAATACTTGGTGATAATTACCCCTTTGTAACCTATGAAGCCACATATTTTAAAGAAATATTCTATAGAAATGGGGGAAACAATCAATGATGGGTGATGATACATAGGTTTCATATCCTAATTGATTAGGGACAGCTCCTACGAACCCCTATAGTATTATTAAAAGTGTCTATGTGCATTCCATAATTCTAGTTGAGGTGATGGACCTAGTCCAAGAGATCCAATCCCCTCATGTCCCCAATGATAGTGTAAAAATAAATCATATCGGACACCACTCTATAATGAATCCCATGGTAGGTGTTCATAATGATTCTTATAATTTCCCCCCTCACCTAGTTAGTGATGGAGAAGCCCCCAGATGTATAGCTTCATCTTAAAATGACTCCACAGACTCAGATGTGGAAGAAGGTGGGGGTGACATTATGAATGCCCCTCCTGTATTTGAGGAAGGTGTCTCTATTACCATCGATGATCTCAGATAGATAAATAGAGGAATGTAATACGACCTATGACCAACTCTAATTAGTGACAACATGCCCCATGAAGAGAAAGAGATGTATATCACAGTTCTCAAGAAACATAGATATTTTCTCCTGAAACTATAATGAAATGACTGAACTGAATTCAAATATGGATACACAACATCTCAGGCTACCTGATGAGCATCGAGGCTTCAAACAGACTACCAGGAGGATGCACCCCACTCATTCCACCAATATAGAGGTAAAAGTTTACAAATTGATCAAATCCATCTTTTTCTAAGCAGTGAAATACAGAAGAAGGATTTCCAATATAATCTCTATCAAAAAAATAATGTAAATATTAGGGTGTATATCGATTTAATAATCCATAATCGAAATTTCCCAAAGGACAATTTCCCATTTATGATCACAGAACAATTGATAGATGTAACTTCTATCTTCTAATATATTTTCTTCACGGATGGGTATTCAAGGTACACTAAAATAATGATGGCCCCTGAAGATGAGGAATCCACTACCAATATAAAACCTTAGTGGATCTCCTTCTATCAATTCATTCCCTTTATGTTAAAGAAAACTGGAACCACATACCAATGTGTTATGCATCATATTATTAATACATTTCTAGGAAAGATATAGGAATGTTATGTTGACAATCTGTTTTTCCAATCCAAATAGAGATTTGATCACTACACAAACCTCCAATTGTCTTCAATAGTCTATGATAGCATATTATGATGATAAATCTAGTGAAATATTCTTTTGAGGTAACATCAAGAATTTTCCTTGTCTTTGTGGTACACCACCACGTCATTGAGGTCTACCCAAAGAATACTAGTATTATTTTAGAAATTTCACCCCCTAGAAATATAAAAGTACTAAGGGTTATCTAAGGGAACCATTCCTAAATTCATCTATTCATAGATAAATTGTCTATAAAATCACTTCCCTTCACCAGGATAATGGAGAATGGAATCACCTATCAACGGGACGATGAATATAAAGAATTCTTCGCATGTCTCAAGAAGTACTTACGGAACCCACAAGTTATGATACCTCCAATGGAAGGGAGTCCACTAATCTTGTATGTGGCCAACATTGAATGATAAATGGGTTCTATTAAAAAAAAAATCTGAGGCATGAGAGTAGTCTCTACTAGCTCAACTGGATAATGCTAGTCCTGAGACCAAATACTCTGATGTTAAGAAGAACTGGCTTCAAATTATCATCATAGTACAAAAGATGATTCAGTACTTTCCACACCATGAATTCCATCTAGTCTCTTGTTTCTATCCTCTCAATTAAATCCTTTTCTTCCTTGTGTTGACTAGGTACTTGGCTCAGTGGGTGGTCATTTTTAGCAATAAGACATTATGTTCATGTCATATAAGTCAGTGAATGGGAAATCCCTATCCAATTTTCTTTCATCATATCATGCCCCAGAAAATACATCAGTGGACATTGATCATCTAGATGAGGAGTTTTTATATTCCCCTGATATGCCCTAGATATAGGATATGTATTTTAATGGTGCCCCTCAAAGTACAGTCATAAGAATGATGGAAAACCTAAGGCTCAGTCAGGTTGGTTTGGGTATTATATTTTTCTCTCTATAAAAAGAAGCTTTTCCTACTCATTATCATAATACAAATGATACAAAAACCTAAAGGTGGAATACCAATCCCTCATTACTAGGTTGGAACTAGCCCTATAGTTACACATAGCCTACATGAATAAAAAAGGAGATTCCTAACTAGGGATAAATATGATCAGTGGTGAATTTTCCATCAAAAAGGAAGTATTATCCCCTCTCATTGGCTACATCAGAGGACTTGTGGAAGATTTAAATTTTTATCCAACATTGTATCATGTTTTCAAATCACATAAATCTCATGTTGATGCATTTTTAAATCTTTCCCCCATCTTGGATAACCTTAATCAAGAGAAGGAAGTATTCTATATCAAACATGAAATAATGGTATCATCAATTATCATATGTGATATAGAATAAATAAATAAAGTGAGAAGCTCCCAAAATCATGATGAAATGATGACCACCCCTATATGTATGGATCAGATAACCAATTATCTCTAAAATGGGACTCTCATGGAAGACCGATCCCAGAGGGAAAAGATTCGACGTTGTGTTGTGAACTTCACCCAACAAGACGTTCCAAATGAACAAAAATCCCTCTACAAGGGAGGATTTGATGTAATAATCCTCATATTAAAATAATAAGTTTATATTTATAACATCATGGAGGATGTCCCTATAGTCACTTGTAGAACCCATCAATCTACTTCCTGGATTTCCCACTAGATCAAGAGGTTGGGAGATTACATGAAAACCATGATATAAGACTGCATGGAATGCACCATGAAATGTAATTCATTCTAGGTCCATGAAAAATTCATCTATCAACCCCCATAATTGATTCATATAGCTAAATATTCTTGGTTATTTCTCATTTGGGGAACGGATATTAAGGTGTCATATCCCCAACCTCATCTAAGTAGTTCAAGTACATCCTTACATCTTCTAACATCTTCTCTAAATGGTAAGAGGTAAAGACCCTCAATGAATTCGTAATGAAGAAAATTATCATCTTATTAATGTCTCATATCATCACTAGGTTTGGGGTCCCACACACAATATTTATGGACAACGATACCAAATTCTGGTCTACAAAGTTGAAGAAACCATGCCAGGACTCCAATATCGAGTCTAATTACTTATCTCACTATCATGAAAGAGCATATGGATAGATATAATCCTTAAATATGAATATTTAAAATATAATCTATAATATGGTGATAAAAAATAAATATTCATGGTCATACAAGTTTTTTAATGCTTTATGGTCCTATTAAACCACCATGCATACTGTCACATTGGAAATTTCGTACTCATTAGTGTACAACACTAAGGCAATATTACCCATAGAGGTTGATCTTCCATCTATCAAAATGTACATTTGTTGATATCTCTTAGATGATGAGAAATTTCAAAAGTGGCTAGATGATTTAGAGTGGCTCGATGAGAGTATGTTTTTCACATTAGAAATCCTAGATGTCCATAAAATTCAGATCATATGAGTCATTAATAAGAATGTTCAACTGTATTCATTCTTTCTTGTAGAACTAGTATTAGATCTCAAAACCCCAATGATAATAGGGAATAAGCCTCAAAATTTGGAACCCATGTGGGAAGGGTATTATATCATACATAAGTTCTATCATATTTGAGCATAATCATTGGCCACCATTGATGGGGAACGTGTCATACCTCCCACTAATGCAGGATTTATCAATAAATAATATTCATATATTTCATCAAGCATGAAATTCCCAATTCAATGAATTTAAACATTATATTACTTCCATGTCCAAACATCGATAATTTGAACTTCATGGTATCCCTCATCCTGAACACATAATGATAAGATATACATAGATTGTCTTGACCAAATAATGATAAAATTTATAGAGATCTTCCTTACCACATGATGATAAACTTTACAAAGGTCATCCTAACCACATGATAAAAAATTATAAATAGATTTTCCTTACCAAATAATGATAAACTGTATGGATATTTTTTTGGCAGTAAGATGATAAACTACACAGCACCTCCAATTCCTAATAGTGAGACTTTATATTGCATGACATCTAATTTCCTTACTGCACTACAATAAACTACATAGTTGAAGTCCTCTCCACATGACATTAAACTGCATGGTTCCATAAGAAATATGTATTGCCTGATTACTTCCATTTCATGATAAATGGTGATACCTGAACCTCTAGTTTTGGTCCCACCCACACTCTTACTTTTCCTTCAGGTTTATTGAACCATGTCCTTACCACAAGATGTTAAACGACATGGATAATGTTCTTTCTGAATGTCATTAAACTAGATGGGTTTTCTATAAATACATATGGCTTGATTATCATTCTTAATGAGATACGTAGGGATGCCTCAATCCTATATCTTTTTTTATCCACAACATGATGAAAAATGCCCCATATCCAATACTTAATTGCAACTACAATGTGAAAGAAACCATTATCATTCAATATTTCTCACACAAATCATAGAACATGTGATCCTAGGAATTTTAATAAGGGATTCCCCACACAAATAGAGCATGAAAGCATACAACAGACTCATCATGATCCTGAATGCAATGCTATAAAAGGCATACCATGAGTCCTCACCAAATTTTTGATATCCCTTTCATGAAATAAAAAGGAATATTCCTATAGGCCTTGCCTAAGAGGACCATTGTTCATGTTGTTGGTATCCTACCACTCCTACATTCAATAACAAAATTTGACTTGATTCCTAACATCATAAGATACTTAGTGATTCTCAGATCTTCAATCCCAAGTCCATTCATGAGAAATATAAAAATACCCCCTTTCTATGTATAGGTCATAATTGCATAAGATTGTCATTATACAAGAATTATATGTTTCTTTATTCTCATTCTCATGTGGTACGTAGTGATGCACAAACATCCACTTTTGGGTCTAGACACAAAATTTCTATTATTTTATGATGATTCATCTTTATCCTCACTATATGATATTAAAATGCATGGTATTTCATGAACTATGTATTGATTGATTATTATTGCCATATGATACATAGTGACATTTGGATTTCAATCTTTGTTTCCATCCATAGTTTCCCTTTTCATGTTGGGAATCCCATATCCTTGCCACATGATATTAAACATCACATTTTCTAAATAACTATTTGTGTCTTGATTCCTATAATCACGGGATATGTAGTTACATATAGATCTCAAATCATGGGCCTAGCTATAACAATCAATGGAAACAATTCCCACCTCTACACCCAAGATATACCTGTAGAGTGATTACCATTCAATAACTACATGTGTATTTATTTCTATCATCTTAGGGAATCTAGTGACATCCATATCTCCAATCCTAGGTCCAGTTGTAACAACCGACATAAAATGAACCCCAAATGCATAGGAATAGAGTCGAACAATCTCATTTTTCCTATGTATAAGCCAAATATACATATGAGATTCTTGTTTAAATAATATGTTGTGTACACATTTTTCATTATGATTCCCACTTCCTTATCAAAGGACATTAAATTGCAAGGAAAAATCATGTTTTCATGATTTTAAAATAGCACGACATATCTCCTCACCACACGACGATAAACTACATAGAGGATTTCCTCACAACATGACATTAAACTCTATGAAAAACATCCTGACTACATGATGATAAACAGTTTAAGACATCACCCATTCTTAATCCCATATCAATGGACCATGATAGCCTTACCATGGTCAACCTGAGTATAGGGTGCTTCCATCATAATTCAAAGCACTTCAATCCATAAGCAGAACTTCATGCCTCAGGTGCTTCGGACCATTGAAAAATTTCAAGGCCCCTATAAATAATACCTAGATCCATGAACCATTTGATTGACTATACATGTATTCCTATGGTCATTCATATGCGCCTATGGTCTTCAACTAAATGCATCACTCTAAAAAATGGATTTCCAACACTCGTAAGCCCTGATATCACCGTGAAAAAACTCAACACCTTAGAGTTATTTGAACTAATAATGATATGATTTTCCCATATCATTACTCATGACATGGGGACCTTGATCCAGGATTTAAAACATTTTCATCTCCCGCTCAGATGGTTTTGGGGTAATCAAGACCCGGGGTATCCTAATTGGGCTCTTGTGTATCATCCCCCATATTAGGTTCATATGCATCATGACCTTAAAATTATTGCACTTTGGTCAAATTTGTGTGGAATTAAACTATATCATATAATGGTTGAAATCACAAGACCATAAAATTATAGTGAAATAGATACAAAACATTTCAGGTCGAAAATCCACAAATCGTGGTCTAAGAAAATTTCACGTATTTGATCTCTAAACAATTCATATATAGAGTTTGGGTAAAAATTAGGGAACAAATAAATACGGAATAAATATTATGGGGTCTAATTTTTATCACTAGAAATAGCCAAGCCATGCTTACTAGACCAACTTGTTTACGAAAAAATAGATTAATTATTTTTCAAATCTCATCACTGTGATAATATGTTCACTATGAATTGACACAATTTTTACAATTCTTGAACCCTTCTTGGACATTACACTTTCTATAGGTCACACTTCATGATTTGAGTGTATCAGATCACCCCAACCTTTCAAGGCCCCTGGAAAGGATACTCAACATCAATGACCATTTTTTTACTATCCATGTATGCCTATGGATCGTACATATGAACCTATGGTCGTCAATCAATTACTTCACTCTATAAAAATGGGTTTTTATCCTTATGAGCCCTAACATCATTGTAGTAGAACCCAACATCCTAGTGTGTTTTCGTTCATTCCTAGTATGATTGTCCCATATCATCCTCCAAACCCAATCACTTCAAGCCATAATTTACAATCTCTATACCAAACTATCCGAGCATATTTGACACCCTCGTTGCTATGTCACCACCTTTTATATATGTTCTTAGTGTAGTAATGAAACACTCCATTCCCAATCCTTTGATGGACCATACCACATGACTTGAAACCACATGGCATAGTTCATGAGCATTATAATATAACTGTAAAATCTCCATAGGGTTCTATAATCCTTCTTAGATAGCTTTTGTCCCATACCCAACTTCATCATCTGGATTCATGAGTCTTGATAAATCTTTTTTAGCCCTTAGAAGAGTGTGGAGATCATCTATTGATTGACCATGCTACTAAAACATAAGGGAAGTAACCCACCAACTAAAGGAATATCCTATTTTTAAGAGAATAGATTCAATCCTTGTAAGCCCAAGAAACACCATTGTAGAACCTAGCAGCAAAAATTATTACGGGTCATCCCCAGCAAGCCAACTGCATCCCATATTCATGGCCTCCAATTTTCATGTTAATAATTACATCATCTATACTAAAACTATATAGGTGGACCAAGAATCCCTATTATTTATCCCCTTACTGATTTTACCTCCATAAATATTTCATGGCCTCTAGAAAAGATACCTAGCTTCAAGAGACCCTTTTCTTGACTTGGCATGTATGCATATGGCTCCTACATATGCACCTTTGGTTGTCAACCATATGCATCACTCTACAAAAATGGATTTTTGATCCTTTTGAACCCTTGAAACTCCATGGTAGAACCCATCACCTCAGTTTTTTGGGTACATCCTATCATATCTTCCCCATATTCTAGGATCATTGATTAGGTTCGAGATAAGAGACCCTAAGATGAAGTAATAAAAAGTCCAAGCTAAACGACCCCAAACTAAATTAGTAGAATTTCTTAGCTAAGAGACCATAAAAAAAGTAATAGATGTTCTGAGAAACAAGACCCTAAACTAATGACATAGATGCTTCGAGCTAAAAAACCGTAAACTAACGAAATATAATATCCAAGCTAAAAGCCCCTAAATTAAAGAAATTGGTGTTCTGAACTAAAATAACTTAAACTAAAGTGATTGGAGGAATAAGCTAAAATACTATAAACCAAAGAAATAAAAGGTCAAATCTAAAATAACATAAACTAAATAAATATAAGGTCTGAGTTAAAAAACCCTAATCAAAAGTGAAAGACGTTTTGAGCTAAAAAACCCTAAACTAAAGCAATAGAATGCCCGATAAAAAGACCATTAAATAAAGCGATATAAGGTTCGAGTTAAAAGACCCAAAACTAAAGAGATAGAAGGTCTGAGCTAAAAGACCCTAAACTAAATAGATTTAAGGTATGCTCTAAAATACCATAATCTACAGTGATGGAAGTTATGAGGCATGCATTTTAATTCCACCTCTTTGTATGTTCCCTTTTCCATGACATCATTATCATCATTTCTCATTTCATATACTACAAGGGTACTATGGAAGTTATCTATTATCATATCTTTTGGATTTTTATCTTTTAATAATGAAACATTCAGATTTAATCATGATGGAAGTTTCCTCAAGAATAACTTCATAGATTATATATCTTCCATGATATCACATTAACCACACATTTCTTCCATATCAATATTCCCCATGTCAAAGAATGTCTCAGTAGATTTATTAGGGTTCATTATCAAATCTTCTTACTTGTTCCATAGAACATATAAGTTTTATTATATAGATTTTGAGTCACCCTCATAGATGTTTTAATCATTTCCAACATATAATGTGATGTTTTACATGAAATCACATTCCTATAACTTTCATTGGATATGGATCCACCAAATGAATTTTTCCATTTAGCATCAATATCCAATTCCCATCATTCTACTTCTAATAAACCACCACTATTAATGTTGGCTAATATTATAAGCATGGGTGTTGTAAATTCATCCATTCATAAGGATGTAATGATGTTTTGCATTCAATGCTTCCATAATAGAAACTTATTTCCATCAAATATTGTAATTCCTTTAGGATTGACCACCTCCATTTCTTCTACTGATAAAGAAACACTGACATTCAACATTCAGCTCTGATACCAATTGTTAGGTCCAATATGTAAAATAACAAGATATGAGGGTTGAATCATACTATGAAAGATTTAAACTACCACCCCCTCATATCTTGTTTTTTCTTTAAAAGAACACATATTTATTTCTACCGTTTCAATGTATGAGAAGAAATTAAATCATGTGTGGGACACACCAATTTTACTTGGATCACCCTCATAGGGTTATGTCTAAGGAGCATAAAATAGTTGTGTGTCGATGTACGAAATCATCTAAATCTCATATCCAATTAAATGATTCAGTCTATATCACTTCTCTTCCCAGGCTTAATGCATTTATAATTTTTAGGGTCTACTAAATAAATTCTCAAGGGTTACTTCCTATGTCTCTTCCTCTATCTCACCACGGGTTGGAAGGATCATCGTCTTCCTCGTCCTTCACTCAATGATCTAGGAAGGGATCTCCTAATACTATATAGACTTTTAGGAACCTTATTTTTCATGAATTACTATATCCTAAAATATAGCCAAATGCTCTATTGTAGTCCATTTTTCACCCATAGATGATTTTCACATTTACAGGTGATGTTTGTTAATTGTAATAACATTCACAAAGTAATTTAGATCGTTTTTTAAAGATTTATTGAGTCCTATGTGAACCACACATCTTCATCCTCATAACACATGGTGTTCCCATGAACTGTGTACTAGATATTGTTTACAAATCACCACTTTATAAACCGCTTTCACTTCCACAAACTATACTCCATTACAACCCACTAATCCTATACATCTGTGTACTGTCGGAGATTCTTCGTACCACTTGTGGACATCCTCAGATTCTATGAATTGTCTCTCCTTCATGTAAATTTTCTTCTATGTTCACATTTTACTTCCTATTTGATATATATCTCTCGGAAAAAAAACATCAATAGAATTGATTCCATGCAAATGACTTCACCTCGCGGAATCCTCCTCACGAACAACATTCAGACATCACCAAATTCCTGAAGCAGTGATGATATCTAATAAAAAAATCAAAACATTAATCATATTATAACTGTCCTTATATAGGAAAATATATCCAAAAAATCATTAATATTATATTTACAAATTCATCACTTCAGTATCGCTTTCACCGCATACCATGCTCTCGTTGCATACCGCAACAATCGTGCAAACAATTTTTCATCTACGGTCTGCAGACTGAATCTCTTCATACGTTTTTACCATTGACTTATTCAAAAATATATCATTCCTACAAGCTGATTTCCTTTCATGTACCACACATCGTTTCTTGCACGCCTTCACTGTAAACCATCTTCAGTTCCACAAACTACTCTATTAACTGTTCTTGTTGTCCCGTACATGGTCTATAAACCATTCACAGATATGGTATGTGCTCCATGTCCCATGCTATGAGATTATCCTCTTTTTACAACATCAATAAGCTTTTCACATAATGTTCACTCCTATATATAATATCGTTCCTTTTATAAACACAAACTCCCGATTCTAAGGCCAAAATTTTGTAAAACCCAAGGAAACTTGGACACATTAAGAAAATATCTTTGGAAAACACTAACCATACTAATTTGAGGTCATATTCCTTTATCATCAAACACAACAATATTTCAACTCTACCAAGAAGACACCTTGAGTGGTTTTTGACCAAAAAATCTCAAAAACACAAAATTGATTTTCTATCAAATTTATGTCCCTTAATTGTCTCACCACCATTGAGTTTTGAAATCATTGAAATAAGTTTACAATTATATGTATATGCCTCATTAATAATCTCAACCAAACCATGATCAAACAAAACATGAAATAAAAACGAAAAACCACCTCATTCTTCATAATCTCAGTGCATTTCAGTTATCATTGATAGTAACTTCCACTGATTTTAAACATGTTTTTACAGATATCCTTAATAATTTTTTACAAACGTATCTTCCATCGATTTTTCATATCACAGTGAATACACCACGTTAATATAGAACATTTAGATACTCTTAATCCAAATTCATTATCTCATATTCATATCACTTTTTTAGAAAATCATTTCCCATAACTCATGTACCTAATAAATGATTAATTTCATAGAAAATAGGCATTTATTCAAATACATCAATGAATAGAAGAAAATAGATTTTTCTTTATCGTTTTTTGGGTAGTTCTTATCATGTAACGATTATCTCTTTAATCCATAATATAAAAAAAATCATCTCCCATTATTATTACACACCCCAACCCTGATCCCATATCTTAATAATACACCAAATACCCATGTCCTGGTTCTATAAATATCATGATCGACCGAGATGTAAGGAAAACATAATGCTTCTATAATGCCTTTTGACATTCCAGTTACATTGGTAGGGAAAATATTCATTGTCAAATATATAATTTGTGTAGATAGTAATAATAATTCATGATAAAAGATAGGTTACTTACTAGCTAGAAAAAATATATTTAGTATCTCAATGACATTATATGGTGGTTTCCATGAATCATAGACACTATCATTTCTGGATCCATAGAAATACATCTTTTAGAGATGACATATCCATGTAAATGTAGAAATTATATCCCAAAATCCCTTTTTGATTTATTGCCTTATTGATGATTATCCTGCATGATTCCCAATATATTCACCAATTTTTTATCATGCACATCCATTCTCATTGAGTGAAAAAAGTATTCCATCCAAAAGTACGATAACAAAAAGAATCCAAATACCATTGAAATATATGAATAATAAATTTCATAAAGAATGTTTTATGAATTTATAACACTAAAAGGAATAACCGCATACTCAAAATGTTAATATCTACTCCTAAAATATATATTTGGAATATCCACCCTCCTAAAATTAAATTGGGGATTTCCCAATTACATGAAAATTTTAGAGAGACATTATTCTCCCCTCAATTGATTGAATAGATCATCAATGTTTTGAGATGTATATCTATTATTTATTGTAGCATGGTATTGATTATTAAAATATACACCATGTTGAAGAGTTTCTCTACCTTATTAACAAATAAAAATGATGATATCCATAGAGACATACTATGATGAATGAACCCTTTACATCCAAACTCATCTAATAAGACATTTGATTCTCAAAATTATATTTGATCCATCTGATATAATGGACGTGAAGTAGGAATTTTACCTATTAAGATATTTTTACTAATCTATATTTTTATTTTTATGGGAAACCCTGATAAATTATCAATTGATACTTATAGAAACTGATTAGAAACATCTCCAAAACATTTACCAATGACCCCATCCACAAGTTCCAATGTTATTACTTATAACTTATATGAGATAATACCATCTAGTAGTTCCATGATGTCTGTTTGACATCCAATTTCATTAAAATCGCCACTAAATTGATCTTTGGAATTATCATTAGTCATAAAACATAGACCTTGAGTATAAAAATCAATTTTATCTTTTGATATTAATAAAAAATCCATACTCATAATTTTTTCCTAAACATCCATGACAATAATAGAGAAATCCTAAATCAATTAAACACTATCAATTTTTATAGTATATGATTTGAACATAAAGGCTCAACATTCTCATTTTCTATGAGGGTTTTAATATTTCAGAACATAAGGCATCATCTCAACATGCACTACTATAAGCTCAACAACATGGGAATCAATAAATGACTGAGAATGTAACACCCCAAGCTTCTACGGTACGCTTCTCTTTGATTAATGTGATAGCGTGTGTTGTACGCAACATCGAGTTCTAACAACCAATCAAACTAGCCGTTATGAATAGTAATACCTACTTTTTAAAATTATATATATTTTATATTTCTAAATGGACTTCATTTTTGGATTCGGAATATCTAATTTAGCCTAAGGTGAAATTTTGGTACTTTTCGGATAACTTTCATATTTTGATGAATAGTGAAAATTACTAAATTTTAATTAAAAACAACTTTTTTAATCAAAATAATTAATAGTGATAAATTATGAATTTTAGTAGTTTTAAAGTATATTTAGAATATATTTTTACCATTTAATATAATGTTAGTCATTGGACATAATTTTACAATTAAACCGAACATAAACAAGTGTCAATCTTTTGATAGTTATTATCTCTTAAAAAAACGTTTTTTGTTTTGATAGCGGGAATTAATTTTAAATTAATTTCTGCCACTTCTGTGTTTTTAATTTAGGAAAATGGATTCCATATTTGGAATCAGGATGCTCAAATTGTGTAAATATGTAACTTTTATTTTTAGACATTTTGAATAATTATTGCGGTAAATATTTTATTTACCATGGTTAAGGGTAAATCCGGTAAATAAGGGTTAAAAAATAATATTATAATAAACCTAAATTACCCTAAAACGTGTCTTAACCCTATTGGTTGATACATGGTCGACCATGGACATCTTTGGGTCTATTTTGGGACCCCATGGATCCACTTGTAAGTGATAATGACACTTTATTTTAATTAAGTTAAAATGAATACAAAAATGACACAAGCATATATCTTTTAGAAAAACAATTGTTACATAAAGTTATATATGTTGGATTTTAGATTATAAATATTAATTAGAAATATAAAACGATTTCCTACATAATGATATTTTATTTATAATTTTTAGACATTAAATAATTTATTTTATTTATGAAACAATGATGATGCAGTAATTACTAAAATAGTGAAAATTTAAAATAATTGATATTATAAATACCCAAATAAATATAATATGAAACTTTTAATGAATTAAACTAATTTTCTAGGATAATATGATATATTAGGATTGATTTAATTGATGTTTTTCGAAGTAATCAATCTGTTATGAGTTTCACAAAAATCAACTATTGAATAGTGTCAAAATTAACATAAAAGAGTTCTTAAAACAAATATTATATTATTAAATGATATTAAATTCATAAAAATCTAAGGTTCGGCCAAGAGACTTATATCATGATAGTTTCATCATTAATGGACCACTTGGGGGTCGCTTGGATGTATGTAGTATGTTTATTAACCATATTATATAAAAATAAAAAGAGACATTGTAAAAGTGAAACTAATTAACTTAGAGTTAATACTGAAAGATAAGGTTAATATAAGTACCCAAACCTGTCTAAATTCTCTTGGTTGAGTTGTTTTCGACCCATACCCACCTTAACCTTTTAATAATAAACTTTGTATCCATTAGAAACCGAATATGAATTTATTATAAATTAATATTTCTAGCTTTTCCAAAGGTGCCCCTCCCCCCTCTTATAAAAGGGACTCCTCCTTCTCATTTATTCACACCTTAAAAGCCTTTTGGTTCGGCCAAAATCTGCCCAAATACTCTCCCAATTACCTCACTACAACCTAGGGGCCTTAGTTTGATGATAAATCCAACCTAAGAAGCCATTTTTATCAAATCAAAAGGAAGAACCTGAAGAAGAGGTAATGATTTCACCACCCTTTTCCATGATAATTTCTTCTTCCACTTATTCCTTTGTTGTTACCATTATAAAATAATAAATCCAGTATCATTTATATAATGTGATGTTATTATAAATATGGTACAACCATATTCAGTATTCTATCCACCCTTTGAATAACATGTCAACATACGTGCGTACGTACGGCTTACCGTCTCCACGTCGTGGTGTAATTGTTATTCAATATAATATTATTTGGATAGGTATAATAATGATGTGTAACTCATGTAAATAATAAATATAACATGTTAAGGATTCTGAATATATGATATACCATCCATTTATATATTATTTTAATATCAAAAGAATGATATTGTCGCTCGTGCGTACGTACGGACTACCGTCTCCACAAACGCGATGAGATTCATTCTCCATCGTATCCATTCAAGTATAATTATAATTTGATGATTTAAAAAATGATGTTTAAGGACTTGATATCATTCTGGATATGAATAATATAAAACCTATCCTTTACAAACATGTCTTACGTAACAAAACATATAAAAGAAAACAAGTATGTTAACACCCGAAACAACGATAATACTAAGATATTATTATCAAATCAATATTAAAAGATCATATATGATATCATATTAATGTATATGATTATTGTATAATTTAATAACAATTATTTCTCCATTATACAGGAGGTTAACCTACCCCAACCACGGAAAAGTACAAGGTAAGGGTTATTTCACAATCTCTTCATTATCCGAGGTTGTTTATACGTAATAATCTACTGGGATTTCTTTATCATCCACATCCATGTTTCTTCGAAATGTATTTTAAAACATATTTATTATTTACAAGAATATGGGTTAAAGTCATTTATACCCTTTTTGACTTTTTATAAGAGGTTTATAAAGGAATCTTTCCGTCGTTTTCAAAACAATGTCCTTTTTAAACTTTTCGACAGAATTATGGTAAGAATGTTTTTTTTAACTTATACGGTGGGTGCAGCTATTTTCCGCCGTTATAAAATCTTCAAAGCTTCCCTTACAAGATTATAAGAATATTTTCAAAGAAAATGTTTTATTTTATATGGATATTAAATGATTTCAAAATAAAAGGAGATATTTCTTTAAAAAGAATTTTGATTTCATCTATGTCAACATCCTTTGATGGATTTTAAGATTATTTGAAGTTGATTTATTATGATACAAAACTTCTATATTGTATTGAAGGTTTTGTGATATGTTTGACTGTGGATGTGCTATTTTTATACCATTCATAGTTTATGGTGAATGTATTGACATTTCGTATGCTAGTTTTAATACAAATGTTTATGTTATGTTTAAACCTTTTCATATGGGAATGAATTGGACTTAATATGTGACGGGTGGAGCCCGCTATAGCTCCTCAATTCATCGGTAGGTCTCATGAGACAAACTAGTGTCTTGGCACAAGGCCTTGACAAAATCTTATTTGTAGTCTTGGCACGAGGAATTGACTATGTAGTTATGATAGTCTGGCATTATGCATTCCAACATTATGAAAGTGGTTATTGATTTTTTCATGTGATTATTCGATTAGTAGAATATCCATGTGAATAAGTAAATGGAATTATTTCATTTTATTTATGCCATACCATGTTGAAAATTCATGTTTGAAAGGCTTTTGTTTTAGTTATACATTGCCTTAAATGTTTATTCTTATTTATGAATGTTTCCGCTATATTGTTATCCTTACTGGGCATTTGAGCTCACCCCTTTTCTATGTTTTATTTTTCCCAGGAAGTGAAGAAGTAAATTATGAATGACCTGCAGGGATATTATGTGGGGATATGAGTGTGGATTATGGAGACATTATGTTGTTGTAGTAGTTTTTCATTTTATGGTGTAATGTAAAACTTATGAATATATCTAGTGTTTCCAAGGCTACTAAACCAATCGGTCTTTTGAGACTTGATCATTCTCGTGATCATGCCAATGTTATGTAATAATGCACTAAATCTGGGTAATTAGGGTCGGGGCGTTACATAGAAGCACTATATCAAAAGAAGATTGCATAAACGTAGAGTTTTAAATAATCATACCTGTCACCATTGAATGTTTATATTTATCATTGATGATCACTTGATAAACTCTTTAAATTTTTTTTATCATTTAACATTGTTCTTCAATTCCCGGATGAGATTGATCTACCTGAGGAGTCCAGGTATTTTGATAATAACCTTGGATAGATTAGTTCAACTAAAAAGAAATATTCAATTGTGCTAATTCCATTAAATCGTATGACTGTTTTGAATCAGGAGACATGTCCCTAGCCCCAAACCTCATTGTGTTGTTATAATATCATTGATAATGACACGTCTGGTTTCAATTGTGTCATGATCTAGGTGGTTTCATACTATATCTCTTAATGTTATTGAATGAACCACATTGATAAAATCCGAGAATAATCTTTTTTTTAAATAAATTCACAAATATATCAATATTTAATTGAGTAATTCCAATCCCTTGGAAATATGTATTTGTATTCCAATTATTTTTTGTATTAGTGTTCTCACATTTTAAAATTGGTATCAAATAATTCGTCCTCCTATAGTTCATGATATTTTTCTTGCATCCACCATCTCCCGGTTGATTCTCTCTATATAATCTATTTTTTAATGTATGGAAATCATTGAAAAAATATTCGAAAAAAACCCATTTTTTGAAATTCATTCTATCATGGATGCACTTGTAGAAGCATCAGTTGAAAAGGGGAATAAGTTTATGTATTTTTCAAAATAATCTATACCAAAGAAATTATTCTAATTCAATATAAATACTTAAGTCATTCAATCAAAAAAAATTAGGATAATATTTATTGTTGAAAAATTGATAATAATCCTCCCATATGATTCCATGATGTAATTTGGATTAAACTACTAAATCCCATCACATGTGTGAAAAATAATCCAACATGAACATTCCACACATAATATTTTTCTCTTCTAGTGTGCCTAGGAAATGAATGATTATTTTTATAATATCTAAAAGCACCTCTATTTTATTGGGTTCTGAATTTCCCCAAAATATGGGTGGATTGTATTATGAGATCTAAATAGATAATCAACTTTAATTAGGTCTCTCATTTGGTTCCCTCAATACAAAGATTGAAATTCCTCGAAAATAAACAAAACATGTTGTTGGTTTGCATGTGGATAGGGTGCAATAACATTCAAAGTAACCTATTCCAGTTGGTTTCTTATACACGTATTGGTTTGATTTCTATAAAAACATCATAAGTATCACTTTCTATAAACTGAAGTCTTGTCAATTTCTACATTACTGTATCAAAAATATCAAAACAAGTATTTAAAATATTCAACATTATTACGCTTTCAAACCATTTTATAAATTTCCACCATTATCATTGAAAATAGAAAATATTTTAACATTTTTAATAAAATATTCAATTTCTCTCAAAAATCATAAATAATTTTGCAAAATCAAAGATTCACTCCTTGTGGGAACTCATTTCTATCAATTAATTTCATGGTATTCACATCATCGAAAGCCATTGAGATGAGATTACAACTCCATTGAGTGTCTCAAAACACTAATGTACCCAAACATTATGGTAGCATTGTATTCTACATAAATACTTCATATATTCCTATTTATGTTATATAGACAGTGATCTAATTATAGTAATCATTTCAACAATCCCAAATCATTGACTAAAAATTATTGACCTTCCAAAACAAAGACTGACAACCCGATGCCACTTTTCAACAAATGATATATAGACCATAAAATAATGCTACCATTGTAACATCCCACTGCTACTCATTGACTTATTAATAGGAGTTGAAATTATTAGGCCTTGGGTGGCTTCCCTAAAACACCAATGGATGCGAATAAATGTCATGGGATTTATAAACAAATTGGGTATGATTTACCCATTGAAAATAAAATAAGAAACAACTACAACCAAATCCAACCAACTAATATATGATTCTTGAGAACAATTTAATACAACTCAATCAAATACCATATATAACGTAAAATAAACCACATCCAAGAACCATATTATAGTATAATGTGGGATAAAAACCCTGTAATAATCAAGGAATCCAAAGACAAAACTGTAGATCTCCAACCATAATCCAAGTTCCAACTCCAAAATAATTTCTCAAAGGTATCCAGATGAAACACTAAAGAAGTGTGAAACCATTACTTTACCCTTGTATGAATAAAAAATATCTACAATATCAGCAATGTTTCAAAGAAGTTTGTGAGGGTCAAACTCAGAAGTATTTAACAAAAAAAATTACTTAATCACACCATTAATATATAACTTTTTAGAATATTATTCTAATATTATTTATATAAAACAATTTCAAATATCTTATATCAAATCCAACTCATTTATCTTAAACATAATTTTCATATTAAAATATTTTTCCAGACCAAAACAATTTCTATTGAAAGAAAACAAACAGTTCGTTTAAGTAAATTTTCAATCCATTGGCATAACCATTACATTGATCCACAATTATGCACAACCACATTTGCATACCTAGTTCATAGTTATATACACATGATTTATATGTCATTGATCTACCATTCCATCACAAGGTAACCATATACCATGTGACACAATGGTATATTCCCCTTCCATAGGGTCACATCAATACAAATGAACACCCACCGAACAAGTATGCTAAATTTCATACCAAAAAAATAATTTCAATTAATTCCATTAAATGTTCTATTTTATTGAAAAAAATTCCATAAAAAAATTTTAATGAATCAAAACCAATCAATATTTTTAAAAAATAATCATTTAAAAATACTTATATAATGGAAATTTCACAACAACCAATTTCCACAATTTTCCAAACCATCACTGAATAGGGTTTCTACCATGATTTAAACATCACAAAAAAATTAATTTCAATAATTCAAAAAAATCTTAAACTAATCCACCATTTTCTAGTAATATGAGTCGTTATTGATGGAACCCACATTTAAAACAAAGGTGAAAATAATGAACGTCATAACGTTTTCAGTAAACAAGGATTAAACATCAAAAGAGCCACCTAAGATCATATTCATTACCATAACCACATGCATAAATCATCATTGTTGGAATAAAACCCCATGTACTTATCCCCAAAAGATTATATCCTTGAATCCATGATTGGAATAAGTAGAACCATAAGTTAAACAAACAAGAATTGTAACGTACAATGGAATTTGGGCACCCAATACACAAAGAATAACCAATAGATTTCTCCCAGATCAAGGGGACAGGTCCTGATATTAATTGGGATGAATAGAAATCAATTTATGGTTTATTTATGAGAAAAATGAGATGATGATAAAAAAATTAGTTGAATAAACTATTTTTGGAAATTTTTTTAATAGGGGCTCGAATTACACACACGGTTAGGGAAACTATGTGAAAACCGTATTCCACCCATTTCAAAAACAAACTCCTCACATGGTTGGATAGAAATGTTTGAAGACCCATAATATAATTTTGATTCAAAATCAAACAATATCATTAATGGTTACTCCTTGGTGATTTCTATGGTTTTCCAAAATGTGCACCTAATTGGGCGAATGTCTACAGTCCACAGTGTCACTTTTCACGATTTCCAAGAGGTGTGGAACAACTTCTCCTTATCGTTCTCAATCTGGGAACCTCTAAAAAAGATTCAAAAACATTCCAAAATTTTTCCAAACTTCCCAATGATTAAAAAATTATATTAAATAATTAAAATACCTCAATAATTTTTAAATTACATGTATCTAACTATACTACATGATTCCATTAATATTCTTGTCTATAATGTTGGATAGATGACTACCCCCACATACCCTCTTCTCTATTAATAGTAGAAAAGAATGTAAGTATTGAGGTTGGTACATTGATGAATGTTGGGGGAGTGTCTACTACTGTAGCTAATTATGTTATTATGACGGTATATATTGGTGGTCATGCATGGCTGAATGAATGAATTAGTTTGATGTCCTGAAAGTTCATGATACACAACTAATCTGGTTCTATGATGTTGGTTTAAAATTTTATGTGGTCATAATGTGACTATGTTAAATGTGGATTACCCTAAGGCGAATATGATATGTTTTAAAGTATGAGAGTTTGGGTTGGTAGGGCTGGGACCTGACCCACATTATATAGGAAAGGATTGAAGCACAAGATGTTTCATGTTGCGGTGTTAGTTTGAAAACAAATTATAGAAGGAGTTATTGTATTCCAATGATTATATTATTTTTATATCACATTATTATAATTAAATATGAAAAATATTTAGTGATACTTGAAGAGGATGGGAATTGGTAGTTCCTATAAATGGTGAATGTGGGTTCTACTCTTTACAAACTAAGGAATTATTATTCCTTTCTTATTTTTTCTTGAAACTTCATTTGGAGGATATTGTGGATTATACATGTTATTATGATCATATGTATTTATATAAAAATTAAAAAGTGATGAAGTGGATTTTCATGACCATGTATTACTAGTATAACATGATCTAGGAAATATTCTACTTAGGATTAGGTTTGGATTTTATTTTAGTGAATTATTTTGTAAGAAATGACATGAATATTTTAATGCATTCTATGGATATTTTTCTATATAATATAACATTTAATTGTCACCTCTTGTTATTATGAAACCTTTGGAGGTTATTTTTACCCATTAAATTTAATATACCTTATATGTTTGAAACATGACATGGCCATTCTTGATGTGGGATTTCGGGATTATCCATTACCTTCATTACGAACCAATGGAGGGGTAAAAATACATTTTGGGTCATGTGGGAGTGGCATTAGAGATACTGGTTGAGATAATTTATATAATATGTAGTTGAGTACTATGGGTATTACATTGATTGGTATGGAAATCAAATGAGTTGAGATTAGTGTGTGATAATGGTTGGGGACACTATCTAGGACTTGGGATTTTAGGGAACCCCATAGGCTGACACGTGAACTATGTGTATTCCAAATGATGAAGTGAAGTTGTACTACATTAAGGGTAGAGAGTAATGAAATATAACTGAACCATATCTATTTCTTCTTAGTTTTGAATGGGGTAGTCTTTGAAAATAAATAAGCCTGACTAAAATATGAATTTAAAATCCATGATATAATGATTAGGGATTTTATATGTTCATGAAATGTATGTTATAGATTAATATGCAGGGTGTATGGGGAGTACATGTCCCACTATGATGAATTATTTTTAATATGATCATACCAACATTAATAACATACATTTCATTTATTGAATACATGAATCACCCACAAAACATTAAATATTTGCAACTGATAATGTTATTTTGTAAATGAAACCAAATCATTGAAATATAAAAATATTTAAATCCATTAAGCAAACAAGTTTCTTATGAATTTGAATAAAGGTGTGGAAATTTTTTATGTCCTGAAATAATTTGTGTGAAATTAATGATTAAATGGAAAATTCATATTCATTGGGAGTTTTATTCTTGTAAATTTTTAGTGTCATTTGTTGTAATTTTTTAACACAAATAGATTTTTTTTGTTTTTTTAAAGTAATTTAATTTTTGGCCTTTTATTATCCATTTTTTCTTTATGGTAGTTTAATTCTTGATTTAGAGGTATCTAATAGAATTTTTTGATCATAGAGGTGGATGTTACATTTTTTATGTTTATCAACTTTCTTATGTGGTATTAATTATTTTTTAATATTATGGTTTTTATGAAATATCATGTGGGGTGGTTCTTTAGATTTAATTTATCATTCAATTTTTGTGTTTCTGTTAAATACTCATAGACAACAATAGTTTAAAGGTATATAATATAAAGTATTAAATATTTATAATCCTCATTATGTGTTTTTAGAGTGGTTGTAGTTTTTTTTGAAAATATGTGATTGTTTTGGGGTGCTTGTGAGGTATCAGATGCACTATGGGGAATGAAATGTCCAATTATGCCATTTTAGAATGTTTGTTTACAACAACACCCACCTGTGTAAAATAAGAAATCAATAATCTCATGGATTTAATTATGTAGGTGTGAATGGTAATGGTAAGGATGAAGTGATATGGAGGGAGGAAATTGTAATAAGGGGTCTCTATATCATGGAATTTGGTGGGGAAGGTCGAAACAGCCTGTTCTGTTTCACTACTCCTGGGTGGAGGCTATAGTGGGTTTTAGGTGTCTCTTTTATGTTGTGTAAGGTGGTCGAAATTCCAATGTAAATTTCAGGTGATGGTTCTAATATGTATATAATAACACTTATGGATAGTTATTCCACGTTATAAATTCTCATTTAATTTTACATTCTCCTTTATAAATATATACTTATAGACAATTCATTTTACCTTTAAATGGGTGATATCAATCTTGTATACCTCATATCATAGAATATGTGTAAGTATAGATCCCACTTACAAACAAACAGAGTATATATGTTATTTTAGTGTAGTGTGTTTTTATCAGGAATATGATTTTAATAAAATGTTCAACTCCTTACGTCCCATTTAAGTATATTTAATGGATCCTCAAATGAATATACATGGTTTTATTTCTATTATAAATTCTTTAAATTAAATATTTGACATCCATTAATATAGAAGAATAAAATGGGTCATGTAAGGTTAATTAAATATAACATATTTAATATAAAATAATATATTTTAGTTTCATTATTTTTATGAAATAACATCAAACTATTTGTATTTTCATATAAATATTTTGAGTTCATGATGATAATCACTATGTTTCGTAATAAATAATTGATCGAAAAAATTAAATCATTTATGTTTCAAAACTGTTAGAATTTTCTCTCTACAAATATAGGGTTATCATGGTAGAAATCTCTCTATGTTTGGGACCTAGCAAATCTCACTCTTAAATTTTACGAATTGTTTGAAAAAAGGATTTTTTACAAGGTAATTACAATGAACAGACATAAAAGAATACTGAAAATTGGATTATGTAAATTTAGAGGGATATGTGTAGTATATGTATTTTATTCATATTTCTTCATAATTGAAATAACATTCAATTATATATTGTATGTGTTTTTGACCTATTAATTTTAGGATGAAATGATTGAATATTTTTATGGGATGTTTCCAGTGTTTTCAGAATTGTTTAAGGTTCCTAGGATTCTATAGAGTTTTATTGTGTCTTTATATTGGTTATCCAATCCTAACAACCTATATAGTAGTGGGTTTCATTGTCTTGGAATAGCTTCTACATGAATATCTGAACCATTCATCCCATATAGAATGAGTTCACGTACATTACGAGCTGTTAAACTAACCATACCTCAAATCATGGGGCTCTATTTGGTATTCATAGTTAGAAACATGGTATGTTCTAAACATGTGACCTATACTATAAAACCACCTTGAAGATAAATAATTCACCAAAAACATTAATTAAAATCCCCCAAAATTATCCCTATACACCTCTCAGTAAACCAATATCATATCCATTGGATGTTGAGATCCATCTAGAGCCATTTTGGATCTCCCAACCTCATTTTATGATTGATCGATCTTCCAAGAGAAGAAGTGATACCCATCTAGTGATACAATTTATCATTGATATCTGATTTATCATCTTCATCTGATTCATTCTTCCACGATTATATTATGGACTTGTGTTTAGTTCAATATTAGATTTTTGATCTAGAATTGTGAGCCCTGGTCAATTTCCCTATTCTCTCGAGATTCTACATCCTTGATTTGGTGATCTCCATCAAAGGTGATAGATTTCATATGTATTATTGTTATATTTTGAATATTCCGAGAATGTGTTTCTATGGTTTTTATTTATTTTTTATTCATTATTTCATGATTAATATTGGATTTTTATACCTTCCAACACATATTCTATAAATGTACATCATGAATTCCCTTAAGAATTCATCTTTCATCGGATTTTAAGTAAATTAATCATATAATTGATTATTTCTCATGTTTTTAGAATGATGAACTCTATGTTAATTTTATGTCCCTTCCATAGAGTTTTTCAAGGTTACTATGTAGAATGTTAGGGCATTTTCCCAATTATGATTTTTAATGAGAAATTGTTGGCATGAATTGAAATAGTTGAACTATTTTAGGTTTTCTAAATAGTTTCAAATGGTTGAATTTTTTAAATTACAATGAACACAATTTGAATGATTTTACCAGAATTTTGAAATTGGGATTCTTGGTTAATTTGAAATGAGTGATTTATTTACTTGGAAAGAGCGGATAATGCCGTGTTTTGAAATGTATTAGAACATTTAAAAAATGTAATGCATCCTTGGAATATTATGGGGTTTCATCGAATGAAATGAGTAATTTAATGGACCATTTAAATATATGATGAATATTTGTGAAAGTAATCTGGTATGGATACTATTTTGAATGATGATTTGTATAAATGTATTTAAAATGAAATTTATGATGCATGATTTCATGGTTAGAACATCAGGATAATTATCTCTTGGTATAATCAATTATTTTGACTATTTAGATTATTATACATACCATTGAAGGGTTTTGAAAATGAGACCATTTACATTGAGGAATTTTGAGGCATAGTGTGCTACTTGATTTGCATGCATGATCTCAGGAATGATGTTTATTAGGATCCCCGTGTGATAAACATACATTTATTATCTCACATTTTTTTTACTATTAATGGGAATTTGGATCAGTGGATGAGAAGACCTAAATATATCATTCATTAGAGATCTCGATCCCAACCTAGTTCATTCGTAAAGAACATAAAATGTTCATGCTATAGATGTGTGGCATGGAAATGAGGAGTGAATGGAACTTGTTTTCATTAGTCCTATGAAACACCATGAAATCTCTTCAGTTATTCAAAAAGTCTTCCAATTAGTTATTATTTGCTAGACTCAATATCATTCCAAGGTCGAACCCATTACATCCATATACTTGACACTTGATAAATGATAGTGTCTATCATCAACACTTTGAACAAGAGTTTCCTTTCATTATTTATCTATTTATTTTTTTTACTCACTGTGACACTATATTATTATATGTTGGATGGGTTTTGATATCAGTTGAATATTTTATCTTATCTTCATTATCTGACTATAGCTTGTGAAATTATTTTCAATTCTTTTCAAAAAATATATATAGTTTTGAAATGGTGAAATTTAACATTTTGTCGGTTTGTTTTGATAAGAAAATTTAAATTTTTAATTCAAATTGTTTAAACTAATCCTCATAGTATATTTATTATAGCCATGTTTTGAAATAATTTAATTACCATATCATATAATTGTATAGAATATTTAAAGGGGTCCAACTGAGCTCTTAAACTCACACTATATTGGCTTAATTTGGTGTATGTTGCCTTACTAAAATTATAGTAGTAATTCATTCTCTCACCTTCCATTGTGGGTTTGAGTTAGTGTAATGAAGGGTGGGTGACTTGGGACATGGTGGGAGGTCATGGACTACAAGGATACATGTTTTTTGTATTTTTTTCTTTATTTTTAGACTAATATATTATCTATATACATGATATGATTAAATTTAGGTATCTACATGATCATTTTTATGTAGTTTACATTGATTATTATAAGATATTGTAGGAAAACTTGTTCCCAACCCTTATTTTTTTATTCCTAGGTTATTTTTTTCAGCCCATGTAGAATGGGAACACTATTTGGGTTAGTGGAGAATTGGATGAGATATCATTTTAGATGGAATTCCAGATTGGTTCATTATAATTTTAATCAAAGGAGGTCATTCCTTGAACGGAATCACTTCTCATTGAAATAAATTATGTTAATTTCATTTAATCATAGTAAAAATTAGAATAATAATATTTTGTGACTCAAAAGGAAGTTCGTGAGTGGGTTCTGGATCACCACACCCTCATGTTATGGAATTAATGTCCTGGTATGTGGGGGTATGTGTCTTTATTTTTATTTATTTGTTATCTAATTTTAAATGAGATTTAGATTCCCATTGAGACTATCGTTGAAATTTGTAATGTCTAATGAGTTTTTGAATTACAAAAAATTATTACCACATTTTCACCATGTTTTTATGGTCTTGGAAACTATGAGGAATCGATGAGTGTAGAGACCCGAAACATGACGTACATTGACATTACATTACATTTTCGGAATACTTAGTACACACACACAAAGATCGTAATAGTTTAGTGTCTTTGGAAACTCGGAACGTAATATTATAATCGTGGTGAAAGATCTTCAACATCTCCTATAAAGATCTTCCCTTTTTTTTACCTAAAACCTTTCTTTATATCCTGGGGAAAATAAAACATAAAAGGGTGAGCTCAAATGCTCAGTAAGGGTAAACAAAAGAAATATCAATCACATCATATTCATAATAACATAACATTTTGGAAATCTTAACCTGCAAAAGAGAGCTTAATTTCATAACACAGGATAAATCATGGCAGTGAAATGTAATCACAATAATAATAACTTAAGACATGAAACTTTGTGGAATTCACACATAATCATAGATAATCATTTCTTTTTAGTCAAGACTCATTGCCAAGACTATCTTAGTGGACAAAGTCCCTTTCTGAATCGAGTAACCCTCGTTTCAGTCCGGTTTCACTGAACCGGTATAACCTACCGTTCCAGCCCTGTCAATCTCATGAGATATAAAATCTTTAACCAATGCATTGGAGGGAGATATAGGTCCCACCCATCTTATAATGAATCCTTTCTTATGTGTGCCACATAATCATAAATCATACATCATCGCATAACCCATGTAATAAAAATGGGATTCTTAAACAACATGACATCATAAAATAATTCATATAAGATAAAGGAATTCATAAAAATGTATCCATCACAACATAATCAAATCCATGTAATAATAGGGATAAAAACATAACCCTTTTATTATCTTAGATAGAAAATAATTTTTATAAAATACTTGAACTTCATTCTTGAGGAAAATATCCATTCTACTTCAAAAACACTTTTCCTTTCTTAACATGTCATACAATTTTAAACTAAAAGAAGTTGATTAAAAATAAACTTGAATACTTGTATAGGAAGCTTCTTGGAAATAATTTTTTAGAAATCCATTCATGCCGTATAAGTTAAAAAAAACATTCTTCGTACTTTTGTCGGAAAAGTCAAAAAGTAACTCGTATGAAAAACGACAAAAGATTCCTTTCATATCTTTTACTAAAAACTCACCGAAGGATAAAATTGGATTTAAACAATTGTAGGTGGGTGGAAATAATATTACATAATGAAGAAACATGGATGTGGATGATAAAATACACCCCAGTAAATACCAAAGTATAAACAATCTCGGATAAAAATGAGATTGTGATATTTCCCTTACCTTAGATCCGATTTGCTTCGTATGTGTCCGAACCTCCTGTATAATGATTTAAATAATGTCATTTACTTATTACAGAATCATATTAGTTGTTATTATATCATATATGGTTCACTTATGACATTATATTACCCGTTCTTTTGTAAATTCCAAGTTAAAGAAGCGTTTTGGGTAAAATCGTTTCATTTATCGTAGGTGTTTTGACTTGTTATTCTTGACATTATTATTACTTATATCATGATTTACTTACTTCCAGAATATAAAATATGATTTATATATCATATATATTCAGTATATATATATATAATAGATAGATAAATGAAATGAAAAACACCGTTCATGGAGACGTTAGTCCGTACGTACGCATGAACGCTGTTTTTCTTTCCTTATTGTCTTGAATGGAAGTAAGTAGATGACATACATATATATATATATATATACATAAATCCAGTATCATTATTATGTCATATATTTCATTAGTACTTATTATATATACTTTATAATCATTCATGAATGGTTAACCATTAAGAATGAATCTCATCGCGTCGTGGAGACGGTAGTCCGTACATACGCACGAGCGATGATATCATTTCCATAATTATTGAATTGAATTGGAGAGGATTATACAATATATCAGAATCAATATGATGTTTTAATAACTATGTATAGTTATTCTTTACACCATTATACCCATCAATGTAAGGTGGTGGTGGAAAATAGATTACACCACGGCGTGGAGACGGTATTCCATATGTACGCATGCGCGGTGATTTCTTTTTCCGTAGGATGGATAGATGGTGAAATAGGGTTGTTTCATACTTAAAATAACATATCAGTATATGAGTGATACTGATGTTATTACTACATAATGAAACAACCTAAGAAGAAGAAGTGGAAGAAGAAATAAAGATGAAAGAATTTGGTAACGGTAATTACCTCTTCTTTGAAGCACCTCTTTGAGACCTCCTCTTAGGGCACTAAAATTGGTCTTTGAGGAAGACCAGAACCTCTAGGATGTTGCTAGGGAAGTAGAGAAGAGATTTTGGCAGGGGTTGGCCGAGCTTGAGTGCTCAAATTCGTATGAGGAGGAGGGGTAGGAGGTGTCCTTTTATAAGGGAGGTGAGGGGCACCTTAGGAATACCTCAAAATATTATTTTATATTAATGTCAAAATCGGTTTATAATGGTTCCAAAGGGTCTTATTTCGAAGCTAAAGTGGGTATGGGTCGAAATCCTATCAACCAATAATATTTGGAGAAGTTTAGGGTATTATGTTAACCTTATCAATTATATTTAACTATAAGTTAAATAATTTAACTTTTACCGTGTCTTTTTGTTTTCTTTCACTATATGGTTAATACACTTACTATAACATGCCAAACTAACCCCAAATTGTTTATTATTAATACATATATCCTTATCTAAGTCATTTTGTCGAACCTTAGATTTTTAGGAATAAAATAACAATTAATAATATAATATTTGATTTAAAAACTATTTTGTGTCAATTTTGACACTATATGATATATGATTTTTTAGAAAGTCATAATAGAATTATATGTTCGAACCAAGTTGATTAACTAAACACTAGTACATCATAGTGACCTAGAAAATTAGTGGAATTCATAAAAAGTCTAAAATTACATTCATTTGAGCATTTATAACATCAATTATGTTAATATTTCCTTAAAAGGGTAATTACTGCATCATCGTTGTGTCATAAATAAATTAATTTATTTAAAGTCTAAAAATTATAAATAAAATATAATTATGTAGGAAATATTTTTAGCTTTCTAATGAATATTTATAGTCGAATATATCTTATGTATAACCCCATATTAAAAATGTTTTAGTTATTGAACTTTGATTTTAACTATTTTAACTATTCATTAAATAAAATAATATTAAATTTCATAATCTAATCCAAGTGGACCTAAATGGTCATATTATATTCATAAGGTTGTTTTGGGTCGAATTACACTTATCCAATAGAATTAGGACAAGTGTTAGGGTAATAGTAATATCATATTTACCCTTAGTTACCCTATTTACTATTAACCGTGGTAAAAAAAGTAAAAAGTTACTATTCACCAAAAATTATTTTCATCTCATTGAACCACATTTTAGTCCTTGATATTAACCGTGTCTATCGGATTTTCAAAATTCCATTCACAGAAGTGGTAAAATTAAGTTTTATGCAAAATTCAGTTTTTAACCTACCACTTAGTGGTTTCACTATTCATCAAAAATTAAAAGTTTTCAGAAAAATACCAAAATTTCATCCTAAGATACATTTCATATTCCGAATTCAAAAATGAAGTCTATTTTACCAAATTCATAACATAGAAGTTGCATTAATTAATTTTATAATTAAATCCCGCTGTTAAAACAAATACTGTGTTTTTAAGAAACAATATCTACCAAAAGATTGACACTTGATTATGTCTGGTTTAAATGTGAAATTACATCCAATGACCAACATCGTATTAAATTGTAAAAATATATTCTAAATATACTTTAAAACCACTCAATTTAATGATTTATCACTATTAATTATTTCGATTAAAAAAGTTGTTTTTAATTATAATCTAGTAATTTTCACTATTCATCAGAATATGAAATTTATCCGAAAAGTACCAAAATTTCACCCTAAGCTAATTTCGATATTACAAATCCAGAAATTAATTTCATTTTGAAAAATAAAATATACAAATTTTCAAAAAGTGGTTATTACTATTCATAACTGCTAGTTTTAATAATATTTTAATAGCATATTGTTGTTTAATGAAACTCGTTATTGCGTACTACACACGCTATCGAGGAAGGTCGTGATTGCGTGTAATGCAAGGAAAGTCAAGGATGTGTGTTGTGAAAGATCCTTTTGATGTAGCGTAAAACACAATACATTAATAAAATTAAAAAGAATATTTTTCATAAAATCTTGGGCTGTTACATTCTACCCCCCTTAAAATGAATTTCGCCCTCGAAATTCGTCGGGGTTATAAATGGTTTATTATTCGAAAGTTTCTTTAATAGAAACCCACATCGTAAAAAGGAATATCAAAACCAATCTTTAAAAACAAAAGTATGAAACCTATCGGTTACCCAAATAAACTAGTCACTGGGTTTCCACATAGGTGAAAATATGGATATGGAAGAGAAATCTAACCATCATGTTCTGATGGAGAGTGTTAGAGAACATGGCTATGGAAAAGCCAGCAATCACAAAGCCATAAATTTGTGACTATCTAAGGTACCATCTGATTCATCAGATATAAGATCACTAGGACAAAATTTTTGGTTTTCAAGTTCGTTTCCCTAATGTTAAAGAATTTGAATTAGAATAAATACTTACTTTATTTTTGTACAATCTCACTATTGTTCGTGCCTTTAACAATTTCCACTTCATCTCTTAAATAAATGAAGTTGAATTTGTTATTCGTGAAGTGTTAGCAGATCATGTGATAGAATGACGGTTCATTCCATCTGTCTCAAACAAAAGGTTAGCAAAAAAAATTATATACATAAGTAGATCTATAGTGAGATTAATCATATATGGTTCCTAAAATGGACTTATACATCATATGTCATGCAACTTAATATAATAAAACTAGTTTCTACTAAACAGGGACTTCATGTAGGCCAGTGGTAGGCGATAAAGGCCAGTCGCACTTCGGTTGTGGGTTCGATTCCCACAGCCTTGTCCGACGCGATGGGTTGTCGCCCGTCCTGCAGGTTGTCCTTTTTCTAAAACTATATTACTATAACATCCCATCAATAATATCAAAAAAAACTTCTATCCTTAAACAATACTAATTTATTCCTACATAATCCATTCCAATCTTTAGGCTTACCCATATTACTGCAGTCCACTCTCAAAATATAGTGAAAACAATTACCAGAGATTTAATACCATCGTTGATCCCCCTAAGATATGTCTTTTTGGTCACATTCTAAACATTAAAAGTCCTTAATCATGTATTCTCTTGAATACCTTGGTGAAAACATGAATGCAGTTTAAAGTTAACACTTTCCACATACCAAAATCCTCAAAATTCTATATACTCAAACCATGATATCACTTAGTCCTTATATCAATCATGAGCTCATGAATACTATTAAACATTTCATTTTCTCGTTTTCCCTTCATTATGCGCATATCATCTTATTTCCAAAAAATATCTCAATCACTTTGAATACCACATCAATAAATATTGCAATACTCAATGATACAACATTATTTTGGAATCCCATTACATAAACACTTAATCATTCCACCACATCGTTGTCATATTCAACATTGCCAATAGTGATCGCATGTGAATTCCCTTTGTCCTTTGCCTTCAGTGGTTTCTCATGTTGATCATCACTAACCCTTGGATTAGGGCATTTATTAGCATAATGCCCCATTTCCTTGCACTTGAAGCATTGAAGTGTTGGTGGTGCGTTCTATGCAGTGTTTTCTTTATTCACATCATTAGAAACCCTTTTTCCATTACTTCGACACTCAGCTGCTCGATGACCTTCTTTTCCACACTTAAAACATTTTCTATTCCCTTTAATACAATCTCCACCATGCTTCTTTCCACACTTTGTGCATAAGGAAACATTCATCTACTTTTCACCATTATTCTGAGATTTCTCCTTGAACTCCATATTTCGTTTCTTGTCAAAACCATGAGATGGATATGTAACACCAACTTCCATTTCTACCTTGATAGCACAACGCACAATTTCTTCATAGCTACTGAAGTCTCTTATAGCTAATGCCCTTCGAAGACTTGGTTTTATGCCACTGAAAAATCGATCAACTTTACTTTCAGGTTGGATGATAATGCCAGATGCATACCTTGCAAGTCTTGTAAAATTCGCTTCGTATATACCAACAGATTCATCATATTTTTTGCTTTAGTTCTAGATACTCCTTCTCCATCTTTGTTCGAAGAATACGAGGGAAGTACTTATTGTAAAATAAGTTCTTGAACTCGTCCCATTCCATGGACTCAATTTCATCTCTTTGCCTTGTATTCTTGATAAGATTCCACCATTGATCAGCTTCACCTTCCAAACGATATACTGCTAAGATGACTTTATCATGTTAAGAACATTGAAGAACTGAAAAATATCTTTTCAGTGGTACTGATCCATTGTTCAGAAACAAGTCGATCAGAAGACCCACTGAAAGAAGGTGGACGTTGCCTCATGAAGGACTCAATAGAATATTGTTCCCTTCTCTGCTCATTTGGATGTCCAGAATGATTCATAGCTTGTGTAAGTATACCAATAAGATTTTTCACTCCATCTCCCATAACAGTTGTTTGTTCAGGAGGACAATCATTGCATTGTCCATTGCATTGATAAACACGGTTCCTTCGGGTTCCAGCCATCGTCTAAAACCCAAAAAGAATAGTGTGAGAGGAAAAAATCATGCTAGGGAAAAAAACATAATAAAGGGTAAGTACCTTCAATATCTAACATCTCGGGTTTATTTCTATGATCGTTAGCATAGTTCTAGTACTATAACCTATACGTATACTTAACCTTAGGGACATCCTTAGACATACCGTAGAAATATCTCTAGGGATCTCACTAACGTTTTCACATCCTAGTTTCCAAAGGTTGACTAAACCTCCCTCTGATACCAACTGTAGAGACCCGAAACTTGACGTACATTGACATTACATTACATTTGCGGAATACTTAGTACATACACACAAGGATCGTAATAGTTTAGTGTCTTTGGAAACTCGAAACGTAATCTTATAATCGTGGTGAAAGATCTTCAACATCTCCTATAAAGATCTTCCCTTTTTTTTTACCTAAAACCTTTCTTTATATCCTGGGGAAAATAAAACATAAAAGGGTGAGCTCAAATGCTCAGTAAAGGTAAACAAAACAAATATCAATCACATCATATTCATAAGAACATAACATTTTGGAAATCTTAACCTGCAAAAGAGAGCATAATTTCATAACATGGGATAAATCATGGCAGTGAAATGTAATCACAATAATCATAACATAAAACATGAAACATTGTGGCATTCACACATAATCATAGAGAATCATTTCTTGTTAGTCAAGACTCATTGCCAAGTCTATCTTAGTGGACAAAGTCCCTTTCTGAATCGAGTAACCCTCGTTTCAGTCCTGTTTCACTGAACCGGTATAACCTACCGTTCCAGCCCTGTCTATCTCATGAGATATAAAATCTTTACCCAATGCATTGGAGGGAGATATAGGTCCCACCCATCTTATAATGAATCCTTTCTTATGTGTGCCACATAATCATAAATCATACATCATCGCATAACCCATGTAATAAAAATGGGATTCTTAAACAACATGACATCATAAAATAATTCATATAAGATAAAGGAATTCATAAAAATGTTTCCATCACAACATAATCAAATCCATGTAATAATAGGGATAAAAACAGAACCCTTTTATTATCTTAGATGGAAAATAATTTTTATAAAATACTTGAACTTCATTCTTGAGGAAAATATCCTTTCTACTTCAAAAACACTTTTCCTTTCTTAACATGTCATACAATTTTAAACTAAAAGAAGTTGATTAAAAATAAACATGAATACTTGTAAAGTAAGCTTCTTGGAAATAATTTTTTAGAAATCCATTCATGCCGTATAAGTTAAAAAAACATTCTTCGTACTTTTGTCGGAAAAGTCAAAAAGTACCTCGTATGAAAAACGAAAAAAGATTCCTTTCATATCTTTTACTAAAAACTCACCGAAGGATAAAATTGGATTTAAACAATTGTAGGTGGATGGAAATAATATTACATAATGAAGAAACATGGATTTGGATGATAAAATACACCCCAGCAAATACCAAAGTATAAACAATCTCGGATAAAAACGAGATTGTGATATTTCCCTTACCTTAGGTCTGATTTGCTTCGTATGTGTCCGAACCTCCTGTATAATGATTTAAATAATGTCATTGACTTATTACAGAATCATATTCATTGTTATTATATCATATATGGTTCACTTATGACATTATATTACCCGTTCTTTTGTAAATTCCATGTTAAATAAGCATTTTGGGTAAAATCGTTTCATTTATCGTAGGTGTTTTGACTTGTTGTTCTTGACTTTATTATTACTTATATCATGATTTACTTACTTCCAGAATATAAAATATGATTTATATATCATATATATTCAGTATATATATATATAATAGATAGATAAATGAAATGAAAAACACCGTTCATGGAGACGGTAGTCCGTACGTACGCATGAACGCTGTTTTTCTTTCCTTATTGTCTTGAATGGAAATAAGTAGATGACATACATATATATATATATATATATACATAAATCCAGTATCATTATTATGTCATATATTTCATTAGTACTTATTATATATACTTTATAATCATTCATGAATGGTTAATCATTAAGAATGAATCTCATCGCGTCGTGGAGACGGTAGTCCGTACATACGCACGAGCGATGATATCATTTCTATAATTATTGAATTGATTTGGAGAGGATTATACAATATATCAGAATCAATATGATGTTGTAATAACTATGTATAGTTATTCTTTACACCATTATACCCATCCATGTAAGGTGGTGGTGGAAAATTGATTACACCACGGCGTGGAGACGGTATTCTGTACGTACGCACGTGCGGTGATTTCTTTTTCCGTAGGATGGATAGATGGTGAAATAGGGTTGTTTCATACTTAAAATAACATATCAGTATATGAGTGATACTGATGTTATTACTTCATAATGAAACAACCTAAGAAGAAGAAGTGGAAGAAGAAATAAAGATGAAAGAATTTGGTAACGGTAATTACCTCTTCTTTGAAGCGCCTCTTTGAGACCTCCGCTTAGGGCACTAAAATTGGTCTTTGAGGAAGACCAGAACGTCTAGGATGTTTCTAGAGAAGTGGAGAAGAGATTTTGGCAGGGGTTGGCCGAGCTTGAGTGCTCAAATTGGTTTTAGGAGGAGGGGGAGGAGGTGTCCTTTTATAAGGGAGGAGAGGGGCACCTTAGGAATACCTCAAAGTATTATTTTATATTAATGTCAAAATCGCTTTATAATGGTTTCAAATGGTCTTATTTCGAAGCTAAAGTGGGTATGGGTCTAAATCCTATTAACCAATAAGATTTAGACAAGTTTAGGGTATTATTTTAACCTTATCAATTATATTTAACTCTAAGTTAAATAATTTAACTTTTACCGTGTCTTTTTTGTTTTCTTTCACTATATGGTTAATACACTTACTATAACATTCCAAACGAACCCCAAATTGTTTATTATTAATAAATATATCCTTAGCTAAGTCATTTGGCCGAACCTTAGATTTTTAGGAATAAAATAAAAATTAATAATATAATATTTAATTTAAAAACTATTTTGTGTCAATTTTGACACTATTTGATATATGATTTTTGTGAAAGTCATAACAGAATTATATGTTCGAACCCAGTTGATTAAATAAACACTAATATATCATAGTGACCTAGAAAATTATTGTAATTCATAAAAAGTCTCAAATTACATTCATTTGAGCATTTATAAAATCAATTGTGTTAATATTTCCTTAAAAGGGTAATTACTGCATCATCGTTGTGTCATAAATAAATTAATTTATTTAAAGTCTAAAAATTATAAATAAAATATCATTATGTAGGAAATCTTTTTATCTTTCTAATCAATATTTATAGTCGAATATATCTTTTGTATACCCCCATATTAAAAATGTTTTAGTTATTAAACTTTGATTTTAACTATTTTAACTATTCATTAAATAAAATAATATTAAATGTCATAATCTAATCCAAGTGGACCTAAATGGTCATATTATATTCATAAGGATGTTTTTGGTCAAATTACACTTATCCAATAGAATTAGGACATGTGTTAGGGTAATAGTAATATCATATTTACCCTTAGTTACCCTATTTACTATTAACCGTGGTAAAAAAAAGTAAAAAGTTACTATTTACCAAAAATTATTTTCATCTCATTGAACCACATTTTAGTCCTTGATATTAACCGTGTCTGTCGGATTTTCAAAATTCCATTCACAGAAGCGGTAAAATTATGTTTTATGCAAAATTCAGTTTTTAACCTACCACTTAGTGATTTTACTATTCATCAAAAATTAAAAGTTTTCAGAAAAATACCAAAATTTCATCCAAAGCTACATTTCATATTACGAATTCAAAAATGAAGTCTATTTTACCAAATTCATAACATAGAAGTTAAATTAATTAATTTTATAATTAAATCCCGCTGTTAAAACAAATAGCGTGTTTTTAAGAAACAATATCTACCAAAAGATTGACACTTGATTATGTCTGGTTTAAATGTGAAATTACATCCAATGACCAACATCGTATTAAATTGTAAAAATATATTCTAAATATACTTTAAAACCACTCAATTTAATGATTTATCACTATTAATTATTTTGATTAAAAAAGTTGTTTTTAATTATAATCTATTAATTTTCACTATTCATCAGAATATGAAATTTATCCGAAAAGTACCAAAATATCACCCTAAGCTAATTTCGATATTACGAATCTAGAAATTAATTCCATTTTGAAAAATAAAATATACAAAATTTCAAAAAGTGGTTATTACTATTCATAACGGCTAGTTTTAATAATATTTTAATAGCATATTGTTGTTTAATGAAACTCGTTATTGCGTACTACACACGCTATCGTGGAAGGTCGTGATTGCATGTAATGCAAGGAAAGTCAAGGATGTGTGTTGTGCAAGCTCCTATTGATGTAGCGTAAAACACAAGACATTAATAAAATTAAAAAGAATATTTTTCATAAAATCTCGGGCTGTTACAATGAGACCGATCTAAAAACTCATCCAGGATTATTTTTGAGGTTGTTGTGTATTTTACCATACCTTATGGTCATGTGATGCACAGTTCTATCATTTTTCAAATCTAGACTCATTATTTACTATCATATAGGTGACCTAACTTGTGTGAGGTTAATTTGGAATTTTGTGAAGTGGTTTATTTCATCTTCTTATTTTATTTTTTTAGATTTAATCTATTTTTGATAATTTTTTGATCTAAAACCAAAGTGTGAAATAAAAAAATTGATTAAGTTATTTATAAAATTTTTCCAATTTCAAAAAATTTTATTTTTATGAAATTTTTGGTTCAAGAAGACATATTTTAAAATACTATTCTATAATTTGATGAAAAATTTCTATTGATAAAACAAGTTTTTAATCTATTTAATATGTATTTTTTTAAAATTGGAAATTGGGATTAATGTTTTTGAAAACATAATAAAATTTTCATGAACCAATAAAATAATTTTTCAAACTATGATGGATTTATAAATATATATATCATTTTGGATGTAAATATTAATGTTTTATAGATAGATAAATATTGTTCTATTTAAAAATAATGATATAATGATAATAGGGTTTATCGAATATTTCAAAGCATTAGTCATGTTTTATTATTATATCTGGTTATGATTTATACCAATGTAGACAAGATTTTGTTTTTTGATGTGCGCATATATTCCATGGGATTTATTCCATAAATGATATAATTTTCATTAACCATTATGGCTTTTGGAGGTTTCCTTCATGTTTTCCAGAAATTGATTCTCTTATTGAATACTCTACCCAAACATCATATGATGGGGTGGATCCAGAGACCTTCCTACCTTTGAAAACCATCCTTTAACTAATGTATTTTCATCCACCTTCATATAAACATTAAAAACACCCTATTGAAGTAGTGAACTGTCTTGAAGATTCTCATTAGATTTATTCATCTCTCAAGACTCTGATTACAGTAAAGTTCATGTCTATCAAGTGTTTTCTTGAGGGGAAAGACCAGTACTTGTTGGAATTTTTCATACCCTATTGTCTACATTAAATTATTTCATGGGAAATTCATTAAGAGAATTTTCATTATATAGAATTATAAAAAATATGTGATGAAATATAATGTTACAGAGTTCATTGGTTTTGGGAAAGATGAACTCTCAGTTATGATGTTTTTTAATAAATTATCACATTTGGTTAGATTCATATAAAGTATTTTTTATGATGAAAATAGTAATTATATTTTTTTAGGAAATTTCATCACCCCTACCACCTTACCACCATGTCTGCATCAGTGTTGATCTCATATTCGGAGAATCTCATTAAGGTATTTTTAGTAGAATCAGAGCTAGTAAAATGACACAAAAGGAATAATGAAACGTTCATGGTTGATAAAGGACATACCTCTAAAAAAATAAGATTTTTTCCATGTTTTTCTTTTGAGTATTGCATGGTAATTCTAATAGGTTATCTTTTAATGCATTAAGAGTTTAAAAATTATTTCTTTGTTTGGGTCACCATAAGTGGTTTTGTATATTGGGTGACTGAAAGGGGAACATTCAATCAGGATAATCAAGAAATGAATCCTAGGTAAGAGACAATTCATCATAATATGTCTCTAACAATAATAAATTGATTATATATCTTCACATAGTGTAGGATCTTAAAGCTATTTGTTTCCAGAGTTGATTGATGGTGATTTGGAATTTTTCTACATCAACATCAAAAAAATGTGGGTTTTTCCTTATTATGGATTTCTTATTTATGGAAACCATTTTTTTGGGATCCCTAAGAATTATGTCTTGTGTAACATGTTATGGTTCATTGATGGACATATTTTTTATAATGTTTTATTTTTATTGAAATATCTATAGTTGTTCATTGTGGATGTTAACTCCTAAATCTGTAACCATCATTTTGAACAACATTATTTCCTTGATGTTGGTTTTATCCTAGTCCTTAATAGGAATATTTTGATGAGAATCCTCTTATGGTTTGGGGATTATTGTTCCATTATGTTCTTCATGTTTTGACTTGATGTATAGATCTGAATTTTTATGTAATAGATGATTCCCATTGTGAATGATTAGTTCCATATATCTCACTGACATTAATGTATGAGCTCTTTCAGGTTGGACATGGATATAAAAAGGGAATCTAGTCAGGTAACTATGAAAAAATAATTTTTTTATGGACCAAGAACATTGAGGTCCTGGTGTTTGATTTTCTGAGCGCTTCATGTAGGGAGGCTCAATTTGGAAAATCCAATGATACTGTCATGTTATTACCCATGTTTGAAATATTGGTCAGGTCAATACCTTTATTATAGAATTTTTATCGTAGAAGAATCTCCATCATGAATAGGTGAAGTATCTTATGTGGGTATATAATATTTTTTCTTATCATGTTACATGATTTTAGTTAGTTGTTAAATATTGGGAATACCTATGATATGCCTCTCATATTTCTCTAGATCGGATATGTTTGAAGATCTGTGTGTTTTGATCTTGGATTTCTGTGTTTATTGTTAACATGACAGTTAGTCTATCATATGAACTATGGATTGTCCACCAAAGAATATGATTATGGAGTTATTATTATTTCATCGTGTTCAATCATTCATACTAGAACATTTCTAGTAATAAAAATACATATTTTGGGGATGAGGTAACATATCACTACCTATTCATTAGGTGTTATCGCCCACTAATTTCAATATCAAATAATTTGATTTATTCAAATGCAATTTGAGGTGTATTATAGGAATGTTTTGATGGTTTTGGGCTTGTGAAAGGTTTTGGCATGGTTTTCACATAGTAAGACAGACTATTAAACCCAGGAATAAGTTGGTTTCATGGACATAACCTGGTTAATAAAACCATAATACCTAGAAAAAAGTGTAAGTCATGGTGTATTTAGTGTTAAACAAACCATGAATCCTAACAATTTCATAAATCTCAGGGCTTTGTTTGGGGTACAAGGTTACACGCAGGGTTAGTACTAACCATTTGACTTAAACTATTACATTTTGAGGAATGTATTTGAATGCCAAAAAATCATAATTAATGTTCTGAATCACCCAAAATTAACCCCAAACACATCCCACTATAACCTAAATATAATCCTTTGGATTTTGGGAGCAATTGAGAGACACATGTTCTTCATGAATCCCATTTCATGGCTAATCGATGTTCCAATCGAAGTACTGTTCTCATTTTGATGAGTTTCATTCTCCAATATCTTTAATATATCATTTTTATTGTCCGTTCATCATAGAGTTGGTGATGGAAGTTTTTTCATTTGAATCCTATATGACTGGTGTGGAATTGTATATCTAGGATATTTTCTCAACTCTATCTATATCCTTTTTTCGATATCCAATGATTCCCATTAAAAACCACCCATTTCAGATTCATTAAGTTTCTATTCTATATATTACAAGTTGGTGTTTATATGATTTTCATTCATTTTTTAGTTCATTATTTCTAGATAATTTATATATATGCACCACCTTCAATCACATATTTTACAATTATTGATCATGATTCCATTCCAAAATTTCCATCGATCTATTATAAATAAATTTTACATGGCATTTGATATTTCTCATGGTTTTTCAAATTTTTGAATGATATATTTATTTTAATTCCATTTGAAATATTTATTTCACATTGTGTTATTGAATTTGGTTGATTAGGACAAGTTTGTATTTATAAATGAAATTATATATGTCAATTAAATTCGTTGAACTATTTGATGTTTTCAAAATAGTTCGTAATTCTTGAATTTCATAAATGACCAATAACCATATTTTAATGATTTTACCTTTTTTGGAATGTGTGTTCGTAGTTTATTTTTAATTATTTATTTATTCCCACAAAAATAATGGGTAAACATATATTTCCAAATGTAATAAACTGTTAAAATGAAATACCTCCATAGAATTCTCTACATATTATTTGAATTTTATTATTGATTTAAAGGCCCATTTGGCATTATAATGATAATGTTTGACATGAAATTTGTATGATTTCAATTTGAATGATAAATTTTGTAAAAACATTAATTAAAATTGACACCTCATGATGGAACAATTAGCACATTGGAATAATTTAATTATCTAATAATCCATTATTGTGACTTGTCTGATTCTTAATATTCCAACTGAGGAGTGATTAAAACTAGAATTTTACATTGAGGGAGTTCAAGGGTGAGTGTTATAACTGATTTGAGTGCATGATCCCCTGATTGTTATTGATAAAGATCCATATGTGATCCTTATTGTATGAATTTTTCATTCAACTCTATCTAACAGTCATAGGAAACCAGATATTTGAAGGATATAACCAAGATATATTCTTCATTAGGGGACTCACACCATGTTTAGTGGATTCATAAAAACATGAATGGTTTAGACTATGAACGTGTTCCCTGTAAAGTGGGTGTGAATGGAATTAGTTTTCATGAGACCCGTGAGATATATGTAGGACCAAAGATTATTTATAATGATTTTTTATATATTATTCTATTTTTGACTCGCTATCATACTCAGGTTGTACCCATGACAACCATATATGTGATACTCAATAAGTGATAGAGTTCATCATCACCACTTGGCGGAAAAAAAATTCATGATTTATTTATAATTTTGTATTTTTCATCCGGACTCTATTTTATTGACACAAGTATGGATTTTGATATGTTGGGAATATTCATAACTGTTCTTGATTATCTGACTCTATGTTGTGAATAAAAATTCAAAAAATTTCAATAAAATTCATTTTTTAAAATAGTTAAATGAAATGATTTATATTTTTGGATTTATAAATGATTTTTAAATGTCTAAATAAATTTTACTTAAATATTCCCTACACTATCATTAATTTAATCCTATTTTACCATATTTAAAATATCATATTATATTACATTATTGAATAATTAGTTGAATCCTACAAGGCTCTTTACCTCACTCTCTTCATGTACAGTTTCATGATTGCATCCTTTATGATCATTTAAAAGGCGATTCTACTGTTTCATTACATTTTGGTTATGAGTTATGATGACCATAATTGGGTGACTTCGAACATGGTTGGTGTTCATAGACCACTATGGTAAATGTTTATGGAAGCTTTTTTTTATTTCCAATTTTTTCATCTCCATGTATATGGTATGATTATACTGATGTACGTATCTTACAATTTTTCAAATTTATGCATTTATTGTTATAATATTTTATGTTGAAATAATTCCAAAACATTATTTATTTTTTCCCAGGTGCTTTACATCAGCACAAATAGATTAGGAACAGAATTTGTTTTAGTGTAAAATCAACTTGGATATTAGTTTCGATAGTATTCCATGTGCGTTAGTAACAATATTATTTTTTTTGTTTTATATGTTTCTAAAATGACCAAGAGAAAATATAACACTAATTGATATAGAAAATATGTGGAAACAATGTGTTCCTTAAGACTAGAAATTTGTTACATTAGTCTGGACTGTATTATTTTTTTTCTCTTTAATATTAATTATATTTATAGGTATGAGTCACTTAAATATTGTGTGTTTATTCTTATTTTGGTCCTAATTTTTTTTCATTATTTAGAAACTCCTTGTATAAATTACTAATAATTTCATCTCATAAGATAACGTGTTTTGTAAATAATTTTTACTATAATGATATTCTTCCATGTATTATTTATACTTTTAAATATAATAATTTCATTCTTTTGTTTGGGATGTGTAATGTGAGGTGGTGGGTATATGATGGGATGTATGTTTATGACACTTGTTACCATGGTATAAATGAATTACTGAATGTGGAAACTAGTATAAAATGAAATAAATGTAGTTGGGATTTTTTTATTTAATCTGTAATGTAGTAAGCTTAAAAGAACTGGATATTTGGTGTAATTAGGTTATAAGTTCATGAAATAATTTAATAAATGATGGAATAAATTTGGATGATAGATGAGAATGGTCTTTCATTATATATGGGAATTAAATTACTGATGAATTAAATTTATGTTAGAAAATGTAAAATATGGAATATCATAAAATTATACTCCAATTTTAAGATGTGGTTGTTTTTAATGATTTTTTTGAATGGTTAATCATTTCATTGGGTTATATTGGAAGAAAACATGGTGGGTGGATAGTGGAAGCCTTATAAGGTAGAAATGTGTTATTTATATAAATTTCCCTACTCATGTCTGAGCTTATATTTCTTTGTTATTATTATAAAATTTATTTTTGGATGAATTCAAAATGAACTACACCCAGTTTTATTATTTTATACCAGCATCGAATGCTTTTGATTTTTGGTGTTCTCCACATCAACCAATTTAGTGAAGGTGGATGGATGACTTCCCCCTCTTACATTATCTCTTTTTACCAACAGGTATGTTCTCATGGAACATGGTTTTTGTGACCATGCAATGTATAGGAGTCACATGTGGTTATTATGATTATGTATTTGGGTTTATTCATTGTTTGAAGTGTATATTAGTTTTTTGTACATCATGTTCAAGACACCCTACAACTACATTTATGAGGTGATGGATGTAGATATTACAAGGTTTTGATTTGACGATGTGATAAGTGAATTTATCTAATGCTAGTACAATATGTTATACCATAAAAGATTTGTTGTTGGAAGGGAGATAACCTGATCCTCAGTAGGTATGATGGTATATGAGAATAGGATAATTAACATTGGGTTGTTAGGGTATGAAATCATTGGGAAAGTGATAGTGGTTTTCCTATGATTATATTCTTATTTTACTACGTTATTATAAATAGATGTAACATTTACTGGCTGATACTTAGTGAGGATATGAATGTGTAGGTGAGAAAATAGGATCATGTTGGTTATACACTTTACTCTTATGATCATTATTATGGTTTTCTCCCATTTTCCTGAGTATTCCTAAGGAGGATCCTACTATGTATGCATATTATTCTAATGATACATATATATTAATCAATGATCGAGTTATTAGGTGGGTTTTTGTGACTATTCTAGTCTTAGATAGATTATATCATGTGTTATAGTTAACAGTTTTTATTTATAGGTATTCTTGTATTTTATTTTGATTATTTATTTTTCATGACATGAAATGCATTATTTTATTTTCATCTTTGGATTTCGGTATATTATATAGATATTATGTTGATACGTGTTACTTGTTTTACCACATTTCCTTATCGTATATTACATGGGTAATGCATCCCATTATATATTTCATACCCTCTATTATAAATAGAAACATGGGGCCTCTATGGGGCTATGTTTTAGGGTTATCCCTTATCATCATTTTTTTCTAATTAGCGGTACAAGTGGTTTGGGATCATGAAAATTAATGTTATATTTCATATTGAAATCCTTCATTCACCCAAAAGGTCTATACCGATCATGAGAATCCAAAATGTTCCAAATATAGTTACTATATATAATTATATCTCATATTACATAGATTTTAAGAGTTTTTCATTTTTTAAACTCTCATCGGATTCAATTTCGGAAGTAAGTTCATTACCTATAAACAAAACATCCACATCAATTTCCACATGAAATTCATATATCTAAAATTATTGATTAGTCCAACTAGACGATTGGAATTTTTATGAAAAATTAGATTGTTCTAATTCTATGAATCATTTTGGAACCAACACAATGACCATTTTATGATATCTTCTATCTAGTTACAGATGAATTTATCTGATATCAAAATTTCTCCCACTAAATAAAATAATCATATATTCCTTCTATTGGAAAACACTAGTTCTGTCCACAAACACATTTCATTGTAGGGTTTAAGAAAAAATACCTATTACTTTAAATTCAGTAATAAAACAATAAGTATTAATTATATTTGGAGTAAAATATACAATTGTCATATGTCTGATTCACTTTCCTAAACGATTATAAAATAAAAAATGGGAATTTTTGTACTCAATATCTCGTATGGTGACTTTATAATTGGACTAAATATAATAAGGTGTAATTAAAACAAAACAGACTTATTTGGATCAACAAATAATGGGATTGGATGTTCAAATTGAATCAGCATAGATCAAACCATGTCCAATGTGGTAAGTTACCTCGTATAAAGCATATCATTCTTTTTTATGTGTTCTAAGAGGAGTTAGTTTAGAAAAAATTCAACATGACCTTATATGATAATGTAATTCCTAGAATAAGTTTTCCCCACCACTTTCTGATCAAATATTCATAATACTTATTCTAGGTTGATTCTATACAACATTTTTAAAAACATTGATTTTTTAAAATTTTCATACTTGTTTTTCATGAGAGATACAAAACCATACATATTAAAATCATTGATAAACATAAAAAAGTCCCAAAAAGAACCACTCTTTGGTTCTCACTAGTGGTCATATATCACTATGTATGAGATCAAGTAACCCACTATCATTTTTAAAATTAAATCCAATGAAATACTTAGTAATATTTCAAAATAATATATATATATATATATATATCAAACAATTCATAATAGATTGTATCCAACTAAAATACATTTGGAGTAATTGAATATCTTTCCAATTAATATGTCCCAGATGAAAATTCCAATGGTATGTTGAATTAAATCAATTTCAGCTATTTAATTTCAATCTTATAAAAAGTATTATCCTTATTAGTTATTTAAAAATAACTTTACAAATCACAATTCCATAGAACATTACATTATTATATTTAGAAGACAACATTTTTTGAATAATGAATGAAAATTCAATACTTCTGATCTACATATATAAATGAAATTTATTTCCATGGAGACAACATAATATGAAACATACCAATTAAAATTGTAATCATCATGGTAGGTTCAAATCATATGTCTAAACCTCTAATATTGTAACTCATTCTTTATTATCGAAATATAGATCTACATCACCCTTTGTCAATTACCCTTAATCATTGAGCCTTTGTAAGTCCAATTTGATGTGTGATGAAAAATCAATATCACCCATGATCAAGATGTAGATGATTTTATTTCTATTTCATTCATACTAAAAGACATGAATTCTTCTCATTGATAAAAATTTTCACCCCTAGATGCCAATCTTTTGACAATTTGTAAGATGATGCATATAAGTAATCTCAATATTATTACCATTAAGAATTAAATAATATATAAAAATACACATAGTCTGTGAGTATCATGTTTTATATCTTTTCCTAGTGAATTTTTAATGAAATTAATCCCAATAAAATATTGACCATGCTTGTCATATATTTTGGTGATTAAAGATCCAATTTTAATAAGCAAAGTATTCATATTGGGATTTCAACCACCACTAAGGTATTTGTATAGGTCATAATACCAATAATACAATTTGTTACACACTAATTGTTATATGGATAAAAAATTATCAAAATACCAAAAATTGTTATACCGAACCTGATTACATATGTAACAGAATATTTTTTTGGGTCTCTTGGATAGTTTTACTGAAATTAAATTCAAATAATATTATATAAATTTGAAATTATGGGGAATGAAAAATCTGAATGACCATAAGAAAAGATAATTCCTAGTTTCTATTCACATTATTTCTTTACATTATATAATTCTGGGGAACCCAACGTTAGCATCATAGATACAAGTGGATGATAGATATCATTAAAAGGGATGCATTGGATAAAATCATTCACTACATATTTTAATGGATTTATAATTTCTACCCTATTTAATAAACATCATATTAATATTGATTTTACCAAAATTTCATTCAATATAATCATTATTTTCTCATGATTGTTTCCATTTTTGTATGAATGATTCGATATATTATTTTGAAATTTTGATTACATCACCCTAATTAATGTATTCAAGCCACATTAATTGGTTAGTATTTATATATCCAACAAGTATTTGTTATGAAACCAAAAATATGATCCATGTATAATTATACATATATATTTTAATCTTATGAATATGGTATGAGAAATCCACATGTGAAGGTTTATAACTGTATTTTATTGATTAAATATATATTAGTATTTTCTATGAAATAAATTATGATCCCTCACCATTATAGAAAAAATATTATATCTCCAGGATACTAGGATAGATGAAATAAATTACCCTTACTTAGGGATACATTACTCGATATAGAAACCAATTCAAAACAATCTAAAAACCTAAAAAAACTATCAATTACTATATTAAATCGAATAACTTAAGTTACAAAATAAGGTCATGGGAGATGAAAACGTAATCTTATGGTATCATACATATCATATAATGAAAGGCTCTATATCCTAAAATCACTTTACCATATAAATTGTTCATGAAAACTATTCACATTTTATATAGATATTACTAAATAAGAATATAAATGAGTTCATTATAAAAAAATTGTTTTATTTATTTTCCAAGACTTTATATACATATATGACCTCTTTATGTTTTATTTTGAATTAAGCATATAAATTTTTCTATGACATATTATATGAATTTATGTAATAAAATAGATTTTAATTAAATTTTAATATTAATTTACTTTTACTTATATTTCCACATGAAAACTGTAAGACCCCAGTTCTACTAACCCTGAGTTAGTGGATATTTTATTACAATGGTATAAATACATAGAACATAGTCTCAAATATTTTATTAGTATTAGAAAAATACACACAAAATTGAACATTATAATAAATATAAAGATAATCATACATTATCTGATGTAGCATCGCTACCTGGGATCCAATTAACCTATGCCGAAACATATTGGGTAACATGAACTGAAGCATTCCACAACATATACCAGATTCTTCTAACCCATATAAGGGGTGTAATGTTGTAAAATGGGGAGATGGAACCTCATATTTTAGTATAATATATAAAATAATACATAGAAAACAATATGGGAATCATAAAATAAACAGGATCTAAAATGACATGACTGGTAACCCACCATAGTAGAAGAAACATATATGAACAAATATAGGAAATTTAATAATATAATGTAATACAATAAGTAGTTTTAATAATAATCAAAATCCTGCAGGATGTGTAATATACATGATGACCTAGAATATTGATATAAAAGTTTGTAAAGATGGGAAAAGCATATAGAAAATGAATTTCAAAATGTAAAAAAGCGAAAAAATATTTCTCTTCTTGAATTGAGAGTATATACTCAGACCTATTATCCCATGTTCATAGCTATGAATAAATAATATCAAGTATTTACAATAGGGAACTTCCACTTTTCCATACATTTAGTCAAATAATCTATTTGGTTACCAAAGGAGGTCTGGATATGGTGTGAGATAAAATCCCCGTAAACTTCCTCTAACAATTTCTTAGAGTAAACATTCCAATGTACATAGATAAAAAATGTTCATATATAACTGAATAATAATAAATGTTGGGAATAAAAAATTAATAGTTTGCATAGTTTCCTATCAGATACCATGTGTACTTCACCAAAATCAGTTTATACCAGGATAAGGCTGAACAATAGTTGTATATATAGAAACCGATTGAATATGTTGTGTTGTTATATATTTTATCCACCTATATTCTGAAAGTATGTGTGAACGTTTGTAGGAATATACCATAATATTAGGTTCTATGTATTCCTGGGGCATAATAAAGGCATACATGGCCAGTTTAATGATATTTTATGCTCAAGACGAGGGTACAATCCCTAAATCTCTTATTAAATGTAATAATTCATGCTCAACACTTGAGATAAGTTAGTCGATACTGCATGTCAAAATACTAATATAGAGTATTGTGGAACAACATTCCAATCTCCCAAATAAATTAATAATGGTGAGGGACATCATGATCAATACCTGATGTAAGGGATCATGTAAAATCATTCTCAACATAACCCTTAAAATCATTACACATATAATATTTAGGGAATAATTTTTGGGTAAAAATCCCTCAAAGTATCATGGTAGCATTTTTGGGGTGGTTTTGTTTGTTGACAAAGAGGGTTTTCATTTTCTGTTATCAATTTCCAGATATAATGTTAAAAATTACTATTGAAAAAGAACCTTCAAAAAGTAATGTATGATCTTGTGGTTGTGCCAAAAATTAAGATATAAGGTGTGGTCATATTCCAGTGTTTTCCAAATTTTTGGCCCTCAAAATCTATAATGAGGAAAAGAGTTTTTGGAAATTGAACTTGCACGTGAGTATTATGAACGGTTTGAATGTTTTTCTCCATGCATTATTAAACAATATATAATCAAAATATGGAAATTAAATTAAGGGAATACATGTTATGGAGAATCACACAAGGTCACTGGGGTGATAGAGCCTAGAGAAAATAGACTTGAGCACTCAGGGCAGATGTTTAGCATCATGTGCTTAGTGTAACAACCCAATCATGAATTAATAAAAATTCTCATTGATCCTATTAAATGTGTTATTGGAGCTATATAAAACTTTTCACTTCCTTGGTTTTATGTTTTTGGATTTTAATATGCTGTTAGGAATTATGACCATTGATAATATAGTTGTTAAACAATGACCACATGATTAGAATAAATATAGGGCTTTAATAAATACAATTTACATAGAAAAAGAAAGTGATGGCCTCATCCAATAAAATTTGTCCATACGAAGCCCATTTGATGGATCTCAGAAAGGAGGTGGCATCCTATGGCTTCTCTCTTGACCAAAACCAATCCGATCTTCAACACATTAATCTTTAGCAGAACTGCCTATAGGATAAGTGGTAGTTCATAGATATTACCACCTAAGAAATGTTATCTGAGCCACCCCAAGAATCTATCACCATCGCAGACCATAACAGTTGGTCTTATGTGGGTGTTATAAAGGATTATGTAACAATTCCCTAGAATTATGATTATGGACATTATTTTTTGAATAGAGAATATATGTTCATTTTATTATTATTACATAGTAAATAGTTTTTAAAACAAAATTAGTATTTTTAGTTAATATTCAATTATGAAATCCATTTTTATGAATTAATGCATTTTTGAATTAGATAATATTTTAATTAAATATCATTACTAAATTAATTATTATTAAATATAAATGATCGTATAATTTGTATGTATACAATTGTAATTATTATTATGGATTGGAAGCTATTTTTTTCAAAACCCATGAAATTTCAATAAATGACATTTCTTATATTAAAATAAAAATTCACATATTTAGAAAATTAATTATATAAAATGAATATAGTTTTTAGAATATGGACGTCAAAATTATCCAACGGTGATTTTTTCATAATTTTTAGAGACAGTCGAATTTGTGGGTAAAGAGTAGTATCATGATATGTAAAGTTCAATGAGGGTTTACTCATGTTAATTAATGTGAAATGAGGTTTTAATAATGCTCCATGTGTAATGAGACTTATATCATGCTAATACCATGTTAAGTGTTGTTTCCACAGTTCCATGTTATGTTGATCATGCTATATCATTTTTGTATGTTCGTGTTTCTCTTGTGCTCCAATGATAATCTTATTGCCTAACATGTCTTGTATTTTTTATGTTATTCATTTTTTACTCCCTTACTGGTTTTTATATCTCATACAATTTTTATCCATTTCCTCGGGTAATCCTATATAATGTTAAGTATGAAGTAATGTTGTTGTAATGTAAAGTATGTTTTAAATAAAGATGTTGTGGTTTATGTTTTAATTTGCCATGTAATTATCTTAAGCCACAAAGACACTATATTTCTATCTCTTCTATGTTTTATAACATGTATTTTTAATGTAATAAATCGTTCTTATGTCTGTAATAAAAAGAGGAGTTGGTATAGTTGGTATCATAGAGTATGTTTAATAATTTTTGGGTTTAGAAATAGAAAATCATAGTGAAAGCCTTAGGTATAACACTAAATATAATAAAATCATCCCTAAATTTTGGTGATTAATGAGTAAGTGTTTAATCAAGAAAATATATCTTTGTCTAGATATGAGCAGGGAGAGGTGGCTCTGACATAGATGTTCATATGAGTGAAAACCATGGCAAGGAGTTTGGGTTTGACTCGGGGTATCCGGGTATAAGGAAATTGTCTTTGATGCACTCTTGGTTATGACACAACTGAGAGATATAATTCGGTAAATTTATGACCACAGTATGAACCATTATTAATAGAATAAAAAATACCTCAAAGAATATATGTTGGATAGTAGATCATGGATAACATAGAATGATGTTTATAAATTCACAAGTTAAGGAAATAAAATTAATTTATATATCATCCATTTTGGACTTTGGATTACCCTTTTATGGGTTACCCCTAAAATTCATTTTATTCCAATCGATGGCCTGTAATAGGAGGATTCGGGTAACTACCAATGCAAAAATCAATGTGATGACTGTTCTAAAAATATTCCCAATTCGATGGGATCAGGAATAGGGAACTTTGTCCTGATTTCCTCTTTGTTAACTCATTCATGGAATAGAAACAATGGTCAAGAGGAATTTTCACCCCCCATGAAATAAAAATTGTCAATCGATGCCATCATGAGACAATGGCCTCCAACTTTTAATGGATCATCTGATCCCTCAATCTCCGAAAAATGGATCAAATCCATTGAGAATATCTTCTCTGTCATTCAATGATCCAAACAAGATAAGGTTCTTCTAGCTGCTTATCATATGGATGGTGAACCTGATCAACAATGGAAAGGGATCAAAAATATTATTCCTGGGTAGGAGATTAGATAATTGGAATGAAAAGTATTTCCAGGAAATGTTTTTTGATAAATATTTTCCGCACATCATCCAACTTATGATGGAAAACAACTTCATTTCCCTCATGAAAAAATATGACGAAACCATCAAAGCATATGAGGAAAAATTCACAAGGCTTGTACAATATGCCTCGGGAATTATCGTTACCGCTGAATGAAATGTTGAATGTTTCTTTGTTTGGATAAAACCTAGCCTATGGAAATCCATAGAAATCCATGACTTTGAAAGCTATGAGTAAATTTTCTGATGTTAACTCAATGTTGAGATGGAAATCAATGAATCTCAGGGGTATCATGGGGATAAAAACCCTATGGTCGACTTCATTTTTAGAGGTTTGATAGATAAATGTAACAGTCTTATGAAATTCAAGCACCCCACATGACAACGGTGTGAAAGAAGCACCCCGAAAATTTCATGAAGGGGATGAGGAAATGTATTAGTTGTGGAATAGAAGGGTACCTAGATATTGTGTTATGATAAGAGAAAACTATGGATATGATTGAGTATGGGAACGCTCTATTCGACCGTCAATGCGTTTTTCATTACTTCAACTATAAAGAACCATGACACTTTAAAAACCAATTCCACAAGACAATGGATGTCAGAGGCAACCAAAAATCTCAAAGGCAGCAAGTGTGAGCTTCTTCCATCACTACCACCTTTTTGAACCATGACAACAAAGTGGTGACAAGTAGTCTAGTTATTCATTCATGAATAGTTAATTTACTTTTTTATTCTGGTTCTACACATTATTTTATATCTCAAATGCTTAGTAGAACAATCCCAACACCACCAAAAATCATGGAAGTAAAGATGTAGGTGAGTACAGAAAATGGGGAAATCATTTCATCCCATGAATATAACACTCTCATTTCATAATCATGGGACTAAACATCCAGAAGAACTATGTCTTACTCCCTCGAGTGTAATTTGATGAAATTCTTGGTATGGATTGTATTTACTTATATATAGACAACATAAATTTCCATGAGAGGGAACTCATTCTCCATATGAAGAATCTACCCCTAATTTTTTAAAAGTGAAAGGATGAAGACAAATCTTCTTTATTAGAATCATCTCAAGCGTGGATATTACTACCATATGAGTATGCGTATCTGGCTCCGATGATTGATTCTAAGGAAGAAACCATCCTAGAATACATGCCAGTTGTCAGGGAATTCGCTGAAGTATTTCCCAAGGAATTACCTATCATTCCTCCTAGAAGAGATGTTGAATTATCAATTGACCTTATACCTTTGGAATTTACAATATCCATGACTCCATATAGAATGGATTTTGTGGAGTTTTAGGGGCTGAAAAAAAAACTACAGTAGAATCTGGATAAAGAATTTATACGCCCAAGTGTTTCACCATTGGTTTCACCAGTCCTCTTCATCAAGAAGAAGGATGGGTCAATGAACCTTTACATTGATTATCGTGAACTCAAAAAAATCATTATAAATAACATGTATCCACCACTACGAATTTATGAATTGTTAGATCAGATACAAGGAGAACAATACTTCTACAAGGTGGATGTGTGGTCGGGATATTATCAAGTATGGGTGAGAATTGAAGATATCCCCAAGACTACTTTTCATACAATGTATTAGCACAATTAATTCATAATAATTATTTTAGGAATCACCAATGCTCCAAAAATCATCATAGACTTTATGAATAGATTATTTATAGATTACCTTGATAACTTTGTTGTAGTCTTTATAGATGATATCTTAATATACTTTAAATTTAAGGAGGCACATGAGGAGCATCTAATAACTATTCTATAGAACTTAACAAAGGATAGGATCAATGAAATGTATAGGAAGTCTGAGTTATGGTTGAAGGAAGTCTCATTCTTGGGTCATATCATCACAAGCAATGAGATATTTGAGGATCCCTCCAAGACAACTACAATTGAGGGATGGTCGAGGCCAGCATCAGTAACGGATAATCATAGATTCATGGGGTTAGATGGATATTATTTTAAATTTGATATAAATTTATCACAATTTTTCAGCCCTCCTACCAATTTATATCCATAGGGATTAATGTTTAATTGGAGTGATGAATGTGAAGAGTGATTCACGGAGTTGAAAAAGGAGGCTTATCACTACACCAACGCTCACACTCCCAATTAATGGAGAACTATTTCAGGTGTATATTGATGATTAATATAGGTTAATAGGATGTGTGATAATTAAAAATGATAATTTCATATCCTACACCTCAAGGCAGCTGAAATCCATGAGAAAAACTATCTCTCACATGATCTGGAGGTGGTGCTTGTGATCTTTCGGTTGAAAATCTTGCGGTATTATCTCTATTGGGAGAGATGTGAGTTATATACTTATCAAAATAGTCTCAAATATTTATTCACACAAAAAGAGGTTAATATGTTCCAATGAAGATTGATATTTCTCATATAGGATTATGATTGCTCAATGCACTACCATCATGGTAAGGAAAACAATGTGGGAGATTCTCTATGTAGAAAATATCTGGAATCATTATCAGTGATGAGAATTGAAAAGTATTCAATCTTCTTAGATTTGAAGATGATGTACAGAGGAATAATTAATGGAGGAACATCATCAATCCATTCTCAAATTATTTTTCAACCATCCCACATGGAAAAAATAAAGGATGTTCAATTAAAGGATGTAGAAATTTTGAAAATGGTGAAAGCTATCAAAAATAGGAAATCCCCAAAGTTAGTGGCTTTCAATGATGAAATTGTGACATTTGGGTCATGATTATGTGTACCATATGATCCAGAGATAAAGAATGAGATTTTGAATGATGCACATAGCTCATCATTCTCTATTCACCCTGGGAGCACAAAGATGTATCAAGGTCACTGAGAAATCTTTTTATGGGATAATATGAAATAGGATATTTCTGAATTTACATCAAATTTCCTGGTATGTAAGAAAGTGTCTGCTGAGAGCAAAAAGTATAAGGGGATGAGGAAACCACTAACCATACCAACATGTAAGTGGGATAACTTTACCATGGACTTTTTCACTAGACACCCAAGGACATCCCGAGGAAACATGGTTATATGGGTTTTTGTGGATCATCTTATTATGAAATATCACATTATTGTGAATCGAGAGGACTTCTCATTAAATCAACTTCAATGGATTTACATCAAAGTAGTTGTAAGGTTTGATGGATTACTACAACCTATTGTATCTGATCGTGATCTGAGATTCACCTTGAAGTTTTGAAAACGAATCCAACATTCTCTAAGCACTGAACTGAACATCAGTATGGCCAATCATCCTCAAACTGATGGATGATCGGAGAAAACAATTCAGACTCTATAAGATATATTTAGATCATGTTCTATGGTCTTCAAAGGTGTATGGTACCAATATCTTCCACTGGTTAAATTCTCATACAATAATAGTTTCCACTCGAGCATTCGAATGGCAACATATGAAGACCATTATGGGAAAAGGTGCAGAACCCCAATGTGATGGGATTAAGTGGGAGAGCATAATCTTCTAGGACAATAAATGCTATTAGAAATTGTGGATGTGGTGATAACCACTCATTATCATATCAAGGAATCCAAAATTCGATAGAAGAGTTATGCATATAACCATCAATGTGAAATTTAGTTCATAGTTGGAGACATGTTATTTTGACACATATGTCTTTGGAAAAAGGTCATGAGGTTTGGAATAAAAGGGAAATTAAGTCCTAGGTTCATCGAACCCTTTGAGATTCTTTATCATGTCAGTGCCAGGGCCTATCCACTAGCACATACACCTACCATGGCCAAAGTACATGATATCTTTCATTTTTTCCTCCAAAGAAAGTACATACTAGACACTTTACATATACTCTTTTCAGAGGTAGTATTGTTAAAGGATGATATTTCTTATGAGGAGCAGCCAATGAAGATCATGGAATATGGAGATAATGTTCTATGTAACAAGACTACCTACCTGGTCAAGGTATTATGGTGAAACCATAAGTATGAAGAGGAAACATGAGAACTAGATGAGGGAATGAAGGAAAATTACCCACACATTTTTTGGCATAAGATGTAAAACCAAATTTGGAAGGTGGAATTTCATAAGGGGGAATATTGTAATGACCCAGACATTCATTAATGAAAATAACTCTTGATCTAATTAAATAAATTACTATAAATATATAAAAAACATTTCACATCGTTGGTTTTATGTTTTTGGATTTTAAAATACCATTATCAATTGTGATTGTTGCTAATATGGCTGTTAAACAGTGATCACATGAATTGATTAAATATAGGGCTTTAACAAATCCAATTTACCAAGACCAAGGGAGTGATGGCCTCATCTTTTTGAATTGCTGCATAGGAAGCCCATTTGTCGAAGCTTGTAAAGGAGGTGGCATCATTGGGATTCACTCTTTTCCAATCCCATGTCAAGCTTTAACATGTTAAGATTAATAAGAACATCATAGAGGATAAGTGGAAGTTGATAGAGATTACCACCCGAGCGATGTTATCCAAGCCACCCAATGAATTTGTCACTATTGTACACATTACCTTTAAGTATTATGTGGGTTTTATAATGGTCTAATTAACAGGATCCTAGAATTTTGATTCTGTACATTATTTTTTATTGATAATATATGTTCATTATATTATTGTTACATTGTAAATTGTTTTGAAATCAAAAATAGCATTTTTAGTTGAAATTCAATTAAGAAATCTATTTTGAGGAATTAATGGATTTTTGAATAAAACAACATTTTAATTAAATATAATTACTAAATTACTTTTTATTATATATAAATGATCGTAAAATCATTATGTATACAATAGTAATTGTTATTATGGTTTGAAAGCTATTTTTTTGAAACCCCATGAATTTTCAATAAATTACAGTTTTTTCTATTAGTATAAATTCACATATTTAGAAAATTATTTACAAAAAATGAAGATTATTTTTTGAATCAAGATGGAGAAATTACCCAATAGTGAATTTTTCATTATTTGCTATGACAGTCGAATTTTTGGGTAAAGAGTAGTATCATGATACGTCAAGTGCAATGAGGGTTTACTCATGATCTATGTATAATGAGCCTTGGATAATTATAATACCATGTTAAGTGTTGATTCCACATTTCCATGATATGTTAATTATGATTTATCATGCCTTAATGTTCATGTTTCTATTGTGCTCCATTGATATGCTTATTGCCTAAAATGTCTTGTATTCTTTATGTTATGACGTGTTTACTCTCACACTAGGATTTATCTCTCACCCTATTCTTATTCATGACCTCGGGTTATCCCACCAAATATAAGGTATGAAGTAATTTCGTGGTCATGTAATGGAAGGATTCAATAAATATGTTGTGTTTTATGTTTAAAGTTGTCATTTAATTATCATGATCCCCAAAGACACTAGACCGCTCGATCTTCTATGTTATATTAAGTGGAGTTTTTTTAATAAATCATATTTATTTGTCTAATAAAAGTTATGGTTGTTATAATTAGGGTAGAAAGAATTCCTATAAATATGCTACCACCACCCTCATTTTAGAAAAATCTAAACACTTAGAGAAAATTTGATCTCCGGTCATGTAATTGTATTGGGTTCATATGTATATAGTTACTCAGAAGTTACATTCTAGTTGGTTGATGCATGAAAATATTGGTTTCAGAGTAAAAGGGTGTGTTTCTCCCAATTTGTGAGTATAATAAGGGAGTGTCACACATGTTGATAGGTGAAACATTCACTCAAGGCTTAAAGAAGTGTGCAAGTAAACATAGGGTTGCGTGAATGTTTGAAGTTGCTCAGCACATATGTGGTAAAGAAGTATTCCTCAGTGGATTACGGTTCGACATCAATAGTGCATCTAAATATAGTGAATGTTGGATACATTATAGATAATTAAGGGACCTACGAGTCTATAAAATATGAGGGGATCTTCTGAAGAAGCAGTGATCACAAGACAGTTGAGAGAGAGGTGAGCCTTAAAATTTTGATTTGTTCTAAACAAGTAGGGATAGTGAGTCCTCTCAATACATTGTAAACCAATAGTGTGATTTTAGTTACTTTGGTTATTGGAACATCATAGATTTAATGCTCCATGGATGTAGACCAGTGAGGATGAATCAATTAAAATGGTTGTGTCATGAACATGATTTAATTTCTATTCATACTTTTTTATAGGAAAGATAGATAAGATTGTTTTACTTAACCACAAATCAAGATCAAAATGGTAGTTGTTTTCATCAGTCATACCCTAATTCACCGTCTAAAGGTATTTAGCCTAGTAGGACAAACAATATTCACTGTATTTATAATTACTTTTGGGGATCAAAATATGAGAAATATAATCAATATTCCCACTATATAAATGGTTTTCTAAATTCTTATGACCTATATAATAAAATCATGCATCATTAACAGTTGCCTTTCCACACATTATTATTCATTCAATTAATTTATTAAACTCTTGTTCATAATTAAAACAATATTGATTCAAATCCATTCAATTATATGTTAAGGTAGTTCTATAACACATAATGAAAAACAAATAGGAGTTGCATTGGTTAATTAGGTATCTATATAATATAGAGAATATTCCTATTAAAGAAAATAAAAACACTTAAAAATTTATTTTACACTAAATATTTATATTAAAGGTGACCATACATGTGGTGCGAAAAAATTGGTGGCTATAATTGAGGTTGGTAACCTATAAATACTTATTAATGATCCCCAAGAGTTTATTAACATGTTGAAAAATATTTATAATTAATGGCCTCATTTACAAGAAATGCATTGTAATGGATGTCAGTCAACACAATAGAAGTTCTATTTGAAACACACAAAAAACATGGAAAACATTCTGGACCATCTGAAAAAGGGCCTTATATGACTCCTCAACCAATATAAGTTAAAAATTTAGAGTAGTTTGGATGAAAATTTAAGAACAGTCCAATAACCTAAAATAGGAGAATGAGCTCATAAAACAGTAGCATAATAAATCAAATGAGTATTCATGAATAGAAGTAGGTGGATTATATTACTTATTGATGTAGATCCAACACTTTAGATAGTAATTGATTTTGTGTCTGGGTGAGAAATCAAAATAAATGCATAACCATGGTGGGAGGAGAGAATAATGGGATAGGAGATGCTCATGCATGCTAGAAAAGAGAGAATTAAATAGGATTGTTTAGATTTTTATGTTCATTAAGGGAATATTCATAATTTCACCCAAAAGTATTGGGGTTAACAGTTTTGGTAACATGGTTGGCTAAATCTTGTGTGAATCATGCTCAACACACTATCTACAGAGGGACCCTACACCATTAAGGGGAAAAATTTCTCTAAAAATGCACAAATTATGTTAAATACATACATCCAAAATAGACAAAATCCTCCAATGGGAATGCACCTTAGGTTTCAATGTTAAAAATAAACCACACAACCTCTTTCTTTACAAAACATTCCTAAACAGTTACCCTGCATAGTTAGTACTAACCATGTGGTAACCATTCACCCTACCATGTTGATGTTCCAAAGGATCTAATAAATCTGAGAAGGGGGGTTGAATCAATAGTTCATTTTTTACATGTTTCAAATATTTTAGGAACTTATCCCCTAAAACTTATTATGATTTATATCCTTATCAATGTTTATTAAATAATCATTCATGAAAAATTAGGTAATAAAAAAACCAAATGATATTTATATGGTTAGTCCTTAGTGTGCGAACATACTTACTTTTTGTCACAACACTCATGAGTCTATGGAAATCTACTATCATGAATAATTGAATACAACTTGTTTCAAATCCCGTTATACACCATGTATCTTCAGATTGGAAATATTTTGCTAACTCCCTCAGTTTTTTAATTTTTAATTTTCAAAAAATGATCCAATTAAAATGATCCAAACATTGTTGAAACTGCTCCAAAAAATGCCCAGTTACAATCCTCAGTATTATTTGTCTTGGTCGATTCTCTCAATCCGATAATGTTGGATCCAGACATTTTTAATATAATGATGCTGGATTCTCGATCTGATTTCCATCAATACGGTGATTCTGGATTTTGGATCTGATTTGATTTAATACATTGATTCTGGATTCTTGATCTTATTTCATTCAACAAAATGATGTTAGCTTATGTATCAGATTCCATTCAATAAAATGATTCTAGATTCTGGATCTAATTTTTGTTAATACAACGATCTCGAACTCAATCTGTAAAAACACAAACTCTTCTAGAATAATCGAAGAAATTATCCTTAAATTAAGTTGGAACTTTCATTTCAATTATACATCTCTCCACCTTTCAAGTGTGTATAAAATGTCATAAATGATTGAATGATATGATCAGGTATTTATAGGAAACTCATAAATCTCAAGACTCCAAACATCTTTTACTTTCAAAATATATATTTTGACTTCTTCAATTCTCCTTCGATTTCTCTGAGATTTATAGAAAAATTCTATTTTGAGTGTGACCTCTTAATCATTACATTGTAGTCATCTCATTGTGACTATTTTTCAATATTAGAAATTTAATATCTTTTTCAATCTCAACTCATTTTGACATTTTTTTATATTAGCTGATTACATGCTTTTTTAATCTCAGCTCATTACGATCTTTCTCAATCTCATCTCATTATGATCATTTTTAATCTAAGCTCATTATGATCATTTTCAATATGGCTAGATATGATTTACATTGTCCCTTCCCCTTTCCAAATTGTTCCAATCAATCTGGGTATGATAATTTTATAAGTGTTTGATGGAGTATCAGAAGCTATAGTAAATTGGATCCATCGCTTTCTCTCTATTTGAATTCTATATCAAAACAGAAATGTTATGTCCTATTATTTTATAATTATGGTGCTATTTTTCAGGATTTGAGTTTTTTGGATTCACATTATGATTTTCTAAATCTGGTTATATCAGCATTCTGGTGTCGATTTTATGGATCCGATTTTTGTAGGATTCCGGCACTGATTTTTTGGGATCTTGTTTTTGCAGTATTCTAGTGCTAATTTTCTAGATCCTATTTTTGTAAAGTATCAGCAACCAATGGTCCCAGAAAAATTTGAATCCCAATAGGATAGATTTCTTATTACGATGAAATTACCAATATGAGGGAATTATCATTAGAAATTTTTTTGGATTTCATCAATATTGTCAACCATTTCTTCATTGGATTTTATGATCAATGTCTTCAATTTTTTTAGAATGTATTGATTAGGAAATAATCATATAATATTTTTGAATTTATGAAATCTCTCTAACTAATGACTTCACATTCATCGTAAAAAACCCTTTAGCAGCTTCATTTTTTCTCTAATTATAGAAAAAGTAAACATCCAACAAATAGTAAATTCTGACTCTGATTATTTTGGATCTGATTCCTTGAAAAAAACATTTTAAATAAAAAGAAAAGTTTTAAACTAATACAAAAATTTTGTAAAACAATTTTTCAAAAAGGTACATCAATATCCCCATTTGGATTTATTGACAACCCTCAATAAAATTGTTTCCAACACTCAAAAGTTTTCATAACAGATGTTTATTGAATTATTTCAGAACATATCCTTTCTCAAAAATAGTGTCCAGAGAACACAATACTAGATAAACTAATGTTTTCTATGTAATTCCATCCCTCATCAGCAAGAAAATTTTGTTGCCATGTAAAGTTAAAATCTCCTCACTTTTCATTTCATACATTCCTTTTCTCTCCCAAATTTTTTCTTTTCTTAAAATATTTTTCGTTGCATTTTCTTTTCATTCCCTCCACCATTGTAGGATAACCATAGATTCAAATTCAAAAAATAAAGATAACTAATAACTTCTTAAAAAGAAATAATTTGAAACTTTCTCTCCCTAATTATCAACATAATCAAATGAATGGTGGGGGATCATCCTTAAGATATTTAAAAATTAATAGGAGGAGGATGCACATGAATTTAATGCCTCAATTCCACAAAACATTCTTTCCACATTTCTATTGAAAATATGTCATCAATATGATAATTTCTAGAAATTTATTTCGTCAAAAAATATCAAACATTAACATTCTATTTTATAATGTTAAACTTTATATCAATTTTTTTGATCTTCAATTTTTGATAGGATTCTTAGAATGATGGATTTCACTTTTATTATCACAATATATCTTCAATGGTTTAAAATATTTCACATTTATATGATCCAGATAAACATTCATCCACACCATTTGAGTACAATTTTTTGGAATGGTATTAAATTCGAATTCAGTTATGCCCAAGGTTATTGAACATTGTTAATTATTATGAAAACTCACACAACATTCACCCATGAAAAATGTTCCTCTTGAAGTTTATTTTCTATCACTACAATCTCTAGACCAGTCAAGTTCATTATAACCATGAAACATCATCTCATATTATCTTTTCTATAGAAACCCAAGTAAATTTGATCCATTGTCATATTTAAAATTCATTTTGACTTTAAAATATGTGATTCATTTGGATTAAATAAATTCCTAGCACAAAAAGTCAATGCATAAACAACATCTGGCCTTGAAGCCCTAATGTAAAGAAGTATTCTTATCTGCTTCCAAAAGAAATTTTGATTCACACTTATCTCAGGATCATATTTTCTCAACAATTTTCTCATTGATATATGAGTAGAAATGTTTTCATATTCTTTCATCCTGATCATCTATAAAAATTCCTTGGCATACCAATCTTGAGATAAGAAAATGCATTTTTCCTTTTTTTGAACATTAAATATAATGAAAAATGTTAATTCTCCAAACATTGAAATTACAATACTATTTACCATTTCAATAGAAAATGTTTTACAAGGCTCCTCTTCACCCCTAGAAAATATTATATCATTCACATAAAAATTTACAATTAATTTTCTGAAGAAAAAATATTTCACATACATGTTTCTATCAAATTATACTTTAATAAATTTCATTATTCCCAAACAATTTTAAAGCATCGAATACCAAACACATGGAGTTTGTTTTAGTACAAAAAAGAATTATTTAATTTATAAATGTTATTTTGTTCCTCATATAGTAGACACCAAAAGTTTTATCATTGTAAAATTCTTTTACATCCTCACCATTTAAGGAGGACCCTAAATCCATCTGATATTCTTTTTAATTCCAATTACCAACCACTACAAGAAACATTTGAATATTGTCATATCTTGAAATGGGGAAAATGTTTCCTCAAAATCCACACCTTGCACCTGTGAATATATTTTAAAAACATGTCTTTATTTTTTCATACTTCTCAATGCTCATTGAAATTGTTTGAATAAACCCACTTGGTTTACAAAACATTTTTATTGGTTGTCCATGGAACAAGTTCCCATGATTTAATATTCTCAATCTGATTGAACTATTCATTCATAGAATCAACCCATTCTTTATATTGAATAGACTCCGAAATTTATTTTGGTACAACTTTTGATATAAGTGGGGATTTATGCTATAATAGAAACTTCCTTATGTACTTAACCAGAGCCTTTTGATTTCAAATAATGTTTTTGGATCCAAAATGTTTTCATAAGGTAGAAAATTTCAATGTTTTGCTCCCAGCTTCACCTTCTTCACCATATATATCATCTGAATTACATTCACTCTTGTGGGGATTCTCAGGTTTATCCTCCTCAGAATTCTAAATGACTATTCTAATGGAACATTGATTTTAAATTACCTTGATATCATATGAGTCCACAAACTTGTGTAAATGTTTGTTTCATCATTTTTGACTTCTCCCATTTGGTGAATAACCCATGAAAGGTCCCTCCTCTACATTTTCATAAAACATTCAAAAATTCATAATTTTTGTTTTTAGAAAACACAGATTTCCAAATAAATTTGATTATTTTTGTTATACAAAATTTCATAAGGAGTTATGTTGGATTCTGGTCTCAATAAGAATATATTTTGAACATGTACAACAATACTACCATCTTCTCCCCAAAATAACATTGAATGTTTTTATTTTACTATCATACTTATTCCCATTTCAACTAGTATTATATTTTTTATTTTAGATACTCCATTTTTTTAGTATACTGAGAAATATAATGATGCTTGATATCATGCATTCTCAGATTAGTATCAGAATAATTATTTGGGAAATTGGTTCCATTGTTCTCATCTTCTTGATGGAAACCCAATATTATTTCTCAACAAATATTCAAAAGAATTTGAAAATTTCAATAGACATTGACCTGTTCCTCATGAACATGTTATTGTTCATCCAAGTGAAATCATCTATACAAGTGATAATTTATAAATCCTCATTTATTGATTGATTTATCATTAGTCCACACAAATCAGAATGAATAAGCTCAAGTGGTCTGGTAGATTGAATTTTAATTCTCATATGACTTTTTTTAGTCATCATTCCTTTCTGAAAAGTAATACACATATCAACATCTATTCTTTTGAATTATAGAAAATTTCAAACACCACAAACATTAAGATGTTTGTTCAAACATTTTGGAAAAAATTTCCCAAGTATTCAGTGACCCATTTTGTTTTCATCATCCGAACTATTGTAGCATGGGTTATTGAGTTATCCTATTTTGAAGAGTTTCCTATTAGTCCGTTATATTTTTGTAATATATTTTATAACAATTACAATATTTATGATTCTATAATTATTTCTTAAAATTATTTCTTTTCCATCCTCACATAGTGGACTTACAATGAGTATGTTATGTTTTATCCCTTCAACAAGTAGAACTTATTTGATTACAACTTTTCAGAATTAATCTCTTCATGTATGATTCATCTATTTTATAGGGAACTATCATTCATAAAAGTAACTTCTACACCATAGTGACTCGTATCATGTTTAATTATTTTAATGTCACCTTTAATATATAAAGAATAACCACTATCAAGAATCCATGGTTTTTCTTCTTAGTTGTATCAATGTTGTCACAAAAACAAAATCTCTTTCATAAATTTTCATCTTTTCAACTCCCATTTCTATTATATTATAATGAATTATCTTTGGAGGGAGTGTCACACATCTTTAGGCATCATAATTCCATTTATCACATCCTCCAAAAACATCATCCAAACATTCAAATTGATTCTTTGTTAGAAGGTCTCTAATATCGTGAGAATGCACCTTTCCAAATATCTATGAGTTAAGAGAGTTTCTTATTATTATTTAGTATTTCTTCCAATGATCTCAAGAATTAGCCTATGTAATGATATGTTCTGGTGACAATTATAATTTCTATTCCCATAGATTCCACAACACTAGTAACAACCTTCAAATTGTTTTTCTCTATTCAAGAAAGATCTTTCCATATAGAAATGTTCTTGAGGATGGTATCTTCTTTCAGGTATAAAATTATCAGGACGTGGACAATCATTTATTTTGATTGAGTTTTCCACTTTTTTAGAATTGATAGATTTATTACTACCTTTATCCACTAAATAATTCCCAAATACATTTTTTGGAACATTAAATGTTTGAAAAACCAGATGAAATATTGTTTTGGTATTATAATATTTCACGTTTTTCTCATAATGATCCTTCTCAACAATTTTAGATGCCTCGAATTTTAATTTTGTAGATTTTTTGATGTTTTCATCATTAATTTTATTTTTAAATGTTGTATATTTCTCCATTTCATATGAAATAAAGAAATTATTCCAAAAATCATGTGATAAATCATCTTTATCTTTTAAAAATAAAAGTTTAGAATGAAAATTGCCCAGAAATATTGTCATCAGTTTCTTCACAATTATATAATATTCCATGGAATATTTAAATCCTATAATATCTCACGAAATTTCATATAATATATTGACATATTCATCAATTGTTCAATCATCTCTCATTTTTATATCTTCATACTTACTAATCTAGATTTCTAGCATTGCATCCTTGACTTCTGTGTTCCCTTTGAAAACACATTCCAACTTATCCCTCATACTTTTCGAAGTCTTGAGACCCATCATCTTCTGCTAAAAATTATCTTATAAGGAAATAAGTATTGAATTTATAGCGAATCAATCAACTTATATGCTTCCTTTATTAACAAATTTCAGGGGAGAATCTCTCTCTTTAGGTGGAAAACCAATAATAGCATCATCAACAACTTCCAAGAAAAGACATACGAGATATGAAATCATCTTATTTGTCAATCAATAATAACTATTTCCATAGAAAGTTGGAATTCCTATGTTTTTTATAAAATTAATATTACCCATGACAAAGATACAATGAATGAACTGGAAGCTCAGATAACAATAGAAGTTCTAGAGGATTGAATAACAATAGAGATGCGGGGGGGGGGGGTAATCAGTTGTTCAGTTTTTTTATGTTTAAAAACTTTTGAAACTTAACCCCTAAAACCTGTAATGATTTTTATAAATATCAATTTTTCGTAAATACTAATGCATGAAAAAGTATGTATAAATGAAAATCACACAAGATTTACCAGGTTCGACATCAGTGTGAGAACCTACATCCATTCCACAGCCACTATCTTGGATCTATGTAAAACCACTAATAAGAAGAATTGAATATAACTTGTGACAACTCCATTAGATACCTTTTATATCCCTATATGAATGATTATGTTGAGTCCAGTTAGTTTATAATTTGTTATTTTAAAAAAATTATGAAAACAAATGAATAAAAAATTTGAATCAACTGCGCAAAAAAATTCTCAGTCACAATCCTTAGTTCTATTTTTCCGGGTCTGATTCTCTCTATCAAGTGATTCTGGATGTTTATTTTATCAAAAAAACGTTGTTGGATTCTAGATATGATTTACATCAAAACAATTATTTCAAATTCTGTATAAAATTTCATTCATTACAATGATGCAGATTAAGGATTCTAGTTCATTCAATACAATGATGGTCGATTCTGCATCCTATTTCCTTCAAAACAATGATGTTGGATTCTATATGTGATTTGTTTCAATATAATGATTTCAATATCAGTCTAAAAAAATTCAAATACTTTTTTCAAATCTCAAACTAATTTTCATTCGATCAGATTAAAACATTCACTTTAATTATTCATTGCTCTACCTTACACATGTTTGTAGAAATTTTTAAATGAGAAAATGATCCGACTAGGTCTTTATAGGAAACATGAAAATCTCAAATCACCGAAAAAATTCATTTAAAACATCATTTTTGAAATTTTCAATTTTCCTTATATTTCTCCAAGATTTATGAAAAAAATGAAATTAGTGTTTGAAATCGTCAACATTACTTCTTAATAATATCATTACAATGATTTTTCAATCTCATCACATTACGATCTTTTTCAATATCAACTTATTACAATCCTTTTCAATCATATCTCATTACAGTCTTTTACAATGTCATCTCATTGGGATATTCTTCAATCTTATCTCATTAAAATATTTTTCAATCTCAAATCATTATGATCTTTTTCACTCTTTCTACATATGACTATCAGTATCTGTTCTTCTTTCCATCTGGTTTCGATCAATCATGGTATCATCTTTTTAAAAGTGTAGATTAGGAAATCAGAAGCTATAATAAATTGGCTCAATCTATTTCTATCATTATGAATTCTTTCTCAAAACAATAAGTCTATATCATATTGTTTCTGAATTGTAGTGCATATTTTCTGGATCTAGTTTTTGTAGGATTCTAGGGCTGATTTTTTGGATTCGTTTTTTTAGGATTCTAGTGCTGATTTTTTGGATTGGGTTTTTGCCAGATTCTAGTGACAATTTTCTAGATCTGATTTTTGCTGGATTATAGTGCCAAATTTAAAGATCTTATTTTTATAGGATTCTGGTACATATCATTTTCAAATCAATGTTAATACCAATAGTATGGAATTCTTATTACAATGAAATTCCCACTACGATGTAATTCTCATTACGATGAAATTATGAATTTCCTCAAACATCTCCACTATTTCATAAAAGTCTTTTATTTTGAATGTTTTCATGATTCGTGAGGACTTTATGATCAGAAAAGAATCATGCAATTTTTAAATAATGTTTGAAAAAATTATAACTCTTGAATTCACATTATTCATTCAAAACACATAAAAAACATCATTATTTCATTAATTACAGTAAAATTAAACATCTACTTAAAACATTTTAACTCTCATTATTTTGAATATAATTCAAATATATATATATATATAAAGGTTAGTTGTCAACAAATGCAAACATTTTTTAAAAACAAATAAGAATGGAACTTCACTGATTTACCTATGATTTTAAACTCCATGCTCCAAAAAATCCCCAGATGATCATGGGACCTTCCTTTGGTTATAGTCCCTATCTTCCAATAAAAAATAAACGATAAAAATTAGAAAAAAAATGAATCAATACTTTTAAAAAAATAGTTCATTTCAACCTCCACTTATTAAATAAACTCACCATGAAGGTGGTATTCTAAGGGTAATGGTTTATAATCTATGATCAATTATAGCCACTGGACTTGTATATCATTTTCCTAATCCCATGTCTCATTTTTTAATCGGTCGTGCTTCCATAGAAATCACACAAGAGGTACTGACCAACCGCATATTGACTTAAAAATCTAATCCAAAATATGAATTTGATACTCCTTGATGGAAGCATTCATATATAGAAGACCCTTGTTATGTTTTCAAACATTTTAATGGTTTGGATGATATTCGAAAATCTGATATACATTAAAGACATCATGCATTGACCATTATCCATGAGGAAGATATATCTCCTAAACAACTTCTTTGATATTACTCACAACTTCAATGGGTCCAATGAATCATGGTGAATGCTTACCCTACCTCATAATATGTCGATGGCACAACCTAGGTGAGGATCGTAAGAAAATATAATCTCTATCCTTTAACTTAAGAGGTCATAAGTGTCAGTTTTCATATGAATGATATCGAGACTAATCTTCAATCATGTTCTCTCATATAAACTAGAGCTGATCTATAGTATCATAAAGGACGCCATGTCTAAGAATATATACCTCTTCTTCCTTTGACCATCACAGAGATGATCAGAATGGCCTACCATATAAGGCTTCATAGGCTTCCATCTCAATGATGTACTGTGTTTTGTAATCATAGGTGAACTCAACATTGGGTATGATTTTCCTCCCAATAACACTAGAAGTCAACATTGCATTTGTGAATCATGTCCTTTAACACCTAAATTTCACACTCTATTTTTTCCTTGGTCTATGGTTGATAGGATATGATCATAAACACCTGTGTACAATTTTCCTTCTCAACCAATTCAGGAATTAAGACATGAAATGAGAATCCATAGCAGATAAGATATAACATAAAGATCTATGAATATGTATGTCCAACGTGATGTATTTCTTTCCCAACTCATCTATAAAAAAGGTGTCTCGAAGTTCTATAATTGCATAACATTTGTCAACTAATCAATGATAATCCAAACTATATCATTTACAGGATGGGATCTAGGTATTTCATTCCTGAAATCTATATATGTAGAATCCCTTGGTAATGGAAAATGGTAGTAAGATTCCTTCGTATCATTTATGTTCATCCTTCACATTTTTATAGGTGGAACATCAAGTGATGAATCCAACAATATAACATTTCATGGCGGGCCACTAGTACTAGTGACTTCTGTGTCTATACATTTTTGTAACATCGGGATGTACTTCCAAATGTGAGGCATGAAATTTATACATTAGATACTCTCTATTATATGATGGAAACCATACATTCCCATGAAATCATAGGGTCTCATCATCATCCATGATCCAACAAGAAGGAAAGTCATCATCTGAGATTGTTTCCCTTTGTAATAAGCCCTTAGGATCAAAATGTTTCTACATTTTGTCCCATTAAAGAATTATAGATATCATTCCTAATGGTGAAGGGATAGTCTACACATGATCCTCATTATCATCAATGTGTTCCTTTGAAAACAAAACCATGAACTACCACTCACCACTAGACTTTTAAACTACTTGTTTTTCATTTATCTAGCTCTTATCGTCCACTATAAAATCTTCTTTTTTCATGACTTTAGTCATGCAAAAAATAATGGGAATGTATGAACTCAACACATCAGCACTACCTGATATTCATATCATGCTGCATAAATATATACTTGAGGATTCTGTGATCAATGAATAAGAAAAAATCATTTGGTGTGAAAATAGTGTGTCCAATAGTGTAGTGTGGGAACTACAAAAACTATATTGATGTTATGAGTAAGGTAATTCTTCTAATGAGGTATCCACTGATGAGACTCATCTTCCTTGACTCACTCATCATCTATATGAATATCCCCTATCCAAATATATTATTTTTCATTATAAAAATTATAGCTTCTACCCCTCTCTAATCGAATCATGATCAGTTTGGAAGTCAACCTACCCTTAAACTCCGAAAATGAAGCTTCACATTCATAATAACATATGAAATTCACACCCTTTTTTGTTATAATATTAAGGGTGACAGAAAGGACTGAAAAATAATGGATGAATCATCTATAATACTCAGATATACCCGATAAACTATGTATGTCAATGAAGATCTTGAGATACACACATGAAACTATAACTCTCATGTTCTTTGTCTCTAATCAAACTCCTAACACTAATTTGATTTAACCATTGAAGTGAAATTTTTTGATACTGAAGTTTTATTTTTTGAATATTATCATAAATATGTTTATCCCTTATTGAACTTAGTATGATATCATGATTTCTTTTATGGATGTCTTGAGTAAAGAAAAAACACTAAGAGTTTGTCAATAAATACTGCCAAAAATAAATCTAGATACATGTAAAAAAACTAGATTCAATATATCCATGAAAAATATAGGTTTGTTCCTGAGACTGAATGACATGCGTAGGTACTCATAGTGATCATTCATTCTCCTAAAAGATGTTTAATGTAGGTCTGAAGTCCTTACATTCACCTAATGATAGAATGATTTATGATCAATAATTGAGAACACTCTATTATAGGAGCTGATTGAATATGTATTATATTCAAGGCAATGTATACCAGTTCTATATCGTAACATGGTTCAATATACATTAATCCATGAATATCTTGAGGTTACTATCTTCCTTCCAAAAAAATGGACTGGTGAAAACCATGGATATGTGTTGGGGTGTATAATTACATTACCCTCGAGGTCCTCCAATTGTTTCTTTTCCTCCAAATACTCTATTAGTTCCATCATGAATAGAGGAATGGATACTAATTCTACTCATGTAACTAGATCTATGGAAAATTTTACCTATCAAATTAGATGTATCCCAGAAAAGTTATCATGGAAAACATACATTAAGAGATCCACTATTGGAGGGACAAAGTGGGTTTCAACCCAAGAAAATCAAATAAAATATTGGAAGTATGTTCTGTCACACAACCTAAGGTATACTTCTCATTTCCCGCTCGATTCGAAGGATCCTACCATTCTCCTATATAAACATACATATGGCCCTCCGGTTATGTAACTATCACCCTCTAAATAGAGAATTCAATGCGTGCTTGTTTGGGAAATAACCAATATATCCTTATGATATCATCAAACCCTATCATATTGAGGATGAAGAGATTCCATACGAAAAAACATCTTCCTATATGGTGGGTACAATCCTTAAAACATTGAAAGCTCTCAGATCAAATAATCAATGGTGTAACATGCATCCTCATGCCACAGAATTATTCTATATTGATTCTTAGAATATCTATAATCATCTTATATATGAATTAATGTGATGTTAATGTGTTAGATAAACAACCCACTAGAGAATATTTTATTAGAATAGTACCTAAAATAGTACAATGTTAGACAATATACTCATTCGACATAGGATGAACTATTTGTAATTGGCTTGTACTACTGTCTAGAATCTGATCCTGACTTCCCTGAGGAATACTACTCTTATAGAACTGATATTTCTATGTATGATTACTTCTACTTTGACCACCTATTCATCTTGAGTGGTTGGTCATAATAATGTTTATTTATTGATGATATACTACCGGTAAACTATTTAATTTGGGGCTAGTAAAGATACTTTCTCACTAAGCACTCATGGAAAGGTCCAAAAAAAGAACTAGATATGCCCCATACTGTACAATCCCTTATGTTCCACTAGATCTCATAAACACTAAGGTATTTAAATTCTCATCTTCATATATTGGTATCATAACAAGAAGATGTTAGTATCATCAATATGACTCTATCTAGCTCTAGGAGTAGCCTCAAAGAACTATTTCTGCCCACTAGAAATGCACTTCTAGGTCATGGTAATGAACCTCACTTGATTCCACCATCAGCTTCCCAAAGACTTCTCTTACTGATAAGGGCTTGGTTGACTATCTCTGATGTAGTAGTCAGATAGAAAACATTGACCTGTGATTTTATTAAATATACCCACCCATCCTCAAATCACATGGGGATATAATATGACCTCATGTAGTGTCTTCATGAACCATTGTAGCTCAGTAAGACAAGAAGATTACTCCATGATAGAGATGGCTTGTTACCTCAGGTTTATAAACTCTCTATCCCAGTCTTCCATCAGGGTATATAGAATTTAGTATACATAGAAGGTCATTTGGAAATCTTTTGAAAACATATATTCATGTCTATATCCCTAGGTAATAACATCCCACCGCATCTTGGAGGAATCGTGTAGAATATAAGTAGTGTGTTTGACCCTCAGATAAAGAGGAATCTCTATATTCTCATTATATAAATTACAGAATCCAGTCATGACTCTATAGAAATTAGTCACCTATATCCCGAAAATTTGGGGGGATGATGCTTCTAAAACTATCAATTCAGCACTTCTATAGTCAGGTAGGGTCAAGTGACATTTTTCATATTATACATCACCTATAAAATCCCTTCATAAAATAGGGAATTGCTTCTCATATCATGAAGAATATGTGGCACCATAGGAGGTAATATAGCATGGATCACTGGTGGCTCAGGGACAACCAACTTCATTTCCTGGTCGTTACCGCTTTCATGGAATAAAAATCAAGGAAATTGTGGTGTAATGATTCTGTAATATGAAATTCACAACTTAAAATAAATAATAACTGATGTTAATATCATAGATATATTACTAGGAAAGGTATATTACCTTCGTATGAACATATCAAAACTCTATTCTCAAATGTAATCTAGGACTAATAAAAAATAGTAAATCTATAACAACCACTTATAATATAATATGATCTTAACTACCCACTACAATGAATAGGTTTTGGTGTATGTTTCATATCAAACTTATAAGATGACCAATCCATTAAAAAATTGAAATACAATTTAAACATTCTCATTTATGTATAAAAATCCAATTAAACGATTAGATTCGATGGATAACCATTCACAGTTTATAAGGGCCCATAAATGCTATAAAATTACAAGTTTTGTCTAAATAATCAACTCCATATCACATTGCAGCCCATGCAAGTAATGGTCAGTAGATCAGTGTCCCAAAACTGGCTAGTTGTATTTTTTAATTTATCCTATGAAGGACAAAACTATTAGGTTAAGGAAAAAAAATTTAATTTTCACTTTTGTTTTATCATTCTATAAAGAAATGTAAGGAAATTTATAACAATGAATCAAGAACTCATAATATGTGATAGGAAGATACATGAAGAATAATGACATGGAATGGAATAATAAATGGATTATTAATCCCAAGGTGACTATGATGATGCATGAGATATCATGACCTCATTTCATCAGGAAAATTTAAAAAAATCTCATTGTAATAACACCAATAATACTAAAATCATAGTACATGTGGGTCATCACATTATAAAATTCGATCAACATTAACATGAATAATCAATAATAGCAATAACATATCCTGGGTAATTTATGATTTCCCTATAAATATGTTAGCTACTCCTGGGAAGAAGCTCATTTATAAACTTTTATATATCATAATCCCCATTCCAATACCCAAATATTAATAAAAAAATAATTTCACTTTGATACGACTTTGTTACCTCTAGTCTAGAGATCTACTTAACATGTTCCTCGAGCAGATGGGTCACATCAACTCATGTTACCTTTGCGCATGCCATAGTTTGATGACTATCAGTGGGGGTATAAGGTAGTGAAATAGGGATATAATACACTTATACCAGAGTGGGAAAGTTGATATAATAAATAGAAGGCTACAGAAAAAGAATAATATAATGATTTAATAAAATGATAGGACATGTAACCCTCCATAGTTGAAGCATCAAATAAATACATATAAAATAAGCGGAGCCACAGAGGGTAATAAAATAATAAAATGAAATAATAATCATGATACAATAGGCATATTAATATAAAATATTTCATGGAACCCTGATATAAAACGATGTGAAACACGGGAAAATAATATAAAATATGTATTAAAAACTAGGAAAAATGAAAAATACATTTCCTCTACATCATTTTTATATGCTCAGTCCTCTTCTATCAAGCACCATGTTGTACATAAATCCTAAAAATAATTTCATTTGGGTGTATTCAATTTTCCATACCTACATGAAAACTAATATAATTAGGTAGAAAAGGTTAGAGAAGTATGGTGTGAGATAAAACCATTTTAGTCCTCCCCCAACAGTGTCTATAAGTAATATAAATTGAGTAAATAGCTAAAAAATGTACTGATATAAATGAATAATATGCAATGTTGGATATAAAAAAAATAAAAGTCTTCTCAGATATTTATAGGACTCTTACCAAACATCACTTACTTCAGAATATGTAAGGATGAGCTTTATCAGTGACTATATATATTATTTTTTTGTATGTAGGGTTATATACTATATCTAGTAATATTAACAAAGAATGTGAGTATGTAATTAGGAAAATACATGGATTCTTGGTCTTGGCTGGACTCAGCATGTAACACCAGCATCCATAACTAGTCCAATTAGCCGGTTGCATTTAACAGAGGGTACATTACTAGAATATCATAGTGAATGTGAGACATCATTCCCAACACATGAAATATGTGGGTTGGAACATCATTCCCAACACCTAATGTTGTAGAACATGGAATTTCATTTTTATCACCCAGAATATAGTGTAATGGTGAGAGGTGTTAGGTTTACCACCTGATGTAAGGGAGCATGAAACGACATGATCAATATAACCATTAACCATCATTAGACAACCAATATTAATGGAATATTAATAATATTAATATTTACCTGAGGGGTCACCTTATATAAAATATAACCATCAAATAAAATATATAAATTGGAGTCACAATTCGTATGATAAATATAATTATAGAATTCATCATTAGGTGTGTCATTTCAACCAATTATTATTATTTCAATTGTTCCATTTAACTAATTTAAGAATAGAAAACTATCTTATAGAAAAAAATTCAATTATAAGGTAATTTAATTTAATATCATTATAATCCATTAAATTGTGAGGTTCTATGGTCAAATATAAGTCTATATAAGAGAGGGAAAACTCATTTTCAATCAAACACTTTTGATGGGAACAGATATGGTGTCTGTAATAGACAACGAAATCTAAGCCAAAATGTGGTAGAATAAGAGATCAAAAATAAAGGAGGAGATCATCCACATAAGAAATATTTTAAGGAAATAGTTTGTTTTGTATTTTTTACGTTCATTCGAGTTAAATTTGTAATTTCACCCAAATGGACCTACATACAAGGTTTGACTTCATGGATAGAAAAATGATTCAAAAACCATTCTTACCTCAATGTCTAATGAGGGACCATGCATGGTTAAAGCGTGTGTTATACATAACTATGTGAATGCACTAAGAAATTTCTCTATTAAATTTTCCTGAAATCAAAATGTGGTGTGTTCCTCAAGTCACATTCTTACCGATAAACTGTGTGGCCTCCTACTATAAAACGTTCCTTGTATAGTTACTGAACATGGTTAGTACTGACAATGCGAGTACTAGGAGGCTTATCCTATTTTCCCATTCTCATTAACATCAGGCTCTATACAGTCCTTGAATGCTCTGGGGACCATCCATAGTTCGTAGTACACATCTATAAATCCAAGAGAGTGACTGTAATTAAAATAACCAAATTATACCTTCCATAAAACAAGGGACATTACATCTGATAACATGAAAACCGTATTATTTCTATATAAAAATTCATATTTTACACATATTAATCATGTTTTTATAATAAGGAAATTGATAAAATACAAAGTAGTTATCTCAAATTCATTGTCAGGTATAGCGTATAACGGATGTTATCCTACGTATACATAGAATGCATAATTTGAATGGAAGAAAATAATTTTCATATAAAACAGATGTGTCAGCTTAATATATACAAAGATTACAAAATAAAAATTAAATGACTAGATTAAAATAGATGATCTAAGTGTGACAGGATACATAATAGAAGAAATGATAAACATATACTCAAGGCCCTATTGCAAAACATCATATATAAATATGTATAATTATAATAAATACCCAACTAGGTTTTCTCTTGATAACAACTAATGCATCGGGGTTTTATATAATTTTAATCCCCACCCATAACATAACATGATGAATAATTCTATAATATATAGATAATAGATAAAAATATAGGTCATAATGATCTCTAAGGAGCACCATGAATAAATCATGGATAAAAAATAAATAGTTATCCATATAGACATATAGATCTAAATAATATCAATATTTCCGCATTTGAAAGAATTGTATAACTATCACATAGAATATCCCACATTAAATATAGAAATATTTTATATTCTAAATGTATTTCATAGTAACCATTTTCAATGATTTATAACAAGGTAGTAGTGAAGTGTATGTTTATAGTGTACAAATGTCAATAGAAAATAATAAATTATCATGGTTTATAGAGGGTCTATGTATAATCCAATGCATATCTATTATGTGTGTTAGACAAAGAATGATATTAATAAATTAGTTTGTCACCAATTAAAAATTATTTTAATACCTAATATTATAGTTATATAGTTTTTTCCCTAATTACATCCGACCCTAAGCATGCATCAAACTTTTTATCTCAAAACTGGGATATTATTCGTAGAAAACCACATACTCCGTGATTTAAGAAAATTGCATATATTTTATTGATCTTGATGTTACCCATCATTATAACAGCTTATTATAGTAGTATAATGAGATTTAAATGTGATAAATCATTGGCAATATATTATGGAATTTCTTATAATGGAGCATAATAAGATTTATAATGAAAAACATAAGTAAATAGATGGATTGAAAAAAGGATATGAAGATTTGAAACCGTAATGTAATGCTTTATGTATTTATAATTTACCCATTTTTGAGTAAATTATATTTCCTTGATATTTTTTGTTATGTCAGGAACCATGAACTGTTTTTTCAACACACAACACTGGGTTATCTTACGTTATAGAAGACCTTGAGTTTAAAAAAAATGTGATATATTACTAATGTAGTTATTCAAACATGGCTGTTAAAAACTAGCTATTAAAAATAGGAATATGGATAGTAATTAAAAGTAAATATTAGGAATAATGGTTTTATAAAAAGATATAATTTTTACTAAAAATTAATTATTTTATTAAAAACATATATATTTTTTGAAAAAACTATTTTCTAAAAAAGTTATATTTTATAATTTCATTTTTTGGAAAATAATAAAAATTAATTTTACAAAAACATAATTAAATTAATTTCATGAAATAAAATCCTTTTTTTAAATTGGATTTTAAACATTATATTATAGTTAATTTTTAATTTTTTTTGAAAATTTTCATTTTTTATGAATAAAGAAAAATTTTGCATTTTTAATTTAACACATATTTTTCGTTTAAATATTTCATAATTTCAGATTATATTTAAAATTATATTTAATTTACCAGAAGATAAATTATATAAGTTTTAATTAAATATTTGTCTTTAGATATTTTTATATAAAAACACTATAAAATTTTAAACATTTTTTATTTAAAATGTGATTCTCTGTTGCGTCAGTGAGATTAATTTTAAACACATCTTTTTAAATCATTTAATTTAATTAAGAAATAATGATTCCATATTTGGAATAATATTAATTTATATTGTCTAATATGGTCAAATTAATTTTCAACCAAAATTAATATAAAAAAGAGTATAAATTATTTACCATAGTTAGGGGGAAAATGGGTTTACCGAGGGTGTTAAACTAAAATATTACTATATAAAAATAACAAAAAAATTTATAAAAACAATTTTATTACCATTTTTAGACATTACATATTCTAGTTTATATAATTGTATAATATTTGAGCCTTATGACTAGAAAACCTTTTGTTGAATACTTTATTTCAAAAAATATTATGTGTCCCACTGACCCCACTTATAAAAGGCCACCCCTTCTCTTCCCCACTTTTAACACTAATCCCATTTATGATCAGCCAATAACTAGAAAAATAACATACAAAAATACCTCCCATAATACTAGAATATTATCATTCTACGTAACTGAAACCGATGAAGGATTCCTTTCAAACCAAATGTGTCTACATAAAGATTACGTAACTTTCATCACCAAGAATTTTTTTAATTATTTTTTCCTCCACCTACATACAATATTACATAACTATAATGATATTAAAACCATTGTATATTCCATATTGAAAGAAGTTTTTATGTTATTTTCTTGGAATATAATTATATATTCTTCAATAAAATGGGTTATGAACTCATCATTCATGTGTACAGAAATGTATAGTCTTGTGAACCAATGTTAATAATTTCTCTGTTACAAATTATCTTGATTGGTTTAGTTGATGGAACTAATTTATATATATATATATATATCTTTGAGTGTGTGTGTGTATTTGGAATTTTTATACCATTATTATACCACCATATACATTATATCATATATAAAATTTTGTCATTATATTCTGTATGTGATATGATAGTCATTTTTTATACGACAGACAACCGCCTCTTGAAGCCATTAGATTTTTTTTCAACAATGATTTTTATTTAAGATAATAATATGGAATTAAATAAATATATATGATATTAATGAAATAATTATAAAATTAATGACATAATTATTGTTCTCAATTATAATATACCATTTCCTTACTTAAACATTCACTCACTTAGAGATGATAATGACGTTCATTTGTTTGTCGACGCCCACCTTCATGAAGTTATGTGACACAATTTTAATCACCACAACACTTGGGTGATATCAATAGGTATATTTAAAGAAAAATTATTCTATTTATTCTATTATTATAATTATAGATTGATTATGTATTACAACCCTCCTTTCCATTGTGATCATTGAAAAATGTAAATGTTACTTATCTATTTGAACGGACTATGATTTCCTTGCTCAAAATGTTCATCATTTCTCCAAACCGTATATCGTGATTAGAATTAAAAATATAATTTATTTATAAAATTTTTTTTGTAAACATTAATTCAATGGATATTATTGAAGCATGATAATAGTTCAGTGCTGAAAATAACAACTCAGAGCATATACTTAAATCATAACGATTACTACCTGAAATGTGTCATGAAATTAAAATTAAATAGTTAATAAATAGAAATAAGTAAATCATATTTGGTATAATAAATTTATATCTGTTTAAGTAATATATTTTTAATAAATTAATATTTATTATTCCAGATGTTTGAACATGTACGTAAAAATTAAATGCATATGGTGAGGGGTTTTTGTCTCTCTAATTACATTTTTGAGACACTTGACATATTCACTACAAATTTCATTTATGTTGTGAATATATATACCATGAATTTATTTTAAGATGAATGTCCCTAAAATTCTTATTATCTGAATATCCATTTCATTATCTCTAATTCATACGTTTTATGGTTAAAAAGTTACTAAAGAGGTAAGAACATTTTGTCTCAAATTTACTTCATAGATACTAATGGTTATCTTATCCACAAATATTCATTTTCTAGGTGTATGTACAATGAAATTTAAATGTAATATCATAAATTTACATTTCCTCGTAATATTTTATGTTTATATTAATTATATTCTTTAATGTGGGTTACTATTAATTGATACTGATGTTGTGTATAGTTTACCTTACTATCTCATCAATTATCAAGATTATTTATTACACATTCTATAATTATTAAATAAAATAATCCCTCTCATAAAAAATTCATGACATTTTTATCTCTGGTTATGTCGCGAGAATACATTTTCCCCATAGATTTGTTCTCTTTATTTACTCATGATATAAAGAATAATTTTTTTAATAAAAATCATATTTTCGGTCAAAAACATTTTTCTTTTAATATAATTTTTTCTAAGAAACATTATATGTTTTACTAATTTAATAATGATATATTGAATACATCTTTACCCATGATATTCAATTTACAAAATTTTTTAGGGGAATATTTTTTTCAACATTTATGGAATGAATAGAATTCTCTAATATTAGGAACATTATTTTCTTTGAGGAATAATTTATATGATTTTAACGTTATTTTCAATGAATATTATTATTTTTTAAATAAATTAATTTTTTTTATTCTAAGATATTTTTTATTCAAATAATTTCCTATATTATTTTTAAAATTTCATTTATATTTTATCAAGGTTATATTTAATAAAAATTATTTTTGAAATTTATTCTATTTTAAACCGTGTTATTTAATTTTTACTTTATATTTTCTCCAAAAAAAAATTTAAACGGTTTTTAAATCATCCTTTATAACTGATTTGTGTTATTTTCAAGGAAAATTATTTTCAAAATGATTGATTTTTTTAAAAAAAAAAATTTAATGAAGAAAGAATTTTTTTTTGAATTGTGTTAAATGGTATTCAAATATTCAATTATATTATTTAAACATTATTTTAAAATTGAACGATTTTGAAAAAAAATTAAGAGATGTGTTTTTCAACTAAATTTGTTTCCCCTTATGAAACATTCCATGAGTTTTATATGACAAATTAATTATATATCTAACATCAAATACTTTAAATATCCATTGGTTTTGATAGATATACGATCCAATGATACCATTATTATTAGTTCTTTGATTGTTTTATGTTTTTGATGACATGATGTTTATAAAACCTATTTCATTTTCCAAGAGTTATACCATGATGGGATATTTCTGAAACCCACTTCTATTCACTGGTCATGATTTGGTGAAATAATGAAATGATTATGAAGCTCGTCTCTTTTACACAATGTAAGATATGATTAAATATTTATTAAAACCATTTCTTTTCATTGGTTATGTTTTGATTAATATTTTCTGATATTGTGAGAACACATATATCTTATTTTCAATATCTTATGGGTGGATATGATATCTCCCCCAAATTCATTGGGAAAATATTCTTATCTCAAGAGATATATAGGTCTACAATAGGGAGTGAACCTGGTTCAGTAATAGAATTTGTCCTCTATTATTCTCTTGGAAGTTAACCTTGAATACTATGATGGTTTGGGGATTGAATCAATTACACTATGATGATAAGTATTTTACTGGTGTTGGTGTTATTTCTTGACCAGGAGGATTAAAAACCCATTTTGTTCCCTAATATGATTTGTAAGTGAGCATATACTATTGATGAATGAAATTAATATGGTTATTTTTATGGCACAATTCTTTGCCTTTTGAAATTGTTACTCTATAATGAATCATGTTCCTTTATTTTATAATGATTCATGTCTTATGAACTACCAATATTTATTCCAAAACATGTGTTTTTTGTCTATGAAATGTCGGTTATGGTTTACATATATTATTCTCATGTTCTTATACACTTATTCTCACTTTATGTTTATATATTTCCATTTTTTACAACTATTGAGCATCTAAGTTCACCCATTGTTATGTTTCATTTCTCATGGATATGAATAAAGGTTTTATTTAGTGTATATTTATGAAGAGTAATATAAAGGATATTCTATTAGGGAAATATTAAATATCTTTTACTATATTATTATATTTTTTCTAGTATCTAGATACACTAAATGTTTACTATCCATAATGTATTATTTGTATAATGTATTGAATATTCATATAAAAATATTTCTCATATATATTTTATAACTCTAAGTCACTACATTTAATATCATAGTAATGGTTTTTTTACTAAATTGAAAATATTTTCAGAAACAATTAGTGAGATCCCAAGGTATATTAATAAGGATATTTCTAGTAAAATATTTAAGGATATGTCTATGTATGAGTCTAGGAATATATCCATGAATTGTGGTATAACATTGAGTGATTTTTTCGAAAAACAATTATCTTTATATAGATACTACATGAATATTTTTCCTTATTATGGAGGTACCTAGTTGTTGTAACTCCAAAAATGTTGCATTCAGTTAGACTCAGTCATTGCATTGTGCCTAAAAATGTGATTTTCTATACAACTGATTTGACCCTCCCTGGGTAAAGGCATCGAAATTCATTAACACTTTTTGAACCATCAGTATGTATTAAAATATATGGTCACAATGAATCAGGGATTATAAACCTATGGATTCATTGACGGAAAAAAACATTTTTTCATGAATTAAAAATTTTATAAGTGATTTTCAGGATTATTCTTTTTCAAAAATGATTAGTCTTTCTCACACTATACTTATTTGTTTTATTCAATGGCAAGAACCACAAGGAATTGGATTAAAATTGAATTTGATTTATAATATATTGATGAGAATCCAAATGGGATGAGGACTAGGGGGAATGATTTTTGTGATTATTCCTAATTACTTGTCATGTAATATTATTAATAATGTTCTCTATTACCAAATATCATAATCGAAATTAAAGAAAAGGATAATGTTATTTATGAGTTTGGGTATTGGAGACAATTAATGAAATAAGATTTATTCCTCATATCTAGATAATATGGGATGAATAACTCAAGGGAGGTTCTCATATGGGTGAGATAATGATTTACGTATAGTTGGTATGGATAGAGAGTAATATATTACCATGGAAAAATGAAACATTTAATTAATTAAATTGATAGGAATAATGAAATCCATGCGATATCATTGGGGGTTAAAAGTCTCAATTATGGAATGCTTTTATACTATGAAAATCAAAGTCTGTAAGGAAATTAGTATGAATAGAATTGGAAAAAGGGAATATGATTAATGGTTTGGTTGCTGATTATGAAGTGATTACTAATGTCATATTAAAGGAATTTTTTATTAAAAAAATATTATGATGAAATCTTGTTAATAATTATGGATGGATTTGCGTTGAATAAAATATTTATGTATTATAATTCATGGATAATTTTATATGAATCATTAAATATATATGTATTCTTCATTATATGTTTTTTAAAGTCCTTATAAAATATCTTTTAAATAGTACATATGGAATAGAAAAGTTATCTAATAAGGGGTTTAAATTTTTATTAATGGAAGATAACCATTAATATATATGAGATATTGAGATGATGATGTTGGGATAAAGAGTTGAGTGATATAGATAAAGTAAATTGGATATCATTGTTGACCTCTGAACTGATAAATGATATTTTGAAAAATTATTTTTTGTTATCAATGAAGGAGTTAACAACAATATTTAATTTATAAAATATATTCAAATTTACATTTTTTAAATCAGGGAATTAGGATTTATGTATTTTTTTAATTAAGGTTTTATGGTAATTATGTGTTTTAACTTATTTTAATAAAATATATGGCTATAGTATTCAGAAATTTTTTTAAAATAAAATCAATTGATACTTTATGATAATTTGGGTATTAATTTTATGTTTCTTATGATAGATTTAGTGAAATTATTTATAAATTTTTCATTTGGTAATTGTTATAAGGATAATAATTTAAATATTGGATTATGTTGATCTTTGTATGGGGATTTATATATTAATGCATGACATCACTATATGATGGTTTATGCATACTGGATACAAAGTGTAGTCTATTTTATTGTGATGGTAACTAAAGATATTAGAAATGAAATATCATTCTATTTATGGAGAATATGATTTTTCAGTTATCAAAGATAATAAATTCACCCTTTTTCATATAGTTTGAGATTAAGTTGAAATTAATCACAGGAAAACCAAACGTTTAGATTGTATATCTGAAATGCAATGAAATAATGTATGTATATCTTCGTTTAAAAATTATCCAAATTTAGTAAAATGATATTAAAATAAAATTTTGACATGTTATCACAATTTTTGATCATATACAAAAATTTATAATGACTCATGGGTTTATGTGTTTTTAGAAATTAACATTATCTTGTACGAGATCTATGTCACTCTTGATCGGTATTTAAATGTTAGATTTGTCTTTTAAGTCAAGTATTTCACTTTCCACCCATGTAATCTTATGTGGAAACTTAGTGACAAGTTACTTTTGCTAAGATTTATCTTTCAAACCATCCCTTTTAGGGTATGATTTATTATTAATGTTTATAATGTAATTTTCTACGAAAATATTTCAAATGTAAAAAATTTAAATGACTAAGAAAATTGTGAGGAAAAATTTTTATTTTGAAGGGTGTACAATGTAACACCCCATGTTTTTATGGATTTGTATTATTTTAATAAATTAAATTTCATTGATATTGTTTTTTTATACACAAAACCAAGTAGCACTTTCACTATATGAAATACTAGGTTATCCTCCATTACACACGACACTAGGTTTTGAAAAAAAAAATTGATAAATTAATAATATATTCATCCAAACGTGACCATTATAACCAATAATTCTAATATAGAAATATTAATAGTAATAAATAATTTTAAAATATTATGTATAATTACTTTATATAATGAACACATGTTCATAAAAATTGTACTCAATTTTCATTAAGATCGTTATATGTTTTGAAAATACTATTTTCTCTAAATAAAATGAGTTTCTTTATTCCTATAAATTAACAATAATAAAATGAATATTTTGATAATTTTAATAAATGAATTATATAAAAAACATTATTTTAGAAATTATAATTTAAAATTTATCTTAGGTTGAATTTTTGTAATTAATCTGAAATGTTTCATTTTTTGATGAATAGCAAAAAAATAATAAATTTTAATTCAAAACAACCATTTAATTTATATAATTTATAATTTTAGATTATTTGTAAATTTTCATTGAAAGTAAGATTATTTAAATTATAAATATTTGAATAAAATTTAGGTTTTGAAATTAATTTCTTTATGAAATGTGTTATTAAATCATTGTAATTTTTTGACATTTTCTCATCAAAAGTTGGTTTTCACATCTCATCTGCATTATTAATTGAAAATAAAAACATTTTGAATCCTTGAATGGAATTTTTTAAATTGATTAATTTTTTGGAATAATAATAATTTATTTTATATAAAATGGTGTAATAATTATATACCAAAATATATATGAAAATATTAAAAATTCTTTAATTTGGTTAATATAAAAATGGGATTCTTGGGGGTGGGGTGGGGTTAAACTAAATATAAAGGGTAAAAATTGAAAAAAAAAATTCCCAAAACCAATTTTATGGACTATATCAAATATATATCATATATTCTCTATAATATTCCATTATCGGAGAATTATTATGTTAAAAAATTTCAATGAAATTTGTTCTTTCTAAAAGATTAAACTGTGACAATCGCCTAACTTATAAAAGGAACCCCCTTATCCTCTACATTTCACATAATAAAAAACATTTGGTTATGAATAATACCTACCCAGATCACATTCAAATATCCCTCTTATCATCCTAGATGACTTATTTTGGACATAAGTATAGCATATGAAGGCTTGTAATGAAAACTTATAGAGGATGTATAAAGAAGAGGTAATGGTGTTCAATGAGATTTTTTTTATTTTCTCCTCCACATCCATAAATTCATATATAAAATGATGATATATAATAATCATTATATATTATATACCAATATGTTGTTTTGATTTTTTATGACCTATATTAATATCATTATCTATCAAATGGGTTATAAAATCACCATTTGTGGGTATGGAGGACCACCGCCTCGTGAACCAATGTAATTCATTTTTCTATTACCACCTCTCAAGGATGGGTACGATAATTGATATGAATTGTATATATGATATTAATAACAGTTTCATACATTTAATTTCATTATATCTTATTTTCATTTTTAATTTTAGTTCCTTAGGGGACACGATAATTTCATTCGTGTGTATGGTTGTTTACCAACTTACCAAGTGATGTGTTTCATTTTCATTAACTGATTACATGGAAGATAATAGGGATAGTGTTGATAAATTTGTATGATAATCATAAAATAAGTATTATATTCATGAAATATTAATCATTGTAAAATGATAATTTACCATTTGTTTCTTACCTTTTAACTAATTGAAATATGATAATGTCACTCATGTATGTGTGGACTACCGCCTTTACAAAGTGATGTGACTCTATTTTCATCATCACACCAATTCTATTATATGAATTTCTATATCTAAAGAAAAAATATATTATTTATTATATTGTGATCATTATTTAAATATAATATATTATTTACTTCCATTCCATAATGATCTTTGAAAAAAGGGAAATGTTACTCATGCGTATGTATAGCCTACACTCCTCATGATCATAATATACAACATTTTCCAATACAATAATTTATTATTAGTATTAAAAGTATAATAGATGTATAAATATAATAATTATTTCATTATTATTGTTTTTTATATGATTGAACCATGATAAATGTTTGTGGAGTGAATATAAAAAATCAAAACATATATGAGAAGTAAAAAATTTATTAGCTATAACCTAAAATTAACATTGAATTAAATAGGTAATAAAATGTTATTTGTAAAAAATATATGTTATGATATATGTGAATTTGGTTATATAATATAATATTAATAAGATTATATTTATTATAATCCAGTTTTGAATGTGTACGAAAAATGTCAAGGCATACGGTTAGGGATTTTGATATCACTTTTTAAACATGTGAGCCAAATTTCATATTCACCACCTTTTTAATTAATGTAGTGTATATACTACCAATTTTTTTTATTTTTTTATTATTAACCTTAAAATAATGGGGATTTGCATTTCTATTACACGATCTCTCTTTATTCGGGTTTACGCCTCTAAGGTTCCCAAAGTGGTAAGTTACTTTTATCTCAATTTTCATTTTTTGTGACATGTTGATATGTTACGAACCTATCATATTTTAACAGGATTAAATACTTCCCCATTGAAATTATTATCAGGAATTTTTTTATCCACTTTATTTTTTTATTTATTATATTTATGTTCCATCATGGGGATTATATTTTAATTTTACTAAAGGTATATTGAATTTTTGTTACAATATCTTCATTTAATTGTATTGTTGTTGACTATGTTTCAGATGATTAATCATATAATTCATATTAAAAACTAATGAGTTTTCTCATCACCTGTTATTTTATTAGAATAAATATTTTCTCTTTACTATCTACTCTTCTTATAAATGAGAAATAAAAAATCAATGTTTCTATAAATAGACATTTTTTTTAAGAAAATAAATTTTTCATCTAAAATTTTATTTTTAGATATTTTTTCTAATTTCTTTTAACATTTATCAAGTAATATATTATTAAAAATTTTACCCATGATTTTGTTTTTTCAAAACAAAATTCAATGAACTCTATTTTTTAAATTGTATGGAATGAATGATATTTTCTTCCATCATAAACATTATCTTCATTGAAGCTATATTTATAAGTTTTTGAAGGATATTTTCTAATGATAAGTATTTTCAAAAAGATTCTATTTTGAAATGATTTTTTTATTTGAAATTATTATTCTCTAAAAAAATGTAATAAATGATTATTAATTAATCCTTTAAATTTTTTCAATGTTATTTTCAGTGATATATTTTCAAATTGTTTAAATTTTTATGAAAACAATTTTCAAAGTGGAAAGTATATTTTCCTCAAGAAATAAATTATATGGTTTTTGTGTGTAAATTATATGTTTTGAAGATTATTTTGGATGAAAATATTTTTGTAAAAGTTTAATTATTTTGAAAGTAATTTTTAAAATAGAAATTTTATTTTCCTTGTTAAATATTATAAAATATTTTTAGAGATTCCATTAAGTTAATTTAGGGTTACGTAGAAATAAAATATTTTATCAACTATTTTTTTTAAAAATATTTTTAATGAAAAATGATTTTCCTTAGGAAACATTCAAAATTATTTCTTTGAAAATAAATCTATTTCTTATGTTACATCCTTTGTGGTTCATTATTCTCAACTATAAATTTTATACAATGATAATAGTATTATTCTTTATCTGAATGGTTTATGGTTATGACAACATGATATTTATGAAATCTATTTATTTGTCCCTGGGCTATACCATGATATAATTATTATAAAAATCTCTCTTTTTCATGGGTTAGGATTTTATAAAATGATGAAATGATTATGAATCCTTTAAATATTCCATGGATTATGATATGATGAATTTTTTATGAAAACCATTACATTTCATGGGTTATTATTTATTGAATATTTTATAATATTGTGAATCTTGTGTGTATTATTTTAATTATATAGAATGGGGGACCTATATCTCCCTCGAATTCCTGGATTAATGAATTATATATCATGAGATATATAGGACTGGAATTGGTAGTGAACCTGGTTTTGTAAGGGATTTACTCTTCAATAATGGTCTTGGGAGGGAACATGACTTTTATAATGGTTTTGTAAATGATCCAGTTCCACTATGATGAAATGGATTCCACTGGGGATGGTGATTTTTCTTTCCCATGATGTGTATCAACCCATAGAGATCCCAAATATGTTTCAAAAGTGAGCATTGGATATTAAGGATATTATTTTATATGATTTTTGGTATGCTAAAATTAATTGATGTATGTCAATTTTATAATCTCATGACTCATGTTCCTTGATTTCCTTAGGATGCATGTCTTATGAACAATATGGATTTATTCCATGACTGATATTTATGATTTATGATAACCATGGATTGATTTTTATCTATTATTATCCCATCCTAATACCCTTATGATCAGGTTATTATGATGTATTTTGAATATTTATGCATACTAAGTATCTGATATCACCCTTTATTATGATTAACTTCCCCAGGGTATGAAGAATGATTTTATATAGGGTATTTCACTGAGGAGTAATAATGGGATGATTTTTCTGTGAAGAATTGATTATATATCACATGATATAAAGATTGTGCAAATAGTCTCCAAATACATTAAACTATTCTGGTCCATGTATGTGTGTTTGTCTACTGTGTTGAGTAGTCATCTAAAATTATGTAATTTCTATGTCTGATAATCCTTGGTCACCATACATACATTTCAATGTAGCTTCGTAATGAATTATAGGGTAACCATATAACTTTATAATCTCTATGGATAGACTCATATGTTTTGAAATAAGTAATAATATTTACGTGACGTATTTAGATTGGATTGGATGGTGATGATACGTTCATGTTTATAGAAAATTCTAGGCAATTATTTTTTTTTATTTCAAATCACGTTTCCTATATCCTTGGCTACAAAATAGAGTGAAAATCAATTATCCTCATGTTATATTATCCCTTGGTTTTTTATATATATGGTATGGTTATTTTATTTTAATTATTTTAGAAAAAATACTCCTATAAAATATATTATTTTTTATAAAGCAAAAATTATTTTCAAAGTGAAATGATTTAAAATATTAATCTATACATTAAATTTTAATGATTCATTATAGGATTGTATAAGTTATTTTATTTTTGATTTTTTTATTTTTTAATAAGAAATCCAATATTTTGTTGAGATTCATTTTATTATTTTTACATCATTTAATTCAGTATACTATCATAATTCGAACCATAATCTTTAATTATATTTCACGTTGCACCTATAAATTCTTCCATCCTGAATTTTTTTTAAAAATTTACTATTGGATAATTTTGATACATTTTATCCAGATTTAACATTATTTTAAGAATACAATTCTTCTTATATTATATTTATACCTTTTAAAAACAATATATTTTTCAAAATAAAGATTTTCGTGATAAAATTTTGAAAAAACATTATTATAGAAAAAAATTAAATTCATATGAATGTAATTATAAAACTATTCAACGGTGAATAAAATTTTTAAAAATCATTATATATATTATTATCCAATTATTTTATTCCTTTTTATCAAGACATTCTGTAATAACTACTACGTTAGATTAAAATTATCCAATGACAACTGTCATATTTGTAATAACACAGGTAATAGTAGAATAATCATTTTTCAAATTTATTATAATTTATGAAAAACGATATTAATTAAATGGGACAATAGTTTAAATATCATATATGATAAATCATTTTTTGTGGTTATAAACATTATATGTCAAAAAGACTATTTTCTCACCTTTGGAGGGTGCACATGTTTTAAATGTAGTTTTTTATAGTTTTAGAAATTCTATTTTAAAAAATTATCGTCTTATTTAACACCAGTATATCAAAATTTTCTTTGGAAAAAGTTTTTGTATTTTTTAATGAAGTTTCATATTTTGATTAATAGTGAAAAATATAGTATAATAATTTAAAATAGTATTTTCATGAAAATAATTTATTGTGTTAGGTTATATTTTCAAATTTTCTTAATCTATAATTAGATATTTTATATTATTTAATCTAACATAGTTCATTAATTCAATATCACATTGAAATTGGATATAAAAACGTTGTTAGGTTTTGAAATTTTTACATTAAAAATTGGATTCATTATTCTGTAAATGTTGTTAATTATTGATTACATTCAGAAATTTTAATGGTTATAATTTAAAAAAATTATATCCATATTTGGAAACAAAATATCAAATTCAAGAAAATAGGTCCCTTTATTTTTTAAATTAATGAATTGTAACTTTAGTAATTTTATATTTACATGATTAAAGAAAAATTGTATAATTAAGGGTAAAATAATATTATAAATATTATTAAATTAACCTAACACTTTACTAAAAGGTACGGTAGAACAATCTTCTTATAGGTGTTATGTTTTTAATCAAAATAGATTGTTTGAAAGAGAGATATAGTTTTAATTATGTGTATCTATTTTACATCCTCTCCCCCTTTATTAAAATATTTTTTCACTATTATGAAATAATAAATCAAATATTCTAAATATAATGAGATTTTATTTCATTAATATAATCACCCAAATCCATTTCCATTTCCATAAAATGAGAAAAGAATTAATTTTTTGTGCGAACGATGGACCATCACCTCGCAAAAAGATATAATTTGTTTTCCATCATTGTCTATTAAGATAAGTTATAATTATGGAATGAATTTTTATTTAGGATATTCATGACCTATTTATCATTATGTAAAAATAATGTATCATTTATATTATTACCTTTCCATAAACATAAAAATTATAATTTCATTCGTGTGTATGTGTGAACTATCACATCCACGATGCGATGGGATATGTTTTTCATGTCCAAATAACATGGTAAATATATATAACAATATTTATATTATTAATGGTGTATTAATGATAAAAAATCATTTTATTAAGATAAAACTATGATTACCATCTTTCTTTAATGATCACTAGATAACAGAATTGTTACTCAAGCAAATGTACGACCTAACATCTCCAATATTTTAATGTATTTCATTTGTCATAACAATAAAAAATTCTTTTATTTGAAAAATAATTATTTTATAAAATTGATTATTATTTAATGAATTTTATTCTGGATATTATGGGCTCATGAATATTTTTCTATAGGCATCATGTCAATGTCATTATAGACTCAAGTATCAAATATCATCTAAATTCTAGGTGTGTAGTTAAATAATTGTGTAATTGTTATAACATGATAATAAGTTATATTAAAGGGATTGTTAAAATTAAAAATGTTATAAATCAAATATTTGACTAATATAAGTTTTTTATTTAAGAATATAATGGTTGTTGTGATGAATCATTATTACAGTAATGTACATCATCTAAATCCCCATTCATTGAGATATATTTCAATGTTATACACCCATATTAAATTATAAGGTGAGTAAGAAACCCCTTATAATATTAATTACATTCAATGACTTCCGAAAAAATATTTTTATTATTTCATTATAGGGATTTTTAATTTATTTAGAAATGTAAAAAGGAATAATTGTTAGCATATATGGTGAAAATGAATATTCCACTGCCATAACCGTAATTTGATATCTGAATTCCATTATAGGCCATAGTTTTTTAAAAGAAAAAATAAATCCTTTTATCAATTTTTTTAAATTTTGGTATTGAATGTTTTTTTGGAAATGGATTTATTATTTCAATATCTTGAAATTATTTCTTATTATTTTAAATTAAATATTATAAGTGAAATGATGGAAATTGAAATCTTTTATATGTTATGATTATATAATGGTACTTGGATATTTTAGAGGTGGTTATGTTATAAACTAGGATTAGTTTTTTCCATCATAACATAAGGATGGGCAGTTATGTTATAATCTCAAAGGCATTGGGTATTTAAGAAATATAAATGGATATTCCATCTGTATAAGTGAAATGATTATTAGTTAACCACATAGTTTTTACAATTATAAGAGTGATAAGTATAATTGTGTCCCAAGACACCGTTATGTGATATATACTATTGATATGAGTTATTGTGTAATATTATGATTACTAAAAGGCTAGGAAATGATATTATTTTTAGAGGAAATTATTTACAAATTTTTAATGGTGATACTTAATACGTTATGATAAAATTTTCTTGGGTTTTATTTTTTCACATGACTAAAATTTTTCCTTCCTTTTGAATACCTTAACGAGATTATTGAGCTAATCTAAACTTTTAAACTGTTACTCATAGGGTTTAAATACTGGTAGGAGATATAAAAATGTCATGATTAAAGTTATGATGATTTATAATGAAAAGTAAATGATGTTTCATTATAAAATATATCCATTTTTTATGAAATGGATACTATTTTAGTTGAATCCACATTTTATTAATTTGTAATGTTTTATCCTATATTCTATAAAACATTAAACATAAAAAGATCCTAAATATAAAATAATCTATGTTTCTTGAAAAAAATTCAATATTATATAATGTTTAAGAAATGGGGCCATATAGCATGTATAAAATGTTGGTTTAGATAACTATAGAGGTTTGGGTAATATTAATGGATTTACCTCAAATGGTTTATATTATGGTCAAGTGAAAATGTTATTGAATTTTATGATTACCATGTTGCTTCATCTAAAATTTTATTTTTCAGAATTTTTTACCATAGAGGAAATGGAGGAGTTTTAGTGGGACGAAACATATAGGAAAACAACCTTCTGATTCAACATCCTCAGATGGTTCGAATTTGAACTGAGTAGTTTACTCCAATGATGGATCGATTGACATAGGATAAATATTGTTGTATTTTTCATTAAAGTTAACAACTAGATCTACCTCAAATGAACATGACAAGGTTGATAATTTTAAGAGATAGAGACCCCCATCATTTAATGTATCAATTGGCCCCATGATAGAGAAAGGATGGATTAAATATCTGGAAACGATATTTGACATCATGGGTTATTCATATCACCAAAATGTAACTCTTTCAATTTATAATTCTGAAAGTGAATTCAGTTAGTGGTTGTTAGTAGTTGTGAAAATATATGGAATTAAAGACCTCATTTCCTTGGAGTGGGATGAATTTAAGAATATATTCCTTCAAAATTATTTACCTAAGACTGTTCAACTTAGGTTGGAAAATAATTCGTGGAATTGACATGAAAGGATGAATATTTGGTTGCATAATATAATAAAAATTTGGCTTATTTGGAAGAGTACAACCCAAATTTTAGTCTGCATATTGATAGTATTTGAAAACATATACTGGGTATTGAATCTGATATATCGAAGTGCATTCTCTTCTCATGAGTTATAATTCTCTGAGAAACTTGTTCGATGTTCTAAAAATGTTGAAATGTATTATTCTGATGATCATGTACCCCATGAAATTATGTAAAAAAATTGGTCCATTTGAAAGGAAATGGGAAATAATTCCTCAGTGATGTTTGGAGGAGAGAAAACTACATTTCCATCTTGTGAGAATTGTGGTAAAAAGAATACTGAAAAAAATGTTTCATTTTCTTTGATGTTCTTATGATCTAGTATCATTGGTCATATTTCTCATTACCATAAGGAAGATGATCATGAAATAAATGAAAAGATAACGATAATATGTTTAGTTCAAATAAGATAGTTAATTATACCAATGTATGTCCATATATGATTACCAAGGTTGAAAACGATAAAGATAGAATGAAATATGGTGATAAAAAATTATTTTCTAATACTTTTATTGACATTGGGACATAAAATAAAATTTTTATAGAAATATTACATGTATTTTTAAAATATTCCAATTCTCTTTTTGACTCCTTATTTTTTCATTCATTAATTTTTAAGATTATATAAATTAAATGAGACATACGGCGTAATAAATATTTTATAGAACTTTTGGTAAAACTCTTTCTAAAAGTATTAAAGAAATAAAGATTTGTAGGAATCTTCCATTTTTCATTTTTGAAATGGTTATTCCAGTAAATCTTGTTGGACATCCCATAGTGTAGTTTTATAAAATTTTGGGTATAGATTGGATTTTACATTATCCTGATATAAATTATTTCATTGAAAAAAATGTTTTCATTAATGATTTTATAAATCTTATAACATACCAAGAAAAGGATATATTGATTTTGGATGGAAATGAAATTTCCCTACCCCATGTTTTTGAAAAGAAGGAAAAAGTTATAATTAGTGAAATCCCCAGAGTAAATGAATTTATGGATGTTTTTATTGATTAATTCCATTTTTTGTTCCTAATCGAGAAGTTGAATTAATTATAGATTGAATTCGTCATGGTAAGCTTATATTTATGCCACATTATCAAATGGATAAATTATAACTGGTTGAATTAAAAAATAGTTTCCATATTTCCTTGATAAATGATTCATTAGACCTATAACATCACCATGGGGGGCTCTTATTTTTTTTAAAAAAGTTATTTGTTTCCATGAGACTTTGTATTTATTATAGAGCCTAGAATAACATAACCATTATGGACTAGTGTCCATTACCACATATAAATGATTTATTTGATCATCTATAGGGATCTCAATTTTTCTCTAAGATCAATTAGTGTTTTTGGAACTATCAACTAAATTAGTAGAGGGATGACATTCCAATGATAGGGTTTTGGATGAGATAGAGAAATTAGGAGTTTAGAGTTGTTCCCTTTGTGTTATCTAATACACCATCAATATTAATGAATTATATGAATAGAGTATTCCATAATTTTTTGGATTAGATTTTTGTTATGTTTATTGTTGATATTTTGAAATATTATGTAATCTAGGATGAACAATAATGGAACTAAATAATTGTTTTTTGAAAAACATAAACAAAAAGAAACTATATGGAATGTTTAGTTAGAGTGAGAATTTTTGAAGAAAAAAATATTTCTATTTGATACATTATTTCTAAATATGGAATAACTGTTGACCATTCTAAATAAAAATTTGTCAAAGAGTGGCCAAGATTTCCCAATATCACAATGATTTATAGTTTTCAAATATTAGCGGGTTATTAAAAATGGTTTCATGATAAAATTTCTTGGTTATATAGAACATTAAATAAGTTAACACATAAGGCCTTGGTTTTTTCCTAATGGGGAATTTATTATCTACATTGATACTTAATTAAAAGGCCTTGGTTTTTTTCAAATGAATAATGATAAGGTAATTTATATCCTTCGCATTTCATGAAGCCTCATGAGTTAAATTACACTACACATGATTTGAAATTAGTCTATTTTTTAAAAAATTTAGAGGCATCATTTTTATGGATATAAGTGTGACATATTTGTTACTAAATAAAATTTGAAATTTATATTCACTAAAAATGAATTGAACATGAGATTTAAGAGATCACTAGAACAAATTCACGTTTATGATTTCACATTTCTTTTCCATCCTATAAAAGAAACTAAATTGAGTGATGCTTATTTTCGATAATGTAATGCTACATTAACCATGATATGTTTAGAACATGGACTTTTGGTTGAGGATTTGATAAATTTTGGATTGGAAGTCGTTAGAGTAGGAAATACCTCTATTTTGTTTCAGGTGTCAATGAAATCGTCTTTATTAGACATGATTAAGAATGCGTGGAAGGAAGACCATGAGTTTTAAAAAAGATATAATTGGTTAAAATTGGATAGACTATAGAATTTTTCATAGATTAAGATTGTGTATTGAGAATTGGGAAGAGATTATGTGTACCCTTTGATTCCTAGTTGAAGAAATGTTTTTTATGTAAACCTCATTGTTCTATATTTTATGTTCATCATTGATGTACTAATATGTACATATAGCATCTAGGGTTTTACTAGTGGGACGATATGAAAATATATATTTATGGAATTACCAAGAATTATTTGAATTTTTGAAATGTTAAACCAGAATGATAGTTATCAAAGGGGATGATTCAGCTTATTTTAGTGCTATGGTGGAAATGGAAAAATATTTCAATCGATTTCATAGTGGGATTTCCAAATAAATTTCCATGTTACATTTTGATATAGGTTATTATTGATCGATAGACTAATTATTCACATTTTCTTTATATTCGATACACTCGAATTGTAGGTCATCTTTCTTGGATATATCATAATGTAATATTTAGATTATATGTATTTCCTCAATCCATTGTATCTGGATATTATTTGAGGTTTACTTATTACTTTTATAATGTCCTTCATAGGATATTGTGTACTGAATGAAATTATAGTAAAACATTTCATCCTCAATTAGATGGGATGTCAGAAATTAAAATTCATAACTTAGAGTATATGTTATATGCTTGTTAAATAGATTACCCGGGAAGTTAGAATCAATATATTTATATATTTGTTTTATATTATAATAATATATTTTATTCCAATATAAATATTGAATAATTTGAGGAATTATATGGAAAGCAGTGTGGAACTCTAGAATTTTGGGATGAAGTGGGTGAAAGGATGATGATGGGCCAGAATTTGGAAAAGAAATGAAAAAAACATTTTATTTAGAAACAAATGATTAGATCCCAGAGTATGTATAAACATTATGTAAAAACTGGACAGAGGATATTTATTTCATGGTATTTGATCATGTCTTTCTCAATGTTTATCTATGGAAATTTTTGTTGTGATTTTGTAATAAAGGGCATGAGAGTCCACGGTGAATTGGACTCTATGATATCTTAGGTAATGTTTGATCAATTTCCTATCGAGTATAATTGCTTCCAAGTTTATCCTAGGTAGAAAACGTTTACATGATTCAATGTTTTGAATGTATAAACTAGTTCCATGTCATATTTATAGTCCATAAGTAGCTTAGTTAGAAGAGAATAATTCTTTATGGAATAACTAGTACATATTGTTGAACATATAAAGAAGGTATTGTGAAATAAGTTGAATCATCAGTATATGGTTTCTTGTAAAACCCATTTGGTTGAAGAGGTAACATGGGAATCTAAAAATTATAATCGGGAAAGATATCCTTAATTATTTCATAATTAAAGAAAATTGTGATAATAGAATTTCAAAAGGGGGGAAGAATGTTAATACCCAAAAAATGAGAGAATAATCCTATTTCATATTTATTAATATTTATCCTTTTAATATTAATTAAAATAGGAAATTTCTTCAATATCATATATGATAAATCCATTTTTATGGTTGAAAATATTTTTTCCCTAAAAAGTTAGTTTTGATGTCTTTTAATAGGGAATTTTTTTTAAATCTAGTTTTGAAACTATTGTAAATTATATTTTAAAAAATAAAAAACATAAAAAAGTGTAATAGAAAAAAATTATGGTGGAATATTTTGTATTTCTTTGATAAGTTTCATGTTTTTAGGAATAATGAAAAAATACTGCATTTTAATTATATATGTATTTTTTAGAAAATTTATTTATAGTGTTTAATTATATTTTATAATTATTTTAATATTTATTTAGATAAGTTATTATAATTTAATTCAATTTAGGTCATTTTAATTATTCTAACATTGAAATTGGATATAAAAATGTTGTTCACTTTTGAATATTTTTATTTTAAAAACATGCTTACCTATTCAGTTAACATGACTAATTTTTAATTATTTACTAAAATTTATTATATTTTAATTTTTGAAAAATTTCTTCAGTATTTAGAATTAATATTCCAAAATTTATTAAATAGGTACCAATTTTTATGGATATTATGGATAGTAACATTAGTAATTTTTTCATTTACATGGTTAAAGATAAATATGGTAATTACAAGTACAAATAAAACAAAATTATTAAATCACACAAAAAAATAAAAATTTTAATTGGATATGTTTATGTTAAAACTACTATCATCCTTGGGTATAATTTATATCATTTGGAATCCAATTTTTTGAGATTAGGACATTAATAATATTATATTCAAAGAAAAGTCAATTTTCCCACTTTAGTTTTAAAAATAAAATATTTTTAATATGGGATTATATATGGGCTCTCTTCAACTATAAATGATATTTTGTAAGATATTTTTATTATTTTGATAATTTTTTTCTAGTTTTATGTGAAAAAATATTAAAATTAATGGTTTGCACAATAATGATATAGTAATTGTTTATTTAAAAGTAATATCAAATTAATGATATTAGACATACTAAAATAATTATAATTTTAGATGACTAATTACATAAATGATTGTTTTATATCTCTTTCACCATTATTTATGTTTTAGATTTTTTTGGTTATAATTTATCTTGTTTTTATGATATTTTTAAAAATTCATGTAATGAATATTGTCAGAATTGAAATTGTTGATATTTTATAGTAAATAATGGTTTATTAAGTGACACATACTTTCTAAAATCCTCAATTTATTCCATATAATTTTTTTAATTCCCTCAATGCAATAGTTGACAAATTTTTTGGTATTTTTCGTTTTATATATATTATATTAACCCATAATGAGTAAATTACATGATATTCCGGTAAGAGCTAAATGGGTACAATTTGGGTTAAAACAAAAAGATAATGATTAATAATATAATCAAAACTTATCTAATTTTTTTGGATGAATAGATTTAAAATAATCGTTGTCCTATATTCAAAATAAAATCTTTGGACCAATTTGGAATAGAAAATTAATTTATATTAATTTAATATTTTAATGAATACAAATTGTTCCCCTCCCGTCTCCTTTAAAATGGAAATCATCGTTCTCTTTTCGTCCTAGTTAAAATATAATTTTTTTTCTAATATCCATTAAAATAAATTACTATAATCCATCATATTATTCTAGAGGACATGTTTTTATTAAACACCCTCTGTAGAAGTTTTATGGAGTTAATCATAAGAGATTATCCGAAGGAGCGATTTCATTTTTAATTAAGCGTTTCTATTTTATTTCTTCTTTCACATTAACAAAATATTATTCCACCATGATTAAATAGAAACACTAATATCTTAAATATAATGATATGTTCTAATTTTAATATTATTAACTAAATACATCCCTATTTCAGTCAAACAGGAAAGGAATCAGTCATTTGTGCGTACAACAAACTACCACCTTGAGAACCGAAATAACTTTTGTTCCATAACTATCTATAAAAACTAGTTATCATGATGAAATTATGGTTTATATATGATATTAAAGTCATATTTATCACTATTAAATAATAATATATAATTTATGTTCTTACCATTTTATACAGATAAGAATGATAACTTCATTCATGCATGCATATGAACTATCTTCTCAACAAAACGATGTGATTAATTTTTCATCACCACATCACATGGATAATATATATATATACATTTAAATTATTAATATGATATTAATAATATTTTTATAATTTATAAAATGAAAAAATTTTATTTCCTTTTTTCAATAATGGCCATTTAAAAATGGAAATATTACTCATGAGTATGTACGCCCCATTGTCTCCATGATAATAAAATATTTCATTTTGCGTAATCATAAATAATGGTCTGATTTATAATTATAATTTACATATTAATGTTATTATTTTATCATTAATCTTATTCTATAGATTATGGTCACATGACCATTTTGACAATAGACATTATATCAGGTTCTTTTTGGAATCAAGTATTGAATATCATCAAACAATGTAGCATGGACATAAATAAATATGTAATTGTTTTAAAATTGTTTTAAGTTATATAAAATGGAAAATGAAATTTATAAAAGAATCTTATTAATGTTTTTTACTAGCATTTTTTTATTCATTAATATAAATTACATTGTGACGAATCATACTCAATGTACGGAACATCATCTGAATATCCTTTCATTGAGACACGTTTTGATGTTATACACCCACATTCTTTTATAAGGTAAATAAAAAACACATATATTTTAATTCCATTAATTATTTATAAAAAAAGTAATATTATTATGATTTTTATATCGAGAGACTGAATTTATTTACAAATAAAAAAAGGAATGTTTTTTACATATATGACGATAATGACTTCTCTTGTTTTATCACTGTTATTTTATATTTTTATTCCTCTACAAGGCCTAATGTTTTTAAAACAAAAAATAAATATCATATTCCCTTTTCTATAAATTGTTTTCATTAAATTGGTTTTGAAAATTTATTTACTATTTCATTTTCGTCAAATGACTAATTGTGATTGAAAATGAATTTTTGTTAGTGAAATAATGGAAATTGAAATATTTAATATGTTGTGATTAATTAATGGTACTTGGGAATTTAACAAGTGCTTATGTCATAAAACAAGGATTGGTGGTTCCAGGATAGACCAAGGATGGATGGTTACGTTATAACCACTAATGCACTAGGTATGGAAGTCATCCATATAGTTATACAATTTCTGTAAGGGAAATTTATTGAATTCTTCTACATGGTTATTTCATTTATAAGATAGAAAAGAATAATTGTGTCCCATGAAAATTTTTGTGTTATCTATTCTTGATATGTGTTATAGCTTAATATTATTATTACAAAAAGGGTGTGTGATGATATTAATTTCAATGTAATGTATTTACAACTTTATAAATGTGGAAATTATTAATTTGAGATAATTTTTTTGTATGTTTCATTTCTCCACAAGACTAATAGTTTTTCTTCTTTGTGTATACAATATTAAGCTTTTTCTTCTTATCAAATGTTTTCAACCATTTTTTACAATTTATAGTAATGTAAAATAGAATTAATGAAGTCAATGTGATAGTTAAGAAGATATATCTTGAATAATAAATCATGTTTTAATTAAAAATTGTATATTTAAATGGAATTGACATTGTTTTAGTTGTGTCCACATTTTATGTATGCGAACATCTATGACCTAATTATCTAAAAATATAAATAGGGAAAGATCCTTAATGGAAAATAAATTAATTTTCATGAGTAAAACTAAATATCATGTAATTTTTAAGGTCAATATACTATAATATTATCCCTTATATAAATACATCATTATAACATCAAATGATCATTCATATCATTCTTTTAGTTATTATACTAGTCATATCACATTGTGTATTCATGTATTTATAATAATAGTTTCTCTTATATATTTTTCATTTTTTATTTTGTGGTAATCAGAAGATCATTATTTTGGTGGTTATAAATATTTTTAGTTGTTCTATCAGAGTAGTTTCGTCCATTATTGTGAAATAAATTTTCTAGTTTTTTGTTGTAATATGTGTTGTAATGAAATAGTATATGGTCATTTTATTAATTTTTTATAAAAAAAATATTTATTATTATATTTTGATATTTATTAAAATATAAATATGTTTTTGAATCATAATTTCATGTTTTAAACCCCCACTATGTTTTCTCATGATGTAGTGTCATGTTAGAGTCCAAAAAAACAATGCCACACAATAGAGTGTCCCAAATATTATTGAAAGTTATTTTATGTCTACATTCAGTGTAATATCAATATGAAATCTCATAATACATTTATTCTCAATATATCTTTGAATAATCCAAAATGGTACTCTTTTAATATAATGATTCTAGAAAAGTTATATTTCAACATATGCAACACACAGACTCCATGTTATGATACAAGCATAACATAGTGTCGAGTTCACAACATATTACATTAATTAATAAATATCATGTTACAATGTGTAATAAATTATCATTTAAATTTATAATTATGTTATAATATTAGATTATATTTATCCTCCTTATTATAACTAATGTTTTCACCTTTGGTCTTTGATACGCTCTATGTAAACATAATCCATGAACATAAAATTATGTTATCAATTAATGTAATATCATATATGGAATTCCATTTTCTGTGTTATAGAAATGTTATTTATTATAAAATGTATGAAATATGTACATTCATCTAAAAATATGGATTTGATACAACAATTGGGTTTTAGGGTTTCAATATATGATCATTTTTATTGATGAAAACCCATATTTTTCATGATCTATCCATAATGATATGACCATTAAGGTTATATATATAATTGATTACATAAAAATCTGTGTTTTATATGTCAAAAATAATATCCATTAACATTTTATATTCAATGGTGAAATCAGAAATCATATAATAGATATTGTAGAACTGAATCCCTCTCTCCAAAGGATTACAACAGCTGGTGAATCCATGATCAGATAATTATAAGTATCATAAATTTATATGTGTTTTAACTCTATTTAATTATATTATAAATGTTAATATGATAAATAAGATGTTTTTAAGAATATTTTAATGCAACTAATAATAATTAGAAACTCATAATAGGATGGATCACATCACATTATATAGAAACATTAATAAAATTCATTAAATGAAAGGTATTTATATATGTAATATATACAGTTCATATGATATTTTCCATTAGATTATCCATTTAAACCATTCATTAGTTATTCATTCTATAGTATTTATATTCTTGATGAATTATTAACTGAATGAAATGACAATGGATGGATCTGGAAGATGTTGTAGTTACCCTTCAAGGTAGAAGATGCATACCATCAGATTTCATTATATTGGGTGAAATGAATCCCTATTCGTGTTATTCATGGCAGGATTACATCAACTATACAGATGTATATTCAATAAAATAAAAATCTATTTTAGGGAACATAAAATATTTATCACCATAAATAAAATATTAGATTGAGGTGAATGGATATTCACAACAACATAATTATATACATGAGTAAAAGATAAATCACTATAAGATGATTAATAAAAACGGTTGAAATATTAATGACTATAATTATAATAATAAATATTTTGGAATATGTAATCACTATAAGTAGAATCATATCATGGGACAATGGTTAGTAACTATAATAATAATAATTATCATTTTTGGATTGGAAATCTCCAAAATCATAATAATTGACATGGGTGTGTGGGAAATTACCAAAAACAAAATAATAAAAATAGTAGAATGGGAAGTCATTATAATAATAATAAAAAATATTTTTTAATAGGTTATCTTCAAAAAAAATATTACTCAGTGAACTAGAAATCTTCATAAACATACTAATAAATATGGATGAACTAGTAATCACCATAAACATAATCCTAACCTGTTTAAATGGTTAATCTATATAAACAATGATTCTGTTAAACTAGAACCACTCACTCATTTACCCAAGTCTATAATATTTTACGAATAGTCACCCACAGTACATGACCATTATTCCTCAGTATACTTTAGTCCCAAACAGTTACAAATCTCACAATGATTGTACAATAAGGAACAAAAACTATCCCATTGTAAAAAACATGTCAATTCACTAGTATAAAAACTCATATAAAACAAATCAATCGACTATATTGCTCCTGGATTCATAACATGGCCCATTAATTCATTTTTTTAGAACATACACCACACAATAATTCTATTGTCTATTTAGGTCACCATTTTCCCACAGATACTTAACTATTGAATAAACTTTTTTAATCATATGTTCAAGAGGACCATTAACAAACGAGTTATTCCCTACTCTTCACACAGTATTCACATTTAATTTCCCGGGTTTTTGGGGTCCCTCACTTTATAAAAATATAATGTTTGAGGTGTTATGGGTGGTCTGGAAGGCCATCCTGGCTTCTCGGTGACTCTTAGCAGTATCCTCGGCCTACCGGTAGACCAAGCCTATCGGTGACCTTGGGGTACCGGTATCCCTCAGCTACTGGTGGCTCTTAGCTACCGCTAGCTCTCAACTACCGGTAGCAGTCGCCAACAAGTAGCTCTTGGCTTCCAGTAGCTGTCACCAACCTGTAGATCTCGACTACCGTTCGCTGTCGCCAACCGGTAGCTCTCGGCTACCGGTAGCTGTCACCTACCGGTAGGTCTCGCCTACCCCCCATGGGTTTTCTAGTACCGCCTATTTTGTATGAAAATCGGTTTTTAAACCATGTTTTGACCCTTTAATCCTATTTTAAATCCCATTAATGGCCATTAATGGAGATTAAATTACATGATTGGTGATTTACCCTCCTTAAATGAAAAACCATGAGGTGTGTGTTGGTTTAAACTGCCCCGAAAGGCAGGGACCATTTAAGAGCGTGTGGGGTGTCCCAGCCGCGTGGTCAACCCACGATCCCACTTTGTACGCAGTTTTGAGTTTTTCTTTCACCATCTTAACCATCTCGGGAATGCTGTATCTCAGCCTTTATAACCTAAATGCTTCTCCCTACGTTTCTTTTTCTCTATCACCCTGCACTTGGAGTACCCTTCCTCCCGATGAGTTGTAACCCCTCGAAGTTTTCCTTGATCGCATTCCATGGAGTTCTTGCTACTCACGCAAGGACTTAACGTCGATCCTTGATCCGTTAAGTATGGATTTTTCTCCTTCACCTCTACTTTCTATTTATCATGCAAGGTGGGTATGCTTTTTCCTCTATAGAAATTGATGAAACCAAACTTAACGAAGATAACTCACGGACTTTTAATGAATGAAGGGGGGTGTGATCGATGTTATGTTTTACTCTATATGTTGTTATGTGTTGTGAATTGTACGGGAAAATTCTCACTAAAAATCGTGGTCATTGCTTGTCTTTCTCTATGCACTATTGAACCTCGGTGCTCCTGGATGTTTAAGTAACCGTAACATGGAATTGGTTAAGTACGTATACTCGGTTAAATAAATTGAAAGATCCAGGACTAACCCCTTTTCTATGATAACCCCTGTTAAAGAAAGTGAAATTGAAACCATTGACTGTGTTAAATATTTTAAATCTGAAAATATATGTATTGGAATGCCTTGTGTTGGTGGTAGCGGTTTGGTTTTTTATTTCCCGGGCTGATTGCAGGGGCAATACAGGTGGGGATGGGATCCCCTACTGTTATACTTTCGCTGGTTGTGAATTTGAGGCTATGTGGTTACTCTACTTATATCACAAATTGGGGTGGGATCCTCTGTTGTTGAGAAACTATTGGCTCCTGGATTTTGGGAACATGGGGATGTATCTCAGGGTTTTATTTGGTTATAGTACTTCGAGGGATCTCCCTTATACCTTTCTTGTTGTGACTTTGCAAGAGACCCTGGTGTGAATGGTTAAATTTCTATTGGATGTATCTTTTTCCATTGGTCTGTTCTTATGCTGTTAGTTTCCTAGTAGTGCAAAACATTATTTAAATGAGATTACTTGGACATGGAAGCAAGAATAGCATAAATGGGAATTGGTTCAATGGGTGAGTTGTGACTTGGCTATGATCAGTGTGCTTCCTATGAATAGGGCCGATTGTTCCTATACTTGGATTGGCTTGGAAACCCTATGTTGGGTTGAGTGTTTGTTACTTATACATATATTTGTAGTTCTTATGTTTCTTATTCGCGCCCCACCCAGGTTGAGCACTTAGTGCCGAACACACCCATTTCATGGGGGAGGGTGTTTTTTCCAACCCTCTATTAGTGGCCGGTTACTAGCTCATTTATTCTCCCTTTCCCGGATATACCAAGTATCTTCGGGTAGGCTGTGATGGCCTGAGGTCCATTATTATCCCAATAATCTTCGGGCGGGGTGGTTGTGGTAGTTGGCCTAGGTGTTTACGGGAAGGTTGTTTCCCAAGTATCATCGGGATGAGGCCAAGGTGTCCTCGAGTGTTGCAGTGGTTGTTCTAGACTAGGTGTTTGTGAGCATGGTTATGTGAGGTTGTTTTGGACCAGGTGTCTGCGGGCGGGATAGTGGTTGTGGCCCAAGTGTCTGCCAGCAGGATGTGTGGTTGTGGCCTAGGTGTGTGTGAGCGGATGTGGCAGTGGGACTGCGGTGAGAATGGCGGGATTGGTTCGATGTGTAGGATGTCTTCAATAACCAGTGGTTAAGTGGCACAGGGTACCCAAAAATCAATGTGATATTACTATACTTTACTTGACTTGAATTATTTTGGGAGTGTGCCTTAGTGAGGATTGGGTGGATAGTTTACCTTTTTATGTGTTTGGTTATCTCTTTTCCACGGGGCATTAGAATGTCTCCTCACTCGTGCATGATAGTCTTTGGTTTTCCCTATTATGTGTACTTATATGCTCACCCTACATATATAAAACTGTTTTCATGATTCCAAGAGTACATCAAAGATTGTGCGGGACCGTACTAGCTCAGACCTTAGGAGAAGTTGCTGTCGTCGTTTTCCATTCTTCGTACTTTACCTTTGGGAGTTTTGTGGATAGTATCCTTTACCTTTTAACGCGCATATGGGAATGGTTTACTTTCATCCGTACTTGCACATTTAGTTTTGGTGTTGTGGGTTTTACTATCTTATCTCCCGATCCCATTAAATGAAAAAGGGTAATGCCTTCCATTTAGTGTGTGATCTCATACCCTTGGTGCTGGTTTCCACTCTATGACCTATTGAAGGTGGGTTTTGGGGGTCATTATCTCCCCTTAAACTTAAATAAAAAAGGGCCTAGAAATCTACTGACCCTTCCCTCCTCTTGGTGAAGGCGGTTCATGACAGAATGGTATCAGACGATAAGTTGAGAGATAGGATGGAGTATGGAGTTAGGAACAGTGAGGATTTCATGGGATGGTAGGGAAACAGTGTTGGGTGACCATGGTGCGTGAAATAGGCCAAGGAAGACCGGCTAGGACACCGGATTTTAGGGGCCCCCATGATACAATGCAAGGACTCTGGACCTACCAAACGACCATGTAAGGCCACGCTGATTGTAGGTTAGATATCATTGGAAAGGTGCATGCGTCATAATTACTTGTGTTCTCTTGTTTCATGGGAGTCTTGGTGATTCAAAATAAATAAAGAAGTCAAATAAATTGTAAGAAAAATATTCTTCACTGCTTAGGCTTAGGACTTCCTTGTTTACCTTACAGCTATGGCACCCAGGAGACCACCAGGAGTTGTACGGGCGATCGAGGACTAGGAGGTTGACTTGGTCTATCAGCAGAGGGATGATCGATAGGAGGATGACGACCAATTGTAGAAGACGCTTCGAGCCTTCCAGTGATAGACCCTCGAGAAGTACGAGGCGAGGACCTCTGACATGAAGACAGAGGGATGTCTAGAAGAGATGGTGATAGCTTTCAGATTGATCCATGCTCCGAACGAGTACTAGGTTCCTCTGACTGTTTTCCAGATGCGGGGAGCAGCGCATCCATGGTGGACGCTCTCCCAATGTGAGAGGAGAGAGGCTGAGGTGGCGTGGGCTGATTTAGAGAAGGAGTTCCGAGCGGAATTCCTCTCTGCTACAATGACGACAGAGAAGAGGCAGGAGCTACTCACCCTCCAATAGTGGAGTATGTTAGTAAGGGAGCTAGAGATCAAGTTCAAGGACATCCTCCTCTTTTCTCAAGACCTTTTTCCAGATGAGGAGTCTCGGGCGGAACGTTTAGAGGAGGCTCTCCGACCCTCCCTCTAGTATGCTATTCCCCCCTTCACCTTGCCGACATACTTGGAGTACTAGAAAATGGTTGAAGTGGTGGAGAGGATGCACGCACTAGGATTTGTGTCACAAGAGGGGATTCAGCTAGGCCCATCAAAGGGAAAGGATGTCAGCACTAGACAACCAGCATCGACACCCTCTAGGATTTGACTAGTAGAGAGCAGGCTGTGGTAGTTTCAGTTCTAGTCCCACGTTCCTCGCCCTTTCCCTTCAGGCCCAGGACCGAGGTGTATTGTTTGTGGGATCCATGGAAATCTCTAGAATTAGTGCCCGGAGCGAGTACAGTATGGCGGTGGCGGACAATCCCGACATCCGCTTCAGCAGCAGCTTCCAACTAGGTCCTTTCAGCAGCAGCAGCAAGGACAACAAGCTCCCGCTCCTCAGAGGGGAGACATTGCAGGGGCAGGCCGACCTCATGGCGCTCCTCAGGGACATCGACTAGGGTGTGTTCTGGGGGGTGGCCAACAGCAGAGGGGTAGAGGAGCTGGGTGTGGGCAGTTGCAAGCCATGGAGGCAGCAGTTCTAGCAGGACCAGAGGTCATTCGAGATACTATCTGTTTGTTCAGTACCCTTGATTATGTCTTGTTCGATACATGAGCTTCAAACTCCTTTGTTATACCCATTCTGGTTCATGATTTGGGTCAAGATGCCGAGATACTTCCAGTTCCCCAGGTGCTGAGCACACCAGTCGGAGGTCAGACCATCTTATCTTATGACTGTCGAAGATGCAGACTGACGACAGGGCCACATCAGTCAGTCAGGGACCTCCTAATTTTGCAGATATATCCATACGATGTCATCCTAGGCATTGATTGGTTGTTCTTGGTATGTTCCATTATCGACTTCTTCTGAGGAATGGTCATATTTTCAGACATAGGCAGCCGACGTGTTACGTTCACCGGTGATAGGGGTGGCCAGAAGGGCAGCAGGTGAGAGGAACCCCTTCTCTCCTTGTTAGCTATGCTATCAGTGGATTCAGTGGATGAAGATATAGTGGAGGTTACAGGGATCATTATTGAGTTTATGGATGTCTTCCCTGAGGAGGTGACGACTCTACCCCCTCGAAGTGATGTCGAGTTTGGGATAGACTTGAATCCTGGTGCTCATCCGATTTCGATGCCTCCCTACCGGATGGCGCCATCAGAGTTATGGGAGTTGTGGATTCAGATTGACGATCTGATGAAGAAGGGTCTTGTTCGAACAAGTGTGTCACCGTGGGGTGCTCCTATGTTGTTTGCGAAAAAGGTGGATGGTGGTCTAAGGCTGTGCATAGACTACAGGAGGCTGAAACAGGTAACTGTCATGAATCACTACACTCTTCCAAGGATAGGAGATCTCTTTGACCAGTTGAAATGGGCAGGATGGTTCTCAATGATCGACCTACGGTCTGGATATCACATGTTGAGGGTGAAGGAGGGTGACATCCCGATGATGGCCATCAGGTACAGATATGGGCACATTGAGTTTGTGTTCAAGTCGTTCGGCATTACGAACACTCCATCTGTGTTCATGGGGCGTATGAACTCCGTCTTCTGGGAGTATCTGGATCGGTTCGTGTTCATGTTCATTTAAGAAATCCTGATCTACTCAAGATAAGAGTAGGATCACGCAGAGCACCTGAGGACGGTTTTGGAGGTCCTCTAAAAAAACCAGCACTATGGAAAGTTGTCGAAGTGCATGTTTTGAACATGATAAGTGCACATTATTAGGCACGTAGTGTCTGAGCAGGGGGTAGTGGTAGACCCATCGAGGTCTAAGGGGGTTGTTTCTTGGGAAGTACCCAAGAACGTGGCAGAGGTCTATAGTTTCCTCGGGTTGGGAGGTTACTATCGGAGGTTCATACCCAAATTCTCTCGAGTTTCAGCACCTTGACAGCCTTGACCAAAAAGGACCAGGCATTTGTGTGGATTGAGAATTACGAGGAAGACTTCAGCACTCTAAAGGGGATCTTGGTTAGTGCCCCAGTGTTGAGGTTTCCAGAATAAGGGGCGGTGTGTGAGGTTTTTTGTGATGCTTCAGGGAAGGGCCTCAGGTGTGTGCTGATGCAACAGCAAGGGGTGATCTCCAATGGGCGTAGAATGTTAATTCCACATGAGATTAATTATGCCACCCTTGATTGGGATGTTTTGGCAATCATTTTTGCACTAAAGTTGTGGAGGCATTACCTCATCGGAGAGCACTTTGTGGTCATCACGGACCACAAAATCATGAAGTATATCTTCTCCAAGCGGTACCTGAACTTAAGGTAATGAAGGTGGATGGAGTTCCTCCAGGGTTACAATTTTGAGATTTCCTACACCTCAAGGAATGGAAACATGGTGGCAGATGCCCTATGCAAGAAATCACAGAAGGAAGTTGTTTGGGAATCTGCAGATGCTTGGAGAGCGATGGAAGAGTTAGCGGCCATGCATTTGGATGCAAGGGCGGTAGGTGGAAGAGTTTTTCTATTTCAGATGATGGTAGTTAAATTATTATTGGTGCAGGTTGAAGAGTCTCAATGGGGGAAATAGAGGTGGAAGTGATGCGTGATTGTGTTTATCAGGGAAATACTCTTGAGGGATGGTCGGAGGATGGTCAGCATTAGATGCTTTTCCGTGGAAGGATTTTTGTTCCAGAGACAATGCGTAAAGATGTTCTCCGTGATTTACATGGATTGACTTTAGCGGTACATCCTGGGGACTCAAATATATACCAAGGCCTGAGGAGACAGTTTTGGTGGCCTGGGGTAAAGCGGGCGGTGGCAAATTTTGTTGCAAAGTGCCTCGTGTGTCAGCAAGTAAAGGTTGAACACTGTTTTCCTGTAGGTCCGTTACAGCCATTGGATGTTCCTGAGTAGAAGTGGGATGAAATATCGATGGACTTCGTCATAGGGCTACCTAGGTATTAGGGAGGCTATGATGCCATCTGGGTAGTGGTGGATTGGTTGACAAAATCAGCACACTTCTTGGAGACTAAGGACTCAATCCCGGTGACCACCTTATCCCAGAGGTACGTCAATGAGGTTGTGTGGTTGAATGGGATATCGAGATCTATTTTCTCAAATAGAGACATGAGATTTACCTCAAAAGTCTGGAGGGGATTACAGCCTACCTTTGGCACCTAGCTACGCCTTAGCACTACCTTCCACCCTCAGACAGATGGGAAAACAGAATGAACGATCCAGACATAGGAAGACATGTTGCGGTCATGTGTTCTAGATTTTGGGGGATCATGGGTTTGACAATTTCCTCTAGTGGAGTTTTCTTATAACAATATATTCCACTCCACTATTGGTATGACACAGATTAAGGCCTTGTATGTAAGGTCTTTTCATTCACTCGTTTGATGGACAGAGATTGGGGAACCATGTGTTCTTGTGCCAGAAGTCGTGCAGGGTACCACTGAGAAGGTTCAACTCATGCGTGAGAGGATGAAGGCAGCCCAGGACTGGAAGAAGTATTATGTTGATCGTAGGAGGAGGCCCTTGGAGTTCGAGGTTGGGAATCATGTGTTCTTGAAGGTTTCACATCGACGTGGGCAGTGAAGATTTGGAAAGGGTATTAAGATCTCCCTAGGTTCATCAGACCTTTTGAGGTGTTGGGGAGAGTTGGTGAGGTGGCGTATCAGCTGGCATTGCCACCTCAGTTGGATAAAGTACACACCGTCCTTCACGTTCCACAACTTCGTCAATATCTACACGACGACTCCCACGCCATCGATTGGGGGGGAGTTATATGTCGAAGTTGATGCGACCTTCATAGACAACCAATCAAGATCGAGGATCGTTAGGAGAAAGTGATTATTGGACGATCCATCCCCTTGGTTCATGTGTTGTGGAGGAATGGTGGCCTGGAAGAGATCACTTTGGAGCGGGAGGCCCAGTTACGCGTTCAGTACCTAGCGGTGTTTTGACTACATTTTTGTTTTTGTTTTGATCCTTGAGATATTGTACCTTGTGTATTAATATATGAAATGCTTGTTTTTCTCTTTTATTAGATGATTTGTTCCCTGTTTTCTGTGTTTGTGTTTAAGAATGTGCGATGATGGGAGAACCCTACTGCTAATCATGACACATTAGTGTTGATGCAATTAAACCTGTGCGGGCGATTTTGTGCCGCCCAAAGCGGATAATATCCTGACTTGTATGAGGGACACCCTAACTCATGTTTTGGACAGCGTGATCCTTGTGATCGTTGTGAATGTTTTTGGTTGATAACTCTTGGGGGAGTATTCTTGGATGTAGGGGGTTCTGTTCCAGCTTTCGAACAACTCAACGGTTTAACACAGAGAAGTATCTTTTGACGATGGTTGTTTGGACCCGACATTTCTCCTATCTGGGTTGTTCTTATATTCTCGGGGATGAGAATAGTTTGAGAAGTATCTGATGTAATATCCCAGGTTTTTGGTGTCCATTACTTGGTAAACATCTGATGTCTGAGGTGTTCTAGGTGGTCTGGAAGCCCATCCCAGCTTCTCGGTGACTCCTAGCGGTAGCCTCAACCTACCGATAGACCATGCCTATAGGTGACCATGGGGAACTAGTTGCCCTCAGCTACTGGTATCTCTCGGGTACCAGTATCTATCTCCAACCGGTAGCTCTCAGCTATCGGTACCTGCCACCTACCGGTAGGTCTCGCCTACCCCCCACGGGTTTTCCAGTAGGGCCTCCTTTATATGCAAATCGGTTTTTAAACCATCTTTTGACCCTTTAAGCCTGTTTTAAAGCCCATTAATGCCCATTAATGGCGTTTAAATTAAATAATTGGTGACGTACCCTCCTAAGTGAAAAACTATGAGGTGTGCGTCGGTTTAAACAGCCCCAAAAGGTGGGGACCTTTTATGTGCATGTGGGGGGTCCCAGCCATCTGTTCAACACACGATCCCACTTCTTATGCGGTTTTTAGTTTTTAATTCCACATCATAACTATCCTGGGAATGCTGTATCTCAGCCATTATAACCTAAAGGATTCACCCTATGTTTCTTTTTCTTATCACCCTGCGCTCGGAGTACCCTTCCTTCTGATGAGTTGTAACCCCTCAAAGTTTTCCTTGATCACATTCTGTGGAGTTCCTACTACTCACGCAAGGACTAACCTTCGATCCTTGATCCGTCAAGTAGAGATTTTTCTCCTTCGCCTCTTCTTTCTTTGTATCATGTGGGGTGGGTATGCTTTTTCCTCTGTGGAAATTTATGAAACCAAACTTAACAAAGATAATGAATGGACTTTTAAAGAATGAAGGGGGTGGGATCGATGTTATTCTATACTCTTTATGTTTTCATGTGTTGTGAATTGTATGAGCTTATGCTCACTAAAAATCATGGACGTTGGTGGTATTTCTCTATGCACTATTGAACCTCTGTGCTCATTGATGTTTAAATAACCATAACATGGAATTGGTTAATTACGTTTACTCGGTTAAATAAATTGAAATTACTAGAATCAACCCACTTTCTATGATAAACCCATTTAATTCAAGTGGAATTGAAAACTTGGAGTGTGTTAAATCATTTAAATCTGAAAATACCTGCTTGGGCCTACCTTGTGTTTGTGGTAGCGGTTTGGTTGTTTCTTTCACGGGATGATTACTAGGGTGATGCGGGTGGGGATGGGATCCCCTATGTTATACTTTCAATGGTTGTGAATTTGAGGCTGTGTGATTACTCTTCCAATATCACGAATTGGGGTGGGATCCTTTGTTGTTGAGAAACCGTTGGCTCCTGGATTCTGGTAACATGAGGCTGTATCTCGGGGTTTTCATTGGTTCCAGTACTTCGAGGGATCTCACTTATCCCTTTGTTGTTCTGACTTTTCCTGAGAACTGGGTGTGAATGGTTAATTTTTTGTTGGCATTAACTTTTTACCTTGGTTTGTGCCTATGCTGTTAGTTTCCCAGTATTTCATAACATTATTTAAATGACATTACATGAAAATGGAAGCAAGAATACATTAAATGGGAATTGGTTCGAGGGGTGAGTTGTGACTTGGCTATGAGCGGTGTGCTTCCTATGAATAGGGACGAGTGTGCTTTTACTTGGATTGGATTTGGAAACCCTTGGTTGGGTTGAGTGTTTGTTACTTATACAAATATTTGTAGTTCTTATGTTTCTTATTCATGAACCGCCCAAGATGATCACTTAGTGTCAAACACCCCAATTTCATGGGAGAGGGTGTTTTTCCCAACACTTTATTAGTGGCTGGTTACTAGCTCCTTTCTGCTCCCTTTCCTGGATAGTCCAAGTATCTTCGGGCAGGCTGTGATGGCCTGAGTTCCATTATTAGCCCAAGAGTCTTTGGGAGGCGTGGTTGTAGTGGTTGGACCAAGTGTTTACGGGCAGGTTGTTTCCCATGTATCTTCAGGATGAGGCCCAGGTGTCTTCGAGCATAGTAGTGGTTTTTCTGGCATATGTGATTGCGGGCATGGTTACGTGAGGTTTTTGTGGCCCAGGTGTCTGCAAGCAGGATAACGGTTGTGGCCTAGGTGTCTACGGGTGGGATGTGTGGTTGTGTCCCAGTTGTGTGAGGGCGGATGTGGCAGTGGGATAGCGGTGAGAATGGCGGGATTGGATCGACGTGTAGGATGTCTTCAATAACCAGTGGGACAGCGGCGCGGGGTACCCAAACATCGATTTTCTATTACTATACATTACTTGACTTGCGTTATTTGGGGAGTGTGCCTTAGAGAGGCTTGGGTGGATAGTTACCATGTTAGGTATTTGGTTATCTCTTTTCCACGGGGAATTAGAATGTCTCCTCACTTGTGCACGAGAGTCTTTGGTTTTCCCTACTGAGTGTACTTGTATGCTCACCCTACGTATATAAAAATATTTTCAGGTTTCCAGGAAGACATCACGGATCGTGCGGAACCGTACTAGCTCAGACCTTGGTGGAATTTTATGTTTTCATTTTCCTTTCTTGGTACTTTACCTTTTGGAGTTTTGTGGCTTTTATATTTTACCTTTGAACATGTATATGGGAATGGATTACTTTTAGATGGACATGCACTTCAGTTTTCGTTTTTTGGGATTTACTATCTTATCTACCGATCCCATTAAAAGAAAAAGGGTAATTCCTTCAATTTAGTGTGTGATCCCATACCCTTGGTCTTGGTCGCCACTATGGGACCTATTGAAGGCGGGTTTCGGGGGTCATTATCTCTCCTTCAACTTAAAGAAGGAAGGGCCTGGAAATCTACTGACCCTTCCCTCCTTTTGGTGAAGGCAGGTCGTGACAGTACGAAAAAAATATATTTTTATATAATTTCTCATCAAAACTCACTTGCTTATACATTAATAATTTAAAATTCATGAAATAGATATAAATTAATTCGAGGATTTTGGGATCACCATTATTGAATTCATAGGTGCTTACAAAAAATATCTTAAAAAATCATGATGAATTAATTGAAATAAATAATTTTAATGAATAAAACTAATATTGGGATTTTAGATAAATATAAATAAAATAATGAGATAAATTATGAATAGAGTGGATAGAGAATTAATATTTGACTCTTGAGATCCAAGGATTCGATAAGCACTACACCAAAATATTCATTAAAGGCGAAATGAATCATAGTAATAGAGAAAATTTGAAGAGTGGGGTAGTCGATTATGATCTAAATGAGATAGGGGGATTGTGTTATAACTATATCTAATAATTCAAAAAAATAAAACTAAAAAATAGAGGCCACCATGTACCAGATTCACACCCATCATAATCCAAGTACCAACCAGATACTCAATTCAGGGTTGCTGCCCAACTAGTAGTCTTACATGAAATATCCCCTACTTGTATTCCCCCATCAACCTAGTACTACTTCGTTGGGAACCTAGTGATATTATATATAAAATATATATTTCCACTTAAAATATTCTTTTAACAATTTCCTACTTACATCCTCTTCCAAAAGCTCTAATTATACATATTTACTAAAATACACATAAAATAAATTATATAACATAGAATTCATATCCATATGTACATAGTTCAAAACATGAAATATCAAATATTGAATATTTTCAATGAGTAATAATATTAATGGTATGGGATGTCGTGTGTCCTAAATGAAATTCATTTTCATATTAAAATATAACCGATATAAACTATTTTTATTTTATTTATTCGTTGTAAATATTAAAATAAATCATAAATGGATATTAATATGACATATGAATACTTTTTTATATTTTATATATAGAATTATTTATTTCATATAATATACAAAGATAACCAAAATGTAATTAGATATATTCCTTCTATTTAAATTATTAATTTAGTATATTTGAATTATGTCTAGGTGGTGATTTTTATGTATTCCTCTTCTTTTATTTCAGAAATATTATTATTATTATTCTACATTGTGAGGATGTGGTAATGGTTATTTTTCCTCATATTTATTATAATATGAGTTTTATTATTCATCTTATCGAGGATGTTGAGGTGATTGAATTCCCTCAGTTTGAGGACATATAATTTGTTCTCCTAGGATCATAATTAAGGCTTCATAATTGTATTATTTTTTCTACGATGGTTTGTAAGAACCTGGATGAAAAATGTTCAATATAAAAGTATTTTTTCTCATGTATTATATAATAAAGATAGGACCAAGATGAACTGTGAGAGTGAGAAATAGATATTCAATATGTATTGTTGAATGTTTTCTCAATTCAAATTAAATGATGTTTTGTGATTATAAGAAACCCTATTGTGGAAATTTTATTAATAGACAATATATATTTCTACTTGTGTGAGGATAAGAGATGTTTGGTAGTAACCAATCCCTGGAAAACATGGAGTTATAGTGGTTTGAAAAATAAGTCTAGTGGATCACATAAATTCAAATGTGGTCTTCCAGGATTCCATTGGTATACATATCTTATATTTTTATGTATCAGAAATTTATTTATTAAAATATAAAATTATTAACAATATGGTATATTTATTCAACGAGAATGTATAATTATGGAAAAATCTTTCATCACACTTGTAGAGACCCGAAGCCTAACGTACATGGACATTACATTACTTTTGCGGAATACTTAGTACATAACAAAAACACACACACAAGGATCGTAATAGTTTAGTGTCTTTGGAAACTCGGAACGTAATCTTCTAATCGTGGTGAAAGATCTTCAATATCTCCCATAAAGATCTTCCTTTTTTTTACCTAAAAACCTTTCTTTATATCCTGGGGAAAAGAAAACATAAAAGGGTGAGCTCAAATGCTCAGTAAGGGTAAACAAAAGAAATACCAATCACATCATATACATAAGAACATAGCTTTTGGAAATCTTAACCTGCAAAAGAGCTCATAATATCATAACATGGGATAAATCATAGAAGTGAAAATGAGATCCCCATAACATAAAACTTGAAACTTTGTGGCATGCACACATAATCATGGAAAATCATTTCTTGTTAGTCATGACTCATTTCCAAGAATATCTTAGTGGACAAAGTCCCTTTCTGAACCGAGTTCACTCTTCGTTTCAGTCCTGTATCACTGAACCGAAATAACCTTCCGTTCCAGCCATGTCTATCTCATGAGATATAAAATCATTACCCAATGCATTGGAGGGAGAAATAGGTCCCACCCATCTTATAATTAATCCTTTCTTATGTGTGCCACATAATCATAAAACATACATCATCGCATAACACATGTAACAAAAATGGGATTCTTGAAACATCATGACATCATAAATCAATTAATATAAGATAAAGGAATTCATAAAAATAATTCCATCACAACATGATCAAATCAATGTAATAATAGGGATAAAAACAGAACCCTTTATTATCTTAGATGGAAAATAATTTTGAAAATCACTTGAACTCCATTCTTGAGGAAAATATCCTTTCTTCTTCAAAAACATTTTTCCTTTCATAACATGTCATACAACTTTAAAATAAAAGAAGTTGATTAAAAATAAACTTGAAAACTTGTAAAGGAAGCTTCTTGGAAATAATGTTTTAAAAATCCATTCATGCCGTATAAGTTAAAAAAAAACATTCTTCGTACTTTTGACGGAAAAGTTAAAAAGTACCTCGTACGGAAAAACGACAAAAGATTCCTTTAATATTCATTAATAAAAACTCACCGAAGGGTAAAATTGGATTTAAACCATTGCAAGTGGATGGAAACAATATTACATATTGAGGGAACATGGACGTGGATGATAAAATACACCCCAGTAAATACTTACGAATAAACAATCTCGGATAAAAATGAGATTGTGATATTTCCCTTACCTTAGGTCCGATTAGCTTTGTACGTGTCCGAAGCTCCTGTATAATGGTTTAAATAATGTTATTGACTTATTCCAGAATCATACATATTTATATGATATCATATATGGTCATATTATTAGCTTCTTGTTAGTAATATTTCATTGTTACTTGTTACTCGGGTCTTTATAACTTTTTGTTCTTATGCGTGTTTTGTCGAGTAAATTCTTATTCTTATCTTTAGGTTATAGATAATTCATTTCCAGAATTGTATTAGTGTAGTCTATACCATATTCATTCATTCAATTCATTTATATAATCATTATTAAATGAAGATCATGTAGAACGAGTCGCATCACATCGTGGAGACGGTATTCCGTACGTACGCACGAGTGATGATATCGTTCCTATGATCGTGGAATTGTATTGGAGTATATATATATATTATTTCAGTATCAATATTACATCATAATAATCATATATAGTTACTCATTACACCATTATACCCATCCTTGTAAGGTTATGGTGGAAAATAGATTACACCACGGCGTGGAGACGGTATTCCGTACGTACGCATGCGCGGTGATTTCATTTTTCCGTAGGATGGATAGAAGGTTAATTAGGGTTGTTTCATATTTATAATAACATATCAGTATGTAAGTAATACTTATGTTATTACTTTATCAGTAAACAACTAATGAAGAAGAAGTTGAAGAAGAAAGAAATTGAAAAGATCGGTAATGGTTATTACCTCTTCTTTGAAACGCCTCTTTGAATCCTTCACTTAGGGAACTAAGATTGGTCTTTGAAGAAGACCAGGACCTCTAGGATTATTCACGGGAAGTGGAGAAGGGAAAATGGCAGGGGTTGGCCGAGCTTGAGTGCTCAAATTGGTGTGAGGAGGAGGGGGAGGAGGTGTCCTTTTATAAGGGAGGATAGGGGCACCTTAGGAATTCTTAAAAATATTAATTTATAATAAATCTAACCCCACTTAAAAACCTCCAAAAATGACTCATATTCGAAGCTTAGATTAGATAGGGTTGTAATCTCATCAACCAATCAAATTTAGACATGTTTGGATCTTATTTTAAACCTTATCAATTAGATTTAACTCTAAGTTAAATAATTTAACTTTTACCGTGTCTTTTTGTTTTCTTTCACTATATGGTTAATACACTTACTATAACATGCCAAACGAACCCCAAATTGTTTATTATTAATATATATATATCCTTATCTAAGTCATTTGGCCGAACCTTAGATTTTTAAGAATAAAATAACAATTAAAAATATAATATTTGATTTAAAAACTATTTTGTGTCAATTTTGACACTATTTGATATATGATTTTTGTGAAAGTCATAACAGAATTAAATGTTCGAACCAAGTTGATTAAATCAACATTAATATATCATAGTAACCTAGAAAATTAGTGAAATTCATAAAAAATCTCAAATTACATTTATTTTGGTGTTTATAACATCAATTATGTCAATATTTCATTAATAAGATAATTACTGCATCATCGTTGTGTCATAAACAAATTAAATTATTTGATTTCTAAAAATTACAAATAAAATACCATAATGTAGGAAATCGTTTTAGCTTTCTAATGAATATTTACAATCGAATTTATCTTATGTATAACCCCATATTAAAAATGATTTACTTATTAAACTTTGATTTTAACTATTTTAACCCTTCTTTAAATAAATTAATAATAAATGTCCTAATCTAGTCCAAGTGGGCCTAAATGGTCATATTTTATTCCTAAGTTTGTTTTTGGTCGAATTACACTTGTCCAATAGAATTAGGACATGTGTTAGGGTAATATTAATATCATATTTACCCTTAGTTACCCTATTTACTATTAACCGTGGTAAAACAAAGTAAAAAGTTACTATTCACCAAAAATTTATTTTAATCTCATTGAACCACATTTTAGTCCTTGATATTAACCGTGTCTCTCGGATTTTCGAAATTCCATTCACAGAAGCGGTAAAATTAAGTTTTATGCAAAATTCAGTTTTTAACCTACCACTTAGTGGTTTCACTATTCATCAAAAATTGAAGTTTTTCAGAAAAATGCCAAAATTTCACCCTAAGCTATAATTGATATTCCGAATTCAAAAATGATTTCTATTTTACAAAATTCCCAACATATAAGTCGCATTAATTAATTTTATAATTAAATCCCGCTGTTAAAACAAATAGCGTGTTTTTAAGAAACAATATCTATCAAAAGATTGACATTTGATTATGTCTGGTTTAAATGTGAAATTACAACCAATGACCAACATTGTATTAAATTGTAAAAATATATTCTAAATATACTTGAAAACCACTCAAATTAATGATTTATCACTATTAATTATTTCGATTAAAAAAGTTGTTTTTAATTATAATTTAGTAATTTTCACTATTCATCAGAATATGAAAGTTATCCGAAAAGTACCAAAATTTCACCTTAGGCTAAATTCGATACTCCGAATCCAAAAATGAAGTCTATTTTGAAAAATAAGATTTACAAAATTTCAAAAAGTGGTTATTACTATTCATAACGGCTAGTTTTAATAATATTTTAATAGCATATCGTTGTTTGGTGAAACTCGGTATTGCGTATTACACACGCTATCGAGGAAGGTCACGATTGCGTGTAATGTAAGGCAAGTCAAGGATACGTGTTGTGCGAGCTCCTTTTGGTGTAGCGTACAACACAAGACATTATTAAAATTAAAAAGAATAGTTTTCATAAAATCTCGGGCTGTTACATTCTACCCCCCTTAAAATGAATTTCGCCCTCGAAATTCGTCGGGGTTATAAATAGTTTACTATTTCAAAGTTTCTTTAATAGAAACCCACATACCAAAACTTGTCTTTAAAAACTAAAGTATGAAATGTAACGATTACCCAAATAAACTAATCACTGGGTTTTCACATAGGTGAAAATATGGATATGGAAGAGAAATCTAACCATCATGTTCTGATGGAGAGTGGTAGAGAACATGGCTATGGAAAAGCCAGTAATCACAAATACATAAATTTGTGACGATCTAAGGTACCATCTGATTCATCAGGTATAAGAGAACTAAGACAACATTTTTGGTTTCCAAGATCATTTCCCTAAAGTTAAAGAATTTGAATTAGAATAAATACTTACATTATTTTGGTACAATCTCACTGTTGTTCGTGCTTTTAACAATTTCCACTTCATCTCTTAAATAAATGAAGTTGAATTTGTTATTCGTGAAGTGTTAGCGGATCATGTGATAGAATGACGGGTCATTCCATCTGTCTCAAAAGGTTAGCAAAATTTATATACATAAGTCGATCTATAGTGGGATTAATCATATATGGTTCCTAAAATTGACTTATACTTCATATATCATACTGCTTAATATAATAAAACTAGTTTCTACTAAACAGGGACTTCCTGTAGGCCAGTGGTAGGCGATAAAGGCCGGTCGCACTTCGGTTGTGGGTTCGATTCCCACAGTCTTGTCCGACGCGATGGGTTGTCTCCCGTCCTGCAGGTTGTCCTTTTTCTAAAACTACATTATTATAACATCCCATCAATAATATCGAAAAAACTTCTATCCTTAAACAATACTCACTTATGTCCAACATAATCCATTTCAATCTTTAGGCTTATCCATAATACTGCAGTCCACTCTCATAACATAGTGAAAACGATTACCAGAGATTTAATACCATCGTTGATCCCCATATATCATAAGATATGTTTTGTTGGTCACATTCCAAACATTCAAAGTCCTTTATCATGTATTCTCTTGAATACATGAGTGCAGTTAAAAGTTAACACTTTCCACATACCAAAATCCTCAAAATTCTATATACTCAAACCATGATATCACTTAGTCCTTATATCAATCATGAGCTCATGAATACTATTAAACATTTCATTTTCTCGTCTTCATTATGCGCATATCATCTTATTTTCAAAAAATATCTCAATCACTTTGAATACCACATCAATAAATATTGCAATACTCAATGATACAACATTATTTTGGAATCCCATTACATAAACACTTAATCATTCCACCACATCGTTGTCATATTCAACATTTCCAATAGTGATCGCATGTGATTTCCCTTTGTCCTTTGCCTTCAGTGGTTTCTCATGTTGATCATCACTAACCCTTGGATTAGGGCAATTATTAGCATAATGCCCCATTTCCTTGCACTTTAAGCATTGAAGTGTTGGCGGTGCGTTCTCTGCAGTGTTTGATTTATTCACATCATTAGAAACCCTTTTTCCATTACTTCGACACTCAGCTGCTCGATGACCTTCTTTTCCACACTTAAAACATTTTCTAGTCCCTTTAAGACAATCTCCACCATGCTTCTTTCCACACTTTGTGCATAAGGAAACATTCATCTTCTTTTCACCATTATTCTGAGATTTCTCCTTGACCTCCATCTTTCGTTTCTTGTCAAAACCATGAGATTGATATGTAACACCAACTTCCATTTCTACCTTGATAGCACAACGCACAATTTCTTCATAGCTACTGAAGTCTCTTATAGCTAATGCCCTTCGAAGACTTGGTTTTAAGCCACTGAAAAATCGATCAACTTTACTTTCAGGTTGGATGATAATACCAGAAGCATACCTTGCAAGTCTTGTAAAATTTGCTTCATAGGTACCAACAGATTCATCGTCCCTTTGCTTCAGTTCAAGAAACTCTTTCTCCATCTTTGTTAGAAGAATACGAGGGAAGTACTTACTGAAAAACAAGTTCTTGAACTCGTCCCATTCCATGGACTCAATTTCATCTCTTGGACTCGTATTCTTGATAATATTCCACCATTGATCAGCTTCACCTTCCAAACGATATACTGCTAAGATGACTTTATCATGTTCAGAACATTGAAGAACTGAAAATATCTTTTCAGTAGTACTGATCCATTGTTCAGCCACAAGTGGATCAGAAGACCCACTGAAAGAAGGTGGACGTTGCCTCATGAAGGACTCAATAGAATATTGTTCCCTTCTCTGCTCATTTGGAAATCCTGCATGATTCATGCTTATGGTCTTATCCTTGGTTATTCATGGCCATTTCTAAGATTGTGTTCTATGCTTAGACTTATCCTTAGGGTTCTTACTAAGGCTTTCACATCCTAGTTTCCAAAGGTTGACTATACCTTTCCTTTGATACCAACTGTAGAGACCCGAAGCCTAACGTACATGGACATTACATTACTTTTGCGGAATACTTAGTACATAACAAAAACACACACACAAGGATCGTAATAGTTTAGTGTCTTTGGAAACTCGGAACGTAATCTTCTAATCGTGGTGAAAGATCTTCAATATATCCCATAAAGATCTTCCTTTTTTTTACCTAAAAACCTTTCTTTATATCCTGGGGAAAAGAAAGCATAAAAGGGTGATCTCAAATGGTCAGTAAGGGTAAACAAAATAAATACCAATCACATCATATACATAAGAACATAGCTTTTGGAAATCTTAACCTGCAAAAGAGCTCATAATATCATAACATGGGATAAATCATAGAAGTGAAAATGAGATCCCCATAACATAAAACTTGAAACTTTGTGTCATGCACACATAATCATGGAAAATCATTTCTTGTTAGTCATTACTCATTGCCAAGACTATCTTAGTGGACAAAGTCCCTTTCTGAACCGAGTTCACTCCTCGTTTCAGTCCTGTATCACTGAACCGAAATAACCTTCCGTTCCAGCCATGTATATCTCATGAGATATAAAATCATTACCCAAAGCGTTGGAGGGAGATATAGGTCACACCCATCTTATAATTAATCCTTTCTTATGTGTGCCACATAATCATAAAACATACATCATCGCATAACACATGTAACAAAAATGGGATTCTTGAAACATCATGACATCATAAATCAATTCATATAAGATTAAGGAATTCATAAAAATAATTCCATCACAACATGATCAAATCAATGTAATAATAGGGATAAAAACAGAACCCTTTATTATCTTAGATGGAAAATAATTTTGAAAATCACTTGAACTCCATTCTTGAGGAAAATATCCTTTCTTCTTCAAAAACATTTTTCCTTTCATAACATGTCATACAACTTTAAAATAAAAGAAGTTGATTAAAAATAAACTTGAAAACTTGTAAAGGAAGCTTCTTGGAAATAATGTTTTAAAAATCCATTCATGCCGTATAAGTTAAAAAAAACATTCTTCGTACTTTTGTCGGAAAAGTTAAAAAGTACCTCGTACGGAAAAACGACAAAAGATTCCTTTAATATTCTTTACTAAAAACTCACCAAAGGGTAAAATTGGATTTAAACCATTGCAAGTGGATGGAACCAATATTACATATTGAGGGAACATGGACGTGGATGATAAAATACACCCCAGTAAATACTTACGAATAAACAATCTCGGATAAAAATGAGATTGTGATATTTCCCTTACCTTAGGTCCGATTAGCTTTGTACGTGTCCGAAGCTCCTGTATAATGGTTTAAATAATGTTATTGACTTATTCCAGAATCATACATATTTATATGATATCATATATGGTCATATTATTAGCTTCTTGTTAGTAATATTTCATTGTTACTTGTTACTCGGGTCTTTATAACTTTTTGTTCTTATGCGTGTTTTGTCGAGTAAATTCTTATTCTTATCTTTAGGTTATAGATAATTCATTTCCAGAATGTTATTAGTGTATTCTATACCATATTCATTCATTAAATTCATTTATATAATCATTATTAAATGAAGATCATGTAGAACGAGTCGCATCACATCGTGGAGACGGTATTCCGTACGTACGCACGAGTGATGATATCATTCCTATGATCGTGGAATTGTATTGGAGTATATATATATATTATTTCAGTATCAATATTACTTTATAATAATCATATATAGTTACTCATTACACCATTATACCCATCCTTGTAAGGTTATGGTGGAAAATAGATTACACCACGGCGTGGAGACGGTATTCCGTACGTACGCACGCGCGGTGATTTCATTTTTCCGTAGGATGGATAGAAGGTTAATTAGGGTTGTTTCATATTTATAATAACATATCAGTATTTAAGTAATACTGATGTTATTACTTTATCATGAAACAACTAAAGAAGAAGAAGTTGAAGAAGAAAGAAATTGAAAAGATCGGTAATGGTTATTACCTCTTCTTTGAAACGCCTCTTTGAATCCTTCACTTAGGGAACTAAGATTGGTCTTTGAAGAAGACCAGGACCTCTAGGATTATTCTAGGGAAGTGGAGAAGGGAAAATGGCAGGGGTTGGCCGAGCTTGAGGGCTCAAATTGGTGTGAGGAGGAGGGGGAGGAGGTGTCCTTTTATAAGGGAGGAGAGGGGCACCTTAGGAATTCTTAAAAATATTAATTTATAATAAATCTAACCCCACTTAAAAACCTCCAAAAATGACTCATATTCGAAGCTTAGATGATATAGGGTTGTAATCTCATCAACCAATCAAATTTAGACATGTTTGGATCTTATTTTAAACCTTATCAATTAGATTTAACTCTAAGTTAAATAATTTAACTTTTACCGTGTCTTTTTGTTTTCTTTCACTATATGGTTAATACACTTACTATAACATGCCAAACGAACCCCAAATTGTTTATTATTAATATATATATCCTTATCTAAGTCATTTGGCCGATCCTTAGATTTTTAAGAATAAAATAACAATTAATAATATAATATTTGATTTCAAAACTATTTTGTGTCAATTTTGACACTATTTGATATATGATTTTTTTGAAAGTCATAAAAGAATTAAATGTTCGAACCAAGTTGATTAAATCAACATTAATATATCATAGTAACCTATAAAATTAGTGAAATTCATAAAAAATCTCAAATTACATTTATTTTGGTGTTTATAACATCAATTATGTCAATATTTCATTAATAAGATAATTACTGCATCATCGTTGTGTCATAAACAAATTAAATTATTTGATTTCTAAAAATTACAAATAAAATACCATCATGTAGGAAATCTTTTTATCTTTCTAATGAATATTTACAATCGAATGTATCTTATGTATAACCCCATATTAAAAATGATTTACTTATTAAACTTTGATTTTAACTATTTTAACCCTTCTTTAAATAAATTAATAATAAATGTCCTAATCTAGTCCAAGTGGGCCTAAATGGTCATATTTTATTCCTAAGTTTGTTTTTGGTCGAATTACACTTGTCCAATAGAATTAGGACATGTGTTAGGGTAATATTAATATCATATTTACCCTTAGTTACCCTATTTACTATTAACCGTGGTAAAAAAAAGTAAAAAGTTACTATTCACCAAAAATTTATTTTCATCTCATTGAAACACATTTTAGTCCATGATATTAACCGTGTCTCTCGGATTTTCGAAATTCCATTCACAGAAGCGGTAAAATTAAGTTTTATGCAAAATTCAGTTTTTAACCTACCACTTAGTGGTTTCACTATTCATCAAAAATTGAAGTTTTTCAGAAAAATGCCAAAATTTCACCCTAAGCTATAATTGATATTCCGAATTCAAAAATGATTTCTATTTTACAAAATTCCCAACATATAAGTTGCATTAATTAATTTTATAATTAAATCCCGCTATTAAAACAAATAGCGTGTTTTTAAGAAACAATATCTATCAAAAGTTTGACATTTGATTATGTCTGGTTTAAATGTGAAATTACAACCAATGACCAACATTGTATTAAATTGTAAAAATATATTCTAAATATACTTGAAAACCACTCAAATTAATGATTTATCACTATTAATTATTTCGATTAAAAAAGTTGTTTTTAATTATAATTTAGTAATTTTCACTATTCATCAGAATATGAAAGTTATCCGAAAAGTACCAAAATTTCACCTTAGGCTAAATTCGATACTCCGAATCCAAAAATGAAGTCTATTTTTAAAAATAAGATTTAAAAAATTTCAAAAGGTGGTTATTACTATTCATAACGGCTAGTTTTAATAATATTTTAATAGCATATCGTTGTTTGGTGAAACTCGGTATTGCGTATTACACACGCTATCGAGGAAGGTCACGATTGCGTGTAATGTAAGGCAAGTCAAGGATACGTGTTGTGTGAGCTCCTTTTGGTGTAGCGTACAACACAAGACATTATTAAAATTAAAAAGAATAGTTTTCATAAAATCTCGGGCTGTTACAACACTACAATTCGTATTTCCATTATAATTATCCTGTGATTCCATCTCTGGGTGTTAATGTGACCTATTAGTTGTTTTGGTATCATCAAATCATAGAAATTGTATGATATTTAATCATCATTGATTTAATCATTCATTTTTAATGGACTCACCTAAAATATTTTATATTATTTGACTAGTTTTCCTCCTAATCATCTTATTAGAGTAGCTTCAACCAACATGTTTTAGTTATAATTTTTAATTAAAACTCATTAGGAAAACAATAACATGTTTTGTAATTTATTGTATCAATAATGTTTATACGAATTCATGAAAATTTTGAATCATATATAATTGTCCAATTAAGATGGCATTGGTTTTTGGAAATTAATATATAAATTAATATATCATATTTGGGATGATATTATCATCCCACCAAGGTATTTTTTTGTTTTTGTATGTATAGATGATTTATTTTTACATAAATAAATTGTGGCAGATGATATATAAATACATATTTACACATTATGTTCCTAAAGTGAAGAAAAATGGGTTATGTTATGAATTTACACCTATAAAATTGATATAATTGATTTATAACAATTTTTCTTCAAGGTGTGTGATGTATTGTGTGTTTTGTTTATGGAAATGATTTTTCTAATTATATTTTCTTTGTTTAAGATGGTTTTCAATTAAAAGTTCTCATATCAGAGGATTTTGTTGAATTATATGTTTATTTTAGTGAAGTATTGTTGAGTGTATATGATACTTATTTTGGGGTTATCCATTATATTCAGAAAAATTTACTCAATTATTAACAACTCAATCACATTAAATATAAAATTAATACATATTTTCCAAATTAATTAAGAACTATGGGGTAGGATAGATTATCATGAAAATGATCTGATGATGTTTGGGATGTGTTTTTTATTTTTAGAATAAAAGGCACTAAAAATATAATTTCCACTCAATGATAATTAAATTAATGAATTAATTTCAGTTAAGTCCCTAAATAATCACCCCACAATTCCTCTACACACAATATAAATTTGTTTAAAGATATGATGATGTCAAAAATGATCTATTATGACAGGAATATCACATAGAAATGAGAAATATGAGATTATCAATTCTCATATTAGTGGGTTCCCAAAAGATATTTTCATCATAAGGTATTTGGTTGTATTATGTACTATAAGATAAAACTACAACACCTAGGGAATTGATTTATTATTTATAGGAATGAAATAATTTAGGGATAATTCAAAAATGGTGATTTTAACACATCAATTCTACAGGATGATTAGTCTGTTACCATTAGCAGTTAAAATAATATGCATGTGTTTTACTATGATGTTCTATATCACACTTTGTTATATGATAAGGCCTAAATTTGATTCTATTTAAGATGTTTCCTACCGTGGATATTAAAACCTACATTACAATTTATTCTAATTTTCAAAATTCTTATCAATGGTTACTAGAATGTATTTATTGTGATAATGTCTTGAATTAATATAAAAATTTTTATAATAAAAAAATTGGATTTTAATTTTAAATAAAAAATTACAATGAATTTTAATTGGTAACTACTATTTATAGTTAAATTATTAAAATAAATTATTCATTTCAATTTTGTGTTAAATGTTTTTACAATTAAGTAACCAACTCTTTGTAGAGAATCTCATGCAATTCCATTTTTTGATGTTAGTGTTCTTGAAATCTAATTTTTGAAGAAACACGTCAAAATATCTTATTAATGGTAATTTTTTATATTTATCATCAATAATTTTTTTTATTGGATAATTGAATAAAATAATTGTAGGATAATGTATGTATTTATTCACTAGTTTATGATAAGATCATTTTTAAAAGAATACAATATGAGTTTGTTGTATTTAATATAAATGTGTAATATATTTGTAGTGATTGAATATTCCTATTATTTTTTTCATTGAAAACATTATTTTTTAAAGTAAATGTTACATAATTTGGAATATATTTATTTATAACATGATTTTCAAGATGGACCCTATTAGTTATTCTCAATTTTAATGATTCCAATTCATTTTTTGATCTATTATTTATCAAATCATGACATGGGTGTATCCATATGTTTTAAAGCGGAAACCTATTTATTAATTGGTATAATTTTTTTATTATTCGATGTTTTGTGTATTATTTATTTAGATATTAACATAAATAATTTTTTTAGTGACAATAAAATAATATAATAATATCAATTATTCTAGGCATAGGAATGGGTTATAAATGTTGTTCTAAAATAGGATATAAAATAATGTGATATAATGATTTTCTACACCCAACCCTCAGTGTATATTTCATTTATCTAAATAAATTTTTGAATATTTGTATCTAACAGTTATCATCAGGGTTCCATGATCAATTCAATGATAGGAATCTATTTTGGGTTGTATTCTATTTATAAATTTGATTGTGTTCTAATTTTTATAAAATTGAATCTATTTTATTATAATATATATATATAATGAATTTGTTTATGACACTTTCATCAGGGAGTATATCTTCTCTATTCTGTGTTCATTTTTTGCTTGATGATTTTCATTGCACCCCGCTTTCTCTCTTTCCAAAGGAGGGAAACATTCATCACTTCTTTAGAAATGTTTTCTCCATAATCAAAACGGGATGATAGGATTTCGGTTCTTCATTCAATCAATTCCTCCTCATAATTGATCTTATAGTCTAGGTATCCCTCATAGATGTATGACGTTGTTCATGAAACTCATTTTTGGTGTCATATCATTGTGGGTGCTGATTAATTATTCTACTTCTATATTAACATTCAAAGGAGTCTATTCGGGAAAACAACATTCTATCAATAGAGTTGTCATGTTGGGCATTAGTGGATTGTCTGGATGCTGGAACAATGGAGCACTGGTCTCCTTCATCTAAATAGGTATTCTCAATGGTTTAGAATTGGAGGAATCCTATGGTAATCATAGGCCATCGTGTTCCTGATGCATGTCTTATGATGTTTTTCTCAAGCTTCCCATGATTAGCACGGTTAATGTTATGATTTTGACGTATTCTAGAAATGGATCATACTAATAAAAACCTCACATGGAGATGGGTAAGATAGTAAAATCCTTAGGAAGGATCACCAAGAAGGGATTCAAAATGAATCGGTCAAAATTCCCATTGGGAGCAAACCTAATGAGGTGCATCACAAAAATGGAAGGTTTTGAACAATGAAGGTCGATCTAGGACCCACTAGAGATGAATTAGGAAATGTGAAACCTGTAATATGGAAAATTAAGGATTACCATTGGTCGAGAATGAACCTTAGGGAAGCTACCAACATACCATATATAGAAGACATGGATTTAAAATCCACATAGTTTGAATAGAGTATTTGGAGATTACACATGGTTAGATTCATTTCCCAAGAGATTAATTCATAGTTGGATAAGTATGAATTCTGTGGGGGCTTATGCAATGTTAGCTTCACAGGTGCTGCTAGGAGTAGTGATGATGTGGGTGGAATGGACTCATCGATATCTGTCATCCCTCGTAGAGACTATGATGAATATATTGGATGTGATAATAGAATGGATGGAGTGTGTGGGTGATATAATTGAACCACATAGTGTCTTCATAAATATACTAGTGATGGGGAATCAATTTCCACATAGATTGGAATTGAGTGATGAGACACATAAGGAGGTTACCTATGATAATAGTATACATTAATACGGACCTGAAGCGACCTAGCTGGGGCATGGTCCTCGTGAGACATAGTGACTTATTTGTATGACCCAAATAATGATGGGAGATGGGCTAGAGCCTCAAGGAGGATTCTTATGTATCCTTACACCTAGGAACCAATAACCACATAGTTCAAGAAGGAATTGGGGATTACACATGGTGGTCTTCCATTTGACATGACGGTTCTTACACATGGTTAGCATCCCAAATGATGGATCAAAACACCTCAGAGATGTGGATCAAGGGGATTTGTCCAAGAAATGGAAGCTGTCACATAAAAAAGGTACATACTTTTTGAGGGAGCATCAAATTTCACAATTGGTTAGGATTGAACATCAGGGAGTCTTCTTATGTACCCTCTATAGTCGATAAAGATCAATTTCTACCTAGTTTGGAAATTTTATATTGATCAACATCATACATTGAGTATGATATTGAACTGATGTGATACATAGAGAACATGTTGATTATGGGGCATTAGGATTAAGTATGGTTATCAGTCCAGTTATGGACACTCATAAATTGTAAGACCATGTGATCCATGATTGGTGTGATAAATAAGATCTAGTAGTAGACCTAAGGATTGTGTTACAAATGGTGTTCCTATAAGAGATGGTGTGGGATGATACACTGATGCAGCCCATGGAGATAGATATTGGGGATCACTCCAAGAGGGATGCCCAAGGAGGATCTGGATCCATGATAGGAGGATGTAATTTCTTTCCAAAATGGAAAGGGAGATCTAAATCCCATGGAGACCATTGGGTTTACATAATTCTTGATTTGATGCATCCCATGTTAAAAGCATGAAGTGGTACTACATTTTAATGTCATGGGATACGGATGATGGGTCTTGGTGTGTTAACATCCTACAACTTGGATGGGAAGGATTCACTAACTACCCCTAGGACATACATAGTTGTACGTCTTGCACCATTGAGTGGTTCACAGACCAAACAATTATCAAATGGAAGTAGTTGATGAATGGTCAGTTTTGGGTTCCACGTTAGTGTGGAAATTCCAAAAATAATGAACCATTAGAGAACATATTCCAAAAAGAAATATGTAAGAAATTGTATCTTGGGACACCACACGAGGAACCATGAAATCAGTCCACATATGATCGTAGGGCCACACATGAGAGGATATCCTAATATAAGCGGCCTCCCCAAAATATGATTCATAAAGGGAAGGATGTTCACGAAGATAATGATCTTTACTAAGGAAAGGAATATTTCAAAGAGAATGTGCATTACAAAGGAAATACCCTCATGGAGCAAGGTAAATTTTCTTTTTCATAGTGTTTAATCTGTGTGTGCTGAACGAAAGCTTAATGCTTTGGAAAGCCTCAGTCAATTCAAAGTGGATCCATCATTTTGGAAGGGAGAATTCTTTCGTGTATGGAATCCCTACTATAGGTATGGGATATGAAGATCAATATAAGGCATGGATCATGATTCTCAGGTACCTTGGTAAATTCATTCTTGTGTCTGGTTATTAGTTCATGGGAGCTTCATGAACTGGGGTTATAGAAGATGGAAGGTTCGTGTCACGATTCATTTGTTGTGGGAGAGATATGTATTAATAGGTATCCATTGATGGTGATGAGGAGTGCACTAAAAATATAAAGGATCCCAATGGATTGAAGCTCTGTCAGACTCGAGGAACCATCCGTAAAATACTTTGGCACTCTCACAACTCTTATTAATGATGTGAATGTATGATAATCCTCTTTCATGCACATGTTGGTGAGTGGTCTCCATGATGGGCCTTCACCAGGTAGACACAAATTTAGAAATTTAGGATCATTTGAGTCTAAATTAGTTTTAGATAATCTTTGACTTTGTTCGTGTCTTCATGGGAATGTGTTTTGGTGCAAAATATCCCCCCTCATAATTGGAGTGAAATGGAAAAAATAGGGTTGGATTCTGAGTGTCAATATCCAAATGACATGACAGGTTATGATGTGGGATCAGAATGCATGTGAGGTATGTCATTTCATTATGATCGGGTATGATAATGTTGTAGTGAAGCTCACACCTTCATCACCACTCAAACATGGCTCAATGGGCAACATAGAACGCATATGGTGGCAGCCCAAGATAAAATAATGCAAGCATTGTGCAATGTGGTAGAACTCCAGATTTATTAGTAATGGGAACAAACCAATGTGAATGAGCCCCGATATCATTAAACTAATGAGATAAGGGGTCTTGAATGTATATGGAATTCCTTGGAGGATACACCCCAGGAGGTGGTAGAGTTGATTCACTCCATTTAAAGGCTGATCCATAAGGGTTGTGTATTGGTCAAGAACGTTTTTTATGCCCATACTGAACTGGGTGCATGGACACATTTTTTTCGGATTTCATTAAAATATTTCAATAATATCTATGAAAGAAGTAAGTATCAATCCCTATGATCACATGGTTCATTCCCAGTGTGATAAAAAAAATGTATGATCACATTACAATTCACATTTTTTGAGAGTTACAACTAAAAAATGAATACATATGGTGTACTATTTTTAATGGACATCCCATAGTATTTCTACCAAGAGCGGCTGTGAAAGAAGATATATCTCTTGTAAAAACCAACATACCTATATTAGTGTGTTGTACTGCACGATTAGGAGAACACCATGATCATTGGAGTCAATCTTATCAATGGAGAAATGAGAAGTGTGAATCACAATGCCCAAAATTATGAATCATTGAAATGATGGAATACTGGTTGGAGAAAAATACTGGCCATATTTGAGACACAAAATTAGTAGCACCTATCTGAAATGGAAAGAAACAAATGATGGTTGACTGTGGTCCACATTAGAAAACATGGGATCTAACTCACAGTTTCATCCAATATATTCTAGGTCATTGGCCCATAATTGTAGGTGATCCGAAATGGCATGAGACCATTCCATTAGGGGGTCACTTGAGACATGAAATATGATGTTGATCTAAATAAGAGGAACATAGATGATGGGGTGGAGTGAGGGAATGTTTTGAAGGATTCAAGTACTCGTGAAGTTACACCACATTGACTAAGAGTGAATTGGTAACAGTGTATTGTTCTGAAGAAATATCAAACTGATTTTATAGGATGGACCTCTTTTTTGAGGACCCATGATGCTTCATAGATTCAAATCATATAAATATGGATGATGACCACACAATTTAACATAATATAGTGAGGATGAAACATCAAATTTTGTAATGTCATATGTTCAGGTCTTATCCATAGTTTATCATCATGTGACTAGGAAGATTTACATAGTTTACAGTCATAATGAAACCATTGAAAAAAGTTTAATATCCTATTATATGGATTGTGAAAATGTATTTTCCTATAATATATGTGTGTCATACGGGAAATAAACCTGATTTGAATGATCTAGATAAGGATTATTCACCCCAAAAGTACTAGGGAAAAAATAGAAATAAAGAACATGTGATATTGTAAATAGCCAAAATCATATTGAAGCTCTTAATTTAAGTTCATAATGTATGGACAATGGAAAATAGTTTAAAGCCATGTTTCATGGACTAATGACGGATTTTTAGTTCTAGGGTATGCATGAAACACGTAGGATATAACATTTGACACGAATGGTGCCAAAAAGGTTTATATGACACATACATACATTAAAATGAATAAATAAATTTTATACTAACAATGATTAGATTGTATTTAATGAGTATATACCTGAAACTGGTAATGAGCCTATTGATGGGCTAAAAAACATAATGTTCATGAATCACTACATACCCCATAAAATGGGAATCAATCCATATGATGTTCTTGAATCCCATAGTAGTAGTAGACCAACACTAGTGCCATCAAATACTATTTGGAGAGGAAGACGAAACATCCCAAAATAATCATTGGGAATCCTGGTCTTTCTCAGGCTATGGTTGTAATTTTATTGGTTATTAGTTTATGTTCATAGTGGTCTAACCATAGGGACATATACAAGGGGTTAAATACAACTGGGATTCCTAATGGGCCTGATGTGAATAGGAACAAAATAGGTCCATTTCATGAAGAAAATCCTAGAATAGGATTTAGAATAGTTCAAATTCATTGGGATTGGACATAAGCATCTAGTTTAATTTCATAGATCATGGACCATGATTTATGGTATCTTAAATGGGTATCTGCAGTTCATTTTTTGATAAACTTATTGTTAATGAGGTACAATGGGACCAAATTCCATACAACAAATCCCATAATTGAATAAATTCCATAGGCTTTTAGTTTAGGGGTATAGAGTTTGCACCATAGCAGTGTATGTTAAACAGAATATGTGTGATGTGGGGGCCTAACAAAATGGACAAGATTGCAGTCCAGAGAGTCCTACACACACCACATAGACATTCTTGAGGAATATTTCATGCAGTTTAATGATTAGAAGCTTTTAATATAAGGATTAAGTATCATCCCAAAGAAACATAGCTGTCATGGAAGTGGTAAAACCAATGTGAATGAGGACAAAGTGAGACCACATGTCACATAGATTCCGCAAGATAAATTTCATATAGTTTATGGTCATAGAGCATAAACCATGAGGGATGAAAAAAGGCTGAAGGATTTTTATGGGATCTATGCCCGGACACAAAGATGATGTTCCTCTGTGTCACTATGTATCCCATAAGGATGGGAAGAATGTCGTACATAGTCCTAGAATCTTGTGCATTCATGCGGTAAGAATAAAGGTGAATCCATGTAAAATGGGGAAATAATGTTCTGGATGGACCCAAAAACAATTATTTAGGCATCACTACATATCTTGTAAGCATGGGGAACAACCAACGCATAGTTCTAGAATGGAAATTTCCATATGATGTTCTGACTCATACACAGATAGAGGAAGCATTAGATATTTCATCATTTTTCTTTTATTCACTCACCTATTTTTTCAGATCCCGGATCGAGATGAAATTTCTGACTAATTCTATAGGAATACATCCAAATGTAGGTATTAATAGGTAGCACAGTGGTTGAGCAGTGTCGATGATGATGTTCTATCAAGTGATAATTCCACAATGATGATCCATTTATTCATCTTGTGTCTAGGATGATGATGCCTTAGATTAAGGTCATATTACATGGATGGCCTTTGAATTTTAATGTCGTGTAGTAAGGACACTAGGGTATGGTATTACAAAATGGATGTACATGTAATGGATACTAAAAAATCAATGTGAATGAGAACCAAAAATGTCCATATCATACAACACACTCTGATGAAAACCATGGATTGTATATTAGTTTCAGGTAATAGATTTTGGACAATGGGGTTTGACTCCTGAAGAAGAAATATATTATGTGGAAATATGAGAAACCCAATGTGAATAAGAACCAAAAAGATCCACAACATAGAACATTCTTTTGAGATGAATTATGGAGAAAATCTTATTTTAAAAGGTCATATATTTTTGGCCATGGAGTTGGGCCACTACTACTTACTTGGATAAACCCTAGAAATACCTCTAATATCATGTGATCTTTTCTCAATGTAGAAAAAACTAGGTGATGTCATACATTCTCCATTACATGAAGACGTGTATAACAAGGGATCTTCTAACTCGACATGCCCAAGTGCATAGAGCAGCTACACCAGAGTTGTCAGAGTTTCACTAGATCATAGGGATGTCAGAAGAATAAAAATTGAAACATATGAGGTAAAGATTAACGAGAATATTTGATTGATGATAAGGATCACTCTTGACCATATTTACAACACATTATTAAAAATATCATCAACCAAGAATGGATCCAGAAAACATTTACTAGAATGATGACAAAAATCAAAACACATGATTCGATTCTCACCGCCAAAAATCCATTAGGGTGTTGTTTGAGAATGGTAGGCGAGTCGAAACATCATAGGACCATCACCATTAGTGTGTCCTTCTAGATTGGAAGGATAGTGAAATCATAACCTAGAAAGACTCAATGTATGAGAATGGGTTGGTGAGAAAATATATATGTAACTAGACATGTTCTTTCTCATTACCCAGCGCATTAGATTATTTTATTGGTATAACCCAACTGAACCTAGGATAAAATACCCTGGTATTGAAAAAATTTATAGTTGTATTACCGGGATCATAAGTACCCAGTTTAATGTCATTTACCTGGGATGTATCCATGCATTTTAACATCATGAGGTGAGTATGGGGATGTTACATAGTTTATCATCGTGATAATAGGATATTAGAGGAAAATATGTATCCTAGGGATAAGGTGTGTGGAACCGAAAACCAACCAAAAAGTTAATGTGTCTAAAAAGTGTCATACCATAGCACATATTCCTAGGAGGACCATGAAGAGGTTCTTTGTTTATGGTCATTGAGTATGGACTATAGGGTGGATATATTTAGGAGATATATGAAATGTGGGGGAATGAAATAACTGATGAGAAAGAGGGACATGGTGGCCCAAACCCACACAAAATATAATCAGTAGAATCCCAAGATAGCTCTTAGTTTTTGGTCTTTGAGTTCAGACCTGATGGTTGGGAAACTAATCTATGATGAAACATCCTACCAAGACTCCTAAGCCCACATGACCCATTCTCCTTTTAGGAAAAAAAAGAGTCAAGTTGTGATTTCTCAATCTCATGTACAACACACCACAATGTAAAATAAAATTTTTGGTGGAAAAGGCTAAACAACACTAAAATTTGCACTCGGCTGGAAGAGATGCATGGAGGGACAACACTAGCGGTGTCTGGGATCCATGAAATCGTATGTTGGTGGAAAATGTGAGTCATGAAACCCAATATCTAGAACACAGTATGGGTGGAGTGATGATGGAGGATAACTTCTGACTATAATCAAGACATAGAATCCATAATGACTTACCTGGGATGAGGATAGACAATGAGGGTAGACCACTGAATATATTCAAAACACATGCCCTACCTAAAAATTTCATCCAATGTTTTCTGGGGTGTTTTCCCAGAATTGTAGTGGATCCAAAGCAGAGTAAGACAATTCCATTAGGGTGTACATTCAGACATGGAAGTGGATCGAGGACCAGATAAAGGGACATAGTAAGTGTGGAAATTTATTAGGTAAATGTCCTTATGAAATCCAATAGTACATGTCTCATACCACCGCACATTCAATGTCATTGTGGAACATTTGTAGGTTGGATCAGATCAAGATCATGTTATTGAGGGGGGTGTAGAAAAGATGGAACTCTAGGTAAAGGACCTTGATGCCATGACTTGTTTAAGGTCATATTTCTCGGACCAGATTCATCACGTATATTAATGTTATATAGGTTGGACTATTGGTTCCCAGTTTTACATCATGTGAATGGATGAATTCAGTGCAGTTTAACATCATGTGTTATGAAAAAAAATGAAATTATCATTTTACAAATATATAAATAGACACACCCCAAAGAAGAAGTGTGTGGCATAGAGAACAACCTGATCTGGATGGGGAACACAACACCCATCACTACACAACACATTCGAATGAAAGGAACAAAGACTGAAGATCCTAATGGTCAATGAACTTATGGATGGGCCAGAACACAATATGTATGGGCATTGATATGTATCCCATAATGTTATGAATCAATCCATACAAATCTCATGAATATGGAATGCCCGATGGATAATTCTGAAGTGGAGGAAATATTCTCTCAAATGATAATGTCATTGTCTACATGTAGTTAATTTTCATATGACAATGGCAACGAAAATAATTATTTTTAGGTAATATAATTTGTCCCAATTAATTTGGTGATACGTAGTGTGGTGTCATGAGAAGACTCGATGTGAATGGGGGACAAAGAGACCCAAGCCACATGACACATCCCTAAATGATACTCAAGAGAAGCGTCCAAAGGGGTGATATGGTGATTCATGGGTCTCGGACTAGAGAAAAACTTCTCAAGCATCGCTAAGTATCCCATAAGGATGGGAATCAAATAATACGTAGTTCCTGCAAATGGAATGGAAGGCAGTATTATCGAGGGGAAATATCTTCATAGGTGAGGACATCATGGTTATTTGCTTTTTTTGTCATATATCTAGGATATAGAATATGTACTATAACATCATACAGGAAGGAGAAGGATTTTTTTCAGTTTATTTTTGTGCAACTAGGATGTGAAAGGATTTAGTTTAAGGAATTATAGAATTGACCATAGGGTGAGGCATCTAAAGTGTCAATATGTAGTGTGGTTCCATGAGGAATCTCGGAAATAATGAGGGCCAAAGTGGCCCAACTCATATGGAAAATTCAAAAATAATATCTCATATATTGTGTAACATCATGGGGGATAAGAAAAAATGGTTTCAGAAGGTTTGGTTGGTTGGTCAAAAAGGAATAGTGTGCGAGCATTTCTACATATCCAATAAAGATAGGAATAAATCCATATTTTGTTCTTAAAGAAGTCATAGAAGATGTCCAGTGCCAAGGGGAAGTGTCTTCTCATGTGAATGCATCATGGAATTGCGTAGATTTTCGTCATACTGCTATGACACTAAATAATTAGTTTAATAGAATACTTTAGGGAAGAGTATTTTATGTAGTTTACTAACATCCATCAAGGATTTGAAATGTCTTTGTTTATAGTCATAGATATTGGAATACAGGGTGTGGCATCTAAAGTGGAAATATGAAATGTGGTTCCATGAGTTTACCTATCAGGAATGAGGGAAAAATATATGAAACATCATATTACACATTCAATAGAATAACTCAGGAAAATTGTAACTTCATTGATGATATAAAAATGGTTTTGAGAAGGTTTGTGTGGCTGGTCGCAAATGAAATGTGCCTAGGAGTCCTTATGTATTCCATAAATATTAGAATCAATCCATTCGTAGTTCTAAAATCCAATTTATTTGAATGTCATATGGTAAGGATGAAAAATTAGAAAGCATATGAACCCAAAAAGATATGAAGACAATAAGGAAATATATTTACATGAATAAGGCTAAGGAGGCCCATGCTATAAGGCACATCTTCAGGAAACAACACATACATAGTTTAAGGATCAATACATCAGATGTAGAATTCAATGAGGTTGTACGTTGGGTGGTAAGGATATGAGGAAAATTTTAATTTCATGTAGGACAAAACTATTTACTATCATGAAGCACAAAGAGAACATTCTTTTAGGTTCATGCAGAAAATACCATCAATATATTTAGTTTATAATCTTGAAAGATTGGGGTTATCATAATTTATACTCCTAGATCTCGGAGTAATGGATCATTGTGATTTTTTTTATAAATAAGTATGAAGACAAAGTTTAACCTCATTCCGGAAAAAACTATGGTAATTTTTACATCATGCGATGAAGAAGTGTCTTATGTATTTTATCATCATGTGGTAAGGATGGAGTGGTTGTTTAACATCATTTAGGATAACGTAGTAGTTTAACATCATGTGGAGTGAAAAATATATTAGTTTTAGATTATACGGATCATACCATAATGGATATTTGTTTAGGGATATTGTGCATGGACTTTTGGTATCCTAGTTTATAGTCATAGAGTTTAGACCATGGAATACATTAATGTTAGGCATCATAATAAGAACAGTATAACATCTAGTAGAATGAAGCAACAGTTTAATGTTCTACAGGAAGGTATACAAGCATATACGAATTATGTATTAAGGAACTTGGAATTAGTGGGGTGATTAATCCTCTCACTACCCATCTTGACCATTGAGTATGAACCATTGTGATAGAAATTTTGTATTATATAAGGTCTATACCATTTGGTAAATAACTTTCACCACATTCAACAAGGAATGATCAGCGTTCTCAGTTCCAATACCATGTTATCTTTATGGAAGGAGTAGAGACAAAGTCTCTTGTCAATTTCTCTTTCAATATTGTTTTGGTTCCTCTCTATATTATGTAACTCCCATACCCTATTTTTATTGAGAGATTCCAGTTCAGCTAGACGAACTACTACCACTCTTTCTAACACCTTCTCGTCGTATTTAGTGGTATGGAGTGATGGACACTAAATCTCAATGGAGGGGGGGGACTGCCTATTTTCCATATACTACAGAATATGGTGATGCCTAGGTGGAATTATGAGTCATCATATGATAATACAAGATATCTTTTGGCAGCTTTTATATCCTACTACTCTTGTTCTGACCCACCATCTTCTAAAAAATGATTCACAATGTCTTTTTAAACACCTCGATATATCCATTTACTTGGGCATGGTAGAAAAGATTGTGGTTGCACCAAATGCTTTTTTTCATAATATTTCTTTATCTTAACAACTCTGAAATTTTCGATGCTGATAGGGAGAGTAGCATGAGGGCCCCCAAATAAAGTAATGATGTTGGAGGTCACAAATTCAAAAATTGACTATGCTATAACATCATTAAGTAGAATTACTTATTCCCACTTGGAAAAGAAATATTTCACGGTCAGTATGAATCATCATTGGAGAGTTGTTACTAGCAGATATGATCTGACGACATTGAGTCCCTGGACCATAAAATTCAATGTGGAATTTTTATTATACAGCGGAACTGGCAGTCGACACCTGAATTTGGCATACATCTGACATGCGCCTCACATTTTGGTGAACTATGCATAGTTGTGGACCATGGTTGACCGAATGTATCCCGACCTACAAATCTGATGAGAAAATTTATCCTTTCTTGATGAGAACTATATGACCCAATATGGAAAACCTGTATAAACTACGAAATCTCATATCCATGAATGAAATGGAGATGGACTCCTTCACATCCATGTCTATATAGAGTCTACTCTAGGCTAGGATCACATTTTCTGGTGGAATGAACTGCACGTTGGTGGATTCTATCACGTTTCACTCTGTTTAATGGGAGACTACCATACAGGAGATACTCGATGAAAGGAGTTTTCCAATCATAGGTTTCTTAATATGTAGGATGATATGAAGATCATTATATTGAGGCATGAGTAGAATGACGTTTACCTATGAGATGTCACCATCATCTCAACTGATATGGGTGATGAAAATTTTATCTGCTACATGTATAAACATATCTTCTTAGTTAGTCTCTATCAGGGAAGTTTCTAGCCTGGCATGGGCATTATATTGACCATTATGTGATTGAGGAACATGAGTATCCTCTGGATGAGAAGGGAACGGGGCCATAATATTTAATGAATGCATGAGCAACGGCATGAGCTCTATCTTCCTGCTATTTTAGTAATTATTGATCTTCCTCATGACTAGATTAGAGTCCCAATTCATATGAAAGTGGGGAACATCAATCTCAATAGAAAACTCAAGACCAGTTATGGGATCCTGATACTCAAACTCGTTGTTGTGGTATCCTTCTAATAAAATTAATGAATAAGGTAGAATGGCATGTGTTGAAATGATGAAGACAATCCTTGGGCCTACTCTCTTGAGTTTGGGATAATTGATAATTCTACCTGGGGAACCCAGGAGGATCCATCGAAGTGAATATTATAAAATAGAACTACCTGATCACCTTCTAGGATGGATTAATCTAGAAAATCATGATCCAGTTACCACTCTGTGGTGGATGGGTGGGAATTTAAAAATCTGATAGCATGTGACCTTTGATGGCCTTCTATAGAATGAATCTAATTTTGAACTACTAAAAACTAACCACCCAGCAAGCTATCCATCTTGTTGACATGGTTTACATTATAATTTACCAGAGTGGATCCTTTCGAGATACCAGCTATATCTTGTGATGCTTCAAATAGTGGTGCAATTTTTGTACCTTGAATAATAGTGTGAGGAAACTCTTATCGATCAAACAATATCTAGAATCTATTTCACAAAGAATGAAAATAATATAATAATGTATTTTCATTATCCCTTTGTTGTTATTATGGATGCTAAGGTCACTAATGTATTGTTTTAGAGTGGTCACAAAAAGGACCATTAGATTTCGGGATATGGGTGGCATTTGAACTGGAGCTTGTAACAAATATTTTCTACTTTCTAAAAAATGGTCCTGTGCCCCTCATCCCACTAGTAGATGATTATTTTCTTCAAGAGTATGGAAATGGGAATTCTCTTACTAGCCAAATTTACAGTGAATCATTGTGTGTAGGCTAAGAGTCCTAGGGAGTCTCAGATCTCCCGAAGGATTCATAGAGGGGGAATCATGCTAATATATCTAATATTATCTGGGTCGATCTTGATGATTTCTTATCATACAATTAAATTGAGTAATTTTTCATAGGTCAACTCGAAATAACATTTCAAGGGGTTCTTCTTGAACTGTTAAGAGTGATGGAAGCAAAAAACCTTCTTAATATCCTTAATATGGACGTAATTTTGCTGATATTTGACCACCAAATCTTCAAAGTATCATTCCACTACAGTATTGAGGTTGGAATTGATGATGTGGTGCATAGAATGCTGAGAGGTGTCTCCTACATTATTCAGACTGAAATACATCACCTTATAGAAGAAGTTAACATTAGGTACTCTGAAGGAGGTAGAATCCTCATTTTTAGGGGCCATTTTCAAAAGATTATAATCAAAATACCCATCCACTAAGAATAAGAAATGGAGACTAGTAGTAGCATCAATCAAAAAATGAATCACTATTAGGGGAAAATAATCCTTTTTGAAATGGAAGTTGAGATCCCAAACGTCGATATATAATCTGACCTGCTTGTCCTTCTAGTTATGGGAATGATTTAGGACAACCATCTAGGGTACTAAACCTCCTTAATGATTTTATCATTTATGAGCTTATCATCTTCGGAACTAACCATGGAACAATGAGATTTTCTCATTTTCTAGGAGGCTACTTTAACCCATGATGTCTCACTGGGAGTTGATGATGGGAGAAAACGCCCTGACTATCTACCATGGCATCTCTTTGTAACTCTAGGTGAACACATCACATTTTTTATCATAATTTTTACACACTACTATTGTCACTCTCCGAGCATGGCTACACTGATTAACGTTAGCCTCAAGTCTATCTCAGTACAATTATTTACTTATACCCACTCATAGATGGTGGTAAAGACAGCCCCATCAATAAGGAAAGAGAATCTTCAAAATCATTTTCATTATCTGTGGTGGGAGGATATTAGCAGGAGACAATTATATTATGTTAGTTTCTAAATATGATTATCTTATAGGAGTGATGGTGTCAGTTGAGCATTGTTGGAACCTTCATTACAGGACTCTTTCACTATTGAAACCACGTAAACAAAGGTTGGCGAATTGATTCTATTTGGCCTTCGGTGAAGGGGCCCATGCTCAAAAATTACAATGTAGTGGTTGCAGGTCGGTCTTTGTCGAATTAACCAGGTGTGGTGGAACAAAAAAGTATGGTGTATTGTTGTATAAATGGGTTGGAAATCCTGATACCTCACTAAGGTAAGAAGATATTGTTTCAATTTATCATTTCTTGTGTAAGAGATTGAGTTAATATTTTACATTCCTTATACCTTTGAATGTGCCTTCCCCTCATCTAAAAAACTATAAATAAATGTCCCGAGATTGGAATTGTAGCCTTCATATGGTGAATCCAAAGGATGAATTCATTTTTCATGTCCATCTAGGGGTCAGCCATAGTAGTAGTGTTCTCAACTACATTGGTTTGAACACATTTTTACTTGTTTAGTAATATTCAGTCTCCAAATTGTGGTCATCAGAAGAGTTGAAAACAGATTCCTCACCTTGGATCATTCCCACTTGACCGTAAAGGGAGTACACGATGCATTGGATATATGAGCAGGGGAATGTTGCATGCAAATGGATCTAGGGTCTACCCATTAGTGCATTGTTGGTGATATCCTATGAGGCAACCATTAATTCCGTTCTTGTAATCAGGCCATTGAACTAGGTATTTAGGTGGATTTTTTCACTAAGTCTCTGATATTTATTGTCATAACCATTAATATTTAGGTCAATGGGACTCATATCTACTTTCATAAATCATATACTGTGGAGTTCCTAGGTCAGAATGAGATTGATTATAGAACCTACATCACTAAGCCAACGAAGAACCTCTACTCCATTAAACTATCCAGTGAGGTACTGAGGAATTACGTGGACATGTATGGGGGAACCTTCATCTTCCCATTGGAATTAAATGATGTATTAGAATTATTCTTGTTCAAATTTCTAAGAAAGTAAGGCCTCTGCGACCACCACCTCTATGTCAAACCTGAGGGGGGTCATTAGGCCTTCTGCGAGGGATTCTCACATATCTTATTAAAGAAAGTTATCCTCATGAACTGAGATCTTTTGAGTAATATTTTCATGATTTTTATGCACATTATATGTCTATGTTAGGTACACACTTCTACCTGGAGGAAGTTTCTCTTTGGAATGAGATATGTTGGTCGTTTCTGGTCGAATTGGTTCAAGTGTTCTAGTAGTAGAATATCCTGATACTAACTAGATAAACCATGTAGATTCACTATTGGATGACCATCAGATGTCCAATTCATATCTATGGAATGAAACAACTATTCGTGGTGTTGTCATAGGGGAACTTCTTGTCCATTAATACGAAAGGTGGTGACAGGGAATCTAACCACCCAGGCTAAAAGGATTATGCCTGCTGGGCTGTACATTGTGTCAGTTGTCAAGTCTCAATAGTGTTCATGACATGACTTAATGCACTAGTCTAGGAATTCTGAAAATTCACATATCTATAACCTCATGAATGATGATGCAGACAAATATCGTTATGAGTGAATCCTTGATACTCACCATCGATGGGAAACTTATGAGGGTATGGTAACCCAATGGTACTAATGGAGTCATAATCCTACTCATCATTTAAAGGATCTTCCAACACTGATCAGATTCTGGGGGAGATTCCCATATTTGAAGGCATTAAATCACCAAGAGTACAATAAGGTTTTAGAACTTGTGGGCTACTTTCTTATATTCCATCTGCACTGGATCCTCTGAGAAGTATAAAGATAAGACAAATATTAAGAAGAAACATCTAGATATGGAGTTACTATTTTAGGATTCTCGAGCTTATTCAAATGGGTAGAATGATACCATGTGTTCCATAAAATTACATATGATCCAACCAATCATAGTACTATTTTTACTCATGGATGGATACCTACAACTAATCATCTTCCTTCACAAATTTAGGATATGAAGAAATCCATGTAATCTATTTTGTTGTGGGTCCTAATCGTATCATATTATTATTGACTTCTTCCAATATATATTCCTTTAATATAAAGAACACTTTGATGGTATTTCAATGGAACTGATGATAAAGTATTTAGTTGGGGAGATCAATGATATCAGCCTCATTAGGTTTACTACATTTTGGTAGCTTCTGAATCCCTTGATCGAAGGAACTATGAAAATAACTGGGGACATAATTCTCTTTAAAGGATTCATTTTGGTTTATCTTATCTATAAAGGAATCTCTGTGAGCCTTTCCTTATCATGGGGATAGACTCTAGCAGTGTACTGTAACCTAATTTTCCTATCTATGTGGTGGTGGTGGCACAATTTATAGTAAAACATGTCAACTGTACGGCAGTTGATGTTGTGCCTTAGGATATCCTCGATTATTTATCCTATCATGTGGTTTTTGTTGAACCTCTATCATTAACAATTCTGGAGATTTGGGGGCCTCTATCTATGAAATTTTATTACTATCAAACTTAGCATCTTTTATTTCATGAGAACGATAAGAAAATTGTAGTTCTTTCCTATACTTATACAAGGCTTCTATAAGGCACTAATCTTTGTTAGAAAAGTCTCAAAATTTAGCCAGGTGATTCTTGGTGATTAATGATAGAAAAAATTTTGTTTGGACATTTCCCACACACATTTTTAGAAACTGCTCCTAAGATTGAAGCACATTGATTGAATACATGATTCCTTTCCATCTAGTGAAAAGTGATATAACTCACTCATCTAATCATTGCTTCACTGGAAGATTCTAGCAATCCATTTCTTGTGGGTGGTGCATCTAAACTAGTAAATAAAATATCTATGGAGATCTTCCCATCCAATGATGGACCCAATGGGTAGATGACTGTAATATATGAATGCATTCTATTCTATTTTATGTAAAAAATATCATATCTTGGAGACCTCTTGCTTCATTGGAGTTCCCCACATTGGTCTTCACCTTGATATAATGGTGTTCAAATTATGTTGTGGGTCCCCTATCGTATTCAAGTGGGAGATGGTAGGACTTCCAAAATCTGGGTGTTCTTTTATGTTGTCACCCCATTCATGATATGTATTTCCATCGGTAGTGATAAAATATTTTTGTGTATCCAAGTCATCGAGTCGAGTGGTGAGAGATGCTATTTAATTATCCTGATAGGGGTTCTTTTATTGATGATGACCCTAGATGTATAGTGGATTGATGGGATCATCAACAAGATAGTAATTCTTAGTGAATCATGGATCGACTGGTAAAATGACCTTCTAGAATCATGACATGAATTCTAACGGGGTTTATGATGGTTCTATGGAGGATTTAATGATAGTTATTATGGAAACATATCGTAGACCAGTTAATCTATCCAATTGGGATGCACAATATTTTCAAGATCGATTAGAGGTAGCAAATCAAAAGGGACTTGTTTTCCCCCTTTTTCCATAGTAGAGGAGGGATATGATTGTGTCAAGGAGCACTGTAATCCTAACGTTGATCATCAAAGCACTCAGAAAGGAGTTAATTAATGTTTTTTGATCTACTAAATTTTGAAGTAAGGATATCGTAGAGAGGTAAATCTCTTTATCATGCACACCATCAGATGGGTAAGATGTCTTGGAAGACCTTATATGATCCTTAACCATTTTTGGGATCCTACCAATGGGAAATGAAATGAAACATTCCCCGGAACCATATGGATTCCTATATAATCATGTTTAAAACCATGCATGATTGTTTACATATTATTGTAATACACTAAGGGTTGGTCCTATTCATCAGAACTGCCTTTAGTGTCATTATCCAAGAGTATATAGAGTTCATCCATATTCACTATGATTATGCCCAAGGGCATGTTCTGGAAATCAACAAAATATTCCCAACTATAACATGATGTGATTGAAGTGGTGAGAATCATACTACCTCCAACCTCGGATCTATACATGTGGGTGCCTCTTCAAAAATTCTACAGTTCATGATACATATCTAAACACATCATTTTTGAAGGTTCAGGTGATAACCGGATGATGCAGGGTGATGGGCTACAAGGAGTGCTGCCAAATCAACCATGTGACATTATTGGAGAATTTCATCAAAATGTTATTTGATATTTGGGTAAACTAATTAAAAATTCCAGAGGTGGGGATGAATCATCCATATAGTTTGATAGAAGAAAAAACCCTCCACTATGGGGATGGACTCTAAGCTATTGATGGTGGGAGAGGAAATCATCCATAACATCTCGGAAAATAAATCAGTATAGAGATGTTTCATAAAATCCTTTGTTCAGATGTAGGATATATTTCCTTTATTTTATTTTATTCAATTAGGGACATCTGAGGAACAAGAAACAATATGGATGTGGACCATTGTTGTGGTGGACTTGTCGATAGAGAAAATATTGCATGATATGACTTTATAATGATCACAGGGTTGTCTCTCTACGGATTTTCCGACCACATCATCATGTCCATGAAGGACGAGGTGTTGACCAGTGCTTCATGTGCAATAGCAGAAGATATTTTTGAAGGATCTAGTAGGTTCCCATCATCTTCCGGTCCTAAAAATAAATCGTAGTGATCACAAATTGAGATCTAGAATATAACTACTAACCATAGGGAATATTTCATGGAAAGACAAAATATGGGATCCAAGTCATCCTCCTACTGCATGTACCTGTGAAGTGCTTTGGGAATCTAATGAAAATCACCATCTGGGATAATGAATCTAAAATGATGGGATCTTTACCCAGACTCCGATAATGAAGACTTGGGGGGAAGTCTATATTAATGGGTGTCATTCATCTTATGATTCATAAAAGAAAACTTGATTCACCCAGACTTACCGCTTTCTAGAGTTATTCCTTTTACTGTAATGATTCTTCCTTCTACACCCGATGATTTGTCAAGGAAGGGACCTACTTCATCACATGGAGGACCTTTGAGATGCATGTTAATTATGATGGTAATATCACCACATGGTCTTCTATGAGTGTTAGGAGTAAGTTTAACCTAATGAATTTTAATTTAAGGAGAGTGTGGTCATATGTCACGTATAGTAGAAGGAGGGACACCTTTTTGGTAATTGGACACATGTGGAGGACCTCTGTTAGAACTGGTGAGAACATTGGAAGGACCTCTATGATGGTTGCCTCATACACAGGGAGGACAATCATACATATCATGGATGATAAAAGGAGGACCCTTTTTTGTTTTTTTAGTGAGGAGGAACTCCACTCTACTTGTCTATAGTATGGGGAAGACATTCATATAGATCATCAAGAAATCAGGGAGGACCACCAATTTGGTAGTTACTATAGTAGGAAGGACCTCTACTCTAGTTGGTTATGGTACATGGACCACCTCTATACTGGTTGGTGATGAATCGAGGAGGTCCTTCACTTTGGTCAATTCTGCTACGGGGAGGGACTCTTCTGGATAAAGAAATAACGCAAGAAGGACCTTTATGTTGAAAATTTGTGACACAATGGATACCTTCATATCGAGAAACATAGGCATGAGGAGGACCACTAGTTCGGGCATCAACAAGTTTGGTAGAACATCTACTTAGACCGGGGTTGAGAACATTAGGAAGACCCATATGCTCTATGAAAGAGTGGGGTGGACCTAAAATATGATTTTTGATGTTATGGGGGGGCCTATGTACCAGGTCTCATCATCGTGGGTTGGTCCAATAAGGTTGCTGGTGGTTTTGAAGAATGAAAGTGTTAACCCAGAATATTGATGGGGTTGCAGAGTCCATAATCTCGATTGGGAACTAATGAGTATTTTATTTAAAATCATTAGAATCTGGTGTAAGAAACAAAGGGTAGCATGGTCCACTAAAATATTTAAAGATGAGTCCTAATAGGAGTCTTCCTGAGCATAGACCCTATGCTGTTGACAAGTTATCTAGACAGAGGTTCAAGGATTAGGGATATAAATAAACTATTCTTCGACTGAAGGGACCGACTTGCGGCACTGATGAGGCATAATGGAAACACTCATAGAGGCTTCTAGTTGCTCTATATGTCCATGATGATGATGATTATGGCCCTTTCAACTGCTTATGTGAATGAGTCATAAGATCAATATGGGGTGAGGCAGATGAAGTAGTTGGATGTAGGAGTAGGGAGAAGTTGCTCCCTACAAGACACTTTATTCGATGGTGACAACGAGGTGTAGAGGCCTCCAGGTCCTGATAGGACACATCCCTTGTGGGAATAATCCCATCCTAGTCATATTATAACCTCCCAATATTTTATTGTATGTTTCCTAAAAAAAATTGAATTCATTATATAGTTTTTAATGAACGCAACATTTAGTCATGTGAAACAACACATTGTTATACAAGAAAGTTATAACTTACCCATTAAACATAAACCCCCCACTTCTATGATTTTAATATCAGAAAATAGACACACAAGGTGGCGATCAATGTGATATTTAGAGTCTTGGAGGATCAACATAATTTCTGGTGAATGGTGACTTACCCTTATGAATAGTAACATACCATTTTGAGTATTAGTGTACCCTTATGAATAGTAACTCGACCATGATCAATATACCATTATGAAAATTAACTTGAACCTTATGAATAGATATGTACCCATATTATTAGTAAACTCACCCATGTATGTATTAATAACATTTAAGAACCTAATAAATAAAAGAGATAATTTTTAAATAATAAATAATTATGTATTAGTATTTATTTGAGTAATAAATACTTAATAATGAATAAATTAATTTAAAATATAATTAATTTTCATAAAATTTATTCATAAATCATTATTTTTTTGTCCTGTGGTTTTGGGATAATTTAATGACACCATAGTTAATATTTTGGGTGTTTTAAAAATAAAAATAAATTTAAATTAGTATTTTTCAATTAAATAATGATTTTATTTAAAAAACAAATTTGAGATATTTAAGATGTAATTTTTATAATATATTTCTCACTTTTGGATCTTATGTTCCAAAAAATGGTTACGTTAAATTTTTGGTATTTTTCTAAAATATTTAAATTTTTAGAAAATACTGAAATACGGTAATTTATGGTACATAATCATTATAAGTTAAATACACTATTATTGACATCATGGATAATTTATGTGTCCATTCGATCGAAATTTCATGCACTTATTACTATTCTTGGTTATGTGAATCAATATTATTGCTTGTCTTGAGCAGAACAAGGAAATAATTACTAAAACAATGCAAACCCCCTACTCTCTGCCACTATATAAACCACCCCTCATCACCTATTTCCCTCTAACCACTATAGCCTTGATCCTTTATTATGTTTTATAAAATACAACTCCCAATCCATCCCCCACATTTGAGACCTACTGTTCTCATAAAAGGTCCAAAAACAAAGGCATTAAGTAGATTCTCAAGGAGGAGTACTTAAGAGGTAAACCTCATCCTTTTATTTTCTTTTACATGTTACATTATTTTGTTTCTCTCACATCACCTACACTCATTCAAATTAAATGATAATTCAAGTACAATAAATTTACTAGGTTTTTATTATTTTAATGAAATATTTCATCTTTATATCTCTTTCCCCCTCCTCTTATATTGAAAATGAAAACACCCTTTGAGATGAGTGAATTTTTCACATTCTAGGATTCCAGGTTTTCAATTTTTGTTACCATCTTCAATTAATACCAGATACCATTTTCATGGTTGAACAAGATCATAATATATAAAATATTTCTTATTTAATGTTCTGTAATTATTTTGTACAGAGGGTAATAAATTATAAAAAATGAGTTTGTGGTGATCAAAAACCATCAAGATAATCCATGCATTTATCATTCAAATTTTATATATTGATTCATCCTATCTAAAAATAAACTAAGTATGTATATGATATTTTCAAATTTCTTAAAATCATTAATAAACCATATCCTTAATTCAGTATTTCTATTTCCATTTTACCCGAAGACCTATACTCATATACGAGAAAAATGATCATGAAATCTAAGAAAACAGGCACACAATAATGATTAAATTGAATATATTAACCCATATAAAAGGACATAAATGAACATAATGATGATATAATGAAGAAATAACATGTAGATAAGGTTATGTAATATTTAATTAATGAATTTAATTTGATTATTCAGGACATTAAAATCAATTGCAGAATGCATTTGGGCTTAAGTTAAGTGGTTTCTCATCTCATCTTAATTTATGTGGGTTTATCATTTTTTACAAGTTATTTATTGTATGTGTTGTATGTTTACATAAAATTTATATATAATATCATTATTATCATTATATTCATGGCATTAAATTATTCAATTAATTATTAATAACTTGATTGATTTCAATGTTGAAAGGGGATTTTTCTCAATTTCTATTTCATTGTGATTTACTTGGTATTGTGCTCCTAATCATTCTTATGTTTTCTATTTACTTCCCCATTGAGATCATTTTTCATTAGAATTTGTAATTATATTATATATACATATTATTTCTACATGGATTTTTATTTGTAATGATTCTTCAAATATAGAAATATTGATGAATCTTTATCCTCTACTCAATATGGATTTTGAAAAGGAGTGTGATTATTATATTAAATCCTTTTATAAATAATGAATTGGACTGATAGTTATTGGCGTGGCCTATTATATCCCCGCGATACATCGATAGGTTTCATGAGACAAATAAGTTGGCAAAAAACCCTTCGAGTTTTCTCTAATAATCAGATTTGTTTCTACCCAAAGACTTACACCATCTATATGGTATGATGGTTCATGTTCTAGATACATGAAATATAAATAATAAGAATTCTATTTATTCATTATTTAGTTATTACGATCCATGAAGTTTTAACTATAACAAAATATATGGAGCAATTTTCATTATTGGTTTATTAATGGTATGTGTATTTTAATTATTCACCATGCCATATTGATTATGTCAAATTAATTATGATTAACTAATTATTTATTCATGTTTCTTCTATATGTCACCATTACTGAGAATATAATCTCAGCCCATTCATTTGTTTTCCTTCTACAAGTTATGATGCAGAGATCATTTGTTGAGTTCTCATGGATTTTTCTATTAGTTTTTGTTATGTATTTTATTTTGGTCCCCTTACCAATGTAAAATGAGGTCCATGTATGTACATTTCTTCTTCAATACTACTAAATTTATCAGTCCTATGGGATTTGATTTCATGTAATTATACCAATGGAATAAACTAATAAACTAGCTCTATACTTCTGGGGCTGGTGAATTATAGTTGATATCAGAGCGTGTTTAGTAGAAACCATGAAAACTATATTTAGAAAAGATAGTTTAGGGATCATAAACATAAGATATACATTGTGGATACATATAGAATAACCACATATAATTTTGGTAAGTTATAGATTATGTGGGTCTTACATGAAAATAAATCCATGTATAAATACTAAAAGTGGACATTGTTCTTCCAAAAGTATACCTAGGAGTAACAACTATGACAATAAGTTTCGAGCATGACCTGGGGTATCCTGGTACATGATTATGGGGCTTACTGTGCACCTGGTTTGACACTATCGGAGGATATTCCTTTGATAATTGAAATTTTATATAAAAAACTTTATGAAGGATTTAAAAATTAATAGAAACTATGTTTATGACAATGAGATTAGACAGGAATAAATTTTCAAATTATATTAAGTGTTTTTTAGTTAAATATTATGCATTATAACCTAATATAGTGTACTCCATTGTTTAGTGATGGAACATTTTTGAAGAAAGGCAATCAATAACCATTGACTATGTAGGGATTTATCTACTATAAAAAGTAACATAGTAATTGTTGGAGATGTTCTGATCATGACTATATCAAGACAAATTACTCAGGTTGTGACAAATAACCATTCGACGCCTATATTAGATCATTTCATGTGACATAATCCCTCATCATTTATTGGGAATACTAATCCAGTGGTTGTTGAGTAGTGGATTAATTCCCCTGAGAAGATATTTCTGGAATTAAGATGCAATAAAAATGAAAAGGTAGTAATGGAACTATATTTCCTCAAGGATGATGCTGAACAAAGGTGGTCCTTGATCTCGAATACCACAGAGGAAGAAGAAATTGGATAAATGGAATGGAGAACATTTATGTAAATATTTATTAAAAAATATTTCCACTCCGAACAACAAACTAAAATGAGGAGGAAATTCATTATCTTAAAAGAAAGGGAAGAAAAGAGAGTTGCAGAGTTTGAACCTACCTTCAAAAGACTAGCCCGATATGTTATAGATTATGTAAATGACTCAAAAGACAAGATTTTTCATTTTATTGAAGGTCTTATGTTAATTATTCAAAGGTAACATCCTTCTCAATCATTTTCATCATGTGATGAAATTTTATTAAGTTCCATCAAAATAGAAATTGAATTTTCTCTATCAAATTTATTTAAGGGAAACCAAGATAAGAAGTGGAATTATGATGACCTTGGAAAAGGTGAAGCACCAAAGAAGAATAAGGCAATGAAGAAATTCCCATTATGCGAGAACTATGGAAAGAATCATCCTAAGAGATGTTTGAATGTCATGTTAGTTTTCTATAAGTGTGGAGAAAAGTTTCATTGATCAAATTAATGAATGGAGGAGAAGTAAGTTGATAATGTTCAATTCTACAATTATAGAGATATGGGACATTATGAAAATTAGTGTATGAATATCTAAGGAAACTTGCCTCAGAAAATTCAACAAAAGAAATGGAAAGCTTGTGTGATCACAACCGAAGAGTGTGAAGTTCCTAGTGATGTGGTGGCAGGTACATTAACTATTTCCTCAAACATAGTAAATGATTTTTTTGATTCTGAATCATCACATTCCTTTGTATCTTCCATGTTTTCCAAAAAAATAGAAATTTACAATTTTATATAATAATGGAGTTTTTGGTCAAAACTCTTAAGGGATGTATCTTTACAACAAATATGTGTCAGTCAGTTCCATTTTTGAAAAGAAAACATACATTAGTTTCTGACCTTATCATCATACCTATGATGGACATTGATATAATTATTGGTTTGAATAGGATTTAAAATTATGATGAAAAAATATTTTCACTGAAGAATGAATTTACAATTTTTGAGAATGATATATAATCCCTTATCATGAGGGGATCAATCCCCGTGCATCGTGCTGCGTTTGTTCCAACCAATCCATATGTCCACTAAAATTCTTCTAGAATCCGAAAATGATCCTTCTACGTGTTCACCTATAGAAAACCTTGGTATGACTTCTCCTTCAGCTAAATGGCATGATTCAGTGGACCATACATCATCATCTAGTTGTAATCTAGATCCACCTTCAGTAGATCTTATAAATGAAATTATTGTTTAGGATGATAAAACATCATCTATGGATATTCAAATTGAATATGTGCCTATTTTCCCAGAATAAATTGACATATTTCTAGAGCATTTACTAGGAAATCCTCCAGAGTAGGAAGTTGATTTATCTATTGATTTAATTCTAGGCGAAATAATTATATCAAATAATCCATATAGAATGGACATTATAGAATTAGTAGAAATCAAGAAACAACTAGAGGAATTTAGTGATAAAGGATTTCTACATCCTAGTGTCTATATGGGGATCCCATGTTCACTTTATCAAAAAGATATATTGATCTATGAGGTTGTGCATTGACTATAGGGTGATTAATGATATTATGATAAAAACAAGTATCATCTTTCCCACATTGATGATTTATTTAATCAAATTAATGGAGCCTGATATTTTTTGGAGATTGATCGTTGATCTGGATATCATCTACTATGTATGAGGAAGGAATATATTCCGAAGACTATAGTTCAAACAAGGTATGGGAATAACAACATTACAGATGTACCTTTTGGACTGACTAATGAACCATTTGACTTCATGTATCTAATGAATAAATATTTCAATGAATATATTGATAAATGTTTTGTGTAATTTATCGATGATATACAGGTATACTCCAAAATCTATGAAGACCATGATAATAACATGTATATCATTTTGGAATGTCTTTGATGAATTGATTTATATGGGATGTTTAGAAAGTGTGAATTTTGGATTCAATCAGTTTCTTTTCATGGCCATATTATCTCTAAGGTAGGAATATGAGTAATCCTCTGATGAAAAAGGCAATACAAAAACAGCCCACACATGAAAACATACCTTAGGTATGTAGTTTTATTATCATAGCATGTTACTATTAGCATTTCATTCAGAATGTTTTCCAATTGGCTAACCCTCTAACCAAGCATACATTGGAAGGTGTTATATTTGTATGGATAAAAGAATTTACCGAATGCATTAACTAATTTAAAATAAGATTAGTCAATGATCCAATTTTGACTCTTCCATCTGGAAATGATGGATTTTTGATATATATTGATTCATCAAAAATTGTATTATGTGGTTTCCTTAGGAAAAATGATAAAGTTATAGCTAATGTGTCAAGGAAGTTTAAGATTCATGGTAAAAATTATCGAACTCAAGATCTTGACTTAGAAGTTGTAATCTATGATCTAAAAATCTTTAGACACTATCTTTTTGGTGAAATATGTGAGATATATAAGTATCACAATAGCTTAAAATACATATTCAAATAGAAGGAACTCAACATGAAAAAAAGGGATGGTTTTATTTATATAAATATTATGATTGTTAAATACACTACTATCCATGAAAGGAAAATAAGGTGTCTGATGCATTAAGCAGTAACTATCATGGACTGCAGACCCAGATGAGTATTGAGAGACATCATATATTGATGGATCTAGTAAAAATGGATATGTGAATTTTTAAAAAAGCGGAAAAATCATTATTTTTTCAAATTACTTCCAAATAATATATACGGGTGAAGTTAAAAAAATCTCAATCTGATAATGAGATTCTAAAAAATAAAATTAAAACTATTAAGGATGGAGGATTGGAAGACTTTGATTATGAGGATGAAGTTCTAAAAATTGGAAAGAGGTTAGGAGTTCCATCAGTACCTGAGCTAAAGAGGAAAAAATTAGATGATGATCATAGCTAAAATTTCTCTATACACCCTAGCTCCACCAAGATATATAGAGATTTGAAGGAAAATGTTTTGTGGGATAACATGAAATCTGAGATTACAGACTCTGTGTCATGGTCTCCAATTTTCCAACAAGTGAAGGCTAATAGAAAACATCCTAGAGGTTTCATTTAACAACATATAATTAATATATGGATGTGGGATTACATTATAATGGACTTTGTCATATGACTATAGATGACTCTTATAAGGAATGATGCAATATGGTTAATTGTAGATCGTCCTATAAATCAGCATGTTTCCTTGAAATATGTGGGGATTTACCACTTTTCACCATGTGAGACATTATATTAATGAAGTTATTTGATTTCATTGTGCACCTCGATTGATCTTTTTCAATCAGGAACCCTAATTTACATCAAAATTATAGAAATGTATCAAAACAGATTTTGATACTGAGTATCATATGAGTATGACTTATCACCCCCAAAAAAACAGACATTCTGAAATGACTATTCAAACACTAGAGGGCGTGCTGAGATCATTCTATCTTGACTTTCAAGGTATGTGGGATCAGTACATACCTTTGGTGTAATTTTCTTAGCATAATAGTTTTCATTATAGAATTCAAATGGTACCATATGAAGAATTATATGTAAAGAGGTTTTGAAATCCATATTGTTGGGATGAAGATAATGAGAAAAAACTTATAGAGCCATAACTTATTGAAGAGAAAACGATAAAGGAAAAACAATTTAGGCCCATATTAAAGCATCATAATGTTGACATAAGAGGTATTCTGAAAAATGTAGAAAGGCATTGGAATTTCAAGTGGGAGATCATGTCTTCCTATATGTATCTCCATTGGTGGGAATCCTATGGTTCAGTAAGAAAGGGAAACTGATACCCAAGTACATCAGACCATTTGAAATTTTTGAATGAATTATAGTTTTAGAATACCGTTTAGAGATACTGCCAAGCCTCTCCAAGGTTCATGAGGCGTTCTATGTGTCATTGTTGAAAACGTACATGCCAAACCCAACACATGTACTCACCAATGAGGAAATAGATGTAGATCATGACTTGTCTAACTATGAAGATCCTATCTTGATTATTGAAACTAGAGAGAGTGTATTGAAAAATTGGATCACTTGATTGGTAATGGATCATTGTAGAAACCATAAAATGGAAGAAGAAATGTGGAAACCAGGGGATGTTATGAAGAAGAACCACCCACATATTTTTAGAGGGATTTATATGTCAAAATATTTGATGAAGAAATTTATAAAGTATGGAGGAATATAACACCCCAACATTTTATGGTATGTTTCTTAAATAATTTCAATTCATTAGAGAGATTATAACACATGAAACATTTAGTATCTATGAAACAACACTGTGTTATATGAGATAGTTATAACCTATACATTAAACATAAATTTAACACTTCTCTAATTTGTATTTTGAAAAATGGACATACACGGTTGCTATCAAGGTGATATTTGGAGTCTGATAGGGAAAACATAATTTTTGGTGAATAGTAACTTACCCTTATGAATAGTAACATAAAATTATGGATAGTAATGTAGCCTTATGGATAATAACTTGTCCCAGATGAATATACTGTAATGAATATTAACATGAACCTTATGAATAGTAATGTACCATTTTGATTAGTAACCTAACCCATTTAAGTATAAATAATATTTAGGAATCTTTTAAATAAAAGAGATTTTTTTTAAATATTTAATAATTAAGTATTGGTTTTTTTGAGTAAAAAATATTTATTAATGAATAAAATATTTCAAAAATATAATCTATTTTCATAAAATGTATTCATAAATCAATATTTTTTTGACTTATGGTTTTGGGATAATTTAATGAGACCATAGTTAAATTTTTAGGGTGTTATAAAAATTGTCTTCAATTTAAATCTGTATTTTTCATGTAAATAATCATTTTATTTAGAACCAAAATTTCAAATAATTAGAAAATTATTTTAATAAAATGGACGCCTTTTTTGATTCTATAATAAAAAAATGGTAACGTTTAATTTCTTGGATTTTTCTAAAATATTGGATTTTTTAGTGAATAGTGAAATACGATAATTTGCTTTATATATAACTTATAAGTTACATACACTATTCTTGACATAATGGATGATGTAAGATACCATTATGTCGAACTCTAATGCACTTATTACAATTTCTGGTCACAATAATCCGTACTATTTCTTGTCTAGATCAAAATAATGAATTAATGACAAAAATAATGCAAAAACCATCCTCTCATCCTCTATATAAAGCATCCCTCACCACATCTTCCTATCACACCACTCAAGCCTTTATCATAGAATAAGTGCTATCAAAACACTTCCCAAGCCCCCCCCCCCCCCACTTCCAAGACCTACTGGTCTCACCAATGGTCAAAAAATTGATTCCTTAATGAGATTATCAAGGACTACTCAAGATGTAATCCTCTTCCTTTCATTTTCATTTAAAATTTACATTCCTTCATTTCTCTATACTCACGTCCCCTAATCCAAATGCTATGATAATTACAGAACCTTTTATGTTTTTGATTTTTATTTTTCTAATGGAATATTTCATCATCATCTCTCTTTCCCCCAATGCTTATACTAAAAATGAATAAAACTGTTTGAGATGTGTTAATTTATCACATTCAAAGTTAAAGAGTTTTCAATTTCAATTACCGTGTTTATTTCATGTCATGAAATCATTTTCATGGTTGAAACTGATAAAAATAAATGTAATATTTTCTATTTCATGTTTTTGAATCTATTTTTACACCTGGTATTTATTTTTATAACAAAATGAGTTTGTGGATGATCAGAAAACCATCATGATAATCCAAGCAGTTATCATTATAATTTTATATAATGATTCATCATCTCCAAAAATAACCAAAATATGAATGTGATAATTTATCTGTAACGATAATCATTAATAACTCATAACTAACCTTCTTGAATTCAATCCCCATTTTACTTGAACATCCATACTATTATACGAGCAAAATGATCATGAAAACATAGAAAACGTGCACCATCAACTAATTAAATTTAATTTATTAACCACTATAAAAGGTCATAGATAATCCTAATGAAGATTTAATAAAAACATATATGTATAAAAGGTTCTGTAAATTTTCATTAATGAATCTAATTTTATTTTTAAGGACATTAAAATCAAATGTATAATACATTCTGGCTTTAGGTAAAGGGTTTCTCATCTCACTTTTACTTCCAAATGATTTTCCTTGATCCGCTATTATTTATTGTATGTGGTGATTTTTATTAACATTTCATATATAATATCATTATTATCATTATATTAATGGTATTTAATGCTTCACTTATTCATTAATACCTTGATTGATTACATTTTTGTAAGAGGGTTTTGTCACAATTTCCATTTCATTGTGATTTACATGGTATTGTGCACCTAATAATTCTTATTTCATGTATCTACTACCCCTTTGAGATAATTTTTCATTAAAAATTTTAACTATATTATATATCAATATTCTTGTTATGTGGATATAATTATTTTCTTGGATATATACCATTTTACATACGGTGTTTTTTTGGAATTTTTCTTTAACTGTGGAAGTATTTATGAATCTGTATCCTCTACTCAATATGGATATTATAAAGGCATATTATTCATTTATTAAATCATTGTATAATGAATTATTTTGATTTGTAGTGATGTAATGGGATCTCTATAGACCCTCGATGCATCGACAGGTCTCATTAGACAAATTAGTTTCCCACAAACCCTTCAAGATTGTTTCAAAAAAATAGATGGATTTCTAGCCACATAAATAAACTGTCACAATGGTATGATGGTTCCTGTGATAAATACATGATGTCCAAATAAAAATAATTCACTATATTATTTATTTAGTTATTAATATCCATGAGGTTTTTACTATGACAAAATATATGGATTCATTTTCATTCCCAGTTCAATAATGGTTTGTTTTTTTTTCACTTATTCACCATGACATATTAATTGTGTCAAATTGATTATGATTCACTCATTATTTATTCATGATTACTCTATATGTAACCATTTCTAATAATTTTTTTTCACCCCTTTCATTTTTTCCTTCTATAGGTTGTGAAGAAGATATCATTTATTGAGTTCTCATGGATACAGTTTATTAGTTTTTGTTATGTATTATATTTCCCCATTTCCCAATATAGAATGTGTTCCATCTATGTATATAGTTTATTAAAGACTATTAAATTGATATGTATTATTGGATTTGAATTCTTGTAATCATTCTGATGTAATAAAGTAATGCACCAGATCTAAACATCTATGGTTGGGGTATTACACATATTGGAAAAAAAGTGTCATTTAACCTTATCAGGAAAATTTCATAGGGTGAGACCGGGTTTGGGTTCATGGTAGATGTGGTTGTGGGGGATTTCATGGAAATAGTGGAGTCTTGTGGGTTGTATGCATTAACATTCCTTCTACCCCAACATCAGTTGGTGGGGTTAATTGGTTCCTTATATCTAGTTTCATGTTATGTATATTTCATTTCGGGTTCACCATTTCTGTTTCTGGCACATTCACTAGGGTGTAGATCTTCTTTGTCATGGATTTGTTGTGTTCACTTGATGAACTACTTCATACCCCACATTCAGTCTTCCCAAAGGTGAGTGACATTCATTAGTACTTAATCATGGTTTTATCCTTGATTGATATAGTGTGATTGGATGTCAAATACTCCATCCATGGATTCATCCTCAGAATTCTTCACCGAGTTTGGGTCTCCCACATAAATGTTTTACATTGTTTATAAAACTCATTCTAGGTTCCATATTTTTGTGGGAACTGGTAATTTTTATTGAATCAATCTATAATTTCCAAGGGGACTAGTTAGGGAAGAAATATTCTTTTAATAGAGTAGTCATGTTGGGTGTTTTTAGAATGTATGGATGTTGGAACACTAGAGCACTTGTATTCTTCTTCATAAGAGGTATTATAAAAGGTGGGAAATAAAGCCATATTGTGATGATCACATGTCATATCATACCTAAGTAATTTCTTCCAAAGTTTATCTTAGGCATCCCTAGTTTAACACAGGGAATTCCATTAGTCTAACCTCTAGTGATTATGGATCAGACTGATTGGTACATCCCATATAGATGGATCAATGAAGAAGATTCCTAGGTGGGAGAACATACAAGGCTTACTAGATGAGTGAATTAGTACCCCAAATGAGATAAGACTTGAGGTGTTGTGTCTCAAAAAAGAGTAGGCTTCACACCATGAATGTCTATTTAAACACCACTCAAGGATGATCATGAAATGTTCAGCCCTGAAAGGTGGCTACAATGGTTTACCAGAGGATAGGGTTGAACCTCATGGATACATACTATGTACCATTTGTAGAATATAGGGATAAATATCCATGCATTTCTAAGGGGTGATTTACAACTACTATATGGATACCTTCCCTTTTCAAGAAGATATCTCTTGGTTGGGTGAGTGTGAATTTTGGGGTTATTAGTAATGGTTAGCTTCCCAGGTGATTTTAGGAGTAGCGATGATGTGGATGGTAGGATCTCAACGAGATCTGATGGCCTGGAAAGGGATCAAAATGAATCTGGAAGAATTTATAATTAAATGGATGTAGTGTGTATGTTGATGCTCTTGGATTGTGGAGAGGCTTCCTACATATCCCAATGACTGAGAATAAAATTCTACATAGCTTGGGATATACCAATGAGAAACCTAAGGAGGCTGACCATGAGAATGTTACACACAGAACGGGACCCAAATGGATTGTAGATTACAGGATGGGTCATGATCCTCTTAAGACATACCGACAAAGGGGAGAGACCAGGATGATGATGGGTGATGGGATTTAACCATTGGGAGGCTTCCTATGTAAACTGTGGACTATGAATAAAATTCCGGGTAGTTCTAGAAGGAATCATAGAATATATATGGTTTTATTCTCTTTGACCATCTAAGGGTTACACATGATTTGAAACCCAAAAATATGGATTAGAATGCCTTAGGGAGGCAGATTTTGGAGATGTTTCCAAAAATGGTTAGATGTCACGTCATGAGGGTATAACCCTAGGAGGGAGAACATGAGTTCACCATGGGTCCGGATTGAACCTCAGTGAGACTCACTGCGTACCCTATATAGAAGACATGGATCAAATTTCACATAGTTCGGTAGTCTGATTTAGTTTAACTTCATGTGTTTAGGATTATAGTGAACCGACATGAAACAGACAAAACTTGTTGAAAAAGGGCCATGGGATTTACACATGCTTAGTGGTCTAGTAATAGAAACTGTAAAACTATAATCTCACATGATCCATGCTATATTTGAGAACCAAGAGCTATTAGTATACCCTATAATCATGTCACAAATTGTGTGTCCATGAGGGATGGTGTGGGGATTACTCGCTATGGTGGAATTAGGAGATGGAGATTAGGGATTACATCAAGATGGATTCCCAATGAGGATTTTGTTCCTTGATAGGAGGATGTCATTCCATGGTAGAAAGGATATGGAGATACCACTCTTCTGGAGATTAGGGGGAATGAATAATTCCCATGGAGGATCACCCAATTTGAATTGAATGGGGATATTCCTAATATTAACCTCTTGTAATAATGATAATAGGGCTTGGTAGATTAAAATCCATTAGCTCAAATGGTGATGATTTAATCCTTATCCTATATCACTTGCATGGTTGTAATCCATGAATATTGATTGGTTCATGGGAAACACTATGCGTGAAGGGAGGTGGTGGTGGAATTGTCACTCGTGGGGTCTACATTAGCCTGGATATGCAAAAAAGTAGAATCCATTAATGTAACTATGCCAAAAATCTAGAGGTGGGGATCCATTACAAGGGACACCATGCAATGAACAATTAAATCACTTCTCCCAAGCCATGAAGGCTGCACGTGAGAGGATCTCACATAGCATGTGGCCTTTCCAAAAGAGTATTTGTGGAGGGATGGAGATTCATAAACACAAGGAGCTTCATGAGGAAGTGGTGTTTCATGACAGAATGACCCACACTGAGCATCATACCTTTTCTATAGCATTGTGTTTAATTGAGGAGTGCTCCGAGAATGCTTAATGATTTTTGGAGCCTCTTACAACATTAAGGATATCCCTCCTTCATGAATGGATATGGCCTTTTTTAAAGGAATCCATACAATATATAGGGGATAAGAGTAACAAAGTAAGTAAAATCAAGCGATGATCAAGTACCTTAGGTGATAGATTTTTGGGACTAGTTCACGGTGCATGGGAGCCTCACAAAATAGGGAATCGTAAGGTGATTGTTCTAGGTCACAATTTATTTGATGTGGTGGATCCTAGTATATATATGTAATGAGGCTTTGTGATTATCAGAATCACTGCACAAAGAAAGCAATACTGCAATTTGTTGTAGCGCTATCAAACTCACAGAGTTGTCCTTTAAAGACGTTTTCCTAGTCACAATGCTCGCCGAACTCATGGAATTATCATAATCTTCTTCCGTGCACATGGTGGTGAGGGGTCTTTGAGATGGGTCGTCATGAGATCGAATCCTTAGCTGAATTTTGGGGCTCTTCGGGTTAAAATTACCAATGAATTGGCCATGAATTTGTTTATTTCTTCATTGAGATTTATTTCAAAACCAACATAATTCTTATATTTGATTGTAATAAGTTTAACAATTGGAATTATTGGATATATAAAATAATATTTTCCATTAGTTAGGATACTATAGATGTTATAAAAAATAGATTGTTCTTTAAGAATAAAAATATGCGATGAAAGTAGTTGATTGAATAAACATTGATAATTATGTGAATTATCAAAATGAAATTAATCCATCACTATCATGAAATGATTTAATTATATCCATGTGGATTAAAATGTGGAAACTATTTTTTGTAATATTATAGAATATCTATAAAGGAAATGATAAGGTGAATGAATATAATTTTATAATTTTTGGTTGATGTATCAATGCATTATAATTCATGATGTTGAATATGTTAATTAATCCATTATATGAATCAATGAAGTAGATAAAACCACTAATGGTTTTTTTTGATAAAATAGAATATTCTACACATATAAAAATATATTATGCATCATAAAATATAAATTTCTTATAATAAAAAATGTGTTTGGGATTCATAATAATAATAAACTTAAATTGGATTATTTTTAAAGAATATTGATATATAATTAATTGAAAAAAATAGTGATCTCTTATGAAAATCAAAAAGAATAAATAAGGAATTTCCATTCAAACAATGAATTGTGTAAATAGTTGGATTAAGTAAAATTAAGATAATAGAAATATAATTATGTCAATGACATTTAGATAATGAACAATGAGATTATGACATTTATTACATGAATCATTTGGAATGGAAAAATATTGTTTTGAAAAAATATTTTATCCAATTTATTGAAGTTGGAATTTATAATAATTTTTTCTAAATTTTTTCAAGTTCGAAGGATGATTAATTTGAATATAAAGTGAGGGTCATAAATAATTTCAAGCAAGAAATATTCCGTGTTCAGTAAATATATTATTAACATTAAAAAAAGATATAATAAATTATATAAGTTTATTATGAAAATAATCATATTTATATTGGATGAGTTAAAATGTGGTTTTGTTGAGATTAATGTTGATACATTAATTGTTATATTTGAGAATGTATTGAACACTAAATAGACTTATTATATGTTCGTTACTCATAAATATAGTTTTGATGAAGAGGTTGGGGAAACTAAAATAGTGTTCCTATTGAAAAGAAAGATGAATTACTATATTTTGAAATTTTCAAATCTATAGAAATAGAAAATAATTTAGGGGAAATGCTTCAAATCCCTATTGATCTTGATTATAAACATATTGAAAAGTAATAAATGTTTTCAAATGGGATTGAATAACTGAATGATTCACTAATCGAAGAGAATGAATAAAAGGAATCTATAAAAATGAATTAGAAAGTGAAGTAAATTCAATATAATGTTCCTCGTCAAAATATTTTGGATTAAAAAAATTCATGTTAACATATTCAAGGATAAATTTTACATATCCATTCAACAATTTTGATAATTCTATATGTTAAATGGAAAGAGAGAAGAATTTGAAAAACCATAAATATGTAACCCAATAGTTGTATAATTTCTTGGATGTATTAAATAATATGAATATATGATGTTTAAAATAATTGATGTGTATATTGATTTAAAATTGAATATGTATTTATAATATTGGAATTCATTATATGCTAACTGGAATGAAAACCCTACAACCAATAGTATGATGAAAATTTTAATAGTGTCTAGTGAGAAATTTTGTGTATTGGGAATGCCTAAATGTTTTGTTATTAAAATAAATAAGAAATTATATTCCAAAAGGCTAATATAATTCAGGTCATACATTGTAGATAAACAATCAGTTTATAAAAACATTTACATTCTATGTTTATCAGGTTATTTAATAGTTTCAACCTTGTGGATATAATTTTTTTATTCATTTATGTAAATATTAATAATCCAAGATGATTCAAAACGTACCATTTTATGGGGTTTTCTCATTAAAATAAGATAGATTTAGAGGAATTTTTTATGATTATTGAAATAAAATTCAGATATTGGATGAATTGTTTTCAATATGTGATGAAACAGGTAATGTTTTTGAAACCTTTGTTACCATTTAGTATAAATATAGTATGAGTAAAACCCATGGGTTCAATAGTATATTTATTATTTATTATTATATTTTGGGTATATGTAAAATGATGAAAAATGGAGAAAAAACAATGGATTCACTATTAGTTTATTACAATTCACCCTATATATGTGACTGCAAAGAGCCTTAAAATAGAGTATGAATGGTTTGTTCATATTTTTATAATAATTGATTACATTAATTTTAAATAAGTTATGGATACATGGTATGAACATGACTATTTAACGGTTATTGTAGACCTTTTAGCTTACTCTTATTTGTTTGGTTCACCCCTATATGGTGTAAGGATTCATATTTCATGAATGCACTATAATAGAAATGTAGATAGTAAATAAGATAGGGCCTTTACTAACTCTCATGTCGTTGATAATTGGGACAATATCTCTACCATTAACATTGTAAGGATTGACTCTGACCATCATCCCATCCTTCTTTCCTTTTTCTTATAAAAATTTTAAATTAATGGATCCTTTTAGATATAACACTGATTGGTCTTCTGACCCCGAATGTATAAGCATCATAAAAAACACTTGGAATAAGATGCTTGGTCAGCTTGACCCGTTTTCTTTCCCAATGAAGTTAAAAATGTTAAATCAAATTCTTAAAAGATGGTGCCAAACTAGGGTTTGTGAAATGGAAAATAATATCATCCTTCTTGAAAAAGATCTTAACAATCTCCAAAATTCCAACTCTTCTTCAAACTTCACTCAGTATTCTCAACACGAAATTATAATTTCCTCTAAACTAATCTCCTTACTCAACCTCAAGGATAATCTTAAAAAACAAAACTTTAAATCCAAATGGATTAATTATTGGGACATGAATACTAAATTTTATAACTCTATTTATATGGTTAGAAAATCCTATATAACCCTATCCGTTCTTAAAAATGGGGACCAAATTCTTTAAACTGATGAAGGAATTTCCAATTACTTAGTCTCTGATTTTGAAAATAAATTCAATAGTGATAATATTGATAATGTCCTTAAACCTAACATCATTCCCACGCTGTTTCTAAAGAAGAAAACTCTCTTCTAAATATAATCCCTTTGGATCATGAAATCAGATACACTATCTTCATTCTGAATCTTGACAGTGACCCTGGCCCTGATAGTTTCAATAATGGCTTCCATAAAAAACATTGGGACATTCTTCAGGATGACGTTTGTCATCTGGTTAAATCATTTTTCTCCAAAGTTATTCTTCTGAATGGTCTAAAATCCCAATTCCTTTTTCATATTCCAAAAATGGAGAATGATGATGTGATTCAAGACTTCATACCCATCGCCAATATCAATTCATTATTAAAAAACATCACAAAATTAATTTCGAATAAATTTGCTTCCATTTGTAGAAAAATAGTTTCTTGGAACCAATTTGGTTTCATAAAAGGCATATCTATCCAAAACTGCATCTGTCTAGCCTCTAAATCCACTAATATTTTAAGCAAAAAGATTATAGGTGGGAGTGTTGAAATCAAACTTGATATTGCGAAGGCCATTGATACCATTTATTGGAGTTTTATGTATAAAGTTCTTTCACAATTTGTCTTCAATGAAATTTTCATAAATAGAATCAAATCGTTATTCAAATATACATACATCTTCATCCTCATTAATGGCTCACCTAGAGGATATTTCAACTGTACTAAAGGAGTGATACAAGGTGAACCTCTCTCTGTAATACAATTATCCATTACAGACGATTACCTGAGTTGGCTGATCTCCAAAGATATTACTGAAAGGACCATAAAACCTATCTCTGCCTCAAGAATTTACATTTCCCTTCACATCTTCTTTATTCTGATGAAATTATTCTCCTTACCCAGGGAGAAAAAAGAAACATTCTTAAGCTTAATGATATCCTTCTCCATAATCAAGAACTCTCTGGTCAATACATCAACTGGAATAAATCTTCTATCATTTTCAGTAAAGACATTCGTCTAGGGAGAAAAATTTCCATCTCTAATATCTTAGGCATCATAGAAGGCACTCTACCCTTTACATGCCTTGGTGTGCCTATATTTTAGGGTAGACCTAAAATGAATTATTTCTCTTACATTGCTGCCCATATGCTTCGACATCTTTCCTTCGGGAATGGTAAGACACTTTCGATGGCTAGAAGAATTCGTTTAGTGAAATACACGTTTTTTTAAACTTTTTTATTCCATGATGACATATAAATGGCCAAAAGGTCTTTTAAAACACATTAATGTTGCTATTAAAAATTTTGTTTGGACTGGTAGGACTTTCGAAAGAAATCTAGTGACTATCCCCAGGATCACTTTCTACAAACCTGTTGATAAAGGGGGGATTTGCATCAAAAATCTATTTAAGTTCAATGAGGCTCTTCAAGATAGAATTATGTGGAACATTATTCACAATATTTCCTCCTCCATGAATATTAAGGGCTCAATTCCATGACAAGCTTAGAAATAACCACTCTTACTCCCTTAAGTCCTCTATATGGTCCTCCACCAAAAGTACATTCACTTCTATCATGTCTAACTCTAGATAGATGACCAATAAGTATTCCAACATAATATTTTGGTTTGATAACTAGATTGGTGTTCCCCTAATCACCTTGATAGATATCAACCAATCCCCTCCCTACCTTCAGGATTCAATCGACTCGATTATCCATATGAATAACCTCGATCTCCCTGATAATATTACTAAAATTGTCAATAATTGTCATTTTACTAATACTAATGATATACTTATTTGGGAACCTGCTCACAATGGGATTATTAACTCCAAAGGCTATTATAAGTACTTTTTCAACAATGTTGACAATAATCACCCCTGGATAGATATATTCAACAAAGGATGGATAAAACCCTCATGATTTACTTTATTCTGGTTGATTTCCGATCAAAGAATCCCCACAGATAATTGCTTACAATCTTTTGGGATTACTCTTTGTTCAAAATGTCAAATGTGCAACCAAAATAAGGAAGATATTAATCATTGTTTTATCACCTATGACAGAGCAACCACTCTCTGGCATTATAATCTTGACATTTTTTAGTGAAGATGGATGCTTTTTGATACCATCAACATGCAAATTCAGTGTAGTTTGGAGTTGTCTACTACACAGAATATCAAGAACTTTTGGTTGCAGCTATCACGGAACTTCTTCATATTATCTAGTATGGTAGAAATGAATTTATTTTCCATAATAATTCTATTAAAATTAATGTAGGAAAAATGAGAATCCTAATGTCCATTCAAGAGGAGGATTCTATCCAAAAAGCTCACTGCAACTATTTGGTCCGTGATTTTGGGATCCTCATACGTGTTGAGGTGGAGGGGATCTACCCTCGCCCTCACTCTACTCTTGAAGTGTATTGGCTCCCTCCCCTTCTGGGATGGATTAAAATAGTTTTGGATGGAGCCTCCAAAAGGTAACCCGGGACCAGTGGGTTGTGGTTCCATCTTCAGAAATCACCTGGACCAGATTCATGGATGCTTTTATGGCTCTTGCGGTTCCTCTTTTTCTTTGGAAGCCGAGATGATTGGCTCCATCCATGCCATCTCCTTTGCCATATTACACAGCTGGAATAATATTGTGATAGAGAGCCACTCCAATACTATCATTCAGGCCCTTTGTAATGGTACCATCCACCTTGTTGGGCCTCTCTCTACCCATTGGATGGACTATTTGAATTTTCTTGTTGGGATTAACTTCATCGCTACACATACCTTATGCAAATCCAATAGGATCGCTGATGGGAATTCCAATCTAGGAGTTACTCATGACTTACATTGGATGGATGATATCCCTTCTGAATTAATCCCTTTTATGCTCAGGATGTTAGAAAAAGACCTTACATTAGACATGTGTAACTTTTTTTTCAATAAAAATATTCTACCTTAAAAAGAATTTCATGAATGATAGGTTTAAGATTACTCTGGCCCATAGATATTACACTTTTATGGGGTGAATTACATTCCAAAAACAAAATCATTTTTAACACATTGCCTTTTATTATATGTTTCTAAATTTTTATAGTTTCTCATGACTTATGATTAAATCTATTATATTTTTCCATAGGAAATTATTACCACATTTTCCATCTCCCTCGCCATTATATAGACCTAAAAGACTCTCCCAACCTTGTCTCTCCTCTTCCTTGTTCCCTTGATGTACTTCCATGATTTGTATTGGAATATTTTCCATTCCAAGGAGTTTCATTTGGCGAGGTCAGTGTATAACCATAAATTTAATTATATGATACAATGTATAAGGAATCATCCTTAAAAATTAAAATATATTTAATTTTTAGTCACGAATTCATTATCATACGTTTATGGATCATTTAGGTTTATAGTTTTTTGAGTTTTAGGTCACAACTAATACATAACAAAACCATTTAACACAATATGATAAATAATTCTTAGTTTCAATTTTTCCCACCATATTATTATTTTAAAACAAATTATATTTTATTTTTATGATAAATCATCATGAAATTCAACTTGACCTCTTCATTTTAATTACACATCAGTGAATCCTATGAATTTTTTTTTAAAAAATGTTGTATGAACATTAAAAGATTAGTATGGGACATAAAATTTTGAAAACAATTATTCTAGTGAATAATATGAAAAATTATGAAAACCCCGTTCGTCAAAACATTAATTTTTTACATAGTAAGTTAATTATTTTTTCCTTAAAAATAAAATTTATAATATATATTGAAAATAAATTATTTCCATGGACAATCAATTGAATGAATAGAAGACTCACTTAGTTACCATGGGATACCATCTCATAAAACCTTGCGTACTAACTTCAATAACCATACAAACAACTTCTGATATAATTCTCTAGATAAAATAATCATTACTCCATGTGTTAGAGTTCTATTTTTATGTACCCACCATATAATCTATTACAATCTCATTTGGAACTATTTGGTAGTGAACTATCATATATAATTTTTGACTACCACAATCATGAATGAAACATTTTATTCCCTCACTTTTTTAACATAAAACATTTTAATAACTCTTTTAGAATCTTCTATGAATAACATTAAAAATTCAAAATAAAAGTTTCCTTTTGAACCACATTTTAAATACCAAAAAAACTAAATAAAGGGAAAAGGTTTTTTTATTTAATAAATAAAGACCTATTACAGGATAATTAATTACTAAAATAATTATTATTGTGTCTATATAATTTATTATCACAATATATGCTAACAATATGACACTCATTTTATTGTCTCATAAAAACATTCTCTATGAAACACATAAAATTATTACTTCTAAAAACCATTGAAATAATGTGAAAAAAGACATAAAATGAAAATTTGAAATCTTTTTTCCATATTAAAATATTAGTCATATACATTTGAAAAAATTGACATGGATGATAAATTTTTGAATAGACAACATTAAAAGAAATATTTTCTAATGAAAATAGCCATATCACATTTTAAATATTTGAATCATAATCCCCATGAAATGATAAAATAAAAATATATATAAATACCATTATAGTAGAAAAACTGTAACACCCTGAGATTTTATGAGATATATTATTTTTAATTTATTTGATATTCTATTATACACTACAAAAATATTATCTTGTACTTTATGAAACCCCACATTATCTTGTAGTATACGCAACACTATTCTTGGCTTGCATTACATGCAATCGCGACCTACCAAGATAGCGTGTGTAGTATGTAATACTGGGTTTCACTAAACAACGATATATTGTTATTATGGACTAGCCGTTATGAATACTATTAACTAAATTTTGAATTTTATAACATTATTATTCATCTTACTCATTTTCGAGAATATGGTATGTGAACAAAATAAATTTGTCGTGTAAAATATGTATTTTTAAAAAAATTGTAGTTTCCCCGCCTTTTGATGGTGCACCAACCTTAAATCTTGTTTTTGAAATGTCTATAAGTTAAATTCGAAAAAAATAAAATTATTCTTTGGAATCAGGATAAAAAAATTTACTTTGGATAAATTTTTCATATTATTCTGATAAATTTTGTGTTTTAATGAATAGTAAAAACACGCTATATTTTTATTAAAAACATCTTTTTTCATCGCAATAATTTATATGGTTAGATTATCTTTTTAATTGGTTTTAAAGTGTAATTATAATATATTTTTACCATTTAATCCATTTTTGTTCATTGGAATTAATTTCACTTTGAAATTGGATATAAACAAGTATCAATCTTTTGATAGTTATAGTTTCTTTAAAACACGTTATTTGGTTTGATAACGGGAATTAATATTAGAATTAATTAATGCCACTTCTATGTTTTGAAATTTGGAAAAATTAAAATAAATTTTTAATTTGATTATATCAAATAATTCTTAGGCTGAAATTTTGATATTTTTCTGAAAAACATCAATTTTTTGATGAATAGTGAAACCACTTAGTGGTAGTTAAAAAACCGACCTTTTCATTTAAATGAAATTTTACCACTTTTTTGAATTGAATTTCAAAAATCCGAAAGACACGGTTACTATCAAGGACTAAAATGTGGTTCAATGAGATGAAAATAATTTTTGGTGAATAGTAACTTTTTACTTTTATTTACCACGGTTAAAAGAAAATAAGGTAATTAAGGGTAAAAATGATATTAATATTACCCCAACACATGTCCTAATTCTATTGGATAAATGTAATTCGACCAAAAACATCCATAGGTATAAAATTTGACCATTTATGCCCACTTGGATTAGATTAGGACATTTAATGTTATTTTATTTAAGAATAGTTAAAATAGTTAAAATCAAATCTTAATGACTAAAACATTTTTAATGTGGGATTCTAAATAAGATAAATTCAACTATAAAGATTCATTAGAAAGCTAAAACGATTTCCTATATAATAGTATTTTAGTTATATTTTTAGACATTAAATTATTTAATTTATTTATAACACAATGATGATGCAGTAATTATCTCATTAATAAAATATTGAAATAATTGATGTTATAAATACTCAAATAAATGTAATTTTAGACTTTTTATGAATTACACAAATTTTGTAGGTTAATATGACATGCTCATATTAATTTAATTATGTTTTTTCTAACTAATCATTCTTTTATGATTTTCACAAAAATCAATTACCAAATAGTGTCAAAATTGACATAAAATAGTTTTTAAAACAAATATTATATTATTAATTGTTATTATATTATTAAAAATCTAAGGTTCGGTAAAATGACTTATATAAGGTTATATATATTAATAATAAATGACATGAGGTTCGTTTCACTTGTTATAGTATGTTTATTAACCTTATAGTGTAAGAAAAAAAGAAGATAGGGTAAAAGTTAAATTATTTAACTTAGAGTTAAATCTAAATGATAAGGTTAAAATTTTAAACTAAACTTGTCTAAAATCTATTGTTTGAGAAGATTTAGACCCATCCCCACATTATAATCTAAATAAATCAATTTGGAGTTATTATAAACTGTTATTACTTTATTATAAAATAATATTTTGAGTTTTTCTAAAGGTGCCCCTCTACTCCCTTATAAAAAGGGCACCCATTCCTTCTTCTCTTCACACCCTTTTGAGCCTTGAAACTTGGCCAACTCCGGCCCATTTTTCCTCTCCACTTCCCTAGAAACATTCTGGAGTTTCTGGTCTTCTCAAAATACCAACTCTACTTCCTTAAGAGAAGGCTTAAAAGAGGTGCGTCGAAGAAGAGGTAATCTCTTCTTTCGATTCTCTCAAGTTTCTTTCTTCTTCACCCTATTCTTATTTAGTTGTTTCATTATAAATTAATAGTATAAGTATTAAATATATACTTATATGTTATTATAAATATGAAACCACCCAATTTCATCTTCGATCCATCCTACGGAAAACAAAATCACCGCGCGTGCGTACGTACAGAATACCGTCTCCATGCCGTGGTGTAATCTATTTTCGACCACCACCTTACATAGATGGGTATAATGGTGTAAATAAATAACTATATATGGTTAATATAAATTGATATTTATTATTTAATATTATACATACACTTCAATACAATTCCACAATCATGGGAATGATATCATCGCTCGTGCGTACGTACAGACTACAGTCTCCACGAACGCGATGAGATTCATTTTCAATGATTAAGCATTCAAGAATGATTATAAGATATATATAATGAATAAAAATAAAATATGTGACATAATTAAGCTACTGGATTTATGTATATATATATATATGTGTCATCTACTTACTTCCATTCAAGTCAATAAAGATAGGAAAAGAGCGTTCATGCGTACGTACGGCCTACCATCTCCATGAACGGTGTGTTTCATTTAATTTATCTATCTATTATATATATATAATGAATATATATGATATATAAATCATTTTTGAAATTCTTTATGTAAGTAAATCATGATATAAGTAATTAAAATTTTCAAGAACAACAAACTCAAACACGTACGATAAATGAAACAATTTTACCCAAAACGCTACTTTAACATGGAATTGACAAATGAATGGGTAATATAAATACCTAAGTGACCCATATATGATATAATAACAATGAATATGATTTTTTAATAAGTCAATGAAATTATTTAAATCAATATACAGGTGGTTCAGATACATATGAAGCATATCGGACATAAGGTAAGGGGTAACATTTCTAATCTTGTTTTTATCCGAGATTGTTTATTCGTAAGTATTTACTGGGGTTATATTTATCATCCATGTACTTTTTTTCTAAAAATGGTTTCATGTATGATCAAATTCCTTTTTAACCATTTTTTACTTTTACTACATGGTATATAAGGAATCATTCTTTTATTTACATTACGAGGTACTTTTTTGACTTTTCCAACAAAAGTACGGGGAGAATTGTTTTTAATTATACTACATGAATAGATTTTTACAGTTTCATTACCCCTTATTTTAATGAAGATTACTCTTAACTATTTAATTACTATTTTCAATAAAATCCTTCTCTTTTAAAATGGCATATCATTTTGTGAAAATAAAATTATTTTTAAGAATAAAGGATATTTTCCTCAAGAATTTATTTCATGTGTTTTAGAAAAACCATTTTCCATATAAGATAGAATTATTTCATATGTGTATGTTTCATGTATAATGTCTCTATGATTTACGTGGTTTCAATTCTCTTATGATGAAATTATATCCATTTGTTTTATATGGATTATGTTATGATGGGATGATGTTTATGAAACCTATTTTATTCTTTGGGTTATAATGAATGATTTATGATTGTTTTTTGTGACACATGTAAGAATTATTTAATTATGAGATGGGTGGGACCTATATATACCTCCAATTAATTGGGTAAATATTTGTATGTCATGAGATAGATATGGCTAGAACGGTAAGTTATTATGGTTCAGTGTTACAGGACTGGAACGAGGTGTGAACTCGATTCAGAAAGGGACTTTGTCCACTAAGATGGTCTTGGCAGAAATGTCTTGGCTACTATGGAAATCATAACATGTTCTTAATGGTTTCCACAATTACATGATTTATTCCCATGATATTTTATCACGATTGATGTTTCTTTATGATATATGCCTTACATACTTCCAAGATTTATGTCCTTGCTCAAGATTTTGATGTTTATATTTTATGTTCAAGCTTTTGCATTCAAATGATTATGGGTTGTTTTATGTTCTCAATGCTTACCCTTACTGAGAATTTGAGCTCACCCTTTTTATGTTTACTTTTCGTTTAGACATAAAGAAAGGTTTTCTGTAAGAAAACAAAATGGGAAGATCTTTAGGGGAGAAGTTGGAAATCTTTCACCACGATTAGAAGATTAAATTCCAAGTTTCCAAAGACACTAAACTATTACGGTCCTTTTGTGTATGTGTTTGTTATGTATTAAGTATTCCGCAAAAGTAATGTAATGTCCATGTACGTCAAGATTTAGGTCTCTATAGTTGGTATTAGAGGAAAGGTTTAGTCATCCTTAAGAAACTTGGATGCAAGATCTTTCGTGAGATCCCTAGAGATATTTCTAAGGTATGTCTAGGGATGTCCATAACGTTAAGTATAAGTATAGATTATATTCCTATAATTATGGTAATGATATTAGAATTAATCCTAAGATGTTAGATATTGAAGGTACTCCCCATATTAAAACATCATAATGTTGACATAAGAGGTATTCTGAAAAATGTAGAAAGGTATGGGAATTTCAAGTGGGAGATCATGTCTTCCTATATGTATCTCCATTGGTGGGAATCCTATGGTTCAGTAAGAAAGGGAAACCGATACCCAAGTACATCAGACCATTTGAAATTTTTGAATGAATTATAGTTTTAGAATACCGTTTAGAGATACTGCCAAGCCTCTCCAAGGTTCATGAGTCGTTCTATGTGTCATTGTTGAAAACGTACATGCCAAACCCAACACATGTACTCACCAATGAGGAAATAGATGTAGATCTTGACTTGTCTAACTATGAAGATCCTATCTTGATTATTGAAACTAGAGAGCATGTATTGAAAAATTGGATCACTTGATTGGTAATGGATCATTGTAGAAACCATAAAATGGAAGAAGAAATGTGGAAACCAGGGGATGTTATGAAGAAGTACCACCCACATATTTTTAGAGGGATTTATATGTGAAAATATTTGATGAAGAAATTTATAATGTATGGAGGAATATAACACCCCAACATTTTATGGTATGTTTCTTAAATAATTTCAATTCATTAGAGAGATTATAACACATGAAACATTTAGTATCTATGAAACAACACTGTGTTATATGAGATAGTTATAACCTATACATTAAACATAAATTTAACACTTCTCTAATTTGTATTTTGAAAAATGGACATACACGGTTTCTATCAAGGTGATATTTGGAGTCTGATAGGAAAAACATAATTTTTGGTGAATAGTAACTTACCCTTATGAATAGTAACATAAAATTATGGATAGTAATGTAGCCTTATGGATAATAACTTGTCCCAGATGAATATACTGTAATGAATATTAACATGAACCTTATGAATAGTAATGTACCATTTTGATTAGTAACCTAACCCATTTAAGTATAAATAATATTTAGGAATCTTTTAAATAAAAGAGATTTTTTTTAAATATTTAATAATTAAGTATTGGTTTTTTTGAGTAAAAAATATTTATTAATGAATAAAATATTTCAAAAATATAATATATTTTCATAAAATGTATTCATAAATCAATATTTTTTTGACTTACGGTTTTGGGATAATTTAATGAGACCATAGTTAAATTTTTAGGGTGTTATAAAAATTGTCTTAAATTTAAATCTGTATTTGTCATGTAAATAATAATTTTCATTAGAACCAAAATTTCAAATAATTATAAAATTATTTTAATAAAATGGACGCCTTTTTGGATTCTATAATCAAAAAATGGTAACGTTTAATTTCTTGGATTTTTCTAAAATATTTGATTTTTTAGTGAATAGTGAAATACGATAATTTGCTTTATATATACTTTATAAGTTACATACACTATTGTTGACATAATGGATGAAGTAAGATACCATTATGTCGAACTCTAATGCACTTATTACTATTTCTGGTCACAATAATCCGTACTATTTCTTGTCTAGATCAAAATAATGAATTAATGACTAAAATAATGCAAAAACCATCCTCTCATCCTCTATATAAACCATCCCTCACCACATCTTCCTATCACACCACTCAAGCCTTTATCCTAGAATAAGTGCTATCAAAACACTTCCCAAGCCCCCCCCCCCCCCACTTCCAAGACCTACTGGTCTCACCAATGGTCAAAAAATTGATTCCTTAATGAGATTATCAAGGAGGACTACTCAAGATGTAATCCTCTTCCTTTCATTTTCATTTAAAATTTACATTCCTTCATTTCTCTATACTCACGTCCCCTAATCCAAATGCTATGATAATTACAAAACCTTTTATGTTTTTGAATTTTATTTTTCTAATGGAATATTTCATCATCATCTCTCTTTCCCCCAACGCTTATACTAAAAATGAATAAAACTATTTGAGTTGTGTTAATTTATCACATTCAAAGTTAAAGAGTTTTCAATTTCAATTACCGTGTTTATTTCAAGTCATGAAATCATTTTCATGGTTGAAACTGATAAAAATAAATGTAATATTTTCTATTTCATGTTTTTGAATCTTTTTTTACACCTGGTATTTATTTTTATAACAAAATGAGTTTGTGGATGATCAGAAAACCATCATGATAATCGAAGCAGTTATCATTATAATTTTATATAATGATTCATCATCTCCAAAAATAACCAAAATATTAATGTGATAATTTATCTGTAACGATAATCATTAATAACTCATAACTAACCTTCTTGAATTCAATCCCCATTTTACAAGAACATCCATACTATTATACGAGCAAAATGATCATGAAAACATAGAAAACGTGCACCATCAACTAATTAAATTTAATTTATTAACCACTATAAAAGGCTATAGATAATCCTAATGAAGATTTAATAAAAACATATATGTATAAATGGTTCTGTAAATTTTCATTAATGCATCTAATTTTATTTTTATGGACATTAAAATCAAATGTATAATACATTCTGGCTTTAGGTAAAGGGTTTCTCATCTCACTTTTACTTCCAAATGATTTTCCTTGATCTGATATTATTTATTGTATGTGGTTCTTTTTATTAACATTTCATATATAATATCATTATTATCATTATATTAATGGTATTTAATGCTTCACTTATTCATTAATATCTTGATTGATTACATTTTTGTAAGAGGGTTTTGTCACAATTTCCATTTCATTGTGATTTACATGGTATTGTGCACCTAATAATTCTTATTTCATGTATCTACTACCCCTTTGAGATAATTTTTCATTAAAAACTTTAATTATATTATATATCAATATTCTTGTTATGTGGATATAATTATTTTCTTGGATATATACCATTTTACATACGGTGTTTTTTTGGAATTTTTCTTTAACTGTGGAAGTATTTATGAATCTGTATCCTCTACTCAATATGGATATTATAAAGGCATATTATTCATTTATTAAATCATTGTATAATGAATTATTTTGATTGGTAGTGATGTAATGGGATATCTATAGACCCTCTATGCATCGACAGGTCTCATTAGACAAATTAGTTGCCCACAAACCCTTCAAGATTGTTTCAAAAAAATAGATGGATTTCTAGCCACATAAATAAACTGTCACAATGGTATGATGGTTCCTGTGATAAATACATGATGTCCAAATAAAAATAATTCACTATATTATTTATTTAGTTATTAATATCCATGAGGTTTTTACTATGACAAAATATATGGATTCATTTTCATTCCCAGTTCAATAATGGTTTGTTTTTTTTTCACTTATTCACCATGACATATTAATTGTGTCAAATTGATTATGATTCACTCATTATTTATTCATGATTACTCTATATGTAACCATTTCTAATAATTTTTTTTCACCCCTTTCATTTTTTCCTTCTATAGGTTGTGAAGAAGATATCATTTATTGAGTTCTCATGGATACAGTTTATTAGTTTTTGTTATGTATTATATTTCCCCATTTCCCAATATAGAATGTGTTCCATCTATGTATATAGTTTATTAAAGACTATTAAATTGATATGTATTATGGGATTTGAATTCTTGTAATCATTCTGATGTAATAAAGTAATGCACCAGATCTAAACATCTATGGTTGGGGTATTACACATATTGGAAAAAACGTGTCATTTAACCTTATCAGGATAATTTCATAGGGTGAGACCGGGTTTGGGTTCATGGTAGATGTGGTTGTGGGGGATTTCATGGAAATAGTGGAGTCTTGTGGGTTGTATGAATTAACATTCCTTCTACCCCAACATCAGTTGGTGGGGTTAATTGGTTCCTTATATCTAGTTTCATGTTATGTATATTTCATTTCGAGTTCACCATTTCTGTTTCTGGCACATTTACTAGGGTGTAGATCTGCTTTGTCATGGATTTTTTGTGTTCATTTGATGAACTACTTCATACCCCACATTCAGTCTTCCCAAAGGTGAGTGACATTCATTAGTACTTAATCATGGTTTTATCCTTGATTGATATAGTGTGATAGGATGTCAAATACTCCATCCATGGATTCATCCTCAGAATTCTTCACCAAGTTTGGGTCTCCCACATAAATGTTTTACATTGTTTATAAAACTCATTCTAGGTTCCATATTTTTGTGGGAAATGGTAATTTTTATTGAATCAATCTATAATTTCCAAGGGGACTAGTTAGGGAAGAAATATTCTTTTAATAGAGTAGTCATGTTGGGTGTTTTTAGAATGTATGGATGTTGGAACACTGGAGCACATGTATTCTTCTTCATAAGAGGTATTATAAAAGGTGGGAAATAAAGGCATATTGTGATGATCACATGTCATCTCATACCTAAGTAATTTCTTCCAAAGTTTATCTTAGGCATCCCTAGTTTAACACGGGGAATTCCATTAGTCTAACCGCTAGTGATTATGGATCAGACTGATTGGTACATCCCATATAGATGGATCAATGAAGAAGATTCCTAGGTGGGAGAACATACAAGGCTTACTAGATGAGTGAATTAGTACCACAAATGAGATAAGACTTGAGGTGTTGTGTCTCAAAAAAGAGTAGGCTTCACACCATGAATGTCTATTTAAACACAACTCAAGGATGATCATGAAAAGTTCAGCCCTGAAAGGTGGCTACAATGGTTTACCAGAGGATAGGGTTGAACCTCATGGATACATACTATGTACCATTTGTAGAATATAGGGATAAATATCCATGCATTTCTAAGGGGTTATTTATAACTACTATATGGATACCTTCCCTTCTCAAGAAGATATCTCTTGGTTGGGTGAGTGTGAATTTTGGGGTTATTAGTTCTGGTTAGCTTCCCAGGTGATTTTAGGAGTAGCGATGATGTGGATGGTAGGATCTCAACGAGATCTGATGGCCTGGAAAGGGATCAAAATGAATCTGGAAGAATTTATAATTAAATGGATGTAGTGTGTATGTTGATTCTCTTGGACTGTGGAGAGGCTTCCTACATATCCCAATGACTGAGAATAAAATTCTACATAGCTTGGGATAGAGCAATGAGAAACCTAAGGAGGCTGACCATGAGAATGTTACACACAGAACGGGACCCAAATGGATTGTAGCTTACAGGATGGGTCATGATCCTCTTAAGACATACCGACAAAGGGGAGAGACCAGGATGATGATGGGTGATGGGATTTAACCATTGGGAGGCTTCCTATGTAAACTGTGGACTATGAATAAAATTCCAGGTAGTTCTAGAAGGAATCATAGAATATATATGGTTTTATTCCCTTTGACCATCTCAGGGTTACACATGATTTGAAACCCAAAAAAATGGATTAGAATGCCTTAGGGAGGCCGATTTTGGAGATGTTTCCAAAAATGGTTAGATGTCACGTCATGAGGGTATAACCCTAGGAGGGAGAACATGAGTTCACCATGGGTCCGGATTGAACCTCAGTGAGACTCACTGCGTACCCTATATAGAATACATGGATCAAATTTCACATAGTTCGGTAGTCTGATTTAGTTTAACTTCATGTGTTTAGGATTATAGTGAACCGACATGAAACAGACACAACTTGTTGAAAAAGGGCCATGGGATTTACACATGCTTAGTGGTCTAGTAATAGAAACTGTAAAACTATAATCTCACATGATCCATGCTAGATTTGAGAACCAAGAGCTATTAGTATACCCTATAATCATGTCACAAATTGTGTGTCCATGAGGGATGGTGTGGGGATTACTCGCTATGGTGGAATTAGGAGATAGAGATTAGGGATTACTTCAAGATGGATTCCCAATGAGGATTTTGTTCCTTGATAGGAGGATGTCATTCCATGGTAGAAAGGATATGGAGATACCACTCTTCTGGAGATTAGGGGGAATGAATAATTCCCATGGAGGATCACCCAATTTGAATTGAATGGGGATATTCCTAATATTAACCTCTTGTAATAATGATAATAGGGCTTGGTAGATTAAAATCCATTAGCTCAAATGGTGATGATTTAATCCTTATCCTATATGACTTTCATGGTTGTAATCCATGCATATTGATTGGTTCATGGGAAACACTATGCGTGAAGGGAGGTGGTGGTGGAATTGTCACTCGTGGGGTCTACATTAGACTGGATATGCAAAAAAGTAGAATCCATTAATATAACTATACCAAAAATCTAGAGGTAGGGATCCATTACAAGGGACACCATGCAATGAACAATTAAATCACTTCTCCCAAGCCATGAAGGCTACACGTGAGAGGATCTCACATAGCATGTGGCCTTTCCAAAAGTGTATTTGTGGAGGGATGGAGATTCATAAACACAAGTAGCTTCATGAGGAAGTGGTGTTTCATGATGGAATGACCCACACTGAGCATCATACCTTTTCTATAGCATTGTGTTTAATTGAGGAGTTCTCCGAGAATGCTTAATGCTTTTTGGAGCCTCTTACAACATTAAGGATATCCCTCCTTCATGAATGGATATGGCCTTTTTTAAAGGAATCCATACAATATATAGGGGATAAGAGTAACAAAGTAAGTAAAATCAAGCGATGATCAAGTACCTTAGGTGATAGATTTTTGGGACTAGTTCACGGTGCATGGGAGCCTCACAAAATAGGGAATCGTAAGGTGATTGTTCTAGGTCACAATTTATTTGATGTGGTGGATCCTAGTATATATATGTAATGAGGCTTTGTGATTATCAGAATCACTGCACAAAGAAAGCAATGCTGCAATTTGTTGTAGTGCTATCAAACTCACATAGTTGTCCTTTAAAGACGTTTTCCTAGTCACAATGCTCGCCGAACTCATGGAATTATCATAATCTTCCTCCGTGCACATGGTGGTGGGGGGTCTTTGAGATGGGTCGTCATGAGATCGAATCCTTAGCTGAATTTTGGGGCTCTTCGGGTTAAAATTACCAATGAATTGGCCATGAATTTGTTTATTTCTTCATTGAGATTTATTTCAAAACCAACATAATTCTTATATTTGATTGTAATAAGTTTAACAATTGGAATTATTGGATATATAAAATAATATTTTCCATTAGTTAGGATACTATAGATGTTATAAAAATTAGATTGTTCTTTAAGAATAAAAATATGCGATGAAAGTAGTTGATTGAATAAACATTGATAATTATGTGAATTATCAAAATGAAATTAATCCATCACTATCATGAAATGATTTAATTATATCCATGTGGATTAAAATGTGGAAACTATTTTTTGTAATATTATAGAATATCTATAAAGGAAATGATAAGGTGAATGAATATAATTTTATAATTTTTGGTTGATGTATCAATGCATTATAATTCATGATGTTGAATATGTTAATTAATCAATTATATGAATCAATTAAGTAGATAAAACCACTAATGGTTTTTTTTGATAAAATAGAATATTCTACACATATAAAAATATATTATGCATCATACAATATAATTTTCTTATAATAAAAAATGTGTTTGGGATTCATAATAATAATAAACTTAAATTGGATTATTTTTAAAGAATATTGATATATAATTAATTGAAAAAAATAGTGATCTCTTATGAAAATCAAAAAGAATAAATAAGGAATTTCCATTCAAACAATGAATTGTGTAAATAGTTGGATTAAGTAAAATTAAGATAATAGAAATAAAATTATGTCAATGACATTTAGATAATGAACGATGAGATTATGACATTCATTACATGAATCATTTGGAATGGAAAAATATTGTTTTGAAAAAATATTTTATCCAATTTATTGAAGTTGGAATTTATAATAATTTTTTCTAAAATTTTTTCAAGTTCAAAGGATGATTAATTTGAATATAAAGTGAGGGTCATAAAAATTTTCAAGCAAGAAATATTCCGTGTTCAGAAAATATATTATTAACATTAAAAAGGATATAATAAATTATATAAGTTTATTATGAAAATAATCATATTTATATTGGATGAGTTAAAATGTGGTTTTGTTGAGATTAATGTTGATACATTAATTGTTATATTTGAGACTGTATTGAACACTAAATAGACTTATTATATGTTCGTTACTCATAAATATAGTTTTGATGAAGAGGTTGGGGAAACTAAAATAGTGTTCCTATTGAAAAGAAAGATGAATTACTATATTTTGAAATTTTCAAATCTATAGAAATAGAAAATAATTTAGGGGAAATGCTTCAAATCCCTATTGATCTTGATTATAAACATATTTAAAAGTAATAAATGTTTTCAAATGGGATTGAATAACTGAATGTTTCACTAATCGAGTAGAATGAATAAAAGGAATCTATAAAAATGATTTATAAAGTGAAGTAAATTCAATATAATGTTCCTCGTCAAAATATTTTGGATTAAAAAAATTCATGTTAACATATTCAAGGATAAATTTTACATATCCATTCAACAATTTTGATAATTCTATATGTTAAATGGAAAGAGAGAAGAATTTGAAAAACCATAAATATGTAACCCAATAGTTGTATAATTTCTTGGATGTATTAAATAATATGAATATATGATGTTTAAAATAATTGATGCGTATTTTGATTTAAAATTGAATATGTATTTATAATATTGGAATTCATTATATGCTAACTAGAATGAAAACCCTACAACCAATAGTATGATGAAAATTTTAATAGTGTCTAGTGAGAAATTTTGTGTATTGGGAATGCCTAAATGTTTTGTTATTAAAATAAATAAGAAATTATACTCCAAAAGGGTAATATAATTCGGGTCATACATTGTAGATAAACAATCAGTTTATAAAAACATTTACATTCTATGTCTATATCAGGTTATTTAATAGTTTCAACCTTGTGGATATAATTTTTTTATTCATTGATGTAAATATTAATAATCCAAGATGATTGAAAACGTACCATTTTATGGGGTTTTTCTCATTAAAATAAGATAGATTTAGAGGAATTTTTTATGATTATTGAAATAAAATTCAGATATTGGATGAATTGTTTTCAATATGTGATGAAACAGGTAATGTTTTTGAAACCTTTGTTACCCTTTAGTATAAATATAGTATGAGTAAAACCCATGGGTTCAATAGTATATTTATTATTTATTATTATATTTTGGGTATATGTAAAATGATGAAAAATGGAGAAAAAACAATGGATTCACTATTAGTTTATTACAATTCACCCTATATATGTGACTGCCAAGAGCCTTAAAATAGAATATGAATGGTTTGTTCATATTTTTATAATAATTGATTACATTAATTTTAAATAAGTTATGGATACATGGTATGAACATGACTATTTAACAGTTATTGTAGACCTTTTAGCTTACTCTTATTTGTTTGGTTCACCCCTATATGGTGTAAGGATTCATATTTCATGAATACACTATAATAGAAATGTAGATAGTAAATAAGATAGGGCCTTTACTAACTCTCATGTCGTTGATAATTGGGACAATATCTCTACCATTAACATTGTAAGGATTGACTCTGACCATCATCCCATCCTCCTGTCCTTTTTCTTATAAAAATTGTAAATTAATGGATCCTTTTAGATATAACACTGATTGGTCTTCTGACCCCGAATGTATAAGCATCATAAAAAACACTTGGAATAAGATGCTTGGTCAGCTTGACCCGTTTTCTTTCCCAATGAAGTTAAAAATGTTAAATCAAATTCTTAAAATATGGTGCCAAACTAGGGTTTGTGAAATGGAAAATAATATCATCCTTCTTGAAAAAGATCTTAACAATCTCCAAAATGCCAACTCTTCTTCAAACTTCACTCAGTATTCTCAACACGAAATTATAATTTCCTCTAAACTAATCTCCCTACTCAACCTCAAGGATAATCTTAAAAAAAAACTTTAAATCCAAATGGATTAATTATTGGGACATGAATGCTAAATTTTATAACTCTATTTATATGGTTAGAAAATCCTATATAACCCTATCCGTTCTTAAAAATGGCGACCAAATTCTTTAAACTGATGAAGGAATTTCCAATTACATAGTCTCTGATTTTGAAAAAAATTTCAATAGTGATAATATTGATAATGTCCTTAAACCTAACATCATTCCCACTCTGTTTCTAAAGAATACAACTCTCTTCTAAATATAATCCCTTTGGATCATGAAATCAGATACACTATCTTCAGTCTGAATCTTGACAGTGACCCTGGCCCTGATGGTTTCAATAATGGATTCCATAAAAAACATTGGGATATTCTTCAGGATGACGTTTGTCATCTGGTTAAATCATTTTTCTCCAAAGTTATTCTTCTGAATGGTCTAAAATCCCAATTCCTTTTTCATATTCCAAAAATGGAGAATGATGATGTGATTCAGAACTTCATACCCATCGCCCATATCAATTCATTATTAAAAAACATCACGAAATTAATTTCGAATAAATTTGCTTCCATTTGTAGAAAAATAGTTTCTTGGAACCAATTTGGTTTCATAAAAGGCAGATCGATCCAAAACTGCATCTGTCTAGCCTCTAAATCCACTAATATTTTAAACAAAAAGATTATAGGTGGGAGTGTTGAAATCAAACTTGATATTGAGAAGGCCATTGATACCATTTATTGGAGTTTTATGTATAAAGTTCTTTCACAATTTGTCTTCAATGAAATTTTCATAAATAGAATAAAATCGTTATTCAAATATACATACATCTTCATCCTCATTAATGGCTCACCTAGAGGATATTTCAACTGTACTAAAGGAGTGATACAAGGTGACCCTCTATCTGTAATACAATTATCCATTACAGAAGATTACCTGAGTAGGCTGATCTCCAAAGATATTACTAAAAGGACCATAAAACCTATCTCTGCCTCAGGAATTTACATTTCCCTTCACATATTCTTTATTCTGATGAAATTATTCTCCTTACCCAGGGAGAAAAAAGTAACATTCTTAAGCTTAATGATATCCTTCTCCATAATCAAGAACTCTCTGGTCAATACATCAACTGGAATAAATCTTCTATCATTTTCAGTAAAGACATTCGTCTAGGGAGAAAAATTTCCATCTCTAATATCTTAGGCATCATAGAAGGCACTCTACCCTTTACATGCCTTGGTGTGCCTATATTTTAGGGTAGACCTAAAAAGAATTATTTCTCTCACATTGCTGCCCATACGCTTCGACATCTTTCCTCCGGGAATGGTAAGACACTTTCGATGGCTAGAAGAATTCGTTTAGTGAAATACACGATTTTTTTTAAACTTTTTTATTCCATGATGACATATAAATGGCCAAAAGGTCTTTTAAAACACATTAATGTTGCTATTAAAAATTTTGTTTGGACTGGTAGCACTTTGGAAAGAAATCTGGTGACTATCCCCAGTATCACTTTCTACAAACCTGTTGATAAAGGGGGGATTTGCATCAAAAATCTATTTAAGTTCAATGAGGCTCTTCATGATAGAATTATGTGGAACATTATTCACAATATTTCCTCCTCCCTGAATCTTAAGGGCTCGATTCCATGACAAGCTTAGAAATAACCACTCTTACTCCCTTAAGTCCTCTATATGGTACTCCACCAAAAGTACATTCACTTCTATCATGTCTAACTCTAGATGGATGACCAATAAGTATTCCAACATAATATTTTGGTTTGATAACTAGATTGGTGTTCCCCTAATCACCTTGATAGATAGAAACCAATCCCCTCCCTTCCTTCAGGATTCAATCGACTCGATTATCCATATGAATAACCTCGATCTCCCTGGTAATATTACTAAAATTGTCAATAATTGTCATTTTACTAATACTAATGATATACTTATTTGGGAACCTTCTCACAGTGGGATTATTAACTCCAAAGGTTATTATAAGTACTTTTTCAACAATGTTGACAATAATCACCCCTGGATAGATAAATTCAACAGAGGATGGATAAAACCCTCATGATTTACTTTATTCTGGTTGATTTCCCATCAAAGAATCCCGACAGATAATTGCTTACAATCTTTTGGGATTACTCTTTGTTCAAAATGTCAAATGTGCAACCAAAATAAGGAAGATATTAATCATTGTTTTATCCCCTGTGACAGAGCAACCGCTCTCTGGCATTATAATCTTGACATTTTTTAGTGAAGATGGCTGCTTTTTGATACCATCAACATGCAAATTCAGTGTAGTTTGGAGTTGTCTACTACACAGAATATCAAGAACTTTTGGTTGCAGCTATCACGGAACTTCTTCATATTATCTAGTATGGTAGAAATGAATTAATTTTCCACAATAATTCTATTAAAATTAATGTAGGAAAAATGAGAATCCTAATGTCCATTCAAGAGGAGGATTCTATCCAAAAATCTCACTGCAACTATTCGGTCCGTGATTTTGGGATCCTCATACGTGTTGAGGTGGAGGGGATCTACCCTCGCCCTCACTCTACTCTTGAAGTGTATTGGCTCCCTCCCCTTCCGGGATGGATTAAAATAGTTTTGGATGGAGCCTCCAAAAGGTAACCCGGGACCAGTGGGTTGTGGTTCCATCTTCAGAAATCACCTGGACCAGATTCATGGATGCTTTTATGCCTCTTGCGGTTCCTCTTTTTCTTTGGAAGCTGAGATGATTGGCTCCATCCATGCCATCTCCTTTTCCATATTACACAGCTGGAATAATATTGTGATATAGAGCCACTCCAATACTATCATTCAGGCCCTTTGTAATGGTACCATCCACCTTGTTGGGCCTCTCTCTACCCGTTGGATGGACTATTTGAATTTCTTGTTGGGATTAACTTCATCGCTACTCATACCTTATGAAAATCCAATAGGATCGCTGATGGGAATTCCAATCTAGGAGTTACTCATGACTTACATTGGATGGATGATATCCCTTCTGAATTAATCCCTTTTTATGCTCAGGATGTTAGAAAAAGACCTTACATTAGACATGTGTAACTTTTTTTTCAATAAAAATATTCTACCTTAAAAAAAATTTCATGAATGATAGGTTTAAGATTAATCTGGCCCATAGATATTACACTTTTATGGGGTGAATTACATTCCAAAAACAAAATCATTTTTAACACATTGCCTTTTATTATATGTTTCTAAATTTTTATAGTTTCTCATGACTTATGATTAAATCTATTATATTTTTCCATAGGAAATTATTACCACATTTTCCATCTCCCTCGCCATTATATAGACCTAAAAGACTCTCCCAACCATGTCTCTCCTCTTCCCTGTTCCCTTGATGTACTTCCATGATTTGTATTGGAATATTTTCCATTCCAAGGAGTTACATTTGGCGAGGTCAGTGTATAACCATAAATTTAATTATATGATACAATGTATAAGGAATCATCCTTAAAAATTAAAAAATATTTAATTTTTAGTCACGAATTCATTATCATACGTTTATGGATCATTTAGGTTTATAGTTTTTTGAGTTTTAGGTCACAACTAATACATAACAAAACCATTTAACACAATGTGAAAAATAATTCTTAGTTTGAATTTTTCCCACCATATTCTTATTTTAAAACAAATTATATTTTTTTTTATGATAAATCATCATGAAATTAAACTTGACCTCTTCATTTTCAGTACACATCAGTGAATCCTATGAAAAACATTTTAAAAAATGTTGTATGGACATTAAAAGATTAGTATGGGACATAAAATTATGAAAACCCCGTTCGTCAAAACATTAATTTTTTACAAAGTAAGTTAATTATTTTTTCCTTAAAAATAAAATTTATAATATATTTTGAAAATAAATTATTTCCATGGACAATCAATTGAATGAATAGAAGACTCACTTAGTTACCATGGGATACCATCTCATAAAACCTTGCGTACTAACTTCAATAACCATACAAACAACTTCTGATATAATTCTCTAGAGAAAATAATCATTACTCCATGTGTCAGAGTTCTATTTTTATGTACCCACCATATAATCTATTACAATCTCATTTGGAACTATTTGGTAGTGAAATATCATATATAATTATTGACTACCACAATCATGAATGAAACATTTTATTCCCTCACTTTTTTAACATAAAACATTTTAATAACTCTTTTACAATCTTCTATGAATAACATTAAAAATTCAAAATAAAATTTTCCTTTTGAACCAAATTTTAAATACCAAAAAAACTAAATAAAGGGAAAAGGTTTTTTCATTTAATAAATAAAGACCTATTACAGGATAATTAATTACTAAAATAATTATTATTGTGTCTATATAATTTATTATCACAATATATGCTAACAATATGACACTCATTTTATTGTCTCATAAAAACATTCTCTATGAAACACATAAAATTATTACTTCTAAAAACCATTGAAATAATGTGAAAAAAGACATAAAATGAAAATTTGAAATCTTTTTTCCATATTAAAATATTAGTCATATACATTTGAAAAAATTGACATGGATGATAAATTTTTGAATAGACAACATTAAAAGAAATATTTTCTAATGAAAACAGCCACATCACATTTTAAATATTTGAATCATAATCCCCATGAAATGATAAAATAAAAATATATATAAATACCATTATAGTAGAAAAACTGTAACACCCTGAGATTTTATGAGATATAATATTTTTAATTTATTTGATATTCTATTATACACTACAACAATATTATCTTGTACTTTATGAAACCCCACATTATCTTGTAGTATACGCAACACTATTCTTGGCTTGCATTACATGCAATCGCGACCTACCAAGATAGCGTGTGTAATATGTAATACTGGGTTTCACTAAACAACGATATATTGTTATTATGGACTAGCCGTTATGAATACTATTAACTAAATTTTGAATTTTATAACATTATTATTCATCTTACTCATTTTCGAGAATATGGTATGTGAACAAAATAAATTTGTCGTGTAAAATATGTATTTTTAAAAAAATTGTAGTTTTCCCGCCTTTTGATGGTGCACCCACCTTAAATCTTGTTTTTGAAATGTCTATAAGTTAAATTCGAAAAAAATAAAATTATTCTTTGGAATCAGGATAAAAAAATTTACTTTGGATAAATTTTTCATATTATTCTGATAAATTTTGTGTTTTAATGAATAGTAAAAACACGCTATATTTTAATTAAAAACATATTTTTTCATCGCAATAATTTATATGGTTAGATTATCTTTTTAATTGGTTTTAAAGTGTAATTATAATATATTTTTACCATTTAATCCATTTTTGTTCATTGGAATTAATTTCACTTTGAAATTGGATATAAACAAGTATCAATCTTTTGATAGTTATAGTTTCTTTAAAACACGGTATTTGGTTTGATAACAGGAATTAATATTAAAATTAATTAATGCCACTTCTATGTTTTGAAATTTGGAAAAATAAAAATAAATTTTTAATTTGAATATATCAAATAATGCTTAGGCTGAAATTTTGATATTTTTTTGAAAAACATCAATTTTTTGATGAATAGTGAAACCACTTAGTGGTAGTTAAAAACCGACCTTTTCATTTAAATGATATTTTACCACTTTTTTGAATTGAATTTCAAAAATCTGAAAGACACGGTTACTATCAAGGACTAAAATGTGGTTCAATGAGATGAAAATAATTTTTGGTGAATAGTAACTTTTTACTTTTATTTACCACGGTTAAAAGAAAATAAGGTAATTAAGGGTAAAAATGATATTAATATTACCCCAACACATGTCCTAATTCTATTGGATAAATGTAATTCGACCAAAAACATCTTTAGGTATAAAATTTGACCATTTATTCCCACTTGGATTAGATTAGGACATTTAATGTTATTTTATTTAAGAATAGTTAAAATAGTTAAAATCAAATTTTAATAACTAAAACATTTTTAATGTGGGATTATAAATAAGATAAATTAAACTATAAAGATTCATTAGAAAGCTAAAACGATTTCCTATATAATAGTATTTTAGTTATATTTTTAGACATTAATTAATTTAATTTATTTATAACACAATGATGATGCAGTAATTATCTCATTAATAAAATATTGACATAATTGATGTTATAAATACTCAAATAAATGTAATTTTAGACTTTTCATGAATTACACAAATTTTATAGGTTAATATGACATGTTCATATTAATTTAGTTATGTTTTTTCTAACTAATCATTCTTTTATGATTTTCACAAAAATCAATTACCAAATAGTGTCAAAATTGACATAAAATAGTTTTTAAAACAAATATTATATTATTAATTGTTATTATATTATTAAAAATCTAAGGTTCGGTAAAATGACTTATATAAGGATATATATATTAATAATAAATGACATGAGGTTCGTTTCACTTGTTATAGTATGTTTATTAACCTTATAGTGTAAGAAAAAAAGAAGATAGGGTAAAAGTTAAATTATTTAACTTAGAGTTAAATCTAAATGATAAGGTTAAAATTTTAAACTAAACTTGTCTAAAATATATTGTTTGAGAAGATTTAGACCCATACCCACATTATATTCTAAATAAATCAATTTGGAGTTATTATAAACTGTTATTACTTTATTATAAAATAATATTTTGAGTTTTTCTAAAGGTGCCCCTCTACTCCCTTATAAAAAGGGCACCCCTTCCTTCTTCTCTTCACACCCTTTTGAGCCTTGAAGCTTGTCCAACTCCTGCCCATTTTTCCTCTCCACTTCCCTAGAAACATTCTGTAGTTTCTGGTCTTCTCAAAATACCAACTCTACTTCCATAAGAGAAGGCTTAAAAGAGGTGCGTCGAAGAAGAGGTAATCTCTTCTATCGATTCTCTCAAGTTTCTTTCTTCTTCAACTTATTCTTATTTAGTTGTTTCATTATAAATTAATAGTATAGGTATTAAATATATACTTATATGTTATTATAAATATGAAACCACCCAATTTCATCTTCGATCCATCCTACAGAAAACAAAATCACCGCGCGTGCGTACGTACGGAATACCGTCTCCATGCCGTGGTGTAATCTATTTTCGACCACCACCTTACATAGATGGGTATAATGGTGTAAATAAATAACTATATATGGTTAATATAAATTGATATAGATTATTTAATATTATACATACACTTCAATACAATTCCACGATCATGGGAATGATATCATCGCTCGTGCGTACGTACAGACTACCGTCTCCACGAACGCGATGAGATTCATTTTCAATGATTAAGCATTCAAGAATGATTATAAGATATGTATAATGAATAAAAATAAAATATATGACATAATTAAGATACTGGATTTATGTATATATATATATGTGTGTCATCTACTTACTTCCATTCAAGTCAATAAAGATAGGAAAAGAGCGTTCATGCGTACGTACGGCCTACCATCTCCAGGAACGGTGTGTTTCATTTAATTTATCTATCTATTATATATATATACTGAATATATATGATATATAAATCATGTTTGACATTCTGTATGTAAGTAAATCATGATATAAGTAATGATAATATCAAGAACAACAAACCCAAACACGTACGATAAATGAAACAATTTTACCCAAAACGCTACTTTAACTTGGAATTGACAAATGAATGGGTAATATAAATACCTAAGTGACCCATATATGATATAATAACAATGAATATGATTTTTTAATAATTCAATGAAATTATTTAAATCAATATACAGGTGGTTCAGATACATATGAAGCATATCGGACATAAGGTAAGGGGTAACTTTTCTAATCTTGTTTTTATCCGAGATTGTTTATTCGTAAGTATTTACTGGGGTTATATTTATCATCCATGTACTTTTTTTCTAAAAATGGTTTCATGTATGATCAAATTCCTTTTTACCCATTTTTTACTTTTACTACATGGTATATAAGGAATCATTCTTTTATTTACGTTACGAGGTACTTTTTTGACTTTTCCAACAAAAGTACGGGGACAATTGTTTTTACTTATACTACATGAATAGATTTTTACAGTTTCATTACCCCTTATTTTAATGAAGATTACTCTTAACTATTTAATTACTATTTTCAAGAAAATCCTTATCTTTTAAAATGGCATATCATTTTGTGAAAAGAAAATTATTTTTAAGAATAAAGGATATTTTCCTCAAGAATTTATTTCATGTGTTTTAGAAAAACCATTTTCCATATAAGATAGAATTATTTCATATGTGTATGTTTCATGTATAATGTCTCTATGATTTACGTGGTTTCAATTCTCTTATGATGAAATTATATCCATTTGTTTTATATGGATTATGTTATGATGGGATGATGTTTATGAAACCTATTTTATTCTTTGGGTTATAATGAATGATTTATGATTGTTTTTTGTGACACATGTAAGAATGATTTAATTATGAGATGGGTGGGACCTATATATACCTCCAATTAATTGGGTAAATATTTGTATGTCATGAGATAGACATGGCTAGAACGGTAAGTTATTATGGTTCAGTGTTACAGGACTGGAACGAGGTGTGAACTCGATTCAGAAAGGGACTTTGTCCGCTAAGATGGTCTTGGCAGAAATGTCTTGGCTACTATGGAAATCATAACATGTTCTTAATGGTTTCCACAATTACATGATTTATTCCCATGATATTTTATCATGATTGATGTTTCTTTATGATATATGCCTTACATACTTCCAAGATTTATGTCCTTGCTCAAGATTTTGATGTTTATATTTTATGTTCAAGCTTTTGCATTCAAATGATTATGGGTTGTTTTATGTTCTCAATGCTTACCCTTACTGAGAATTTGAGCTCACCCTTTTTATGTTTACTTATCGTTTAGACATAAAGAAAGGTTTTCTGTAAGAAAACAAAATGGGAAGATCTTTAGAGGAGAAGTTGAAAATCTTTCACCACGATTAGAAGATTAAATTCTAAGTTTCCAAAGACACTAAACTATTACGGTCCTTTTGTGTCTGTGTTTGTTATGTATTAAGTATTCCGCGAAAGTAATGTAATGTCCATGTACGTCAAGATTTAGGTCTCTATAGTTGGTATTAGAGGAAAGGTTTAGTCATCCTTAAGAAACTTGGATGCAAGATCTTTCGGGAGATCCCTAGAGATATTTCTAAGGTATGTCTAGGGATTTCCATAACGTTAAGTATAAGTATAGATTATATTCCTATAATTATGGTAATGATATTAGAATTAATCCTAAGATGTTAGATATTGAAGGTACTCCCCCTTTATAATGTTGTTTTCCTAGCATGATTTTTGCCTCTCACACTATTCTTTTTGGGTTTTAGACGATGGCTAGAACCCGATGGAACCGTGGACAATGAAATGATTTTCCTCCCGAGAAACTAAATGTGATGGGAGATGGAGTGAAAAATATTATTGCTATACTTACACAAGTTAGGAATCATTATGGATTTTCTAATGATCAGATATGGGAGCAATATACTATTGAGTCCTTCATGAGGTAATGTCCACCATCTTTCCTTGGGTCTTCCGATCCACTTGTTGCTGAACAATGGATCAACACCATTGAAATGATATTTTCCATACTTCACTATTCAGAACATGAAAATTTCATTTTAGCTGTTTACCATTTAGAAGGTTAAGTAGACCAGTGGTGGACTCTAATTAAGAATACATGGCCCCAAGATGAAATTGAGTCCATGTAATGGGATGAGTTCAAGAACTTGTTTTTCAGTAAGTACTTCCCTCTTATTATTCAAACAAAGATGGTAAAGGAGTTTCTTGTGCATAAGCAGAAGGATAATGAATCCGTTGGTATATTTGAAGACAATTTTACAAGACTTTCAAGGTATGCATCTGTATTTATCATCCAACCTGAATATAAAGTTGATTGATTTTTCAGTGGTTTAAAACCAAGTCTTCAAAGGGAATTTGATAAAAGATACTTCAGTAGCTATGAATAAATTGTGCGTTGTGCTATCAAGTTAGAACTGGAAGTTGGTGTAACATATCAATCTCATGGTTTTGAAAAAAAAAAGACAGAGTTCAAGGAGAAATCTCAAAATAATGATGAAAAGATGATGAGTGTTTCTTTATGCTCAATGATTGTAAAGATGCATGGTGGAGATTGTCGTAAAGGGACTTGAAAATGTTTTAAGTGTGGAAAAGAATTTCATCGAGCAGCTGAGTGTAGAAGTAATGGTTAAAGGGTTACTAGTGATGTGAATAAATAAAAGACTGCAGAGAACGCACCACCAACACTTCAATGCTTCAAGAACTAGGAAATGCGGGCATTATGATAATAAATACCCTAATCCATGGGTTAATGATGATCAACGTGAGAAACCTGTTTAGGCAATGGATAAAGGGAAGTCTCATGCGATCACTATTTGTGATGTTGAGTATGAAAATGATGTTGTTTAATGATTGAGTGTTTATGTAATGGGATTTCAAAATAGTATCATGGAATCTCATTTATGGTATTGTGGAATTTTAGAATATCTATTTATTGGTTTTCAATAATTATATGGTACTGGTAACCATGAAAAAGTGATTGAAATATTTTTGGAAAGCAGATGAAATGCGCATAATGATGGGATAAGAAGAAAATAATATGATAGTAATCATGATCTCATGACTAAAATATGGACAAAGTGATATCATGGTTTGAGTATATAGAAATTTTGGGATTTTGGTATGTGGAAACAGTTAACTTTTGACAGCATTCATGTTTTCACTATGGTTCAATGTGTATTCATTTTTTAAGAGAATACATGATTAAGGTATTCACATGATTGGAATCTGATCAACAAGATATATCGGGGATAACTGATGGTATTAACAGGCTCGGTAGATGACATTTCTAGTAATTTTTTTCTCTATACTATAATCCTAGACTGAAGTATTTTGGATAAGCCTAATGATTTGAAATGGATTATATTGAACATAAGATAGTTTAAGGCTTGAACAATTTTTGATATTATCAATGGAATATCATAATGATGTAATTTTAGAAAATGGATAACCTGCAAGATGGGCGAAAGCCCATCGCATCGGACAAGGCTGTGGGAATCGAACCCACAACTGAAGTGTGATTGGCCTTTATTGCCGAACACTGGCCTACAGGAAGTCCCTGGTTAGTAGAAACTAGTTTTATTTTATTACGTGGTATGATATATGAATTATAAGTCCATTTTTGGAACCATGTACGGTTAACCTCACCATAGATGGACTTATGTATATTTAATATCTTATACTCACCTTTTATTCTGATTGAGACAGATGGAATGACCTATCATTCTATCGCGTGATCTTATAATAATTCAAGAATGTAAAATTCGACTTCATATCTTTAAATAATAGATGAATCAAAAATTGTTCATGGAATGACCAATGATGATTTGACACTGAAATCAAGTAAGTATTTATCCATATAAAAAAATCATCAACATTAGGGAAATGATCTTGAAAACCAAAAATGTTGTCGTAGTACTCTCATATCTGATGAATCCAATGGTACCTTATATCATCACAAATTTATGGCTTTGTGATTGTTGGATTTTTCATAGCCATGTTCTCTACCACTCTCCATCATAACTTGATGGTTATATTTTTCTTCCATATCTATATTTTCACCTATGTTCTCCTAAATGGAAACCCATTGAAGAGTTACTTTGGGTAATCGTTACATTTCATACTTTAATTTTTAAAATTATGTTTTAGTATTCCTTTTTACGATGTGGGTTTCTATGAATAGTACGGGATTTATAACCCCGACGAATTTTGAGGATGAAATTCATTTTAAGGGGGTAGAATGTAACACCCCGAGTTTTTATGAGATATATTATTTTTAATTTCATTGATCTTCTATTATACACTACACCAAGATTATCTTGTACTATATGCAACACTTCATTAGCTTGTAGTATACGCAACACTATTCTGGGCTTGCATTACTTGCAATCGCGAACTACCTAGATAGCATGTGAGTACGCAATACCGGGTTTCACTAAACAACGATATATTGTTATTATGGACTAGCCGTTATGAATATTATTAACTACATTTTAAATTTTATAACATTATTATTCATCTTACACATTTTCTAGAATATGGTATGAGAACAAAATAAATTTTTCGTGTAAAATAAGTATTTTTTCAAAAATTTCATTTTTCCCACCTTTTGATGGCGCACCCACCTTAAATCTTGTTTTTGAAATGTCTATAAGTTAAATTCAAAAAAAATAAAATTATTCTTTGGAATCAGGATATAAAAATTTACTTTGGATAAATTTTTCATATTATTCTGATAACATTTGTATTTTAATGAATAGTAAAAACACGCTATATTTTAATTAAAAACAAATTTTTTCATTACAATAATTAATATGGTTAGATTATAGTTTTTAATTTGCATTAAAGTGTAATTAGAATATATTGTTTTCATTTAATCCAATTTTTTTCATTGGAATTAATTTCACTTTGAAATTGGATATAAACAAGTATCAATCTTTTGATAGTTTTTGTTTCTTAAAAACACGCTATTTGTTTTGATAACGGGAATTAATTTTAAAATTAATTAATGTCACTTATATGTTTTGAATTTTTCAAAATAGAAATCAATTTTGAATTCAGAATATCAAATAATTCTTAGGCTGAATTTTTGGTATATTTTTGAAAAACATCAATTTTCGATGAATAGTGAAACCACTTAGTGGTAGTTAAAAAAACCATCTTTTGCATTTCAATGAAATTGTATCACTTCTTTGAATTGAATTTAAGAAAATAAGAAACACACTGTTAATATCAAGGACTAAAATATGGTTCATTAAGATGAAAATAATTTTTGGTGAATACTAACTTTTTACTTTTATTTACCACAGTTAAAAGTAAATAGGGTAATTATGCATAAAAATGATATTAATATTACCCAAACACATGTACTAATTCTATTGGATAAGTTTAATTAGACCGAATATAACCTTAGGAATAAAATTTGACCATTTAGGCCCACTTGGATTAGATTAGGACATTTAATAATATTTTATTTAAAGAATAGTTAAAATAGTTAAAATCAAATTTTAATAACTAAAACATTTTTAATATAGGGTAATACATAATATTAATTCGAATATAAATATTAATTATAATTATAAATATATTTCCTACATAATGGTATTTTATTTATAATTTTTAGACATTAAATAGTTTAATTTATTTACGACACAATGATGATGTAGTAATTATCTCATTAATGAAATATTGACATAATTGATTTTATAAATACTAAAATAAATGTAATTTGAGAATTTTTATGAATTAAAATAATTTTATAGGTTAATATGACATGTTATTATTTATTTAATTAACTTAGTTAAAACTAATCATTCTGTTATTATTTTCACAAAAATAAATTACCAAATAGTTTCAAAATTGACATAAAATAGTTTTTAAAAAAAATATTATTTTATTAATTGTTATTTTATTCCTAAAAATATATGGTTTCAAAAAATGACTTATATACGGTTATATATATTAATAATAAACAACTTGAGGTTCGTTTGTCTTGTTATATTATGTTTATTAACCTTATAGTGAAATAACACAAGAAGGCACGATAAAAGTTATATTATTTATCTTAGAGTTAAATCTGAATGATAAGGGTAAAATTGTAACCTAAACTTGTCTGAAATATATTGGATGATAGGATTTCGACCCATATCCACTTTAGCTTCTAAATAAATCAAATTGGAGCTATTATAAACCAAATATGACATTATTATAAAATAATATTTTGAGTTTTTCTAAAGGTGTCCCTCTCCTCCTTTATAAAAAGGGAACCCCTCCCCTCTTCACTTCACACGCTATTGAGCCTTGAAGCTCGCCAATACCTGCCCATTTCTCGTCTCCACTTCCCTAGAAACGTTCTGGAGGTTCTGGTCTTCTCAAAAGACCAACTCTACTTCCTTAAGGGAAGGCTTAAAGGAAGTGCGTCGAAGAATAGGTAATCTCTTCCTTCGATTCTCTCAAGATTCGTTCTTCTTCAACTTCTTATTATTTTGATGTTTAATTATAAAGTAATAACATAAGTATTTATTATATACTGATATGTTATTATAAATATGAAACAACAATATTTCACCTTCTATCCGTCGTACGGAAAACAAAATCACCCCGCGTGCGTACGTACGGAATACCGTCTCCACATCGTGGTGTAATCTGTTTTCAACCACCACCATTCCTAGATGGGTATAATGGTGTAAATAAATAACTATATATGGTTATTTTAAATTTATATTTATTCTATAATATTATACATACACTTCAATACAATTCCACGATCATGGGAATGATATCATCGCTCGTGTGTACGTACGGACAACCATCTCCATGAACGTGATGAGATTCATTTTCAATGATTAACCATTAAATAATGATTATAAAGTATATATAATGAATAATAATGAAATATATGACATAATGAAGCTACTGGATTTATGTATATATATATATGTCATCTACTTACTTCCATTCCAAGTCAATAAAGAAAGGAAAACTGCGTTCATGCGTACGTACGGCCTACCGTCTCCATGAATGGTGTGTTTCATTTGATTTATCTATCTATTATATATATATATATATACTGAATATATATGATATCTAAATCATGTTTTTCATTCTGGAAGTAAGTAAATCATGATATAAGTAATAATAATATCCAGAAAAACAATTCCAAACACGTACGATAAATGAAACAATTTTACCCAAAACGCTACTTTAACATGGAATTGACAAATGAACGGGTAATATAAAAACGTAAGTGAACCATATATGATACAATAACAGTGAATATTATTCTTTAATAAGTCAATGACATTATTTAAATCATTATACAGGAGGTTTGGATACATACGAAGCATATCGGACATAAGGTAAGGGATAACCTTTCCAATCTCATTTTTATCCGAGGTTGTTTATTCATAAGTATTTACTGTGGTTATATTTATCATCCATGTACATGTTTTCTAAAAATGGTTTCATTAATGTTCAAAGTCCTTTTTACGAATTTTTTACTTTTACTACATGGTATGTAAGGAATCTTTCTTTTGTTTATGTTATGAGCTACTTTTTTTACTCTTCCGACAAAAGTACGAGGAGAATGTTTTTTTAAGTTATACTGCATGAACCGATTTTTACGGTTTTATAATGCATTATTTTCATGAAGATTACTCTTAAATATTGAATGAATATTCTCAACTAAATCCTTTTCTTTTAAAATTTCATGGCATTTAGTGAAAAGAAAATGATTTTGAAGAATAAAGGATATTTTCCTCAAGAATTCTTTTCAAGTGTTTTAGAAAAACCATTTTCCATATAAGATGGGATTATTTCATATGTGTATATTTCAAGTATAATGTATCTATGATTTACATGGTTTCACTTCTCTTATAATGAAATTATATCCATTTATTTTATATGGATTATGTTATGATGGGATGATGTTTTTGAAACCCATCTTTTTCTTTAGGTTATGATGAATGATTTATGTTTGTTTTTTGTGGAACACGTAAGAATGATTTCATTATGAGATGGGTGGAACCTATATCTCCCTCTAATTCATTTAGAAAAGAAATATATGTCATGAGATAGACATGGCTGGAACGGTAGGTTAATCTGGTTTAGTGTTACAGGACTGGAACGAGGTGTGAACTCGATTCAGAAAGGGACTTTTTCCACTAAGATGGTCTTAGCAGCAATGCCTTGGCTACTATGGAAATAATAACATGTTCATAAGGGTTTCCAAAATTACATGATTTATTACCATTATATTTTATCAATATTTATGTTCCCTTATGATAAATTCCTTACGTACATCCAAGATTTATGTCTTTTCTAAAGATTTTGATATTTAGATTTTATGTTCAAGCTTTTGCATTCAAATGTTTATGGGTTGTTTTATCTTCTATATGCTTACCCTTACTTAGTATTTGAGCTCACCCTTTTTGTGTTTTATTCTCCCCAAGATATATAGAAAGTTTTTAGGTTAGAAAACAAAAGGGGAAGATCTTTAGGGGATAAGTTGAAAATCTTTCACCACGATTAGAAGATTAAATTCCGAGTTTCCAAAGACACTAAACTATTACGGTCCTTGTGTGTCTGTGTTTTTTATGTATTAAGTATTCCGCAAAAGTAATGTCATATCCATGTATGTCAATCTTTGGTTATCTACAAAAAAGATTTATATGACTTTAAATTGGGGTTTTATATACACCTCATAAATGAAAATTGATGAATAAAATAAAAATATACATCAATGAACAAATATTTAGACGAAGCCTATTGCATTGAGTCTGATTCATAATGTACATTACTTATCATCTTGAATAATAAAAATATGTTCATTATATAAATTATTAATAACCATTTTCATGTTTATTTTTTATTTTATTTTACTCATTACTAGGTTATGTATAATTACATAATCAACTATTCTTATGTTGCATGTTTCAAGGATATTTTTCTTTTATGTCAAAAATGAATTTGGTGGGTTCACTATGGTCAAAGTTGTATTTTTTTCAAACATGTTAAAAATAAATGTTCTAAAATAATTACCATATTTGAAAAAATAAAATTTAATACTAATCATGATAGGTGGTTTTAAATAATGTATATTTTTACAATCATGCAGATGGTGGTCCATACGTACACATGAGTGATTTTTCCATTTTTTCAATGATCATTATAGTATGAAATTATGTAATATTTTATCATTAATGATTAATAATAACATAATATATACCATATTAGTTTTTTAAATATATATATATATATAATACATTTTGTTTGGTGATAAAAATAGGGTTAGAACACTTCACGAAGGCGGTAGTCCACACATACACATATTGTATTATAATATTTCAGTGACTGAAAACCTATGAATGGAAATTATATATATTATTTTACGAATGAAACATTTGTAATTAATTTTGTATTAATTTCTTGTATATCAAATATCTTCATTATATATTCCATTATTGTGTACCATATATTTCATCAATGAAAAATGAATCACATAGGTTCACGAGAAGGTTGTCTTCTATACACAAGAGAGACATTATCATATACCCTATTGAATGGAATGTAAATAAGTATTAATTATATAATGTATATAGTGTTATATTAATGTGATAAATATAATATATAAAATTTCTATCCATAATGATACCAAATCGTGATAGGATGTAATGGAAAAATGAATGACATCTGTTTGTGCGGTGATAGTTTTCTTTTCACATGAATGGTGAATTTGCAACCCATTTGAGGAAATTAGAGAATATTTTTATTATGACATCAAACTAATAACATCAAATTATATGAAATAAAATATGGTTATTGTATAATCATGGATTATGACTATCGTAATGGGTTGATGGATGAAATAAAATTAAAATGTTCATTGAGGAACATTAGCTATTCTTGAGGTAACATTTGTTATTCTTCATCAAAATGATTCATAGTATAGATATGTAACATATATAAGGATTATAAGATAAGTGTTGGAAGGTGGAGAAGTTATTTGGTCAGTGCATGGTGAATCCAAAGGTCATTGAATGTGTATAGGGGGAGGTGTTGGTTGTCATTTTAAAAGTTAGGTGAGTGGAATACTTGTAATTTTTTAAAATAACATGTGGGCCCATGTTTTTCACATTCCATAAGGATCCAATATGGTGTATTATTGTAAAATAGAAATTATAAGGTCTATATATGAAAATAAAATAGATTCTAGATTTATTTTTATCACATTTTAACCCCTATCTTTTTTTAAACATCTTTAAATAGATTTTTAACTTTACAGTGACTATTAATTTTTACGGTTTTCAATATTTATATTGGTCAAAATATAGTAAATATTACTAGATAATATAAATTATTCAGATCTCAAATATTGAATCCATTTTAAAAAATTAAATCCAAATATGTCAAAATTTTTAATTTAAATCTGTTCCTAAAGACGTGATGAAAGGGTGGGTGGGGGTTCCTGAAACTGTATATTTTGAGAAATGGTAGATTTATATTAAAATTTTGATAAATACTAATATATTTATAAATATAAATTAATCATTATTGATATATAATATATAAATTTCATTTAAAACATTTCTCATTAGGGATTATATTAATGAATTAAAATTTCGAGACATTATGCACTATAATATAGTTTTATGAAAAATTCCATTTTTAAACCCAATATAATTTTATACTAAAAAACAATATTTATATAATTAGTAATTAATTATATTAAATGTAAATAAATAATACTTATTTTATTTTAAATCATGTTCAAGACATATTCATAATTTTAAAAAACAATTATTAAATATAAATATTTTTTTACTTAAATCTGTATTCATTCATATTCAAATGAAAATAAATAATTTCTAAAAAATACAATATCATCACATTATGTATATTTTTATAATAATATTTAAAAAATATATTCATAATGAAAAATTAAATAAATTTTTTATAAAAAACATTTAAAAAACATTATGATAATATATTTTAATCTGAACACTTTCTTTTTTTGTTGAAAATTATATAAAATATTTATAATGAATATTAAATTATAATTAATATTAATAAATATGAAAATGATTTATTCTATAACTAAATGGGGTTTTAAATTCAACCTAATTTAATAAATTGTGTCCTCATAGTTTCATTCACTTGAAAACATGAAGGGATGTATTTATCTTGAAGAATTTTCAGATTCCAATGTTTCAACTTCTACCATATGATTTTTACATAAACCCTCAACTCGGAGAACTACCAAATTTTGAAAAAACATCATCCATATGTTATAGAATTTAATCTAGTATTCCTCATAATAAAAATTATCCTCCATTTTGACAATGTTAAGGTTCAAAAAATGAGGTGAATCTTTGTTATATTTTCTTCACATCAAAACATTAAATATATTGCATATATTAGACAAAACTATAGGAAAAGACACTCGGTAGGAAACTGATGAAATATTATCTTGGATTTCATTCATTAATGTGAACTATAGATATATATTTACCATTTAAAAAATTCATACCACTTCTCCATTGAGATTATTTATGAAAAAAATGATCACCAATATCAAAATAATGATTTTTCCTCTAGTTATCAGTGTAAAATTTCTGACTACTATAAGAAATCCCCATATGTTTCTAAATAAAGTTCACCTTTTTCAGTATTTCCTCTAACAACTATAGTCACATCAACTTCCTTTCTCCTATATCATAGGAAAAATCATTTTTCTAAAAACAATTTCCATATAATTTCTCAAATGCTTCCATCTATATACTAGAATGAAAACTATATTTATAATTATGCTGAACTAATGAATTATTTGTACACCAACTTCTCTATTAATCTATTTAAAAACAACTAATCATATTATACATTTTTTAATTCGTCACTCATACTATCCATTATATTGGGGATAAAAATATGAATTATAATTTAATTCAGTTCCCAATGATTTCTAATGTATATTTCAAAAATTAGATAAGAACCAAGGATCGTGGTCCTATACAATAGAGATAGGCATTCAAAGAAATATGAATATCTACTTGTGATATAGTTGATAAATTTTATTTCACGATTTTGTATCTCAATTTGGAAGAAAATTTGATGATTTAGTTAAATAATCAACTATACCCCAAAACACAATATTTCAATGAGAAGATGTTGGAAGTACTACCATTAAATATATTGATATATTCTTCTCATTTCAACTCTAGAAAATGAAGTGTTTGATGAAATACATTCCATAACATTCATTATTATTTATCATTTTTGTATTTTAAACACTTTATGGTTAATTTATCAATATATGTTTCAATTTAATTTGACATATACTACATTAAAATGTCTCTGTGGATTATAGTGCTTCCTAAATGAAAGGAAAACGGAGAACTATGAGTTTTACTCCTAAAATATTTATTATAATGTAATTAAAAATTCAAAAATAATATTTTTTCTAATCATAAAAGGCATTTTTAATCAATATTGAAATCTAGAATCCTTCCCTTATTAATTAATTTATTCATTTCCTAAAAATATTGATCCTCCTTTTGGTATTTCATAATTCTTTTAGGCAAAGTCGATTGCATTGAAACATAGAAAATAACCTAGGATGCCCCAACATCCCCAACAAAAAGGCCAAATATTATCAAGTCATTAACAAAAGGGTCACATTCAAAATGATATATTCATAATGTAGCATTATTTTTTTTTCTCAATGCATCATCCAAATATTTTTCTAGATTATAATGAATCATGAAATAAAAATACATGATCAGTTCTAGCCATCTTTTTTTGAATCTTGTTTACATCTTCCTAAGGGTATATATACTTCTTAATTTTTTAACTGTATATATAGTATACTTTAATCCATATAGATTAGGCCTTCAAATTTTCAAATCAAAAAACTAAATAATCTAATCTTAGATCATGTATTGGATAATTTCACTCATGAGGTCTCAAATTGAGTGAAATATAATAAATTACCGAGTCATTTTTATTAGGACAAAACCAATTACTTTCAATGAATCGTCAATATAGATGGAAAATTAACCATTTCTAGATGGAATGGAAAAATTAGGATCACTCCTTAATATAAATTTTATTTCCATAAACAATGATTAAATTATTTTTTCTATATGAATTAAACTCCCTTTTGAGTTAACATATTTAGTGGGATAGAAAACTGAGAACTGTTTGTAATAAACCATATTTTGTAAAAAACTAGTCAAAGAAAACTACAAATCTTTCTGATATTTTTGGGTGTTGGTTATTCATGTGAAATTTATATTTAACTATGTTGAATAGTTATTCCTTCTGTTGTAATAACAATTCCATGGAAATAATTTTGTGGAAACCACTATTATCACTTAACAAATTTTATATATAGTTTATTTTCGTTTGTGATTTGTAGAACAATCCCTGGGTTCCATTAATGTTCAATAGGTCTTTAGGAATATAATAAATTTTAATAAATAATCAAAAACACAAAATCATCAAAAATATCAAGAACTATCTATTCATATGGTCCTAAAATGGTTCTAGAGTATTAGTTCACCCAAGGGAATTACTATAATGCCATAGTTCCCATATATAATCTTGAATGATGTCATCACAATTTTGTTCTATTTCAATTGTGTTGAACATACCTATAGAACAGGAAAAACATCAAATAATACTATGATCCTTGGATTGAATGAGACAAATCATTGATAGGAGGAAATTGATACAAGATCATAATAGTTATTTAATTGAACTCTCTATACTCAATGAAAAATATTATATAAATATCATAATTTATTACAAAAAAAAAATAAAAAAACCCCATTGTGAAATGTTAGATTTATTGAGACCCTTATCTAACAATTCCCGCCACTTATTTTTCAATTCAAAATATAAAACTTGCTCCAATCTATAATGAGGCTTAAAAAAAATCGTATCCTCTGTTAAAAAATCATTAGTAAACTCAACACCCAACCAAGAATAACACTATGGAAATCATTTTAGAAACAAATCCATATAATCATTCACTATTGGAACATCACTAAATTCAATAGATTTATTGTTTTAAACAATAAGAAGAAGTTAACATTAACTACCATCTCTAATAAATCTATTAGCTTCTTTGTATATTAACGAAGGCATGAAATCATTGAATAAACCATTATTTGATCTACAATAATTTTTTTTATGATAAACCAACATGAAATCCATACCCCAAATGATATCAAACCCTTTTATGTCTAGTAAAACACACATTCATAAAAATACCATTTTAATAAAAATAGAATTAAGATTCATATAAATCAGGTTTGCTTTAATACATTCACCAATAGTTCAAGCCAAAATTTATATCATAATTTTAGTATTATAGATTAATAATATACATGATTGTTTCTATGAAATGTAAGAATGTGAAGATCAAATTTCAAATATGGAATTTGAATAATTTTAATGCACAAGTAACATACCTATCACTACTTCATTTTATATTCCATCATCAACTGTAGTAATATGATACAATTTTCCACACATTTTTGCTTCTAATATATATTATTTCTATCCTGAACTATTATACTCAAGAATAAATTAGCATAATGACTCAACTCATTAAAATTAAAACACCTCACTATTTGATAGATATCAATTACCCATTTAATTTATTAATTAGGAATATTATATTGAAAACAATATTCCATATGGAAAAATATTAAACATTGGTAACAGTTCCCAGACATCAAATGACATCGTTTATGGTAATATTTTCCATCGTGATTGGTTCTTGCATTCATCATCCTGGTCCACATAAGTGTCAATAAATTCTATCACAACTGTTTAATAATAGATAAAATGATTATAATAGATTTAAAATTTATATTGAGGGAAAATATCATTGTAAGTATAGTTTCATGCAATGTAAAATCTTTGTGTACTACTATCAATGTCTCAAAAAATTTCCGGTGCGTACCTATAATGTCCTATAAAATTGTCTACATACATGGACATAAAAATATTTATCTTTTTTTCCATAACACAATAAATTTTTATTCCATTTAGATTCAAACATCCTCATAGAAATATTTCATAGGGAAAATATTCTCAAATGTTTTCCACTCCATATAATCCATGTCCTATTTCTCAATAGTATTATTAACACAATACCACCATCGATCAGCTCATCCTTCAAAATATGAAATGGAAAATGTTTTATTTTTAAGTTATGAACATGCCATGACATAAAATATCATCCCATATTCATTGATCCATTTTTCTTCTACCACAGGGTCAGACAATCCACTAAATAATGGGGGATGTCACCTCTTGTAATTTTCCACAATACACATCTACCATAGTGTTAGATTAGTTTTCTTTTCTAGCATCGATACAACCTATATTTATATATTTTGTCATTATATCCATCACTATAAATATCCCTTCTATTACAATTCCACCCATTTTAGGATTCTTATTTGGAATTATACATTCCTTTCGGTCCTTCCCAATACAGATTCCTTGTTACATGTTCGTAAAACCATTCTAAATATACATTTATTAGATGAATCAACATATTAAATATAAATTTATATATAAAATCAAATTAAACATAATATAAATTATTTAACATGTATATTATTTTAATTTTTATACATTCTATAGTTATATTAAATGGCCTCTGATACCAACTATAAGGTTATGTCTTTTAATATTACATAATCATTAGTTTTGGGATAATAATATAGTATCACAAATATGAGGATAATTTTTGTTTTATAGTTTTATAGAATTATGTCACATATAATTCATAAAAAACATATAATAAAATGTGGAAAAATCATATAGTTATCCATTTTTTTTTGAACATATAAAAAATATAAAACAAAACCTGATTTATTTTCCTAAAAAATATTCACTATATTAAACATGACCACTTCCTTTCACATAACCATAATTAAATCATGTGAAAAATAACTTCAATATATTGGATGAGAAAAAAAATCTCAGTAAGGGACATCAAAACAAGAAATCCATTAGTCCCATGAAAACAAGAATAATCATGGAAGAACATTTTCATAAAAACATATATTATTACAAAAAATGTAATTATCATTAGTTTAAATATATAATATACATTTCCATTTTAAAGAATACAATTTCCATAAAAACTCAATTGAAATAATAGAAATTAAATGTAGGTTCCACAAGAAATCTTCTCCTAGAACCCTTGTTTAAGCCTTATAAATCCCCAATAAATTAGAATAACCATACAACCAACTTCAAATATAATTCCCTAGTTAACACAATCATTGGACACTGAATTAGAGGGATATCTATATGCACAACATGCATAATTCTTAAAGGTATCACCTATTCTTATATGGAAACACCCATTAAATATAATATCCAAGTACCAAAATAAGGAATAAAAAAGTTTATTATATAAATTTTTCATAAAAAATAATTGTAAAATCACATTTAAAACTATATGAAAATAACATTCAGAAATCAAAAACCAATTTTAATTTAATAAAAATTTTAAATTCCAAAATACAAGAAATATTAAATCATTGGTTTTCATTGAAAAACAATAAATATTTTAAGGGATAATTGAAATCATAAAATTTTTACAGTGGTAGGAAATAACATTTTCGTTGAATAGATTAAAATCAGACATTCCTTTTTTAAATTATCAAATTGTTCTTTATGAAACATATAAAAATATTACATTTAAAAATGAGTGATATAATTTAATAATATAGATAAAATAAAATTTATAAATATTATAAGTCCACATGATAAATTTCATAAATGATTATAAAAACATGGAAATGGAAGGGAAAGTGTTGGGAGGAAAACCATTAAATGATATTTGTTTATTAAAATATACCATATCACTTTGGAATATTTGAATCATACACCCCATTCAATAATAAATTAAAATAAAATAAATACCATTAGAGTTAATAAATTTGTTTTATAATATTTCAATGGGAAACAGAAACACCTCATAAAAATTTATAGGTGCATAACATCAAAATATATCTTGATAAAAGTAATTTAGATGATGTCCCTTACCTTGAGTCTGACTCGTCACATATATTATTTATTTTACTGAATTATAAACTTATGTTAAATATATACTTGAATATGATTCTTTTATTTATTTATTATTTATTTCATTTCACTTATTACCATTTTATTTATGATTACATAATCAATTATGTATACATGTATGTCTCAATAATATTTAGCTTTTGTATCAAAAATTAGATATAAATGTTAAGTATCGTGAATGATTTCATTACATAAACATTTAAAAAATAATAATGATGAAATAATGAGCATGTTTATATATCAATTATACTTTTATTAATAATTATTAAAAATGGTTTTCTGAAATTGGGGATGTTATATTCATGGAGATGGTAGGTCATATGTATGATGCATTGAAAAATCTATTTTTCAATGATGGTTAGTTAAAAAAGGTAAGTAATATTTTATCATTAAATATTTATAAAAATTCTATTTATAATAATTATTTTATTTAAATATTCAACTATATCATCCTTGTGGTGTGCTGATGGAAAGAGTGTTACATCACTTCATGAAGGTGGTATTCCACACATACACGAACATCGTCATGATTTTTAAATGAGTAGAGATTTAGTAAATAAAATGATATATTATCCTTTAGGAATGATAAATATTCAATTAATATAATAATTATATCATTTATATCACATTTATTTAATAAATCATCCAATATTAACATCCATGTTATGATTTATTGAAAAATGTACCACAATGCTTTGGGAGGTCATACTCCATTGTATAGATGATGGAAAATATCATATCTCATATGATTTTTTTTTTATAAAAGTGGTATAAGATATAATTAATCTATATGTATAATTATTTTACAAGTATCATATTTGTAACTTATATATATCATCATACCTAACTATGTTATGTGGTAATGAAAAAATGAATATCAACATTTTAGCACGTCGTTGTCTGTCGTACATATATATGATGATTTGATAACCCATTTTATGGTAAAGGATAAATATTTCGGTTATTAAAGTAACATAGTATCATATCATGATATTTAATACACTATTGTAATTATATAATAATGGTTTAAAATGTAATTTTGTGGGTGGTGAAAGAAATAATATCAAAACACACATCGAAGAACATTACACCTTTTAAAGGTGATGCCTTTTGGATTTAGCCAAAATGATTCATATGTTAGAATTATGATAAATATACGTCTTCTATTATGATAGGATTAAATTTGGGAAGTTGTTTCTATCGGTATTGTCTGAAAAAATAGCTTTTATGGTGTGAATAGAAGATGATATGTGGTGGCCTTTTAAAAGTGATGTGTTTGGAATACTTGTGATTTTTCAAATGAAAAAGGTTTAACCACATTTTTCACATGCCAAAGAATCTAAAAATAGAGTATTATAAATCCATAGAAATTAAAGGGATGAATTATTTAAAGAGAGTTTGTTTTATTAATTTTTCTTGTTAAATTTATCCATTATCATTTTAGTTTAACCCCTACAAATCTATTTTTACAGTAATAATGTAAATTAGTTTTGAATATTTTAGATATTTATTTTGGTATTTTTTTTATAAAAATTTTCATTAAATTAATTGGTAAAAAATATGGAATCGATTTTAAAAAAATTAAATTCACATAACATGAAAAACTAAATTTAAAACAACACCCATAGATGCTATGGAAATAAGAGTTTCCAAGAAGTGTATTTTTTAAGAAAAAGATGATATTACATTAACACAATGAGTAATAATAATCATTTTGTGAATATAAATTTTTATTTATTGTCGTAAAATATACCCATTTTGTTGAAAAGGGATTATATATCTGGATTATATTTATTAACAAGAATTTAGATACATTATGCATTTTAAAATAATTTTTTGTAAAACCCCATTTTAAAACCAAAAAAACATTAACTACAAAACAAAAAAACGTTGACTAAAAAGTAATTATGTCATTTAAATATAACTAAATTATACATATCATACTTTAAATAATATTTAAAATACATTGGGAATATAAAAATACATTAATTATTCAAATGAAAAGACATTATTCTCAAAAATTGTTATTTTTCAATAATCAAAATATAATAAATATTGTACAAAAAAGATAAATCCAAGAATATTTTTATTTTCTTGTATAATAAATGTCAATAATATTTTCAAATTCATATTATAAAATTTTGAAATTAACCATTAAAATATTTTTTTAAAGAATGTATTTTACTGAAAACTATTTCATTTCTGATTTACAAATTACATAATAATTTTATAATGATTATAACTATCAAAATATTATTAATAAATTTAATATGATTTCTTCTATATTTAAATGGGGTTTTACAAAATATTATGAGCTTATGTTTTTCATTATAAATAAACATTGGTGTTTTATGATTTCATTTATATCTATCATCATTACTTTTCAATTAAATTATTATTATTTTATAATTCCCATTTTAATATTTTAAACATTACATATTATAGACATGTTAAATTATTTGTTGGTATTTAAAAAAATTTAATAGTATGAATTTATTTCTAAATTAATTTTTATAATATTAACAATGGTATCCCAAAGATTTTATTTTTAATCAAACGGTAATAGTTTTTATTTTGGAATGTATTATAATTATTTATTTTGGTATCCTAGTGGATTTTTTCTCAAAGGCCTGTATAAACCCATTATTTTTATATAAACATGATATTTTATGATGTATGTAATGTGAATGGATAAACATCATTTGGAAGAGTTTCATAAATCCTTCTCTTCCTTTAAGAATGTTATCATCAATGATAATCATGAGCCATGATAACATGTACATTGTAGACTCTTTTGGGATCCATTAATGCTTAACGTCGTTTCCCAACCCCCATTGTTTGGGCTAGGATTCTTGATGAACACATAGGCAACTCTGTGAATTCAAGATGTTGTCAAGTAGTGATGAGGGCCTTCATAACGACCTGGGGAGTCAGTTTCCTCAGTACCTATTAAAGTACATTCAATAAAGTTAAAAAATAAAAAAAAAATCAATATCAATTTGGCTAGAAGTAGATAAAATTGAAAATACCAATGCTATAAAAATATGTCATTTTAAATATATTCATTATTATTAAATAGTGGCGAAATTAATGTATGATTTATGAAAAATAGAATTTTATAAAAAAATATCATGTTCATTTTGCAAATTCAATGCCAATTTACTAGACTTATCATCCATCCATCACTTGGAACATTCCCTTATAATGATCCATAGGCATGAAATATATATGTTCATTTACATTATGTATTATGGTATGTGTTTGGGACATAGCAGGACAACACTAACAACAATTAAAATATGTACATAAGATATACTAATAATTTTTATGAAATTAAATAGTGTATAGGTCAGAAAAATATATCAAACCAACACGACATGAAATTCAGTTCCTCAAATATAGGAACTTTTTACTTCTGCACCAGGATTTATGGAATGACGATCAACATCCTAACACACCCACATGATTGTATATTATAAAAACATGACTAGATCATCCCTATTTAAGTGATCTCCCAAATCATGATGGTCAATACATTAACACATCTTCATTAATCGAATAGTAAATTAGTCTTGAATAATATTCTAAACTCTAATATATAATAATATAATAATATGAAACAATATAGAAATTAAATTTCAAATGTCACATTAAATAAAAAATTATCATAACAATAGTGATCAAAATTCAGTAAACACTAGAATATGTCTCAAAGGGGTACAAGAATACACTATGTATAATCAATAACTAAATATAGATCATTATGGGATACAAAATTATTCCAAAAAATTATGCAATAAAAAAACATAAATACTCTCTAAATATAAGTGTTTGATACCTTAGGTGAAAAAATGACAAATAAAGAAAGGGTCACCATTTAGGTTCAAAATTGCTACCATATCCCCGAATTTTTCCAAGTTGAACATGTTTAAAACTATATGATTTAGTCATGTAATGATTCACCCCCTAAAATTTTAGGATCAAATAATCATACAAAATAAGATCATCTATAGACAATGGTCTATGTCCATGAATTGTGTAAATGAAAAATCCTTAAAACTAGATGCATATTCTAGAAATGATCATCAAAACCCACATTAGATCATGAAAAAACAATTAAATATGATGAATAAATGGAATATATGATATAAATTTATCAATGATAAGATGAGATATATGATCATGATTAAAAAAAGTACAAACCAAATTATATGTAATGAACTGTACATTCATTCTATTGTGGACGAAAGGAGTCGGAAGGGTAGATGAGGGGCCGAAATCACAATAGATAATAGACTACGGTATTTATGGACGAATGGGACATGTGGGACTTAAAAAGTGGGATGGGAATTTGTTATTTTAAGAAATATCATACAAAATTGGTGTCACAGTTGTGCTCTACGTGATGTCATCAGCTATCCAATGGCTACTCTGAAGATCTGGATGAGAAAAAGAGAACCACTAGTTATCTTATGGATACTATGTATAATTTTATTTACCTATGAGCATCACTATTGGGTTGGTGATACTTCTATAATATGAACTATTATAGCACATCCACCTGCATTGCCTCAGATCTGCTCCAACCATCTTAACACCTCTATCCCAACACTAATCACCAATATAAATTCTCAAAAAAGAAATATACAAGTTCTAAATAGGAATTGTTGAAAATTATTTGTAAAAAAATTCCCTTTACTACGATTTCATTTCCTCTATATGATTCCCTAGATCTTGTTTTGAACAACTAAGGCCACTTTGGTCAAATTTCAATCTCTATCTCCCATGTTTCTCCTTAAAAACACACGATCTACCATTGAATGTGAACTAGAGGATTGGATTCCCTAATATAATATTTTACATTCTACATTCTAGGTGATCATGGATCTATACAAATGATTCATTTCATGTCATCACATCTTCCTCATAGTAGAGCACATGCATTGGATCAGGCCCATACATCTGATGTTGTGACACAGGGAAGAAATTGTGCATAACTAGATTCCATTTAGGGTGGTCAAACTTATGGGACACCTTCCTAATATGCTTGATGATTTTAAATAGTTCTCCATAACATTTTGATAATTTGGAATAAATATTGTGATGTTTTTGGAACAAATAATGTCACAATAAATAGAAAACATAATCACCAAACATGATCTCCAATGGATATTCCTTTTATTTGGAGTGACACTATTTTATGTTATAATCTATAAAAAGATATTTATGAAACATGAAAACCATCTATAAGGTCACATAAACCATAGTCGACCCAATAATTGAAAAATAACATACCTCATAATTATAGAGAAAATGAAATGGGAGCCTATATGGAGCCACAAATGATGTCATCTCAATTGAAAACATGAAATAAATTATTATAGGTGAAATCCATTAGATCTATGTTATCATTATATTAACCAATGAAATATATAACAATCACATAAATCATATCCTCCAATGTATGGGTAGTTCACTCTGAATTCCCATTAGATTTAGGATAAAAGGTTAATCCCGTCTTCATCTATTGTACTCAATGAGGATGAATTATCTCATGAACATAGATATTACATTGCCCATAAACTAAGTTGGACTCTTATATCGGTATGAAGTGAGACACTTTTTTCAATGGATCAAGTACCACACAGTCCAAATATTGACCTCCTATGATCCTGGATATATCTTCAAATAAGTCCATAAACAAATATTCCAACATCCACATAATGAATTTAATTGTATGGAGAAACCCTACATGACTTTAATGTTTAGAAATGATTCTAGGACGAGTCAGGCAATGAGTGAAATATCCTAAGAAGTCCCAATTTTTCCTAGATCACCAAAAATACCATTTAATATCCAGATACATCTTCTTTAACCCTGGGTGAACTACCCACTATGATTCATGCGAGGTTATCAATAGTTCCTCTCTTATTGAAGAAGTATGAAAAACCCTTCTGTGAATGATAAGTACAACTTTTCTATCATAGGAACAACCTAAAACTATTCATTTTAACAAAACATCTTGGTATATAGGATACACTCCAGATCAATATCCTATCTAGACATTTCAAATTACACCAATGATGATGTGATCAATAATGGTTTGCATACAGCTCCCTATCGTCCATCTTTTATTCCCACCCTCATGTCTTTTAAAATGACTTTGATAATACACCATGCTAATGATGCATGATCCTCAGAATCTTGTGTTTTTTTCAAGACATATTCATCAACATTGACCTTCCTAGGAGTATAATTTGTCTCAAATTAGAACATGTTCGTGTATTGCACCAATCAACATTGATGAAGATTCAGGTCATGTTGGGAGAAAATATTCCAAATATTCATTTTTTCTATATATATAATGAATCTATTACTAAATAGGTAATGTTTACAACATTTCAGCACAAATACCACATTTTCCAAATCCAATTAATTGGTATATAAGTTCAACTAATTTGGTGACGTCTGCAATAACCATAAAAAGTTACCTTAAATCCCTAAAATAGAACTTCTCCCAAAAAAATGATAGATGTGTCTCAAAAAAATATAAATTCAACTATATGATCAAGTATAATCAATTTTAGAGATTATGTTAATCATTTCATTAGCTCTAGGATGTCCGATTCACACAAGTCTAGCCACTCATACAGAACACCCTACTTTTTGAGAGTTGTCATATATGCTTCTTGGTTATAAAATTTCTTAAATGAACCTCATTTAGTACATAGAAAACCTGATAATACTCTAATTATCAAACACATTCCTCCTTAATTCAGAATTCAAAGCAATATAAAACATTCTTATATCAATAAAAAATACTTTTGTGAAATGACATGTTAAGGATAATGAAACTTTTATGTCCAACGGTTATAGTTCAAGTACTTGGTGTATAGAATATCTTCTCAAATCATACTCTATACGGTCTCTAGGTTTCCAAAATTTTATTTTCATATAATCGAATATATAAGTATTTCATTTATTAAAAACTGAAAAATGATACCATATATGGTTCAAATATCTTAATTGTTATATCCATACACACTATTAGGTAATTCATTATTCCAAAGGGTATAATGAGACACTCATAAAACCAATACCTTCACCAAAGTTATATCTTTAGGATGTATTCATCTCTTTCCCAAATATTATGGTAGCAATAATAACGTTCATTATTTTAAAACAACTACTATACCATGAATTGTTCAAACTTGTAATTAATTCAAAGAAGACGTATCTACTTTTCATAGTGATTATATTAAACTTCATATATTTCATAGAATGTCGAGGAGTACCAACCACCAACATGGTGATGACACTAGAAAACCCTAGGGGGAATTCCATGGTATTATGATTCCTTTATATTTAATATCACCCATCTTAAACATGAGTTCATTTAACTAAGTTGGTTCCCTATGATATGTATAAATTGATATGTTTTATTCATTGAGAATAACATCTATCACAAAATCAACACTCCAAAGTGAATTTAACCATGATAAATACCTTGGAATGAATTCTCAATACCATTATACCACATGAAGAAAAGGGATGTGAATTATACTGGTCTATCACAAGAAAAAATACATCCTCCATTGCTAAAAATAATTTTCTCCAATGGGGATTTGGCCCCACTCTACCAGCCCTTATATCCCATTTACTGATAAATAAGAACATATTTCCATTAGTGATGAATGTTTACCCATATCGGATAACAATAGATGTGTGCACAGTAGCTTTTCAATCAATTCATACACTATAGAGCATTAACACTATCATCAATATAATATTAATACTCTAAACATACTCAATGTCAGCAAACCACTATTGGATTTTATTCATAGATATGAAGATGATATACTTTATTTCCAAGGGGTGTATCGAATGATAATAACTCCATGGAATATTTTACTATAAAATATAACCCATCAAGACCATGAGAAGAAATTAAAAAATGGGATGATCAATTTTTTTAAAAAAATCTTGTGTAGAATATATTAGAGTTTTACCTCAAAATGAAGAATATACCACTCTACCATCTTATATTGCCTGATCAAATACATATTCTATAACATTCACCACTCCATGGTTCCATAAAGGCTCATACGTGTCCTAGTTAACAGAAATTTGTAGGGCGTTGAATATTTTATTTAGGTAATGTACCCACACAATGATAGATTTATATATTTTAAATCATGAATCCATGGAACATAGCCACTTCAGATGACATGTCTCACCACAATAGTGACAAGTCATCAGCAAAGCAAGGTAGTCCGTGATATAGTATACATACCCTCAAAAAAAATAGAACCTTGTATAGTCTCTCCCATAAAAAGGATTCAATGAATCATGGATAATTTCTGAATGGTGACAACCACCTAGGAGTCTATCCTCTAGATTTTCTCTATTACTCCAAAAATGTGTAACTTGGAATTCAAAAGAGATGGCACCTACTTGTCCACTAATAGAAGGATGAAGACCATCTCCTCATTCTATTAGAATTCATTCTATATTTTCTCTTCCTTATATATAAATGCATCATTATACATCAAATTGATGTTTAGGAACTGACATTTCATCTATGGGAGAAGGAAAATATAAAACATTCTATATTTTTTCTCTAATTTCCCACAATAATTTGGCCAAATCAGATCATCATGGAAATGTATTTGAAATAGAAAATTAATGTATTTAACCCCTACTAGAGCACTATAAAATCCTGGGAATAGTTAAGTTAGGATTCATTTAGAAATAACTCTTCAATGAAGAGGGCTATGATGTTCATGCATGTTATCCCTTCTTATGTACTATACTAAATCAGGGCATCCCACCATCATCCAATGGAGCAGTTACGTATAAAGGTTGAAATATTGACCATCTAATCATTTTGGGTCTCTACCGAGTCTAAAACACTATCTATGACTCATATCTAGTTTAACTCATCATGTTTCCTCATCTTACCTAAAATAGTGGGGTAGATATAGTTATAGGACATGCGTATATTTAAGCATAGATATCCCTCACTTATTGGATCATCCATCCCAAACTGATTCTAGTCAAAATATTCTGAGTTAGAAATGTTTTGTTTCTTGACCCAATAAATTAATTAAGGGGTATCTCTTCGTTTCATCCACCTACACAATAGGTAAAGAATAATTAATAGAAATACATAAATGGTCTAGAATATCCGAAAATCACAAACCAGAATTTTGAAAATTCCTACAAATTAAAAAATCATATTTAGAAGATCATTAACATGTTACTAGAAAAGATCAAGGGTTTAGTAAAATTTTAAACCAATGATACTACCATAGAATTACTAGGCCTATCTCCATAATTACTATCCATAACAAAATTCTATCCTCGTGTATATTTTTTTTAGTGACAACTACATATATAAAAATTGGAATATATTACACAAGATCAAAAAAATAAAACAATAAAATGTTGCACCAAAGACACATATCAAAGTATTAATAAATATTTATTTATTTGTTGGTAATCTATTAATAGAAACAATTATATAAAATTTGATAAAATTTTCCTATCACCGTAACACTCCAAGATTTCATAGTAAGTTATTTTATTTAAATTCAATAGCTTGCTCTAAACCCAACACCATGTTCGAGCGCACCATGACTTACAAAACTAGCAGTTCCAATGTGTTTATGAATAATATTAACTGGATTTTGAATTTTATATATCCCAATAATTTTAAATTATGTATTATGTGATTCATAGACATATTTTAAGAACAAATTCAATTTTTTAGATGAAAAAAGTATTTTAAAAAAAAATTAATTTTACCACCTTTTAATGGAGATCTCTTTTTAAATCCAATATTTGACCCTTTGACACAAATATTTTCAAAAAATAAAATTATTATTTAGAATAGGGACATAAAAATTTACTTTGGATGAAATTTTTGTATTTTCCTAATAATATTCATTTTTTTATGAATAGTGAGAAATAATGTATTTCAATTCAAAACTTCCTTTCTATCTAAATTATTTTTAAGGTTAGATTATATTTTAAATTGGTTTTGAATTATAATTAGATTATATTTTTAACCATTCATCCAATTTTGGTCATTGTAATTAATTTCACTTTGAAATTATACATAAACAAGTGTCAATCTTTTGATAGTTATTGTTTCTTAAAAACCTGCTATTTGTTTTGACAACGACAATTAATTTTAAATTAATTAATACAACTACTATGTATCTAAATTGGTAAAACAGACATTAGTTTTGAATTTTGAATATAAAATACATCCTGGGCTGATTTTTTTTTATTTTTCTGAAAAACATCAAATTTTGACGAATAGTTAAACCACTAAGTAGTAGATAAAAATAAGACTTTTTCATTTAAATGAAATTTTACCAATTCTGTTAATCGAATTTTTAAATACACAGAGGAATGTTTTTATTATTATGTTAAATGTGATTCAATACGAAATAAATAATATTTTCTGAATAGTAACTTTTGACTTTTATTTACCACGGTTAAAGGTATATAGGGTAATTCAAGCAAAAGAGAATATTATAATAATATAAAATTACATTTACATATGTCCTATCCTTATTGTATGATTCATGACCAACCATGGGAATCCTTGGGTCTCTTTTGGGACCCCAGGGAGCCACATAAGAATGATAATGACTCTTTATTTTAATTAACTTAATGTAACGACAAAAATGACATTAACAAATATCTTTTAGTATATCAATATTTACATGGAGTTATATAAGTCATATTTTAGACTATAAATTATCATTTTAAAGATAAAAATGTTTCCTAAAATATGGTAATTTTTTTATAACTTTTAGACACCTAATAAATTAATCTATTTATGACACAATAATGATGTAGTGTTTACCTCATTAATAAATGATTAAAATAAATATGATAATTAATATTAAAATAATATCCAAAACCATTCCAATTATTATTATATGATTTTATTTCCATCATTAGTCGTGTATCATTGACTTTAATTAGTTTTGGACCTTTAGAAACTGAATATCACAATATAATAAAATAATATTTTCACACTTTCCTAAAGATCCCCCCTTATAAAAGGACACCACTTCTAACCCATTCCACACACCGCTAAAGCCCCTTGGCTCATCTAAACACTTCCAAAATAATCTCTCAAGATCTCCCTCTTTTTCCTAGAAGCCTTAACTTAGGCATAAGGCACATAAATAAGGCCTTTTGGTCCAAACCAAAGGAAGTAACCCAAATTAAAGGTAACACTTTCTCTTAAATTATTATTTTTTATTTTTTTTACTTCATCAACCCCCTAAACTCTTTTTATTACATTAATTTATAACAACAAAAATATCCTTAATATACTATGAAGTTTTTATGATAATTATTTGAACTAAACTTACACACACCTCAATCTAATGGGTGAGGAACATTCAGTTTCTTTGGATGGCAAACTAATGCCTCAAAAAATGATGGTTGTTCGATTATGTCCCATCGCCTATCATGGTGGCTATTAATATGGCACTATATTTATATATGATATATATATTATGGATATTTATTCTTTATGATTATTTATTTTCCATTTATATCATTATTTTATGGTTTCCATTATGGGTGAAACGCGATAATTTCAATTGAGGAAGTGCGGTCTACTGCCCCCTCAAAATGATATGACTAGTTAATGCCTTATATGGGACATATAAAGGATGGAAATAATGATATTATATATGATATTATGCTATAATTATAATATATCTATGTATCATTATGTTTTAATTCCATTAAAATAAAAAATAAAATGAAAGTAGCGTTCATGCGTACGTACGGCTTACCGTCTCCATGAACTGTACATTTCATTAATTATCTACAAATGTTATGTAATTTCATATATATATATATATATATATATTGGATATATAATATATTTATGATATCTAATCATGTATATTTTTCTGGAGATAATGGAATTTTGACAACATGCAAAAATTGTAATTATAACATGTTCATTTTTTACTCAAGTTGCGAACATCGCTAAAATTTCTATTATGAATTCAAATAATTCACTAATTTTAATAGAAACATAACAACTGCTATAAAAGGAATAATAAAATTGAAAAATTTTATTAATCAATTGAAAATTAACATAATTTTATTATTGAGGACGAACAAGGAATATACAAGACAAGTCGGACTTGAGGTAAGGTGGTTCTTATCTCACTTTTAATTCTATGAGATTTTAATCGATCGCCAATTATTTATTGCATGTGGTGTATTATGTACAGACCATGGTTGTATTCTTGGTGTAATATACAATAATTTATGGGTATTTACACCATCATTGTATTATCATTCTTCCATGGGGTGTATGATTCGTATGATACCAAATTGGTAATGCAATTTCACATTTCAATTTCCACTCATTAGGCTTTACACATACTTGATTGATTATTATACTCCATGATTATGTGTGGAATCACTATTTATTATGTGTGTAGTAATTTCCACTCCCTTTTCTATGGATATACTTTTGATACATATAATCACTCCGTTGATAAATTCTCAAGTCATCGATATGAACTTGATAAGAGTAATTTTAACCCAATATACATTTATTGAGTTAAAAATCTAATTAATTACTATTGAATTTACATGAATATGTGTTAATTTCCTCTGATGGATTTACACTAAATTTCCATTCATATTGAGCATATTTAAATACTTCACAAATAATTATGTGGTTGATTTATCCTTAACCTAAGGATATGGTCTTTATAAGACATTTCATCTCAATTTAAATTACATTGATACTTTTTTTTTGTCATACGCCACTACACATTCATATGTTTTATATAATGTAATTTGACATATTATATCATTAATCCCATTATCCTCATGATATTATAATGTGTTGATTACCTCAATTGTTTTTATTCATGTGTCTCTCTTTTGGTTAATAACTCTAACGAAAATATCATTTTAAATGTTTTAATGATTTATTCTTCTAAATATTTCCCATATATTTCCATGTTATAAATATGCATTAAAGTATTTATTTATATGGACATTAATGTTTTAAAATTAAAAATCATTTTAAAAGTTTCAAGGTGGTATGAGATACTTTGATTAAAAAATAATTTTTGATACGGCTTCTTGAAAAATATTGTGACTTTTAAATGTTTTCAAGAAAAAGGGGGATATTTTTCACAAATAGTTTAGATGGTTATTTTCATCTATTACTAATGGAGGTTAATCTATTTCAATACAATCTTCAATATTGTATTGAATGATTTATTTTTTACTGTGGATGTGCTATTTTAATACCATTCATAGTTTTTGTGTAAATTATTGACATTTTGAATGCTATTTTTAGTACGAATGTTTATGTTATGTTTCAAAATTTTCATATGAGGAATGAATTGGACATAGTAAGTGATAGGTGGATCCCACTATAGCTTCTCAAGGCATTGGTAGGTCTCATTAGACAAACTACTATCTTGGAACAAAGCCTTGACAAAATATTATTTGTAGTCTTGGTATGAGGCCTTGACTATGTGGTTATGATGTATGGTATTATGAATTCCTTCATTATGATATTAGATACTGATATTTCAGGTGGTTATTAGACTAGTATAATACCCATGAATATGTTTTATTATGGCATTATTAACTAAGATCATGTTCCTGCCAAAATGTGTTCATTTTTATTTTTTGCAAAGGCATGTGCTTTCAATTATTCATCATGAACAACATTTATTTTATCATCCACTATATTACTTACTCTTACTGATAATCCGATCCCACCCATTTCTTATGTTTTATTTTTCTAGGATATGAAGAAGTATTTTATGACTAACCTCTAGGGGTAGTCTAAGGGGGTATGAGTGTTTTCTTTGGAGACAATGTTCTTGTAGTTTTAAATTTTATAATGTAATGTAGAACTTATGAATGTATCGAATATTTCCAAGGCTACTAAACTGATCTTTCTTTAGGAACATGATTTACATACATCATGCCAATGTTATGTAATAATGAACTGACTCTAGGTAACTAGGGTCAGGGAATTACAGTTGGTATCATAGGAAGTTTAGTAAAAACCATGGAAACTAGATTTAGAAAAACTCTGATTAGAAGACAATACCCTAAGATAGAAATTGATGATTAGTATAAAAGAATATCCAAAAACTATTTTAATATAAATATTATGTCAGTTTACCATGTAATATGACCCCGTATCAATACGAGAAGGTATAGGCGGCTCTGGAACAAATGTACCTAGGGGTAAAACCCAAAAACACCGCTTTATACTAGACTCGAATTGGAACTGGTACATGACAACAGGGCTTACTGCACTCTTGGTTACGACAGTCCAGGGCGATATGCTTAGGATAATTAAAATTTTATTTACAAATTGATTTGAAGGATTTAATATAAGATGATATAAAATAACCCTGGATAATCCTAGGGTGTTTAAGATTGAAAATAATTTGTGATGATATTCTATAAATAATTTTATCACTATTATTACCCATACAATGCATTCAGGTTTTATTCAATGGCTTGATTTCAATGAATTCATAGAAACACTGAGCATGATGTACAAGGCTTGAATGGTGGTGGAAATGAGAAAAAAATGGAATGTTGATAGCCATAAAACATATCGTGTTCATGCCGAATCAGTTTTCAAAAAATATGATATACAACATATATATTAACTAACTCTCGGGCACAAAAAGGAAGAGAAAAGTGGTGAAGGATAAGAGATCCAATAGTGAAGACCTTGGAAAAAATAGAGATCAATTTCTATCATGCCAGAAATGTGGATAGAGACACCAAGGAAAGTGTTTCAATGGAACAAATAAATACTTTATGTGTGGTAATAAAGGGAATAATGTAATGACTTGACGAGGAAAAATGAAGAGTACTATGGAAGAAAATAAAAAATGGTTCTATGAATCCATTTACAGTCATTTGCTGTAAATATATGGGACCTGGCCAGTACCCAAGTGAATGCCCTATTTTATTATATGTCCTCTTGGTCAAGGAAGAAGTTGTTTCGAAATAAATGGATGAGGCAATGTTTAAAATGTATTAGTGCTCTTTATTGATCATATTACTTTGGAAGACTTTTCTCTTGTATTTGAAACCATGTAGTTTGTCAGGTGAAAATGATATTTGAGGAAGAATTTTCTTTTCTCTTGTGGATATAGTTATAAATATCCATTTGGTTTTATATGATCATTGAGTTTTAGAAAATTAAAAGTTGTTACATTTTGGAATAAAAATTCATGGTATGAGATAACATTTGTGTTGAAATTATGTTATATTTATTTTGAGGAATCTATCTCATTTTGGGTAATATTATAAAATTATATAGTTTTTGAAAAAGGGAAACACGTAGACTGTGTAACAACCCGTTGCGTCGGACAAAACTGTAGGAATTGAACCCACAACCATAGTGCGATTGAGATTTAACGCCTAGCACTGACTACGTGAAGTCCCTGGTTAGTGTGACTAATTATTTTTAGTTAATTGATTTTATTGATCAATAATAAGGTTATTTTGGATCTTATGTCTTAACAAATGGATATCCTTAGTATAGGAAAATGATTTGTTGATTAATTGATAAATTTTATTTTGGAAGATGTTCGCTCTATTGGGAATACTATATTTTTAAGGAAAATAGAATACTATGGGATTTCATTTGAAGATTAAACGTGTTTTTTAACTATGTTTTTATTTTGGATTTATAGTAATTTGGGTTATTTTTGGAAATAATTAACCTATCAAAGAGAATATGGGATTAGGTTAATTACTTTTAAGTATGTGACTTTAAGAGTAGTAATTATTATTTGGAGATACAATTTAACTTGGAAAACTACGTAAGAAAATTATTCTATGCTTTTCGTTTCAATATTAGTTTGGATAATATTAAAATATTTTATGGAGAATTGTTTATTGAATGTTATTTATTTAACTTTGTCTATTGTTGGTTTAATTGTTGAAATTAAGATTAGTATTTCTTTCTCAAAAGTATTATCAATTTTGCAGATCATCTGATATTTTACTAACCATTTTGGTTTTGGATAATCTATAAACAAAAAGTGTAGTATATAGTTCATACATTGTGGATTATGTGATTCTCTATAAGTTTATTTTAGTGCTTCAGGTGTGACCAAGTCATCTTTAATACTCATCATTTGGAGTGAAAGATGTGTTTATGGTAAAAATTAGATGATGGATGAAACTCTACTTGTCAAGTGTATATTTTTTATTATTATATTAATGAATTAATTAGTAAACTTTAGGAAAGGTATATTAAAACCAAAAATGTGTTATACTAATGCTTTATGTTTTGGTGAACCAATTATATTTTATATTCTCATAGATTGATGGATTTGAGGCCCTCAATTTTACACTTGTTTATGATTGATGACCTCAATCACTCCCAATATATATTTACATTTTCCTCCAATTATGTGTCTTTAATTGCCACCAATGTTTTCCTAATCGAGATCATAATTTAGTGGTGGCTTTTTCATATTCTTTTCTCTCTTATTAAGACTAAATTTTATTAACCTAATTTCTGATATGGGTTTCCCAAAAAAATATTTTTCTATTTTTAACCTTTTATTTTAGAAGAACAATTTCAAATTGAGAGGATACATCTTATTTTTGGAGGGGTCAATGTAACACCCCATGATTTCATAGTAAGTTATTTTATTTAAATTCAATTGCTTTTGCTACACACAACATCGAGTTTAAGCGCCCCATGACTTACGACACTAGTAGTTCCAAATAATTTATGAATAGAATGAACTAGATTTTGAATTTTATATACTTCATAGAATTTTAACTTTTGTATTATTTGATTCGTAGACATATTATAAGAACAAGTAAATTTTTTTAGATAAAAACGTAATTTTTGGAAAAAAAAATCAATTTTACCACCTTTTAATGGAGAAACTTTATTAAATCCAATATTTGACCCTTTTATATATTCATTTTGACAAAAATAAATTATTATTTTAAATCTGGACATCAAAATTTACTTTGGATGAAATTTTTGTATTTTTCTAATAATATTCATTTTTTTGAATAGTGAGAAATAATGTATTTTAATTCAAAACTTCCGTTTAATCTAATTTATTTATATGGTTAGAATATATTTTAAATTGGTTTTGAAGTGTAATTATATTATATTTTACCCTTTAATCCAATGATGGTCATTTGAATTATTTTCACTTTTAAATTATACATAAAAAATTTTCAATATTTTAATAGTTATTGTTTCCTAAAAACACGCTATTTATTTTGACAATAAAAATTAATTTTAAATTAATTAACCCAACATCTATAATTTTAATTTTTAAAATAGAAATCATTGTTGACTTTGGAATATCAAATATATCCTAGGATGAATTTTTTGTATATTTTTGTAAAACATCAATTTTTGATGACTAGTGAAACCAGTATGTAGTTGTTAAAAATCCAGATTTTTCTTTTAAAAGAACCTTTACGGCTTCTATGAATTGAATTTAAAAAATAATAGATACATGGTTGTTATTAGTAAGTAAAATTTGGTCCAATAAGAAAAAAATAAATTTTGGTGAATGGTAACTTTTGACTTTTATTTACCACGGTTAAAGATAAATATGGTAACTCAATGTAAAAAGAATATTATAACAATACCAATTTACCTTAACACATGTCCTAACCATATTAGATGATTCATGTTCTTCCATGGGTATCCTTGAGTCGATTTTGTGACCCCATGGAGCCACTTAAGAGTGATAATGACACTGTATTTTAATTAACCTAAAGTAAATACAAAAATGACATTAACAAATATCTTTTAGTATATCAATTTTTACATGGGAGTTGTATTAGTCATATATTTGACTATAAATAATAATTAGAAATATAAAAATACATACTAAAATATGGTAATTTTTTATAGTTTTTAGACATCAAATAAATAAAATTGTTTATGACACAATAATGATGTAGTGTTTACCTAATTAATAAATGATTGAAATAAATATGATTATTAATATTAAATTAATATCCAAAACCTGTCGAATTATAATTTGATGATTTTATTTAGACCATTATTCATCTTATATTAGACTTTAATTAGTTTTGGTCCTTTAGAAACCAAATATCACTATATAATAAAATAATATTTTCACACTTTCCTAAAGAGCCCCTCCTCCCCCTTATAAAAGGACACCACTCTTTACCCATTACACACACCTCTAAATCCCCTTGGATCATCCAAACCCTACCAAAATAATCTATCAGGATCCCCCTATTACTCCTAGAATCCTTACCATAGGAAGTAGGCATTTCAAGAAGTCCTTTTGGTTCAAACCAAAGGAAGTTTTCCAAATTAAAGGTAACACATTCTCTTAAATTCTTTTGTTTTATTTTTTTTATTTTACTTCTCCAACCCCCTAAAAAAATTTTCATACCTTATTTTATAATAAAACCAGTATCATAAATATAATCGGATGTTTTATGAGAATTATTATAACTAATCTTAAACACACCTCAATCTAATCGGTGTAGAACATACTGTTTCTGTGGATGGAAAATTAACGTCTCACAAAACGATGATTGTTTGATTATCTCCTACCACCTCTAATGGTGGCCATTAAGATGGAACTGAATTTATATATGATATATATATATTATGTTTATGTTTTAATTATGATTATGTATATTCCATTTATATCATTATTTTATGGTTTCTATTATGTGTAAAACGCGATAATTTCATTTGAGGAAGTGTGGACTATCGTCCCCTCAAAATCATATGACTCGTTAATGAATTATGTGAGACATAAAAAGGATGTAATTAATGGTATTATATATTATATTATAATGGAATTATAATATCTCTATGTATCATTATGTTTTAATTCCATTAAAATACAAAATATAAATGAAAGTACCGTTCATGCGTACGTATGGCTTACCATCTCCATGAACGGTACATTTCATTTCTTATATCCAAATGTTATGTACTATAATTAATAGATATATATAATGGATATATAATATTTATATTATATCTAAATCATATATATCATTTTGGAGATAATAGACATTTTACCACATGGAAAATTTGTAATTATAACAAGTTCATTTTTTTCTGAAGTTCCGAACATCGATAAAATATTCAATATGAACTCAAATAATTAACTAATTGTTATAGTAAGGTAAAGAGTTATATAAAAGGAAAAATAAAATTTAAAAAATTATCTTAATAAAGTATAAATTAACTTATGTTTATTATTCAGGAAGAACAAGGAACACACAAGACAAGTCGGACTTGAGGTAAGGGGTTTCTTATCTAACTTTTAATACTGTGAGATTTCCATTGATCTCCACTCATTTATTGCATGTGGTGTATTATTTACAGCACATGATTGTATTTTTGTGTAATATACTATAATTTATGGGTATTTACCCCATCATTTTATTATCTTTCTTTCGTGGGGTGTATGTTTTGTAAGTTACCAAATCGGTAAGGAAATTTCAAATATCAATTTCCACTCATTAGGATTTACACATACTTCATTTATTATTATACTCCATGATTATGTTTGGAATCAATATTTATTATTTTTATAGTAATTTTTACTCCCCTTTATATGGATATACTTTTGATACACATAATTACTCAATTGATAAATTCTCAAGTCATCAATATGAACCTGATAAGAGTAATTTTAATTCAATATTTATTTATTGAGTTAAATATCCAATTTATTGGTGTTGAATTTACAATAATATGTGTGAGTGTCTTCTGATTGATTTACACTGAATATGCAATCATATTGAGTGTATTTATATTTTTCACACATAATTATGCCGTTTATTTATCATTAACCTACGGATATTGTCATTATAAGGGATTTCATCTCAATTTACATTACATTGATACTTCTTTGTTGTTATATGTCAATTCACATTCATATGGTGTATATAAGGTAAATTGACATAGTATATCATGAGTCCCTTTATTCTCATGATATTATAATGTGTTTTTACCCCAATTATTTTTATTCATGTTTCTTTCTTTTGGTTATGAACTCTAACTAAAATATCATTTTAAATGTTTTAAATATTTATTCTTCTAAATATTTCTCATTAATGTACTTGTTATAAAAATGGTTTTAAGAACATATTTATATGGTAATTAATGTTTAATAATTAAAAATATTTTTAAAAGTTTCAATGTAGTATGGGAAACTTTGATTCAAAAATCTATTTTTAAACGGATTATTGAAAAATAATGTGAAATTTAAATGTTTTCAAGAAGTAGTGGGATATTTCTCTAAAATCGTTTTGATAATTATTTTCATCTATTCTTGATTGAGGTTAATTTGTTAAAATACATTCTTTCATATTGTATTGAATGAGTTATGCTTGACTGTGGATGTGCTATTTTTATACCATTCGTGGTTTGTGGATAAAGTATTGATATTTCGTACGCTAGTTTTAATACGAATAATTTTGTTATGTTTCAAACTTTTCATATGAGGAATTCAATGGATTTAGTAAGTTAAAGGTGGATCCCGCTATATCTCCTCGATGCATCAGTAGGTCTCATTAGACAAACTATTATCTTAGAACAAGGGCTTGACAAAATCTTATTTGTACTCTTGCCATGAGGCCTTGACCATGTGGTTATGATGTCCAGAATTATGCATTTTGTAATTATGAGATTAGATGTTGATATTCCATGTGGATATTCGACTATTAGAATACCCGTGACTATGTTTTACTATGTAATTATTTACAAATATCATGTTCATGTCATAATGTGTTCATGTTTATTGTTTATAAAGGCATGTTCTTTCAATTATTCCCCATGACTAATGTTTATGTTATCTTTCGCAGTATTGCATACACTTACTGAGCATCTGAGCCCACCCATTTCTTATGTTTTATTTTCCCAGGATATGAATAAGTATTTAATGACTGACCTGCAGGGATAGTCTGAGGGGATATGAGTGTGGTCTATGGAGACAATGATGTTGTAGTTTTTCATTTTATAATGTATTGTAAAACTTATGAATGTATCTTGTATTTACAAGGATACTAAACTGATCGGTCTTTTGGGACATGATTTCCTTACATCATGCCTGTGTTATGTAAAAATGATCCGACTCTGGGTAACTGGGGTCGGGGCATTATAATCAAAATTTATTAAAAGAAACCAATACGATTAATAAAAAACTATTTAATTTAATCACCCAGGTTTACTTTAATCAATTGTAATATCTGAAAGAAAAAACAATCATTCTCACCTGACGGAATCTCTATGGTGCATTACACTGTATTATAAATGAACTAACGTTGTTCCTATACTATAGTATCAACTATTACAGTTAAATTTTAACTAATCCTAAATCAATTTAGTGCGATGAACAAGTTACTAAAAAGGTCATCTAATAACATTTTTTAGTTTGATAACCTGAACAACTAAGTCGGAGATGGGGTGTCGCACAAACAGTTGCACATCTCCTAATTTTCAAGAGGATTCTGAATAGCGATGAGGGTCTATAAAAAATCATGAGGATACTATCCCCTTTATATGTTGTGAAAAAAAGTATAGTATAATATTGAAAAAATAGAAATAATCGAATAATTAATAAATCAATCAATGACTACTAAGGTAGCATTTAATAGTAATTTTACCATCCAATTTTCTAATAATATGGAGTGTCATATACATCAAAAAATTAGACATAAACAATAAAAAAATGTTGTATTATTAAAAATAAATCAACAGTAACATACATCCATGTCTGTCCTATAAAATCTTCATCGTCTTTATAATCCTCTCAAGTGTCCTTCACAGATCCCTTTCCCTTCACTAAATCCATGACCACGAATCTACAATCCCACTACGATTATTGATTACGATGTGAGTGTATGACTCATTATGACACCACCAATGCCCCTTAACATAATTGTATAATATATACTGGTGCATTATATAAAATAAGATATGGAAAAATTAAGAAATAATATATCACCCAACCATAATAAAAATGTTTTTTACTCTGAGATCAGATCTACATTCTATGACCATGTTCTACAAAGAACATCTATCATCCACCAGACATATACTCATTGATGGGATAGTCTAAAAAATGACTAACATATCACCCTTGAAGGGTTATACAAACTCACATATACCAGAAATTGGAAATGTACATCTCATTTGAATAATCCATAAGTATCAAACAGTATATGACAACATGTTACAAAAAAGAAAATAAATATAAATGATTCCTTCAAATAAACAAGAATCATAACTAGTATAATCCATAAGCAAGAAACACAATCGCCGGTATTATAAGGATACCAACACACAACATATGTTACTTTGAATAAAAATATAGGTCTCATTGGTCTAGGATTGCAGGAATTGTAAATTCCATTATTTTATATCAATAAGCAGTAAATTTATGGTCTTCCTATCACAAGTGAAACAATAATGATCCATGAAAGGGTCAGTGTCCTATTCCAAAATAACCACCATATCCTTGAACCATTTCCATGTTGACTTATTTAGAACTCTATGATTGATGTAGAATATGATCTATTCCAAAAAATATATGACCATGTTAACAAAAATAAATGATCTATTTTCAACATTGATCTATGTCTACGTATTGAGTAGAATCCAAATCCATGAATATGAATACTGATTACATTAATTATCATCAAGAACAAAAAAATTTATACATCCAATAAATCAAATATATAATTTATGGTTATCTATAATAATATAATATAATTGATTGTGATCAAATAATAACATACCAGATTGACCATGCATGATCAAATGAGAATTTTGGTTTCAATGATTGATGATGAAAGGGGATATTAGAGCAGAAAATCTCTAAATAGGATAATCTAGGTTATTAAGGGGGTGACCGATTCTTTAAGGATTTCATAATTGGTAATAAATTTTCTTTTATATAAAATTACCTTTAAAATAAATATCCATATTGGGATCCTTGTGACACCACCTACTAGATGATGGATATTGGATAGATTTGGATCCACACAACCGAACAACTAGTTAGCTGGTGTGTTTTGGGAAAATAACATTTTCTCAAGAGTCTCACAAGATGGCTAGTGGTACATATATAATATAACAACGTACATTACATCCACTTGAAAAACCTCATCTTAGTTATATCCTCCCAAACACCTCTATCCCACCAATACACACACCGAGACATACCCCAAATCATGCACACTATTTGAAAATAGGTGCTTCTAAAATAGATATGTTACATTATGAATACCATCATTTTGGATTTTTCTGTATTTACCACTCAATTATTCTCTTTATTTGGAATCGAATTATATATATATATATATATTAATATTTCATTAATTTTGTCTTATGATATGATGGATATGGTGTTTGGTTGTATTAATTTATTTTATGCATTGGATAGTTTACTCACATATTAGAAACTATATATTTATTTTCATGATTCTTTAATATATTATAACACCCTATTTAATTCTCTAGAGAGATATATTTTTGTGGGTTTATGAGATTTCAAGTGTCACAATTCTCCCAAAAATTGTATTTGGTACCCATAAACCTTATCCCCGGTCTATGTATATTGGTAAAATGCATTGGTACATATGAAAAACTAAGTTGGGTGATATGGTAGGTTGACTTGGTTAAGGTCATTATACTATGAGACAAAATACTCAAGAGGTATAATATAAAATGATAAAATATAATTTTGTGTAGGATAATAAAAAATATTCATGAAAAGTGATTTCATGGATCATTCAGAACTCTTGTTCAACTCATCAGATAGAATATTTGAATCAACTCATAGATTTTTCAAATTTCAAGAAATGTTCAATATAATTAATGAGTGATTGGACACTAAATATTAATGGAGTTGAATTTATAAAAATTGAAGGTAATATGTTGAATCTAAATAATAAACACTATGTTGATGTGTGAATGACATTTTTTATAGTGGTCAATAAATCAATGATAAACTTAATGATGTGATTTTTTAATCAATGATTTCTTGGTGAATAAGATAAAGGATAATCATGTTTTATGTAATGTACAATGGATAGAAGGCATATTTTTAAATTATAATATAATACAAATTATTTTTATTTCTGTTATATGGAGTAAAATGATATATGGAATTGTATACATGGTCACCTTTGAAAATGATGTATGAAAAAAAATCCCATAATGATTGTAATGTTCCTAAAATGAAGAGGAATATAGATTATAAATATTTCAATTGAAAAAAATATGGAAATATTAAATTATTAATAAAAATATAGATATTTAGACTTGTTAACCACTTAAGAATATTCAATCAAATTTGTATGGGTGAATAAAAAAAGAAAAAAGAAAATGGATTCAATTAATTTTTTTCATTCCATTATTAATTTATTAATTTTATATACATAATGTTTAAAAATGATAAATTGATGTCCAAGAGGAGATTGAAATGTTTTAGGTGAAGTTAAGAGAAATAATATAGGTACTCTTTGAATATAATTTTATTGAATAATAGAAATGAGCATATAAATTGAAAGATTACTGATTTTTTAAAAAATAATGGCATCTAACCTGAGATTATTACACAAAATTTCACCAAAAAATTGTTTTCATGGAATTAACAAATAAGAGTTTGGTGGATATGGTTTTAAAAATTCTTTTGGATCATAAAAAACATGATAAGTTTTGTAACAAATTATTGATGAAGTTGTACTTATTCAAAATTATTTCATTCATTATAAAAAATTAGATATGACTCAATTTGAAATATATGATAATACGACTCCTCTATTCATGTACCTAATGGTTTTTATTATACTTTATACCATAAATGTGAAATAATAACACATTTTAATGTTTTGTTAGAGTGGTATTGATGGAATTTTCACCCAATATTTTCCAAATCAGGAGTAAATCATTAAATTAATATGAAGAAATGGAATATTTTTAATATCTTTGATGTAAATGTTTTCAATGACACAACAAAATATTATATAAAATGAAGAAAATATTTTGTTTGTGGTGATGATAAAATATTTTTTTATAATACTATAAAAAATTTACAAATATTGATGTTTTTAGTGATGTTGTTGAATAATATAATGATGAAAACTTTTTCAAGTGCTAAAGAAAAATGATATTTAGTTAACATAAAGTAATTAATGTATATAGATATTGGTAATATATTTTTTGGCCATGAAAATCCATTTTAAAAAAAGGGAATATTCAGGAATGTTTCAAATAACTCATTTTTAACCAATTAATAATATTAAATGGGGACGCCAAATTGATGAAACAAGTGTTGTTGGATTATATAAAAAAATAATTGGACCAAATTGTGAATAATAACCCTTTAGAGTTTGTACATATAAAAATGGAAAGTAATATTATTTGAATATTTTATATTTTTGTAACAATTTTATTGAAAAATTTAATGTTGTTGAAAATAAATAATCGCGAATTTGATGAGGCTAAAACCAATTTAAAGGGATTAAATTTTTATGGATATTTTCCCTTATTTTAGGGAATTAATCCATAAAGATTTTTATTGATACTTCTTCTACAAGGAGACATGTTATTTTTCAATTGGATTCTAAGTCATCATTCAATAACAATGAAAATAAATTATTCATTGCGAAACATTATGTATTTATGAGTGTGAATGATGAAAAATAAGGGTTAGATTAAATAAGGCGTTTCATATGAAAAAATAATCCCCAAATGGCAGGATTTTTGAATATTGAATAATGACTAAAGGCATTATATTTCATAAAAAATGATAAATGGTATTTCATTATCAGTGAAATAGATGAGTTTTCTTTCATTGTAATTATCTATGTTTATAAGATATTTTTTGGTATGGACTTTGTATTTTCAATTGATTTTTCAACTAAAATGAAGAATATTTTGTTGGTGAAAGTGTCTGGAACAATTAATTCCATCATCTCTGATTAAATTTCTCATTATATGTATTTTATTTTAATCTCTCAAGAGTATAATTTCTCGAAAAATTTAAATAATTTTATTATGGAAAATGAAATGTAAAATTATAATATAATAGGAGTTGAAAAAAATCTTCCTAAAGAACATTTCTATATTGAAGTTAATAAAATGTATTATAAACAGCTCAATGAGATATTACTCTATTTAAATTTATGAGACCTAATACAAATCAAGATATTACGTAGTTTTGTTGGTATCAAATAAAATATACAGAATCTCACATAATGATAGAAATGTTTAAACTATAGTATATCAATGATACTCTTGAATGTTTTATTAAACTATTATACAGAACAAAATTTAGATCCTTTTGGATTTGAGAAACAATGTTGGGACAGAGGTGATGATATTAATATTTCTATTTCCAATAGAGAATTATTCTTCAGAAAAATATGTGTTTCCTATTATAATATGTAGTTATGTTTTGTTACATTATTTATAATATTATAATACTTTTTTCAGTGTAACTCATCCAATATCTTTATTGATGTTAATGAGAAATCAACAAGTATATTTTAAATTGGATTTAATGTTTTAATTACTTATAGGTTGTTATAATCTGAGTGTGATCAATATTTTTATTATTCCATCTCGACAACTAGGATGTAGTTACATAGTTTTAAAGAAAAATATGATAATGTATATTGTTTGGGAAATGAGTTTTGATATTGGAATTTGTTCCTCCAAAGGAACAAGTGGGAGATGTCTTCAGTAATCCATTAATAAAACTTGTACCCAACGGGTACATTTACACGACATGATCATTTATTGACAATTTTCATACTCTTACTCCAAAAAAACCCTAGTTATTATCTATGAAATATTTTCCACGAGTTTTGGCTGGGGGAAAATTAGAAGTAGAAATTAAGTATGTGGGCTACTCGTCACACATGGAAATTGATATAAGGTTGGTAATGAAATAAGCAGTTGAAAGCATTCTATATAACTATATATGCGCATTTATTTTCAAAGGTGTATATAAATTAAATCAATTCATGCATAAAGTATTCATTTGAGTTATATGATTTCAAACATGAATATATTTGGAAAAGGGAAGGTAATATTTTGAAGATTATGTCATTGAAATAAATGTTCATTGTGAAAGATGGTGGAAGATGATGGAATGTGGAATTATAAATTATTCTAACAGTTCATGGTTATAAATTTTGGGATAATTTACAATATAATCAATCCCTTTATTATGGAAACTAATGTATTATGTAAGGGTTGATTAACTATAAGGTATTATCTAGGAGAGATAGATGTAATATGAAGTATGTTGGATATGATTAAAGAATATGGAAATGGAAGAATAAAATGTATTATGGTTTTGTGAGAGAGATTGTGTTCATCATGGATAGAGTGGGATCAAATAAAGCTAAAGAAGGAGTTAGTGGGAAGGAAATGTATATTTAAATCAAATATAATAGGAAATAGAAATTAAAAAAATATCTAAAAAACATATAATTAATTGGAAATGTTTCTATATATGTAAAATTAATTTTCACATATCATTCCCACAATTGATATTACTTCCCTTAAGTAAACCGATAAATTTAAATTCTTATTTTATTCTGCAATAAATTAAAAACAAAATATTTGGATTCCATTCACTAAATGAAATTAATAATGAAAATTCATAAAAAATGATTAAACTAAAACATTAGTGATATATAAGATTGGAATAGAAGAATAATTTTCTCACATATCTTCATAATAGTAGAAATCATAAAATATATTTGAAAAGGAATCAAGTTTTTTTTCATCACGGAGAAATAAAAAAAATTAAGTACAATATAATAGAGATTGAAACATGCAAATCGAAACATTGAAAGATGAAAATTAAAATTATAAATGCAACATAATAGAGAATAGAGATTGAAATGTGAAAATTGAAAAAGTAATAAAAAACATTGATACACAGATATTGAAATTATGAATGTAACAGAATTGAGATTATTTTGATTCAAAAGAAAACATTGAAAATATATTTACACACCTCATTTAATTAGAAAATTGAAGGGTGAAGACTATAAAAATGAAATTGTTTTTTACAAAATATGTTGTGGCCTGTGGACATAGACTCTCTTTATCATTTAGTGTTAGTAACAGCTAGCCAGAATTGATTTCTTTCTTTACAACAGTGGACCATCACTTTTGGTTGTTTTTTAACAGTAATGTCATTCCATGTGGTAGTTAAAAATATCTGAGAAAAAAGTAACTATGAAATATGTTCAGTGTACAGTCAAAACAAATCATAAAGGATAAATTTGTTCCCTATACATTCCCATACGCATTTTATATTAATCTTATTCATCACTATTGGGATGATTTATAAAAAGATAGACATTCATAAGAGGTCCCTAGATCATTATAGAGTTGATTGAGAAGGCTAGATTAGTGGAGGATAGGTGGGACTGTGTTGACATGATCATTTATCTCATAAAAAATTCTGATCTCTTGGTTTTTAGAAAAGTAGGGATGAGAGAGATGATGAATGTTATGAAAACCATCCCATTCTCCTAGTATTTATATAGTTTTGGATTTAATTTGTTTTGAAGCCCCTTTGCTTCTTTTATGTATCTATTTAAGAACATTACCCACCAAATAAAAATGGTAAAATAAACTATAATTAATCATATTATCATTATGTCTATGATAAAACATAATTAATCAAAAAGAATATTGTTATTTGTCATGAAATTTTCAAGTACAGAGGATGAAGAGAAACTAACCTATTTTGATTTTCTTGGTATGTCATTGAAGCCTTGATCTTTGAAGAGGTCATATCCTATTTGAATTGTGGGTTTTAATGGAACAAGAATATCCAAACTAATGTTTTTGCGTATTTTTTGAATAGTGTTAATGTCCCACCTAAATAATTTGATTGAGAATAACAACCACATCCAAATCCAATATTAACACTATTGTTGAATCATATTAAATTTTGATCACAGTGATTATTCAAACAATTTACCTATCCATAGAATATGGATTGATATCATGATCTTCTGGTGTATCATAAAAATCCTATATGTCATCTGTCGTGGTTATAAACATTCTTCCCTATCTGACTTTTCTATATTGTCACTATAACGACTTTTCACAACCCCACATTAGATTATCTATCATGATATTAAGAAAATATTGTTTATGATAATTGAGTTCCACTCACTACCTATATGTAAAAATATACATGATGAATATCAACTATTAAAGAGGTGTGTGATAAAATTGAAAAGTTAATGAGGGAGTCCTAAATACATTCCTTAGATTTTGAGCTGTTTCAGTGAATAGATTTACCCATGTTAAATTCCATCTTTGAAAGACACAGTATAGTAGGGTTACTCATCTACCGATGCTCTACTACTATTTCCACATGCATCTACTAGTCATAAATCATTTATGTTAATTCTGTCTACTGGGGAAAAGGATAGACAGTTGTGCTAGATAAAAGGGTTTGGGATTCCATCATTTCTGTAATGATGCCTACTACATCATAAAGGCACTCCCTATATACATTAATATAAAATAATGATAATATGATGACCAAAATTATGTAAAATATTTAGTGGTTGATTAAAAATAACCCATCCATTGATGGTTTCCATCCATCACCTTAGCCCTTAGAATTTGTCCATGTTGAATGATCTAAAGAATCCATGTAAATATAAAAAATATTTTTGTGTTCAAATAAAGTGGATAAAACTAACATAGTAATGAAAATATCGGTTTCAAAGGATCCCTTATCTTACTAGCTCACCAACACCATCAGTTTGAGGGATGGAGACAAGGAGATGACTGTTAGATTTCATTATAGTCAGGACCGTTAGGCTGAAAAACCAAATATTATTGATGCTGAGGTAAGCACAATATTGATGGATCCGGATGCCAACTCTGGAATGAGGTGCATGTATTTTGAGAGTAGAATGGGGGAGATTTGTAGGATGTGAGAATTCATCATCATGACATGATTGCATGATAGGATAATAGAGATCATATAAACTGTTGTTCAATGCTGGAAAAAATAACATATAAAAATCAATGGAGAGAATAATATATGAGTGTGGATTCTAATAATTCATCTAGCTGCCTAATTTCCATGTTTGTTTATTGTGTTTTTTTCTATTATTCTAGTTTTACCAAATACTTATATCAGTTGAAAATTGAGAAGAAATATGTAATATCTAAATACTCTTGGAATTTACAACATCATATAATCTATAACATCATGTCATGAACTGGAATCCCTGGTTATCAATATGGTACAATGTATATACTAAATAAATAAGTAAATCATTATTATGAAGAACGCACTTGAGATCATTTCAAACGAAATGGTACATATTGAATCCCATCTATTTGAGTTTTTTCTTCTTTGATATTCATCTTCTAGTGACATAAATATACATATATGTAATTCCAAAAGACAATAAAAATTATGAATGGAACCACCATGAGTTAGGGTTCCATAAAACAATAGTAAGTTGAAGAAATCAAACCAAGAAAAAATCATTAAATAAAAATGAATTTATAAAAATAAAAAAAGGAATTTTTGAAGATTTAATGCGACAAATAATGTATAGAGACTGTGAAAATGTAATTTGATCATTGTGGAAGATGTAATTGAATGCATTTTCATGAAACTCCTAATTAATTACGAGTTTCAGATTGATTTATAGTATAGTTAAGACCCTAGTTCTTCTATCAAGGAGTGTTGGTAGCGTATAGTGTGTATTTTTAATAAAGATTACTAAAAGTGGATGGTTATTTTGAAAACAATTTTCAGAAAATAACTTAACATAAATTGTTTATTAGTTGAAAAATAAAGGTAGTGTTTTAGAATTATGAGAGAGGGATATCATTTCATGTTCACTACATATCTTGGTGAGTTCATAATTCTGAAAATACACATGGTTTAATGGAACCCTTTGGTTGAGGGTTGTCAAGATCTATACCTTCCTTTTGCCTCCTAAAATGATTCTCAAAGTACCACCCCTTGACACAACAATCGTGTTGTCAAGGATTGAGAATCAAAAATAGAAAATAAAGCTTACCAAAGACTATAGAAATCATATATATGTGTGAGATAAATAGGACTCTTGTCTTTTCCAATCAGAACAATAAAATATTCCCACGAGAAATCTCAACCCAATCAGTGTGGAGATAAAAAGTGTTTCACTTAATTATAATGAAATAAATGTATTCAGTGAATAAGTGCATCAAAGATAAAAATTAGTGAAACATTTATCAAAATAATTACAAAAAACTAGTAAAATAGAATGTTCTGGAACTCCCTCCCATATATGTGTAGCTCCATCAAAATTATCATCCACCATTTAGCTCAACATCTGGAGGAGGTGGAATCTCATGTAGAACTCCTTCTTCATCCTTGATCCACCTATGAGGATAGTGGCCTCCAGAAGTTATAGGATTACTAAATTACTCAGATGGAACTCACAATTAGAATCACTTTACTCTTTTACCGAACTTACAAATTTGGATCCCAAGGTGCCATTTTATAGGAAAATATGAAGGTGGTTTTGAGCACACAGATTTCATAAAACCAATTCTCACATGGGGTATGTCCTCCAAGAATACTTATCATTCTTGGGAGAAAATAAAAATGTTGTATCCCCACCTCTTGAATGTATCCCCAAACGTGTGACACTATCTATAAAATTATATCCCAATATATGGACATATCACAACACACCACTTTTGACTTCATACAGATTCGGTGTGTTGGATATATCATCTCAGTTGGCCCACCAGATCGATGAATTGGACTTGGTTTACATAGAATTAAATGTATCTAAATTTATTTTGGACTAGACCACAAAAGATCATCCCATTTGGATGAACGGTTCAGGATAAGTGTGTGACTGAGTCCACTGGTGTGGATGGATCTTGTGCATTTCGCCTATTATTCTTGTACATCATCATGGGTCCAAAAAATACCCCCACCATCAATGATATTATAAAAACAACTTACATTTCACTTTTTAATAGTTATAAACAAAAAATAATTTAATCTAACAAAAAGTGATTTTTTTATTATATTTGGAATTTACAATACAAATTCAGTTTAATACAATGGTGTAATGTTGAAAATGAAACAATGAATCATGGTACGATCACACCCCCACACCTAAACATTTTCACTCCTGGGCAAAGTTATATTTCCAAAATAAATTGCATGTAGACATTTCACACTTCATAAAGATTTAAAATTCAATTAAAATTAATTCTTGATAAAATGGGATCAAAGAAAAAATCACACATAGTTTTTATACTCACAAATCATTGAAAAAGACCTCTAAAAATTGTATCCAAATGAAATTCCAAGAGACGGATGATACCAATAAAAGAAAATAATTAAAAATTAAATCATGTCACTAATTCTCTACTTGTGTGTGCGACAACCAGTTCAATCTATTCCATCCACATTCTATTGTGTAAATATAAGTTAATTTAATAATTTTATACTTATAAGATACATTCCACCAAACTTTACCCAACTCCTTTGTAATAAAATTTCATGACCCCCTCACTTAAGCATTCCCAGATGTGAAACCATATCCTCCCGACTTAGATATCCTTATATGCTGTACATTTCATCACTCCCATCATTTATTATATTTTTTTCAAATTCTTCATTTGGAAAAAATCACACACTCTTCTCTCAACCCAAGATTGATTTCCTCATGACACTAATTGTACTAGTTATAACAAGATCAAAAGTCGAGGAAGGGTTGTTTTGTCCTATGCAAGACACAACCCTTTTTTACGGCGTACAAAAGTCAGATAACAGGTACACATGCATAAGTCAAACTGGTACAGTAATGAAATAGATCAGATAAGCAACAAAGGTATGAATAAAATGATTTTAGGAAGTAGATAAAAATCAACCTAACTTTTATTTACCTTCCATTATGTAAGAAATTTTTTCACATCTTGGTTGGGTGAAAAAACTTATGTAGGGAGATTGATTTACACAATTTTCCTTTAAACTATTCATAAAAAGGGGAACCATTCATCTAAATGTTTTCAAAATGATACAACCATTTATATCATCGCAAAACAACCAAATTTCAAGAGAAAGTCACACCACATTATTGAATTCTAGATGAAATTCATATTTCATCAGAATTTTTTTAATGTTAAAACAACATGAAATACAAACATTCCACATGCATTTTCAATAACATATATAATTGAACATGCATAATTTTCCATAATAAAGTGGGAAAAATAGTATTCCATTACAATGGTGATTGAAAGGGGAAGGGGGAAACTAATAATACAATTTAGTATGCTAAAATGTAAAAGATGGTAAAATTTCCAAACTAACCCAGGAATATACCCATCCTTCCATACCAAGAGTGTGTAGTGTCCTCACTGTAATAAAATGGAATGTAAGAAGGAAGGAGGGATAAAACCTCATGTGTGTCATTTGTATACTTCTTCTTGAAAATGGAGTTCATCCATAGAGGACTCCGAAATGGTTTTGTGGTATTACTTTATCTGCCTACCATTTACAGTGATGGTTTTCTTGGTTTATTCATTTGGAATCTGGAAAACACCAAATGGAGAGACGTTAGTAACATTGTTAGACTAAACCAGCAGGAATGAAGCTAACCTAAATGCAACTTCAGCTTTGCGTTGTAGATGAGGACCTTCATCCCAATGTGTAACAGATGATGAAGGATGAGACGGTCTTGGGGAGCCTTGGTTTTCTCATTATAAATATTGGAGTTCTCATATGCATCTCTTCACATTTCATCCATCTCCCTAATTTGCAGCTTCCTTTGAGAACATGCACCAAAAATATTAGAGTTTCATTGTTTGATGGATCAGTAGGCCCGATGCTCAATTTCAATAGGGATGTGACAACTCTTCCCAAAAACAAGCCTATAGGTGACATTTGAATTGGGGTTTTAAATTTTTTCCAATAATCCCATAATTAATCATCAAGTAGATGACTCTAATATTTTCTATTGGGTTGACTTTTTTTTTCAAGAATCTGTTTTACCACCCAATTTGCACCTCATATTGACCATTGGGGTGTGGGTGACATAATGTAGACACTCTATGACCAACCCCATACCGATGAAAACGTGATTTCATTTTTTGGTTGTAGAAATGAGAACCCTAGTCAATGAAGATGAACCTAGGTATGCCAAACCTCAAGAATATTTGGGTTCTCAAAAATTCTACAAATACTTTAGAATCATCAATCCTTGTAGCACGTGCCTCAACATTTTTTGACACATAATCAACTACCCGAAGAATGTACATGTTTCCAAAGGAATTGGGAAATGGCCCCATAAATTCAATACCAAAGACATAAAAAATGTCATGAATAAGATATTGGTGTTGTGGAATTTCATTTCTTTTATAGACACTACCCATTCTATAAAAATGAGAAAAATATTTACAAAAATAATGGGTATCCCGATAATGTGTTATCCAAAAGAGAGTAGAATCAAGGATTTTGTGAGTAGACTGTTGGGGACCAAAGTGTCCCCCACAAGAAAGAGTGTGGAAGAATCTAAGGATATACTAAAACTCACTATCGGGAACACAACGCCTAAGGACACGATCACTACATGTGTGCGAACGGTACGGGTCATCCCAAATGTACCAATGTGGCCCATGTTTTAGATTAGTTTTTTTTTTGAAATTAGTAGGTATTCAATATACAACAAAATAATTTACAATTTCAACATACCAAGTCATAGAATCTTGAACTCAGTACAATTTCTCATCAGAAAATATTTCATTAGTGGAAATACAGGGGATCATACAATGGCAGAGGATGGGTGGATCATACTGATATGGTCAGTCACGACATTATATTCTCCTTTTAATCTATAATTTCTATCTTTAATTCTTGAAGGAGGAGCATACAGTGAATGAGACGTTGTTTGGCTTTCTGTTTCTTAATGAGATACAGAAGGACTTCATGGTCTGAGAACACAAGGACATTGGACCCTAAATGTTATGACCTGAATTTATCCAAGGAAAACACTATGGTAAGAAATTATTTTTCAGTTGTGGTGTAGTTTTCTTATGCATTTTCCGCTATACGTGAAGCATAGTTTGAGGCGTCACACATGATCTCGAATGGTGAATCCCACTAAGCTAGTTGGATTACCGGGGGTGATGTGGGACTCCATTTGACATATTCCAATCTTCTTTAAAATCTTTATCAAAAACAAATTATTTTTCTATATTGAGTAGTCAAGAGAGAGGGAGTGAAGTTTTACTAATGTCACGAATTGAACGATGGTAAAATACGTCATGACCTGGGAAGAACTGCACATCCCATACATTTTTAGGGAATGTAAATGAAGAAATGACATCCACTTTTGAATTATCTACATGGATACCATACTCATAAATGATATTCCCCAAAACTATACCTTTTATTAACATAAAATGGAAGTTCTCATGATTTAATACAAAACTCTTTTCAATACATCAACGTATGAATAAACCAAGACTACCCAAACATTCATTGGAATGAGATCCATTAATAGTGAAATAATCCATGAAAACATCCATGAAATTATCTTGGTAATCCAAAAAAATACTAACCATGCATCAGTAGAAAGTACCAGGAGCATTGCACAAACCAAATGGCATCCTCGAATATGAAAATGTTCAAAAGGGCAAAGTGAAGGTGGTTTTTTCCTAATCATCGGGGCCAATATGGATTTGAAAATACCCATAATACCCATCAAGATGACATTAACCGGACTTACCCTCTATCCTCTCTACCATTTGTTCCATGAATGGAAAATGAAAACGTTCATTCCTAGTATGTTGGTTTAGTCACAGATTGACATTGCAGACACGACAAATATTCTGCATAGGATTTGGAAACAATTCATTGTTTTCATTTTTGATTAATGTATGTCCATTTTTTATGAACTAATTGAATGGGAGTGAACCATTGGCTATTAGAGATGGGGTGGATCCAATAATTTTGTTACCACCTTTTTCGCAAATTCTAAGAGGTTTGGGTTATGTCGATGTTTTTCTTTCTTCGTAGGTTTATCCTCATAATTTAATAATATATGATGTGTGAAAATTGATGGGTTAATACCAAGAATGTATGCATGTATCCAAACCAAATCTTTTTTATACTCCCTCAAATGTAAAAGTAGGCACAATTCATTCTCAAGATGGAGTGAACTTGCAATGATGATGGAAAAAATGTTTCCATTCTCAATATATGAATATTTTAAATATTGAGGTAGTTGTTTTAGTTTCAGATCAGGTGGAGTTTTGATTGATGGGAGTGTGTGTGAATATGAAAGGTCACATATCTCATCTAACTTCTCAATAGTATCATCCTCATATGAGGAATGATCTTTTACTAGCTTAGCAGTATCATCGATGCTCTTTGGATCCATAGAGTTCAAAAAATTATCAATTAATAAACATGTATGACACTTTTCTATACCACTGTAATAATCAATGGATGATTCATTTCTTAGTATTTCAATAAATAATGAAAACTCATAAGAGGAACAAGGGAATGAAAATAAGTGTTTTTAGGGGAAGGGAGTACATCATTTGAATTTATCGAGTGGGAGTAATGTTTTTCTGAGGTGTGCTTCATGGAATCAAGGATTTTGAAATTGAATATGTCACCAAAAAAATTCCACAGATAATGTACCATTATTGAAATTAATTATGGTTTTTGTGGGTTTTAGGAAGGGTCTCCCCAATATAATTTTGGAGTGTCCATTCATCATATCATCATATATTTTAATCACATGAAATTCAATAGGAAAAATTAAATTTCACATCCTCACAAGAACATCCTCTAACAGACAAGAAAGGTGTGTTGTATTCTGATTTTCTACCTGAATGAAAATTACAGTGGGCATAAATTCCCCAACCTGCAATGTAGAGTAAATAGAGGGAGGCATAAAATTTATAGATGCACCTAAATCAAGCATTGGTATATGAATACATCCCTACGGTGTATGGAATTTAGAATGTACAAGGATAATTGAACTTGGTGGGATGTGATGGATCTATCAATTTTGATATGTTCCCCCCCAATACCACCTTTTCATCTCCAATAGGTTGCCTTCGGTGTGTACACATATCCTTATAAAACATTTAATGTCTTGAAATTTGTCTCACAACATCAATCACGAGGATGTTTAATGTCTCCAAAATTTTCTTATCAAGTACAATTCCATTTTGTTTTATAGGTTGGGTGGCCCTTTGAGTAAATGGAAGCAGAATTATTGGGCTAGGTGACTCATCAAAAGAGACACTCTTTCCTTTAGTAGGGTTTTTTTTTCAGGATAAGTATTTTCTTCTCTTAGACAATTTTTAGTAGTTTTAAGATAATGGTTTTCCTCGAGAAAGGATAACTCTATTAAAGGGGTTATTTTTATTTTAATCTGATTTCAAATCTAAAGGGTGATGGAACTATCATTTGCATTATTCCATGGGTGAACTACTGGTTGAGAGGGTATATTACCCATCACATGACTTTGAATTTCCCCCCGCCGAGTTAGTAAGTTGGTCTAATTGGGTTTTTAGGACTTTAATGGTACCTTGGGTGGTTTGTTGGAATTAGATATTGTTCTAATCTATTTATTTCATAATGTATACTAATATAGGCTCGGGTTTTGGAGGGGTTTGTTAGAAAAGCCTTTATTGTGGTTGATGATTTCTGGTTGGTGGTGGTGGATGAAAACTTTCTCCTTATTGGTCCCACTGTTGTTTAGGATAATTTCAATACCCCTTTCCTTATAGACTTGGTTTTCTTTCCACTTAGAATTTGATGGATATTATGGCTCATTCCTAAAGGGTTGATTACATGGGAGGCGTGGAATGATTTCCTCACAAATCTCAAAAGATTAAATTAGTTGTGGGAGTTGATCAAAGTAGTGGGTTTCAGAAGAACATATACCACAATGGATGGGAAGAGTATATTGGGATTTCACTAGGTAAAGATCATGTTGTCAAAGAACTACACCTACATCTTCGAACTTTGTGTCCACATTCCTCTCGAATTTGGAACATTGCACCTCCTGGACACCTCGAATGGATACACTAGTCCTTGTACCAAATTGTTGATTGTTCTATTCCATGTTCTCAAAAAGGGTTCTTACAGCAATTGTGGTCTTATCAACTAGCGCACCACCTTCATCAGCATCAATCATATTTCATTCAACATAAATTAAACCAGCATAAAACTACTGAATTAAAAGTTGATCACTTATATGGTGGTTTGGAAATATTGAACATGGCCTTTTAAAGAGTTCCCAATAATCCTGTAATTTTTCCCCTTATGATTGAATTATTCCAAAAATTTCAGTCCTTGTAGTTTCAGTTAGATTGGCTGTAAAAAAATTCACGAAAAATGTGTTTCATGTTTTCCCAGCCTCTAATTCATAAAGTAACATATTAAAGCCAGTCATTTGCAGTGTATTATAATAAAAATAGAAATTCTATATGCTTCACATGTTCATCATCCATATTTGAGGGTTTTAATTTACAACACATAGTATAAAATTCTTTTATGTTTTTATGTGGATATTCTGCAAAAAGTCCATGAAATCATGGCAATAAGTGAATTATACTGAATTTTAGTTAAAAATTTGGTGCCTCCCCTTGTATCAAAATATAAGTGGGTTGAATATCAACATCAGAAGAGAATAGTAATTTTAATGTCTGGTTGTTTTCTTCCATATTAAACACATTTATTTCAATTTTGATATTGGTTCCATTAGATGAAGTGAAAGGATCAAGAAGAGTGCAATGTTTTCTGTGTCCTCCTTCAAAGGGTTCTCTTGTGCGTCACGAGGTCTCTGACATAAGATCCTCTCTGGTTTGGGTTCGAAAGGTGGTATGTCTCACATAGATTAATTCTTCATGCACAAAACCTTTATAATAATTAAATTATGACACTATGTTATATTCAAAGTAGATTATAAAACAACTAAATATTCACAAAAATTACAAGAATCTTATAAAAACATGCACTAAAACCAAAGCACTCCCAGATATGGAGCCAAAATTTGAATGCATTGTCGTGATTGTTCAAGTTAATTATGTTTTTTTGATTTATTTATAGTGTAGGGTAGTACCTATGTCATCTCCCAAGGAGCGTTTTTTAGATTATAGTGTGTATTTTTTATAAAGATTAATAAAAGAGAATGGTGATTTTCAAAATAGTTTTAAGAGAATAATATAACATAAAGAGTTTAATAGTTGATAAATAAAGGTTGGGTTTTAGAATTATGAGACAATCATATCATTTCGAGTTCACTACACATCTTGGTGACTTCATCATTCTGAAAAATACACTTGGTTTAGTGGAACCCTATGGTTGAGGGTTGTCAAGATCTCAACATTCCTCTTGCCTCTTAAAATGATGCTCAATGTACCACCCCTTGACACAACAATCGTGTTTTCAAAGATTGGGTTTCAAAACATATAAATAAAGGGTTACCCAACCATGAAAAAATATTATGTATGTGTGAGATTAATAAGACTCTTGTCTTGTCCAATCATAACCATACAAGATTCCAACTTGAAATCTCATCCCATTCGGTGTTGAGATAAAAAGCATTTCACTTATTTGTAATGAATTAAATGTATTCAAAGGATAAGTGAATCAATGTTAAACATAAGTAAAATATTTATCACACAAATTAAAAAACCCAGTAGAAGATAATGTGTTGTAACTCCCTCCCATGTATGTGTACCTCCCTCAAATTGATAATCCACTATTTAGCTCGACATCGGGAGAAGGAGGAAGCTTGGGTGGAACTCCTTTTTAATCCATGACCATCCTATGAGGATAGGAGACTCCAGAACGTCTAGGATGAGGAGAGCACTCCAATGGAACTCCAAATTTTCATCACTTAACTCCTTGGCCGAACATAAAAATTTGGAGTGCATGGTCCCATTTTATAGGAAAATGGGAATGTGGTTTTGAGCACACAGATTTCATAAAATCAATTATCACTTGGGTTTCAACGTCCAGACAGTTTTATCTCACATTATTGAAAAGAAAAAGTTTGTATCCCCACCTCTTGGCTATCTCCACTGAATTTTTTTCACAATTTTTTCAACTATATCCCAATATATGGACATATCACAGAACACCACTTTTGACACTGTGGCATTTCAGTGTGCTAGAATGATCAGGTCAGTTGGGCCACTAGATGGTCTAATGAGTCTTTTCTTCCTTAATATGAAATGTAAACCAAATGATTTTGGACTATCCCACAAATTTTCATCTCATTTGAATGCATGGTTCAGGAGATGTTCATAGATGAGTCCACTAGTGTGCATGGATATTTCACATTTTGGCCCATTTTTATTGGACATCATCGTGGGTCCTCTAAATCACCTCCCTCGTCAATTAAATTATCAAAAAAAATAACATTGACCTTTTTAGAAGTGATAAAATTTTGAATCAAACATGATGTTCATTTTATTTTAATATTTGGAATTTTCATTACAAGTTCAATTTAATACAATGGTGTAAGGGTTAAAATGAAACAGTGAATCATGGTACGATCAGTCATGCATGTCGTGGTGCTGAAGGATGAACTAATATGTAGATATGTTTTTGAAAAAGGTTTCACTAGTAGATATGGAGTTATTAAAACATTTATAAAATGAGGTGTGATGAGCATGAAATTATTTTTAGCGATTTCGGGATGATGTTACTGAATGGGACGGATCTCAAGTGATATGCTGGGTTTTACAACCCCCCATCACCCAGGGGTGCGGCTCCACCATACCCTTTTCATTGGTTTATTGGTACCCCAAAATTAATTTGAGGTGTGGGTCCTCTATCCACTATGTGGATCCCCTTATCATACTATGGTATGGGCCTTCTATTAATACAATAAGTGGTACCCAATATCATACTACAGTGTGAGTCTGCAATACGCTAATTAGAACCCCCAATTGTATAATTTGACATGTCCTATATTTATCAATTCATTACCCATATCATGATAGATAATGGGTCATAACCCCCAAAGAAGTAACTCAATGTCATGCTAGGGGGGAGAGTCTGATATATGTTTACTGAGTGGTACCCCCAATAAAACCAGGGTATGGGTCCTCTGTACATTGAGTAGAACCCCCCTAATTGACTAGGGTGTGGGTAATATAAAGAAACTGTTTTTCCTCAGTATTTTGATTGTAGTGAAATGGTGGGGGTCCTTCACATTTTTTTCTTATATATATATGCGTTATATTGAGCATCAGATATGGAAACCATGGAGCAGATTGTAGACTCTTCAATCTTATCTGGGATATGGATATAGATATCCCTTTTCTCTATCATCTGGGTATTTTTAGTATATATATATATATATATATATATATATATTGGTTTGGTTTTCTATATCCCTCTTTTATGGGTTTCTATGACCTATTTTGGTTTCATTCTATCACTCCCTTATCCATTTTGGGGTGTTTCATTGGGTATGTATATACTCACATGTGCATCCGTGTAGTCTGCACAAGTTTTGACTTATGTAGATGACAGACATGTCTAAAGTGATGTTTGTGGAGAATTGTGGTACTAGTGGTGCAATTGATATGTTAGGTGGTTGGACTGGGAGATTAGGAGTCGTCCCCTCTCATCAACCTTATCTTAAACTATTATAGAAGGATGGGAATTCTTTTCTCATTTGTCATTTATTTTCCATATTACTCCTCAGTTATTTTCATTTTTAATCACATATATTCCCTAGAGTTTTATTCATTCATTTTTACTGAAGATTTCACTTTCTGTTATTATTCCTCAACATTTTTCATGGAGATGTTTTTGTTCATGTGTACAGGTACATTATTAAAATGCCTCCCAATATAGTTATTCCTTCTCAACACTAGTTACCATCCCCATGCCTATTAAAGAAAGTCTTGGGGTTGTCGCACATGGCTTATCATAGGCAAGGAAGGTCCTGGCGGGTTAGATCGTGAAATGATAACCTTTCACGCATTTTGTAATGACTAGTGTTATAATTGGTCTTTCCCAGTAACATTATTCAATATACAATAGTAAATACAGTATTTCAATCTAATTTTCACTATAACAAGGATGAGTTCATTTATTTCATTATAAACAATTATTAGGCTTGAATGTATGGGCTGGATGTGAATAGGGATAACCCACTATAAATTCGATGATTGTAGATGATTCATTCAATTAAAAAAGCTACAATTTATATTCTGATTACCTCCATCATTGTTATTTTTAGTCACATTTTATGTAGTCTATATGGTTTGGCACTATTCTCATATAGGATTTAGTGCAGAAATATCTGAGTAATAATCTCAGGTATGCCACATAGACTCCATTCTTTGACATTGACATTATATCTCAAAATATTTTTTAGTTTTTTGTCTTAATCTATGGACATGCTGATGGAAATTATCATGGGTAACTTTTTTCTTCCCATTAAAAACAAATACTTTAAATGTGGTGGTAGTGGTTTCAATGTAATCATGGGTGGACAAATTAGATATGTTAATTACTTAGGTTGGATTACATCATCAACTATCAGTTATTTACTTAAAATTTAATTGTGAGATGAATCATTAGTTGAAAAAAAACATTCATACCCATAAATGAAATAATTATCTTCTTGATTATTAGGTTCATATATAGTATTATATGATAGATCAATGTCATTTCACATAGATTGGTTGAATTTTATATTTTTTACCTTGATTTTGAATCACATTAATATATTATTTTCTCCATGTAATATAGGTTCTTCAGTTTGTGTTTGTATGAGTGAAAAGTAAATTTCTTCTTATGTAAAACATACTTGAATCAAAAATAGTGAATTTTACAGTATTCTCTCTAAATATTATTATAAAAAAGAGTTCAGAGATATAAATTATTGTCATAGTAGTCTTCAAAAATGGAGTGAATTTGATGTTATATGATTGACCTGGTTTTCTCTCATATTCCTTGTTGATGACACAGAAATTAGCTAGAAATATAATATTCTACACCCTCACTTACACATATTCTATAAAAATAACTGGGTATACAATAACATAGTTTTTTTCTGAATTATAACACTTTATTGAGCTCTATAATTGGTAAAGATGAGAACATAGAATAAGCTATAACTAAATTTAATCTCCAAGGTCATAAAAAACATATAACAAGGACTTGTATAAAATTCTATAGGAAATGAAAATGACCTTTTATTGTGACATTTGGTGTGTAATTGAGGTTCTAAAAGAGATAAAACATTTCCTCCCAAACTTACTCTAATATTCCCTTGAAGCCTAATTTTCATGGTGAATAATTCCATTAGGAACGTAGTATATCAGGAAATCTATTTAAGGGATTCAGGAAAAGTTAAGATGATTTATGATTTCATGAATGTTTCCATAATTTATTATTGAATCTTTGTGTGATGAATTTTATTTTCTTGAATAATTCTTAAGGAAAAGTGTAGTGGGTATTTTTCTTATCATTTAATGGTTTCTCATGTTAAATTTATGATTTTTCCATACCTTTTTTTGAATATCTAGTACCCAACACTTGCAATTTAATGGCCCAAACTAATGATGTTTTTAATGAAGTAGTGTGTGAAGAATAAGAAGATGGAGTGATCCGTGGAATGTACAATGATTCAACTGAACATTGGACATATAATTATCCGTCAATTGGAATTATTAGGACTGAGTTGGAATCCATAAAATGTGAGTATACTGAATTTTGGCTCATTGATACATTATGAGTGTCATTCTTGGATGTAGAATAGTAGAGGTGATCCATGTAATTTTGGACGGATTTGTTGAATTATGAAGATGAAGGATTTGAAATTACATGATTTATTTTCATAGCAGTTGGATTAATGTTTTTCCATTGTAATTTTATGGTGTTTTGGGGAATATGAGAATTTATTGAGTTATTTTTTTAATTATTGAATCAATTTAAGTAATGAGGCTTTACCACATAATATGATAGCTCAATCATGTATGAATATACATAGAGGTTCATAAATCGAATGATGTATAACAAATATATGAATCATAAAGATTCACTTGAGCACAATAATTTAGTTGATGCTTTTGAATAGTGGATTTGGGCTCGTGTTGTTCCCTTATACACCCCCTAATATTATGTATCATTAGGTGAGATATGGTAGTTTAGATTCTCCATTAATTGAGAAGTATGTTAATGTATTTTTTGGGGGAATCTAATGTGGTTCCATATACAAAACTCCACATTATATATTTATTTTTCATATAGGGTCATCCTACTGTAGAAATAGTGGAAGTTTGATAGGAAGTATTGTTAGATGATTTCATTATGTTGGAGAGGATATTAGTGTTAGGTAGTTATTTTTAGTTGCAAGGTTCTGAAAATAGTAGAGAATATATGTTCACATAATGGATAGTGGTAATCTGGGGACACCCAGTATAGATCAAGTTATGATTCCCCCCTCCCCACCTTTATAAACCATAATACATTACACAGGTGTGATATATTCATTCCTCAAACACCATTTGTGGTTAGAGATCTAGGGAAACCTCTATTGGGATCTTTATCAGCTTGGGAATATATATTTATGGATATAGTCTTTTACTATCATTATCTACCCGATTGAGTTTATGGAGTATATACTTGGACTATAAAGTAAACTATCATGGTATTCCTTCTTATTGGATATTAAAACCTATGGTATAATCATTTCTATGTATTGTTTTCCCATTAATAACAATACAATGTCATATATAGTTGAGAATATGAGGTGAGGACCACCTAGAGTGGTGATAAAGATCTATTAGAATTGATTTCTATATTGGAGATAAAGTCATTCTAGATGAAAACACTATTGACTTATTTTATTTTTTGACTAAGACCTTTTGGGTGTGAATATGTTGAATCCATGGTCTAACTGTGTCACTCTAATTAAAAACAGAGACAAAATTTAAATTAATTTAATATATGAGTTTATATAATATTTCTATAACTATTGAATAATTTCAATCCCTGAGATTTCATATTCTATGTATATTTAAAACAATTAGCTTATGAATCTAGTTAAATTCATGGAATCAATGATTGAAATACATACCGAGGTGACATATCAATGATTTGGGGCAGTTTGAAATCCCCTTCCATGAATAAGGATATCAAGGTAAAAGAATTAATCTCTATAAAAGAAAGGAAATGTTGGAACTAAATTAATAAAAAATATTTTAGAAAATTGACCCTAATAAGGTGTTTTGTTGTACTGTTTAAGAAAATTATTCTAACAAACATCATTATGATGAGAAGTATGAGAAACCTGAATAGTTAGAAGGAAATCCTAGAAGATTTTTTATTTAGGCATGCAATCAAGAGATCGATTGTAGGACTCTTCCACAGGTGCCCATCAAATATTTTGAAAGAATCCATCAAGTTAATTACATTATAAACCCATATATTACTTTTTTTACCTCCGAGATAAGACATTTTTCAGGAAAATTGATTTTCATAATGTAGAGAACCCTTAAATAATATTGAAAGTATATTTTCTCTCTTATTAAGATTCAAGTGAGGAGAACATGTTTGAGGAAATTATTTTTAGAGAAAATGAATCTTTTAAATCATTTATAAGGGATAAATCATGGATGATCATTCCTTGTTGACCAGGATGGACAGTGTGTGGGGTTGGAGACTCCCTTGGAGCAACCAAAAAAGGATTTACCAAAACACACTTACACAAAATCATAGTGGGAGGAAAGATGATGAGAATGAAACTCATGTCATTTTAGACATTATAGAATTCATGACTAGTCTTTGAAATTTTCTCCACCAAAATGGAATGAACATCGTTCGAGTCACCTTGGAAGAAAAATATTACATCCTACCACTACTTATATATGTGTAAAGTAAATGTATACATGGTCTATTTATTTGTTTTGGATTAGGTTGTCTTTACGACCAGCTAGAAATGATGGTACACTATTATAGTATCCCTATACTACTAATCATGTTTTTTAGGATATGAGATTCTCATTTAAGTCCATAAGTGAAATTGGAGATGATGTGATGTCGAACAATATTATATCAAAATTGGAACTGCATTTCTTGAACATTAATTGGTTTTGAAATGTGTTTTCATGAATTACTCATGAAACCGTGGAGATATTTTCATCACTCAAGGAGAAATCAGGATGAACCAAATGAATCAAGGGTGATGAGGGTCAGTGTCCCCATGGAAGATGTCATTGTGGAAAATGATGTGAGGGTAGATAATTGTAACACATTGGTTGGTTTTTTTCTTTGATGGATTCCAAGGGTGATGGATTCAAACAAACAAGTGATAATGGATGGGTGAAACAGCTTAGTAGAACTCACACTTCACCTTGTGGGGAAGTTGGGTGAGTCTATGGGTGGTCTGAAATCATCTTGCACTTTTAGGGAGTTCATGGATGCCAGGTATCTAAGCATTCTCTATTGTGGACTTTGTTTCAGTGTCCATATCAATGTCGTAGAATATGTTTGAGGTGTACATTATTTGAGTAAACGAAGCGTAATTAAAATAATCAGCATTTCAACAATTATATTTTACTTATTTATAAAAAAATATCTATAGAAGAAGATACCTCTGTGTATAGTAGTGGGATATCATTCCAGAAAAAAAACCTATGCTATAAAACAATGAAATTTTATACAGAATAGTGTAATAACATCCAATAACATACCAAATTATTATAGCATGATGATGAGAGACATATAAAGTGTATTATACATGCATCAAAAATAAATGTTAATTAAAATTAAATTGCATTAAATTAGAGGTTCATATAGAATTTTCATACCAAAAAATTCATATAAACCATGGAAATGCATTATGTAATTCATATTGAATATAGATCAAATAAATTCATTTAAAAAATGAAAGACTTGAAATCTAAAATCAAAATAGATAGCATATATAGAATGGGAAAACATTACTATAGACTAATCAAGAACATTACTCTATGAATTGGGATATCGTTCTAGAAAAAACCTATTCAGGAAAACAATGAAATTCTATACAGAGTAGTGTAATAAAATCCAATGACATGACTAATTATTTCAGTTTAATTATGAGAGACACATAAATTTAATTATACATACGTCAAACTAGAAAGTGAATTAAAATAAAATTGCATTAAATTAGAAGACCATATAGAATATGTTTACTAGAAATACATACAAAAACACAGAAATTCATTAGGTAGTTCATATTGCACACACATCCAATAAATTTATATTAATAAAATTATGGACAAAAAATATAAACAGAAAAGATATATCATATGTATAATGGGAATGAATTTACTTGGAGTAACAAAAATCGAGATAAAAACCTGAAGACTAAAACTACGAATGAAATGGGGGATGGAAATTAATAATAAAAATGTATTTAGAAGGAAGTAGTTTTGAAGAAAATACAAGAATGACTTTTACTACCACTCACTAACTCTGAAATTAATGTAATTAAATAACTTAATAGTGATATAACATTCTAGAAATTAATATTCAAGAAAACAATGAAATTCTATACAAAATAATGTTTATAGATAATGAATCATCTGTTAATAAATAATGTCAAATGGGAGAGGTTCTGATCTAAATATTTTAATAAGTTATTAGAAAAATAAGATTCTATTATTTTTCAATATAAAACTGAATGAAATTTTTAAAAAATATCATTTAATAGCATTATTTAAAGGAACATATTTAAAATTTAAATAAAATATACAAAATAGATTATTATAATTTCTCTTCAATAAATTGTGTCAAATAAGAGCAATTGTTATACGAACTTTTTTGAAAGAATTTCCAAACTAGCCCTTACCTTCTTCATCTATACATTTAATTTTTATCTTGTTCAAATTCAATACATTGATCAGATCCTAAAATTATGAATAAAATATTGTGATGTTTTATTTTTTTCAAGTGCATTTTTACACAATACATATGGATTTATTTACCACGTAATCATAAGTGGTAGGGGTTGTTCCGGCCACTGGTTTGTATATGAGGAACCTTGGTAGGCCCCAAATGCCTCTCCACTTATAAAATGGCAAGTACAATCCCATTCCATCTATGAAAAATGACCAGAACACAAATCAATGATAAAACATAAAAAATGAATCCAAGAAATTATTAATCCTTATTAAGAATAATTTAGTTATTAGAAGACTGTGAGAAATGCATTATGGGATAACAAATATGTAAAACATCATTAAATAGTATTGAAAAATAAACATTATACATTTATATTTGAACCGACTCAAGTAATATATCAATATAAACATGTTTCATCTCACAGAGAACATACTTAATTTGACCAAAGAAAGCTTGAAATAGTAAGAAAATATATGACATCAAGTTGAATTAGGTGTCTATGGAAACTATTTAACAATTGAGGAAATTTTTTTATTAACATCAACTTAATTTAAATACATATGATGTATACTAAATGATAATACATGAATGAATGATAAATTCCATCACATTCTATAGATAAGGGTCCATGTAATACACCTCATGAAAATATATTTCTTTGAGATAAGTTAATTCTAAAATAGATAACGAAATGTTCACAACCACAGGGGTACAACTTAGATCATGAATTTTTAATCATATTGGGTCAGGGAGTTAGATAATAGAATTTTTCCAAATAAATTTCACGTTCAAAACTCACATATTTTTCATCCATGGTACATCAACCAAACCTACATTATGAAAATCAATTCATGAATATGATTAAATATAGATGGTTAGTCTAACAATCATAATATAAAAGGCATGAAAATGAGTTTTGTAGCTCAAAAAACCTTGTGAACCCAGTGGATCTTTGATAATGTGACTTGTCACTTGATCCAAGTTAGCAAATAGAGAAGCATGGATTTATCTGAGCCATTAGAGCTCCAAACAACGGAGTCACCTCCCTTGAGGACTAATGGGATCAGGTTTCGCAGGACTTCATGTACTTTTCTAATGCACGAGACTTTTTAGAAAATAAATCTAGGGAACATGGTCCTCCCAAAGGACATTGAGGGTTGTTATTTTTTCTTAGGAAAGTCTACCTCCTAGGTCTTCGTAGATCTGAACAACAAAAGTAGTTGGGGGTAGCTCTGGTTCATGGGTGATGTATTTCAGGCCTTCTGGTCATCAAGAATGAGGGTCTGGCAGTTGTAGACAGTGACGTAGATCAGAAAAAAAGATGAAGAATAGATAAAATCATAACTGATGTGCCTAAGTGATCTAGAAAGTTGAAATATATGTATATTGAAGAGTCTAAAAATAAAGGGATATAATTGGAGAACAGAATTAGAGGAGGGGACGATCTTTGAGGAGAGGGATTTTTTAGATTAATGCCACAATTAAGGTGGGAGATGAGATTGAAGGAGGGGGAAATAAATATTAGATGTAATGGAAACCCATGCTGAATGTCGAGGCGGAGTTAGAGGTCGTGGAAAATCTAGAGATTGATACGATGGTGAAGGTGGAGGTCGATGCACAGGAGGTGTCAGGGGGGAAGGTAGAGGCTGATGCAGATGAGGAGGAGGTGGAGGATGATCCTGATGTGGAGGTGGAGGTGATTGATGCCGATTGGGGGTGGAGGAGGAGATGGGATCCTAGGAGGATGGGGAGCCAATGGAGAGCCAGAGTCGACAAGGGTAACACTGGATGAGATAGGAATCAGGTGGGTCGGGAGGGGAGAGAGGGGATATAGAAACCATAATGTGTGGAAATGTTTCCATGGTAATGAAACAGATGAAAAAATACATACATTATATAGATAATGGATCTCTCTATTACCTTTCATTGTCTGGAATGGTTTATTTTGATTGTGGTTTTAGTGAAGGTCAAATTTCATTCCCATTATAGTTGTTAGAAAACTCAAATCCCCCTTCATATTGGATATTTTTGTAGAATGTGATATACTTGTTTTTTGTCCATAATTTTCACTAGATTCCCTAACTAGTTTTTTAATTCATTCTACACTCTTTATGGTTCCTATATGTTAGGATCTGGTTTGTAAAGGATCTATACTTGAGAACTAGAGTTCGGAGATCCATGGAATTCCAATTATTGGAATACTTATGATTGGAAAGTCTATTTTTATCCTTCTAGAAAAATTTATTGAAATTGTACATTTTGATGGAATTTTTGATGAAGTAGAGGTTATTATTGTTTCTTCAAATTTCCAAATTCAATCATTATTTACGGGTCTACTCTTCGTCTGTGGTTGTCTGTGGGATGATGAAATTATCTTCTTGATAGAAAACACCATAGATTTTATTATCGTGCACTTAATCATGATGGTCGGTGAAATAACCTATTGAAGAACAAATGTTGTAAACCATAACTAGTTTTGGTTGAAAATTATATTTGTGAAGAACTATTTTCCATTCCAAAGGGGTTACTTATTTCATATCTGATTCAAAAAAAGGTTATTTTTTCACATTTTGTGTGGTTTACTCATGGCAACCTCTCATGGATGTGGAACTGGTGCCAAATTATTCTGAATTACATGCTACCATCCCTTATTTTGTTGGATAATATTCAATTAATTATCTTTTGAGGGATTAATATAGATGGTTTTCATCACTATCATGTAGTCCTTGGTAGAATAATGTTGTGATACGATGTTCTTAAATGGAATGGTGTGGAATAATTTTGAAATGATTATTGAATATCTCTTAATACATATAGAATCTATCACCTTAGACATTGCTTATTGAATATCATTCCTCAAGATGGTTCTACACATGTTTAGAAAGAATATATAATTTTCTTTTGATTTACATCATATATAGTGAAATAAACTTGTTGCAAGTATTATAGACACTCATTGACAACACCTTCAAAAGAGAAGTGGAATTCAATCCATTCAGTATGTTTTTCTTCCATGCCTCTCAACCTCATTGTAGAACATGCCATGGAGATTTCCTTGATATATATTTTTTTATCCTCTTTTATAATGACATGAAACATTGAAAATTGATGGTTGTATCTATTTTTCAATTCAAATTCATCTCGTAAAAGTAAGGTATCTCCAATTAAAAAGTTTTATTAAAAAACGGGGGGCACTTTTATGGAGAAAGTGTGAAACCAACAAGTAAAACCTAGTAGTAAAACATAATAGCACATTAAGAAATTACGAAACGCTGGCTTAAAACCATTAGTCTTATGTTCTTTAATCAATTTCCAGGAAAAAGATGTTACCTTTTTCATGGGGTCATCTCTGAAAATGTCTTCGAAATGGGAGGCCTGGTTACCGGACGCTCACAAGAACTCTTCCTCAACTATTTTCTTATTGTTGAACCCTCTGACTAGGATTAGATGTTTTTTTCAATACAATATTTTTTCTCCTTGTTCGTATCACCTTCAATGGATATTTCTTTCATCCATTCTATAGTCATATCAGAAACATGTATGGATACCACGATCTCTACAACCTCCTCCTAAAATTTTAATAGAAACTCCTATGGATATTCCCTGATCTGAGCCTCCCCTTCTGGCTCCCCAAGAATCCCCTCCAATCCCACCTTGGAATGTGAGACCGATTCACTCTCTTTATTTTCCACTCCCTCTACACCAACTTTATCAATTGGCCCGGTTCCATCATCACACTGTTGTCCAGGGGAAGTAACATCCTCCACCACTGGTATCATATCCTCTGTATGCATGGGCATCTTTTCATGATGATCTCTTTCCTATGAGGAATCATTCTCTGGTGAATCGGAGACCATGAAATGTCATTAATCCACTCCATCAACAGGTTGTAACTCGATCTCCATGGGTTTCAACTCTTTTTTGGCCGACCGGGTCTCCATCGATCTAGGAACGTAAGAGTAGTCTTTGAGCCCCCTTGGTGTTAGCTTCCTAGAAACAATGCAACACCATGGGTCCATGTTCTCTTTGTTCCCTATATTCCTTCTTTGGTTGTTCAAGCCTTTACCCACCCCTCCCAAACCATTATCATCAAAAAAATTTATATTTCCCTCTGAATCAGCCTTATATCGACCCTTGTAATATCCTTCAGAATCTCCCTCATTGCTCAAACTCCAAAAATGGATGTTGAGGGAAATGTAGGATAGAGCACCCCTTGAGTTTATGTTCTTCTTGGAATCTAGTGGCTTGTGTTTTCCAAGTGAAATATTCTCCCACTAATGTCCTACCTTCGACATATTCTCTCCATGATACACCCTTTTAGAGACCTTGTTACTTCCAACCTACACTGACATTTCATAAGAGTAGGGATTTTTACTTTTCACAGCCCCAGAAGCTAGGAAATTAGCTCTAGAAGCTCCAACAGACTCCCCTGGAACCTGAGTAAAAGAAGTGAATGCGTCTCAAATTCCCTCATCCACTTCACTGGCCTGAGTTCCCCCTGTCATAGCATTTTTGCGAGGGGGACTAGCCAAATCACTCTACAGTCTTCTGGATACTTATTCCACAATAGGCCTGATAGATATGACCATGGATGGTTTGTGCACCCTCAAGCACTCCACCACCTACGTTTCAACCATGTACACCACTTCGTTCTCGTCCCAACCATAAAAAAACCTACATCTTTGGGTTCCCAACATTAGTAGCCAGCACCCCATTCTCCTCAGATACACTAATCTTCTCTTGCCTACCCCTCTACCCACAATGACAGGCAGAGACCAAGTGTCATGTATTATGTCATCCAATGAAGAACACATAACACAATTTTAAGACAACCCTTTCTTTCCAATGAAACTCATATACAAAAAAATTCACGGCCATGCCGTGGGGGCCTTTGACACATCATCCTCGACACATACACGAGGAGAGATCAGATGACATACCATCAATTTCCGACTATCAGAGCATAGATATCTTCCAAGCATATTTCCTAGAATTCTGATAATTGATATGTTTTGGAAAGGGAGAGGTAGATTTGGAAAGATTACCCAAACCACGGACGAAGCTTCATCATGATTCATGATGGGTTTGATAGACCAAAAAACAAGTAAAAATCTAAACCTATTGATTATATGAGGGGGTCTGGACTAGGAAGCAACCACATCGACCTCTGAGTAGAAACAAATCATCAGGTGCCTCCAGTCGAAGAGTTCCACCACCACGCAATCTTGAAGATCCCATGAATCAAAGATGACCCTATAAAAAGCGTCGACAGATGGATTACAGCCTTTGAATTGGGCTAAAAGCATCAACCGGTGAAGATCTGAGCCATCATTGAACTCTTTAGTAGAGATCACGAGTTGGGGCGAGCCTTTAGATGGTCGGGGACCAAAGGGAAAACCAAGATAGATGGAAAGGGGGAAGGAACTCCAGGTTCGTGAAAAGGATGAAGGACCAAGCCGAAAAGGGGGAAGGAAGAACATGACCCCTTTCCCCCTTGAGAAAATGGGGTTGGTGTCACAGCCGGCTCCACTAGGGCATCGTCGCCAGGGGTCGAACGCGACACACTAATTATAAGTTATTAAAATAGTAAGGCTTCTAATTTGGTTGTTTTGTTTCATAAAGTTAGGTGTACTTAAATCTCCCAATGTATTATTAATGTTTCATTCTAAGAATTCTAACCTCCACTTGTTCCCCAACTTGATCAGATAATAAGAATTTATCCACCTTTTTAGTATCTCCCATTTCCTTTCCATTCGACTAAACCATAATCGTCTTCCAAATAACTTTTCTGTCACAACAAGTTTCTTTATCCTTCATAATGTAAAACTTATCATCATAAAAATTGTTACTTGAATGCTCCACATGGATGTGAGCTGAACATGACATAGAAATTTGAATTATTTTATTTTGATCTTAATCTTTTGGAATGAAAAATTATTTCTTTTTTCCAGGTGCTGGAGTCTGGTCTATAATGCCACCACTAGAATTTCCATTATTGTAACTCTATTATCCATCCTCTTGGAATAAGATATTTTGACTATGAGTCCCTTATCAATATTACATTTCATTTTCCCTACTTAATACCATTAAAATATTCAAATTTTACTCGAACACTAGACCAATGAGGTTTTGATTTGTCTAGAATTCCAATAATAGTTTTCATGATTCATGTTCCACCTTAGCTACCACGTTTGGGGAATCTATGATATCATCTTGGCATACTTAATATCTCTCTGTCGAATCACTCAAAATGAAGAACCCAATGTGTTATCAAGGTAGAAAATATTATTTAATTTCATATTAATTTTAATTTTCTTTTAAAAAATAAGGGTTATCATGTTAGTGATGATTATACATGTAGATAAAGTCAAATATAAACACACCAAAATGAATTTTTATCATGTCCTGTCCATTTGTATGTGGACAAGGATGGATGACTGGAAATATGGGGATTATGAACTGGACAATAAGATTTTTTTATACACCAGATTCATATCCTATTTTCAGGTCTATCTCATTCAATAAACAAAAGGAGGCTGACAAGATGATTAATAATCATGGGGCTTATCTCAGAGCAGTGTAGAGGTGCGTTAAATCCCAGGTGATTTTTATTAGGTTGTATAAGGATAATAATACTCAGTATAATGGGAATAAAAAAGTTTAAAGTAATTTTATAACCCAACTAGTTAAGATGTTAATTTAGAGGAAATATGATATCAAGAACCCTATTTTCATTGTGAAAGGAAAGCATGATTGATTAAAAGCACACAAAAGTGTATGGTGACCCAATGATGTGTGTCAGGAGGTTGTGTAGGAGGCTTGAATGAAATGATACATTCAGGGTTTTTTCATGGGTGGTATTCTATTGACTTAGTTTTCTGAGAAATTATGGTGAATAATGATTCCATTTACAATTTTGAGGTTGGGTTAAAACATTTCAAGAATGTGTCTAGAGCACTGCTATATTTGAAACTAGAAAGGATTTTATTGTGAAAGGGGTAATCGCTGGTTGAATATTATTTGATGGTGCGATATTTAAATAATGTAAATACATACTTCAAGTAGCCCATGTAATTCATAAGATTTAATTTATTTAAAACAACGGATTATAGAAGTGAAAAAGTGGATTTAGTGCTACACATCACATATGTTTCATAAAATGGGTATCCATTCCTGAATCCTCAACCCAGGATATTTCATGATAAAAAATATTATAAGAGTGAGTCTTGAAGGATTTTTTTCCTAGTCTCCAAAGAGGTTTATTTAACAATTATGAATTTTTTTTGAAGCGATATGCTTATAATAGTTTTTATATGGTTTATTTTCCCTCTCTACAAGTGTGGATCTTGGGTTTTTCTATAGGATTTTTTTTATAACTACTATCTCATGAAATGTTAAACCACAAAAATGTAATTTATCAACATTAAAGCCACCATAAAGACCCAAGATTCTCAAAATGCATGTTAGGTGGTGTATTTAAAAGACAAACACCTCAACCGACCACCCCAACACTTGTGGAACTACAATGGTATAAAAACATTCCACCATTATAGTGGCTTATTACACACGTAAATAGGTGTGAGGATTACTGCTACCTACTCACTATTTCCAAAAGATAAATAACATCAAACTCTAATTTAGAAAAATACAATTCTCGACACCATATTTATTTTTTCGAGTCCTCACTCAACTAAAATAATGTAAAATTCTAAAAAAAAGTTCAAATTTTTTTTATTATCATCATTTACAAAAATTAATTTTTTTCATATAATGATATATGTTTACAATGAATAAATAATTATTTTTTAATAGATTTAAGATATCTTTCACCCTTAAACTCTTCAAACCTATTAATAATGTAAATGAATTCTTGTTCCATAAAACTAGTTCATAAGAATTCATTTATCGATTTTTGAATGAATTCTACAACAAAATTCCAAGAATGATACTAAATAGACATTTCCCAAGAAATATAAACTCTACTACAACCATTATTAAGTGTGGTAACCTTATCATATTTGTATAGCAGAAAAATAGACTATAAAAGAAAAATGGCCTACCAATAATAATAACAAACCTCGATCTATTTCTCCAATATGGAGACTCTATGAAACCACCCCTCATTATTCTAATTTTAAGGGGTACATTTTAACATGAATTTTTTTTTAATATTTAGGTGACCCATTATTAGACGATGAAACCACACTTGTGGAGGGACTTCAATTTCGTGAATTCCATTTAGTGTTGACCTGATGTGTAATCTATTCTGTCACATCTCATGAACCATTCGATGGACCATAAATTAGTTGTGTGGAGGAACATATTATCAACCATATACATAATCCTACCATTCATCAATATTAACATATACTAGAGTGGCGGTCATTGGGACTTTATTGGGAGTGGGATTGCCCACCACCTTTTAGGATTAAAATATATTTCATTTCCTATTATAATCTCTCTATGATGGTACTCCCCTTAAAGTACTCACAACATATCCAAGAACAACTTCGATGATACCAAGGAAGGTGACTTGGGATAACCATCACGCAATATATTCCAAGAGAGCACTATGGGCCATCATCTGGTTCTTTATCTTATTTAATTGTTAATTCAGTTGTCTTTTCTAGCTCATGTATATCCTCTGATTGAGGTGGTCAGGAGGAATCCATATTAGAGGATTCTGACCCTCCATCTTCTACATTTAAATCCATTCTGGATTCATCCATTTCCCCATTACAAAAGGTACTATGAGCCTTTCATATTGCTAGAAATTATGTTCCTTACCAATGATTGATCATGAATAATGGTAGGCTACATATGTTTTGGTATTCGTCCATTTCCAGTTTCTTAATCATGGATTCATGAGTATCTTATTTTGAATTGTGTTTTTTAACCCTTCACCAGAGAAATTTTAATAAATTAAAATGTTTAATCCAATTATATTTTGTAATACCATGATCTAACCTAGAAAAATCCCTAATTTTGTAAACTTTGGATGAGAACACTTGTTCGTTGATCATCTCACATTTGTTATTGTGATTCATGAAGTTCCCTGTCAGGATCCAGGTATCACTGAGAGGGGGAGGGGGTGAATCAGTGATATCATATTATTTTTATGTTTCCTTCTTTTTGAAACATCCTTTACCTCCTATTCAAGAGTTTCATCCCTACATAACACACAATACCACTAGAACACAAGATTTATATGGTTCATTACTCAATAATAGTAGCTACGTACTTCATATGGTACAGAAATAATCTAGTACTACATAATCCACTAGAAAATGATCCTTTGATGTGGAATAAAATGATAACATATGCCCTTATACTCGTATAGAAATTGGAAAACAATCCACATGTTGGTGTTCACCCTCATATCCCAAATATGGAATTACATTATTTCAGTGCTTTTTCACAATTGAACATTTTCATTCTCTTAAGTACAATTCTTCAATTTCCTACCCAAAAGATGGTAGGAACTCCAATACACACAACTGAATAATTGCGAAGACCCCATATTTTTCATGTAGCCTTTAGGGAATCATTTGCACAATTCAAATTACTTGCGCGTAAAAATAAAATTTTGGCATAGGACACCTCTTTCACGCAACTTCCCTTTTCTCAAAACTTTTCACTTTTTCGCGCAACTTTCCTTTCTCTACGTAAACCTCTTTATTTTCAAAAAACTCACATAGAATATAATTATGCACTTTAGAGCTCAGGATTTCTCTAACTATCAAGCCATAACAAATTAGTGGAGTTCACCTCGTATTTATAGGTATTTCTTAACCTGTGCAAAAAACACTGATCCGCTCGTAAAACTCTCTTCATGTTTGTAAAAACTATTTCACGCAACATCATATTTCCCGTACTGTCTTGAATTTTTTATTCAATTAATTATGATTCAATTTTTCTTATTTATGACCTCAAAACACCAATTCTGTGTAAAATTCTAAACCACATTCCATATTGTGTTCAAAACCAATCTTGCACGCAGCCTCGTTTTTTGACGCACCCTGCCCAATTTTTTGCGCACTCTATGCCATTTCCATATGTCGATGTTTGGACCTCAAATCATGCCTTGAACACAAAATTCTAATCCATATTCAATCTTTTTCACAACATACTTTTCCAAAAACACATTTCTCTATCTCCCAATTTACAAGCCTCAAAATTTGGACAACATTGGAAAACAACGCCACCTTAAAATGTTATTTTGTTCCGACTCTAGATCATCCTTTCCTTCGTAATGATTCTATTTGTTGCATCCTATAACCATTATTCATCTTTCTTCAAGGACTCCACTATCATGATATGCATCCTTTGATAAAAAAAATTAGAATTGTCAGAGTTTCCATGTAAAGTACTATAACATTCATTTCTTCCACAAGCATCTATCCTTCCAAAAAAATAGCATATGACTGTCAGCACCTTTACCCCCTTTCCACTATAAGGCATTCATCATATGTTATCCTAAATTATGATATTTGTGAAATACAAATTAGTAAAGAATCTTCTGAATTATCAGTCCTTTACAGTGAGAATTTGTTTATCTTCTTTTACAAAAAAAAAGACATAACTCTATAGCTAAAAACTCTTTTAACAACCTTATCTATCCAACTTGGTCACAAAAATCTCACCATTTAGATTTTGTTTTCAAAAAAGATCCATAAATCACTGAGCAATTTAAACTCATGCATTTGATTACTTATCAACAATTCTATGCCTAACCGAGCTAACTCATTATAGGAAATGATAATTATTGACAAAAAACCCATGTTCTCCCAGAGTAGTGACTATGAAATTTATTCCTTATACTTCTTCAAAAAATAAAAATCAATTTCTTCATGTCCTTCTCCCTCATCATTCATTAACATTTTTTTCACTTCATCAACATTACTAGAATAAGAAAAAATTGTTTCCTACAACCACTCCAGCAAGCTATTAGAATCATTCACATACCTACATACTGAATTCATTGCTTACCCACAACTCCCCCTTTATGCATGCAACCATAATGATAGATTTATGAAAAATTTATACCCCTTGAAAACACTATTTAAAGGTAAAATGAGAGAGGGGATAGATAAATGTACCTCAACCTTGATGAGAAGAAGGTTAGACACCCATGTTTAACCTCAATTTAGAAAATGGTTCCCTTGGTAAAGGTTTTGGGAATATGTCAGCTCCTTCTTCCAATGTAAGAATTTACTTCAACATCAATTCATTCTTATCCACCTTCTCCTAGATTAAGTGGTACTTTATGTCAATGTTTTTTGAATGATAATGTTTTTCCGGATTTCTTGTAATAATTATTGCACTCCGATTATCACAACCCAAGAGAAATGATATCTTCACTTAAACAAGTAGATCTTCAGACTGAGTCTTCATCAACATGAGTTGGGTAGCCGCTTGAGTGGAAACAACATAATCATCTTCATCCATACTAAGATTTAATGAATTCTATTTCTATGTATGCCAACTAAAATAATTTTTCCCCAAAAAGAAAACTCCACCATATGTGGATCTTTTTTCATCAACATTTCCTTCCCAATATGCATCAGAATATCCGAAAAGATCATTATTTTCTGAGCCATCATACCTAATTACTAAATTTCATGTTCCTTTGATATATCTGAAAATAATTTTTCCCACAACCATATGGGACTCTATAGAAGCACTCTGAAATATTTCACAAAAGGTGACAGCATACATGATGTCAGGTCTTGAGGCAGTCAAATATAATAGACTTCCAATCGTCATTTGAAACTCTTTTTGATCAACTTCCTTGACTTCTCTGTCTTTTGACAATTTGGTTCCCACTGAAATTGGTGTAGAAAATTGTAACACACCATGATATCATGGTACACTTTTTTTTGAATAATACGGTAGCGTGTGTTGTACGCAACTTCGAGTTCTAATACACACCACAACCAATCAAACTAGACATTATGAATAGTAATACCCACATTTTGAAATTTGATATAAATTATCTTTAAAAATGAACTCAATTTTTGGATTCGGAATATCGAAATTGGCTTAGGGTGAATTTTTGGTACTTTTCTAATAACTTTCATATTTTGAATAATAGTGAAAATTACTGCATTCTAATTATAAACAACTTTTTCAATTGAAATAATTAATAGTGAGAAACTATGAATTTGTGTTATTTCAATTAATATTTAAAATTTATTTTTACCATTTAATACAATGGTTTCCATTGGACGTAATTTTACATTTAAACTGCACATAAATAGCTGTCAATCTTTTGATAGTTATTATTTCATAAAAACACACTTTTTGTTTTGACAACATGAATTAATTTTAAATTAATTTCTTCCAATTTTCTATTTTTAATTTAAAAAAATTGATACCATATTTAGAATCTGGAGTTACAAATTGTGTAAATAGGTAACTTTTATTTTTAGACATTTTGAGTAATTACTTCGATAAATATTATATTTACCATGGTTAAAGGGTAAATCCGCTAAATAAGGGTAAAAAATAATATTATAATAATAATAAATTACCCAAAAATGTGTCCTAACCCTATTGGTTGATACATGTCCGACCATGGGAATCATTGGGTCGATTTTGGGACCCCATTTATCCACTTTTAAGTTATAATGACACTTTATAATAATTAAGTTAAAGTAAATACAAAAATGACATAAGCATATATTTTTAGAAACAAACTTGTTACATAGGGTTATATATGTTATCTTTTAGACTATAAATATTCATTAGAAAGGTAAAACTATTTTCTACCTAATAGTATTTTATTTATAATTTTTAATCATTGAATAATTAAATTTATTTCTGTCACAATAATGATACAGTATTTTCCTTTTTTATGAAATAATCAAATAATTAGTATGATAAATGTCAAAATAAATATAATTTGAATGTTTTGATGCCATCCAAGAATTTAATTGGTTATTATAACATGTTAGGATTTATTAAATGAATTTTTTTCTAATTAATAAATTTTTTATGAGTTTATCAAAAATCAATTATTAAATATTTTCAAAATTGAAATAAATGAGTTTTTAATACAAATATTTTATTATTAATTGATATTATATTCTTAAATATCTAATGTTCATCCAAAAGACATATATAATGATATATGTATCATTAATGGACCACTTTTAGGTCTCTTGGTTGTATATCGTATGTTTATTAACTATATAATATAAAAATACAAAGAGACATGGTAAATGTCAATCTAGTTAACTAAGAGTTAAATCTAAAAGATAAGGTTAATAAAGTGACCCAAACATGTCTAACACCTATTTGTTGAGTGGTTTTAGACCAATCCCCACCAGAACCTTTAAATAATCCACTTTTTATCCAATTTAAACCGAATATTCATTTATTATAAAATAATATTTCTAGCTTTTCCTAAGGTGCCATTCACCCCTCTTATAAAAGGGCACTCCCCATTCCCTCTAATTCACACCTCAATGACTTTTGGATCGCCCAACAACTGACCAAATAATATCTCAACTTCCCTAACTTCAACTTAGAGGCCTTAGATTGATTATAATACCATCATATAGAGCCCGTTTGATCAAATCAAAAGGAAGAACGCGAATAAGAGGTAATGTTTTCAGCACCCTCTTTCAAGTTTCTTTCTTCTTCCACATCTTCTTTATTTGATATTTCAATTATAAAATAATAACTCTAGTATATTCTATATACATTGATGTTATTATAAATATGATACAACCTTATTCCGTATTCTATCAATCCTTTGAATGTCAGGTCACCATATGTGCGTACGTACGACTTACCGTCTCCACGTCGTGGTGTAATTGTTATTCAAAACATTATTATTTGGTTGGGTATAAAAATGATGTGTAATTACTGTAAACAAAAAATATAACATGATAATGAATATATATTTGGGATATACCATCCAATTATATATTATTTTAATATCAAAATAGTGATATTGTCGCTCGTGCGTACGTACGGACTGCCGTCTCCACGAACGAGATTAGATTCATTTCCCGTCGTATCCATTCAAGTATAATTATCATTTGAAGATTAAAAATAATGTTTAAGGACTTGATATCATTCTGTAAATGGATAAGATACAACCTATCCTTAACAAACATGACTTATGTAACAAAACATATAATATAAAACGAGTATGTTAACACCCGAAATGACGACAATACAATGATACAATTAACACAGCAATGTGAAAAGATAATATATGATATCATATTAATGTATATGATTATTGTATAATTTAATAACAATTATTTCACCATTATACAGGAGGTAATCCTACCCTCAACCATGTAAAAGTACAATTTAAGGGTTTATTTCACAATCTCTTCATTATCCTAGGATGTTTATACGTAATTATCTACTTGGACCTCTTTATCATCCACATTCATGTTCTTAAAAATGTATTCCAAAATATTTTTAATATTTACTAGACTATGGTTTGAGCTCATTTATACCCTTGTTTGACTTTTTATAAAATGGTTTTAAAGGAATATTTTCATCATTTTCCAAACAAGGTCCTTTTTAACCTTTTCGAAAAATTTAAGGTAAGATTGACTTTTTTACTTATACGGAGGGTGCGACTATTTTACACCATTATAAAATCTCTGAAGCTCACCTTACTATCATATAAGAATATTTTCAAAGTAAATTTTTTCTTTTATAATTATGTGACATTCAAATGATTTCAAAAAATATATATTTCTCTCAAAAAGTTTTGATTTCATCTATGTCAATATCCTTTGATGGTTTTTAAGCATATTTGAAGTTGATTCATTATGATACAAAACATCTATATTTAATTTATGTTTTTGTGATATGAATGAGTGTGGATGTGTTATTTTTATACCATTCATGGTTTATGGAGAAATTATTGAGATTTCTTATGCTAGTTTTAATAATAATGTTTATGTTATGTTTAAACCTGTTCATATGAGGAATGCATTGGACTTAATAAGTGATGGGTGGATCCCACTATAGCTACTCGATGAATTGTTAGGTCTCATGAGATAAACTAGTGTGTTGGAATAAGGCCTTCAATAAATCGTATTTTTAGTCTTGGCACGAGGCCTTGACTATGTGGTTATGATAGTGTGGCATTATGCATTCCATCATTATGAAAGTTGTTAATGATATTGCATGTGATTATTCGACTAGTAGAATATCCATGTGAATAAGTAAATGTAATTATTTTATTTTATTATTTCTATATTATGTTGAAGTTCATGTTTAAAATGATTTTGTTTTATTTATACATTACCTTAAATGTTTAATATTATTTATTAAAGTTTCCACTATATTATTATCCATACTAAGCATCTGAGCTCACCACTTTCTATATTTTATTTTTCCCATGATTCCAAGAAGTGTATTGTGATAAATATGTAGGGTTAACGAAAGGGAATAATGGAATTCGTAATGGATTATTTATGTTGTTTTTTATGTTATAAATTTTAATGTAATAATCATGTATGTAATCTATTTTCCAAGACTGCTAAATCGATCAGTCCTTCGGGACTTGATTCATTGTAATCATGCCAATATATTAAAATAATGCACCGAATCTATGTAACTGGGGTTGGGGCGTTATAGTTGGTATCAGAGGAAGTTTAGAAATAACCATGGAAGCTATATTTCGATAAAATCTAATTAGATAACATAGACCTAATATAGACTTTGAGGGTTAGTATAGAAGAAATTCATATAATTTTGGTAATGTAGAGATTTCGTGAGTTTTCAAAGCAAATACATCCCTATCTGGATTTGACCAAGTAGAGGTGGATTTGGCACAGATGTACCTAGGGGTAATACCCAAAAACACCTCATTGAGCTAGACTCGAATGGGAACTGGTGCACAACAACGGGCTTGCTTCACTCTTGGTTACGACACTCCTGGGGGATATGCTTAGGATAATTCTCATTTTCTTTAAAAATAATTATGAAGGGTTTATGAATATATAATTCCTCAATGAAAAAACTTTATGATTATTTTTTATATCCATAAACCATTCAGTTTACGTTTAATATTTTACTAGATTGGAATTATTCATTGCAATTCATAAACTGACCTAGTTTATTCCATTTTATATAAATGGCACCCAATAGAAGGAATGTGAACTCCAGCAATACATATGATCCAAAGAGTAATAATGATCATATCTTTCATGGTATTAAGACAAAATTTAGAAGGGAAATAGTATCACATGTATTCTCAGCAAATGAAGATATAGTATCTTCTGTTAATAAAATAAGTAAAAAATTCTCTGAGTCCATTGGATGTGAAGGGAAGTAAGAGAAGAAAAAGGATCGAATAGAAAAGATGGATAAAGGGAAGAGGGAAATGAATAATTTTCTGATATGTGATAACTGTGGGAAGAAACACCCTAGAACGTGCTTGAAGGGAATGGGAGTTTGTCATAAATGTGGAGAAAATGGATACCATGCACGTGACTGCAAGGGTAAGAAAATGGTTTCAAATGTACAATGCTTCATCTGCAAGGAGTTGGGACACTATGCGAACAAATGTCCAAATCATTAGAGTATGCCCCAAATGATGCTATTGGATAATAATTAAGTTATGATAGTACCACAGATGAGGAGGATTGATTAGAGTTATTATGTTGTTATTAGATAATTATGTCATTTGAGTGTTTTATCAACAACGTACTGGTTATAATAATTATGGAGTATATAAAGATTGTACTACAGAACTATTTCATTAAGGACTTTAGATTGTGTTTAACCATGAAAAGTGACTCAATAGCATGTTAAATTTTTGGAAAATATATGGTTGAGAGAAAGATAAACCATAATATGGTTTTGATACTGAGGTAGTGATTTTAGAATAATACATGATTGATTTGGATAAATTATATTAGATATTCTTGACTACCTTGAAACTGATTATTGATTTGAATATTCCATCACTGTTGGAGTTTACAACATTTTTTGATATAAGGTGTATATCCAGTATTATATAAGGTATAAGTGATCATGAAATAAATGAATAAGGTTTTATGGTAATTCAGGATGTTGCGGTGTTTTAAAAGAATACATGATGAAGGTGTTCACATGTTATTAAGCGGAAAAAATGATCTTCATTGTGTTAACCTTCCTTATAAATTTTGGAATGTGAGTTTAGACAGAAGTATTTTGGATAATTCTAGTTTGAGATAATTTTTGATTTGTCATAAAAGAACAAACCCAGAGGTTCGGCGGCAACTCGTCGCGTCCGGAAAGGCCGTGAGACTTGTACCCGCAACCGAAGGGCGACAAACGTGTATCAACTTCCACTGGCCCACGTGATGTCCTGCATTTTTGATTTTTTAAAAATGCATGTTATATGCATTATATATTCATTTTTTTAACCCCATATGAATAGGATACATAGAATATTTTTTTAATGTTCTATTATCTTATAGACTGAAAGATGAGTTTTTGGTAGAAATTAGTTAAAGGATGGAACTTTACTTGTAACGTATATATTTTTCTTCTTCTCTTATTCTATGAAGAAATAAATTCTTATACTTTATTGAAGGGATCTTGAAACCAAAAATTTGTTATCCTAATACCTTATGTTTTGTTGAACCTATTGTATTTTAAATCATCATAGATTGATGAATTTAAGGCCCTCAATTTTACAGTTGTTTGTGATTGATGACCTCATTCAATAACTGTAAATATTTACATATTTCCTCTAATTATATTTCTCTATTTTCCACAAATTGTTTCCTAATCGAGCTCATAATTTGGGTGGTGACCCTTTTATTTCCCTTTTCCTCTTATTAAAACTAAATTTTATTAACCCAATTTCCAATGTGGGTTTTACCACAATAGTATTTTCTATTTTCAACCATTTATTTTCAAAGAACAATTTCAAATTGCGAGGATACAATTTATTAAAGGAGAGTAGAATGTAACACCCCATTCTTCCATGGTACACTTCTCTTTGAATAAAACAGTAGTGTGTGTTGTACACAACTTCTAGTTCTAATACACACCACAACCAATCAAACTAACTGTTATGAATAATACTACCCACTTTTTGAAATTATATACATTTTATCTTTAAAAATGGACTCCATTTTTTGAGTCAGAATATAGATATTAGCTTAGGGTGAATTTTTTGTACTTTCCTGATATCTTTCATATTTTGAATAATAGTGAAAATTACTAAATTTTAATTACAAGAAACATTTTTAATGGAAATAATTAATAGTGATAAATTTTTAATTTTAGTGATTTTAAATTATATTTAAAATATATTTTTACCATTTAATAAAATGTTGGTCATTGGATGTAATTTCACATTTAATTCAGAGATAAACAAGTGTCAATATTTTGAAAGTTATAATTTCTTAAAAATATGCTTTTTGTTTTGACAGCGGGAATTAATTTTAAATTAATTTATTCCACTTCTGTGTTTTGAATTTATAAAAATGGATTACATATTTAGAATCAGGAGGTCCAAATTCTGTAAATAGGTAACTTTTATTTTTATACATTTTGAGTAACTACTTTGGTAAATATTTTATTTACCATGGTTAAAGGGTAAATCCGGCAAATAAGGGTAAATAACGATATTATAAAAATATAAATTACCCTAAAACGTGTCTTAACCCTATTTGTTGATTCATGTCTGACCATGGTCATATATGGGTCGATTTTGGGACCCCATGGATCCACTTGTAAGTGATAATGACACTTTATATTAATTAAGTTAAAGTAAATAAAAAAATTACTTAAGAATATATCTTTCAGAAAAATAATTTTTACATAAGGTTATATATCTTATATTTTAGACTATAAATATTCATTAGAAAGATAAAAAGATTTCATACATAGTGGTATTTTGTTTATAAATTTTAGACATCGAATAATTAAATTTATTTATGACACAATAATGATGTAATATTTTTCTTATTAATGAAAGAATCAAATAATTAGTATTATAAATGTTAAAATAAATATAATTTTAAAGTTTTGATTCCATACACTAATTTTATTGGTTAATATGACATGTTAGTATTGTTTAAATGAATTTTTTTAGAATTAATAAAGTTGTTATGACTTTAACAAAAATTAATTATTAAATATTGTCAAAATTGACATAAATGAGATATTAAAACAAATATTATATTATTAATTGATATTATATTCTTAAAAATCTAAGGATCGGCCAAAGGACTTATATCATGATAGGAGTATCATTAATGGATCACATGTGGGTCTCTTGGTTGTATATATTATGATTATTAATTATATAATATAAAAATACAATGAAACATGGTAAATGTCAAACTAATTAAATAAGAGTTAAAACTAAAAGACAAGGTTAATAAATTGACCCAAACCTATCTAAAACAAGTTGTTTGAGTGGTTTTTGACCTATCCCCTTCTTAGAATTTAAATAATTCACTTTGGAGCCATTTGAAACCGAATATTAATTTATTATAAAAAATTATTTCTAGATTTTCCTATGGTGCCTCTCACCCCTCTTATAAAAGGGCACTCACCCTTCCCTCTAATTCTCACCTTAAAAGCCTTTTGGCTCGCCAAAACCCTATCCAAATATTCTCTACACTTCCCTAAATTCATCCTAGAGGCCTTAGTTTGATCATAAATCCAACCTATGAAACCCTTTTGATCAAATCAAAAGGAATAACCCGAAGAAGCGGTAATGCTTTCTCCACCCCCATTCAAGTTCCTTTCTTCATCCACTTCTTATTTCATTGTTATTTCCATTATAAAATAATAACTCTGGTATCTTCTATATACTATGATTTTATTATAAATATGGTACAACCATATACATTATTCTATCTATCCTTTTAACGACATGTTAGCATACGAGTGTACATACGGCTTACCATCTCTACGTCGTGGTGTAATTGTTATTCAAAGCATTATTATTTGGATGGGTATGATAATTATGTGTAATTGAAGTAAATAATAAATATAACATGATAATGATTCCGTATATATGATATACCATCCAATTATATATTATTTTAATATCAAAAGAATGATATTGTCGCTTGTGCGTACGTACGGACTACCGTCTCCAAGAACGCGATAAGATTCATTCCCCACCGTATCAATGCAAGACAAATTCTCATTTGATGATTAAAAATAATTTTTAAGGACTTGATATAATTCTGGATAGGAATAAGATACATCTTATCCATAACCAACACGACATATGTAAAAAAACATGTAAAAGAAAATGAGTACGTTAACACCCGGAACGACGATAATACTAAGATATTATTAACAATAAAATGTTACAATATCATATATGATATCATATTAATGTATATGATTATTGAATAATTTAATAAAAATTATTTCACCATTATATAGGAGGTTAACCTACCCTCAACCATGGAAAAGTACAAGTTAAGGGTTTATTTCACAATCTCTTCATTATCTGAGGTTGTTTATACGTAATTATTAACTCAGACCTCTTTATCATCCACCTACATGTTCTTAAAAATGTATTCCAAAACATTTTTACTATTTACTAGACTATGGGTTAAAGTCATTTATACCCTTGTTTGACTTTTTATAAAATGAATTTAATGGAATCTTTCCTTTATTTTGCAAACAAAGACTTTTTTAACCATTTAGAAAAATTAATGTAAGAATGACTTTTAAACATATACGGCGGGTGCAGCTATTTTACACCATTATAAAATCTCTGAAGCATCCCTTAAAATTATATAAGAATATTTTAAATGATAATTTTTTCTTTTATAATTATGAGACTTTTAAATGATTCCAAAAAAGAGATATTTCTCACAAATAGTTTTGATTTCATCTATGTCAACATCCTTTGACAGATTTTAAGATTATATGATGTGGATTTATTATGATACAAAACATCTATATTGTATTGAAGGTTTTGTGATATGATTTATTATGGATGTGTTATTTTTATACCATTCATGGTTTATGAAGAAATTAATGACATCTCGTATGCTAGTTTTAATACGAATGTTTACGTTACATCTAAACATGTTCATATGAGGAATACATTGGACATAATAAGTGATGAGTGGAGCCCGCTATAGCTCCTCGATGCATCAGTATGTCTCAAGAGACAAAATAGTGTTCCGGCACAAGGCCTTGACAAAATCTTATTTTTAGTCTTGGCACAAGGCCTTGACTATGTGGTTATGATAGTCTATCATTATGCATTCCATCATTATGAAAGTGGTTAATGATATTGCATGTGATTTTTAGACTAGTAGAATATCCATGTGAATAAGTAAATGACATTATTTTATTTTATTTTTTTTATATTATGTTGAAGTTCTTGTTTAAAAGGATTTCATTTTAGTTATACATTGCCTTAAATGTTTATGATTATTTATTAAAGTTTCCACTATATTTTTATCCTTACTGAGCATATGAGCTCACCCATTTCTATGATTTATTTTTCCCAAGAATCCAAGAAGTGTATTGTGAATGAAATATAGGGTTAAGGGAAGGGAATAATGTAATTCATAAAGGATTGTTTATTTTGTTTTGTATGTTATAAAGTGTAATGTAACATTCATGTAGGTAATATATTTTCCAAGATAGCTAAACTGATTGGTCCTTCGGGAATTGATTCGCTATAATCATGTCGATGTATTGAAATAATTCACCAACTCTGGGTAACTGGGGTCGGGGAATTACAAAACTGGTTTCAAATTTTCCATGTCAAACCTCTTCAGAAGTTCCTTAGAATACATTTCATGAGAAATAAAAATTTGGTTCCTCTTCTATAAAATTTCAATCCCAATAAAGTATTTCAAATCTCCCAACATGGAAATCTCAAAAGACTTCTTCATCTCCTCAGAAAATCATTCACTAGATCTTTCATCATATCCAGAAAAGATAATTTCATCTACATAAACATTTACTATGAGAGGAAACTCTTGACATTCCTTGATGTAATGATTCTTTTCAACTCTAGCTTTCTTGAAATTAATCTTCTTCACACAAGTATCCAATATAGAATATCATGCCCTTGGAGATTGTTTTAGCCCATGTAAAGCCTTCTTTAACCATCACACAGAACATTCATCCTTCCCAATAACAAATCCACAAGTTTGATTAATCTAAACATCCTCCTCAAGATCACTATTCAAGAATGCGGATTTTACATCAAATTGATATATATTTTTATCCTAGTTGTGCATCAATAGCATGACTGATTCTGATTGTTTCTAACCATTCTACCAGAGGAATAGTTTCATCAAAATAAATTCCTTCAATTTGAGAATACCGTTTGTAAACCAATATTTCTTTGTTTCTTATCACTTCACCTTCTTCATTCATCTTGTTCCAGAAAACCCACATTGTACCAATAATGATCTTGTTGTTCAGAATTGGTACATGTTCCCAGGTATCCTTATTCCCTATCTGATCAAGAACTTAATTCATAGATTGAACCCATCATATATGATCAAATGCATCATTTACATCATTCGGTTCAACATTCAAATAAATAGAAGTGTGTGAAATAGCATTTGTTTCTCTTCTTGTTTGATCCCTATGATGTAGATCTCCAATAATGTTTTAAGCCTCCACTTGTTTTATCATCCTAGGATGAGATGTTCAAATTTCATCCTCATCAATTGAGATTTATGAGTCTGATTCTTCTTCTTATGTTAGATTAACACTGTCTTCAACATTATGAGAACTGTTAATAAAATCATCCTTATCCATCTCAACTTCCACATCATCATATGGCATCTTTTCTCTCTCAACATTTTCATCAACTTTCACATCTAAAGTATCACTAATTGTACTTTTTTAATTGTCCAGACATCTATATCCTCTTCCTTATAGATAATATCCTTGAAAATTTTCATTATCTCTTATTTATTCAAACCATCGAAGGTTTCCATCTTTATTCTTTATAATGCAAGGACTCCTAAAAACACTAAAGTGTTTCAGAATTAGAGTTCTTAGATAGAAATTGTTTATGGATTAATATCCAATTTTATCATATTGAAAAATCAATTATGAATATACATAGTAGTGTTCATGGATTGCCTCTAATAATAATGAGAAAGACAACATTCAAGTAACATAGTACTCCACATTTACCCTAGGCTTCTATTATTTCTTTCAGCAACCCAATTTTTTTTTGAGGTGTATATGGTGAACTGCAATCATGCCTAATTTCATGATTTTCAAGATAACATTCAAAATATTCATTCTTATACTCACTGATATTATCAGTTCTCAACTTATTCACTAAATAATAACATTCATTCTCTTCTTTCACCATGAAACACTTAAACATTTTCAGAGCATCTAACTTATGTCGCATGTACATAACACAAGTAAATAGAGTAAATTCATTAATGAAAGTAATGAAGTACTTATATCTATAATTATATTTCTTTATTATTGGTCTAAAGATATTAGAATGTATATGTTCCAAGGGTCATTTTGAGAAAATTTCAACTCTCATATACATAGAGTCTATGATCTTCCCATTCTCACAAATAGTGCAACACTAATACATGCTTCGGGATATATCATGCTTATCTTAGACACTGTCTTCCATTGATAACATGCACATGTTTCTTTGACACATATGTCCCTGCCTTTTAGTCCATAACTGACTTTCATCCACCACACCCATGTAACAAGAGTTATATAAATTTTCAATATGGAAAAAATTCTCTTTTGTATGTTTTCCTCTTATAACTACATTTCCATGATTTTCACTTTTCACAATAAACCGATCTTTTCTAAAGATAACTTTGTTTCCCTCATCACAATGTTTTTAAACACTTATCAGGTTTTGTTTTATCCCATCAACATATTATGTTTTACTAGATTTCATATTTTTTTCCAATGATGGTTGATCCAACAGCTTCGATCTTTAGAGATTCATCATTTCCAAATGTTATTGTTTCTTCATTGAAATCATTAACATTCATAAATAGATTTAAATATCCTATCATAAGAGAAGAACTCAGACTTTCAAAAATCCATGGACGTACCCCTTTTGTAGATTTCAAGGAGATTTCTACAACAAGTGATTTGTATTCTTCCTTTTCATTATTCACCTCCAGATTTTGAGATTGTTAAGAACCTTTTGTTGTGCTGTAAAAAAAAAGACATCCCATAGCAATTTGTCCAAGATTTTCGCATCTTTCAAAGATAGTTTCCAATGGTAAGAACCTATTTTCTACTTTCACACCAGCCTTCTTTTTTTTCTTCTGATGTTCCTTAATTTACTTCTATTTTTGAGGGGATTGACACCCCCTCACGCCTTGACTTCCATAACATGTGGAATAGTTGTAATTTTGTTGATAGAACCAAGACATGTAATTAGTGTGCCTGAATCCACCAAAATACCAACAATAACAATAGAAATTATATTTCCATCGAAAACATTTATACTGACTGGAGTTGTGAACATGCTTCTCGACAACCATCTTAATAGAACTATACTGACCATCAACTAGCTTGTTTACAATCATAACTCCCTTATTTATCTCATATTTATCAATACCAGATGGTGTAGATGTCATTCTAGACTCGGGATTTTTATGTACTTATGATTTTTATAAAATTCATAATTTGTCCCAATATATAGTCATTCCAGCTCTGTTCTAATCAGAACTAGTTCCGTCTTTCCTCTCAACTGTTGAAGGAAACCTTTATGGATATTTCATTGGTTCATTCTTACTGGAACATTCACTAACTTCTGAGATATATTGTTTAAAACTGATATTCATTTTCTTAGCTTTATAAATTTTCAGGTGCACAAGTTCCATATCTTCTTCTTTTTCTTTTATATTTATTTCAATATGATCATTGTGATTATTTTTATTATTAATATAATTATTCAGATCAACAATCTCTTTTTCCATCTTGATTTTCTCATCAGGAAAACCTTCTTGATTGTTTAATGTGGAATTTTCATTTAAAAACTTCTTTTTTTCCTTATCATGCCTTATGATCTTCCTCAAACATTCATTCAACTCTTCTATTAGATAATATTCAAGATGAGTTTCTTCTTCTTCAGAATTGTTTTACCCATAATATTCATTATTCACTACTACAATAAAGGTATTTTCTCTAGATGTCTCAGAAAATGATTTCTCATATTCAACTTTCCTATCTTTTTCTACCTCATCTTTTGATAAAAAACTTCTTCTATTTGTTTTGAATAAATTTTTATCCTTCCACTTTGAAAAACATTTATCTTTGTCGGCTTGCTTCTTCAATGACCTTCATTACCCTCTTTCGCCATCATTAATGTCTTCTTATTTATTCTTTTGAGGGTAGTTAGTCGCAGTGTGACCAATGTCTCCACACTCAAAACATTTCAAGGGATTTTTCCCCTTATATTTCTATGTTCCCCTTTTCACATTCATAGAAAACAAGGATAAAATTTCATCAAAATTATTACATATTGTATCTTTAGAAACGGATTCATCGACATCATCTTCAATAAGATTCTTATTTAACATGTCTCTCTTTGTATCCTTGAATAAAACATTATCTATTGTATTTTTTTTGATATTAATATTAATTTCCCTTCTTATTTCATAAGTAATGAGAGTGGATTGGAAATCATCCATACTAGTTTTTCATGGTCACTTTCTTCTAATGAAGACAAATTAGCATCAAACTTGTTTGGCAGAATACTTGAGATTTTATCAACCACTGTAGAATTATCCAAATTTTCACCAAGAAATCTGATTGTATGGAAAAAGACATTTAACCTAATAATAAAGTCCCCAACAAATTCAGATTCTCCCATTTTCATGTCTTCATATTTCAGCCTCCAGATTTGTAGTTTTTCCTTCTTCACTTTTTTATTTCCTTCATAGATGTTCTACAACTTTTCTTATATTCCTTTAACTTTAGTGACACCTTTCATTCATAAAAATTCACTCTCAGAAATAGATGAGAGTAATGCATTTTTAGCTCTTCCATAATTCTAAAAATTCTTCGTATCATCAGGTGGAAGAGGAACCTTATCATCAATAGGAGGAAATCCATCAATTGTAGTTTCAATAACTTCATATCCAAGATACATATGATAATGTTGCATTCTATCATTCCATATATGATAATTCATTCCATCAAATACTGGAATCCCCTTACTATTCATGAAATTCATATTCTCCATCACAACATCTCGTCAAAAATCTAGTAAAGACTAAACTAATTTAACCTGGCCCTGATAACAATTGAATTTCCTAGTTAGGATCCATGTATCACTAATAGGGGAGGGGTTGAATCCGTGACATATTTTTCTATTTATGTTTCCTTCTTTTTGAAACAACTATCACCTCTTATTAAAGTGTTTCTTTCTGGCTGAAAACACACAACCACAGGAACACAAGATTTACAAGGCTCACTACTCAATAAGAGTCACTACATCCTTGGTATGGTACGAAAATAATTGAGTACCACACAATACACTAGAAAAAAATCATTTGATGTGGAATACAATAGTAGGATATTCCCTTACACCTATTTATAACTTGGAATACAATACTCAATTGTGTATGCACCCATTTAGCGCAAATAGGGAATTACAGTATTTCAGTGCTTCTTCACAATTGAACATGTGTATTCTCTAAAGTAAAACTCTTCACTTTCATACCCAGAAGTTGGTAGGAACTCCTACACACAAATCAAAATATATGTGATGATCCCAAATTTTTTTTACATCCTTTAGGGTATCTTGTGGGCTATTAAAATTCATTGTGCGTAAAAATCCACTTTTGGCACGGAATACCTCATTCACGCAACTTCCCTTTTCACGTAAGTGTTCAATTTTTCACGCAACTTTCTTTTTTCCGCGCTACCATCATTCTTTTAGAACAACTCACTTAGCATAAATTTCCCTGATTCAGAGCTATTGATTTTTCTAAGTGTCTATCTTTAACAAAGTAGAGTAGGTCACCTTGTATTTAGATTCATTTTTGAACCTGCATGAAAAACACTAGTCCGCCCGTAAAACCTCTTCATGTGCATAAAAAATCATTCACGCAACATCATATTCCTTGAACTGTCTTGATTTTTTCATATGGGGCATGAATTTTACATTTTTCTTCTTTCTAGTCTTAAAACACCACTAGTGTAGAAAATTCTCAACCGCATTCCATATTACTTACAAAACCAGTCTTCTGTGCTTCCTCGTTTTTTTTGGCACACTCTGCCCAATTTTACACGCAATCTACGCCTTTGTAATTTTTTGATGCTCAGACCTCAAATCATGTCTTTCATGAAAAATACTTATCCATATTCAAACATGTTTGCAAAATCCTTTTCCAAAAATTCATTTCTGCATCTCCCGATTTACAGGTCTCAAAATTTGTAAAAACTGGAAAACAGCACCACCTTATAACGTTCTTTTGTTCCGCGTCTAGATCATCCATTCCCTTTTCATCATTATCTTCACTGCATTCCATAACCATTATTCATCTTTTATCACGAACTCCCCTATCATGATATGTATCCTTTGATTGAGCAACTTTATAAATGTTAGAGTTTCAATAGAATGTAATATAACTTTCATTTCTTCCACAAGTAGCTTTCCTTCCAATCAAAACTGTATACGACCGTCATCACATTTACTCCCCTTTCCGTCATAAGGATTGAATCATAAGTTATCCTAACTTAAAATATTTGGAAATACAAATCAAAAAATAATCGTTTGAATTATCAGTCCTTCACCAAGTTAATTGATTTAACTACTTTGACAATAAAAGACAACACTATGTAACTTAAAACTCTTCTTACATCCTTATCCAACGAACTAGGTCCCAATAATCACCCCCATTGGATTTTCCTTTCAACTAAGACTCATAAATAATTGAACATTGTCACCTCATGCATTAAATTACTTATCAACAATTATATGCCTACACGAGCTAACTCATTATAGGAAACAAGAATTATTGACAACAAAACCATGCTATCCAGGAGTAGTTACTATGAAATTTCATCATTATAATTCTCAAAAACATAATTAAATTTTCTTCAAGGCCTTATCCCCCAGCATTATTCCTCATATTTTTCACTTCTTCAACATTCCAATAATACATGAAAAATTGTTTCCTACAACCACTCCAACAAATAGTTAGAATCATTCACACACTTACCTGCTGAATTCATAGCATACCAACAACACCTCTTTTATGCATGAAAGTATAAGGATAGATTTATGAAAGAATTATACCCCTTGAAAACATTATCCAAACATAATATCATAGAGGGGGCAGATAAGTGTGCCTCAACCATGATTAGGAGGAGGTTGGACATCCATTTCCAACCTCAATTTAGAAAATTGTTCCTTCGGTAATGGATTTGTGAGTTTTTGAGTTACATGTCTTGATGTATAAACATACTACAACATCAATTCATTATTCTCCACCTACTATTTGATGAATTGGTACTTTATAATAATTTGTTTTGAATGATAATGTTTTACCAGATTTCTTTTATGATTTATTGCACACATATTATCACATCCCAAGAGAATTGGTAGCTTCACTTCAACATGTAGAACTTCTAACTGAGTCTGCATCCACATGAGTTGGGTAGCCACTTGATTGGATACAACTTACCTGCAACCTTTCTAAGAGTTAATGAATTTTGATTCTTTTTATGAAAAATAACACAACTTTTCCCTATAAAGAAAACTCTACTGTATATGGATCTTATATCATCAACATTTCCTTCATAATCTGAATCTGAATATCCTAACATATCAATATTTTCTATGACGTCATACCGGATTCCAAATTTTTTGTGCCTTTAATATATTTGATTATTATTTTCTCACCAAACAAATGGAACACTTTAAGAGTGATCTAAGATCTTACACATAAGGTGACAACATATACGATGTTGGGTATTGAGGCAGTCAAATATAATAGACTTCCAATAATCTTTAGAAATTCTTTCTGATCAACTTCCTTGCCTTTCCATCTTTAGTAAACTTGGTTCCCACTGAAATAAATGTGGAAAATGGTTTTGAATTTTCTATTCCATACTTCTTAAGAACTTCCTAAGCTTACTTTTCGTGAGAAATAAATATTTGGTTCCTCTTCTGTAAAATTTTCAACCCATGAATGTATTTCATTTCACCGAGAATGGACATTTCAAATGGATTTTTAATCTCCTCATAATATCTTTCACAAGATCTTCCAACATTTATATCAAAGATAATTCATCTAAAAAACAATTATGATGAGTAAAAACCCCTGACATTCCTTGATGTAAATATTTTTGTCTACTACATTTCTTGAAATTCATCTTATTCAAGAATGTATCCAATTTAGAATACCATGCCCTCAGATACTATTTTATCCCATAAAAATCCTTCTTCAACCGGAAAACATAACACTCATCCTTCCCAATAACGAATCCATAAGGTTGATCAATGTAAAATTCCTCGTCAAGATCTCCATTCAAGAATGCTGATTTTATATCCATTTGAATGATTGTTTTACCTAATTGTGCAAAAATAGATGGAAATAATTCAATTGTTATAACCTTTCCACTAGAGCGATGGTTTCATCAAAATCAATTCCTTCAATTTGAGAATTCCCTTTGCAAAAAAATCTTTCTTTGTTTCTTATCACATCACCTTCTTCATTCATCTTGTTCCGAAAAAACCCTCTCTGTACCAATAATTTTTGTTTTGCTCAGCATTGGTAAAAGTTCCCAAGTATCATTCATCTCTATCTAATCCTGATCTTCTTTTATAGCCTAAACCTATTATAGATACTCAAATGATTCATTTATATCATTCGGTTCAACTTTCGAATAGAGATATGTGTGTGAAATAGCATTGATTTTTCTTTTTTCTGAACCATATGATGTTGATCTCCAATAATGTTATGAGCCTCCACCTGTTTCCATAGCCTAGAATGAGAAATTAAAATTTAATCCCCATAACTTTTGATTGTTGAGTCTAATATGCCTACTTCTGTAAGATTAACACAGTCTACAAAAGTATCAAAATTGTTAAAAAAATTCCCTATCCTTTTCAACTTCCACATTAGCATATGAATTATTTTCTCTATAAACATTCTCAACAACATTAACATTTGATGAATCAATATTTCTTCCTGTTTAATTATTGATACATCTATCTCTTATTCCTTTTGGAGCATAGAAAAGAAAAATTTTCTCATCTACTATTTTGTCAAACATTACAAGGTTTCCACCATTCTTCTTTATAATGCATAGACTCCAAATAACTCATAATTGTTTCAGACTTGGAGTTTTTCCATAAAAAATGTCATATGGAGTCATATATGATTTTGCCCTAAAGAAACATGGCTTTTGAAAATAAAATACATTTCTCATGGCTTTCCTCCAATAATAATTAGAATGACTACATTCAAGTAACATAGTTCTCCCCAGTTCCACTATACATCTATTCTTTATTTTAGCAACCCTGTTTTGTTGAGGGGCATATGGTGAACTGATCTCAATCCAAATTCCATGCATTTCAAGATAACAGTCAAAATATTCATTCATATACTCCCCACTATTATCAGTTCTAAACATCTTCACTGAATACTTACATTACATCTCTGATTTCCTCCTAAAAGTCTTAATCATTTTCAAAGCATCTAACTTATGTCTCTTTTACATAACACAATCAATGCAAGTAAAGTCATCAATTAAAGTAATGAAGTACTTATCTCAATTAGTATATTTCATGCTAATTCGTCCACAGATATGAAAATGTATATATTCCAAGTGTCCTTTTTAGGGAATGTTAACACTCTTATGCATAGAGTCTTTGATCATCCCTTCCTCGCAAATAGTTCAACACAAATATCTTCTTCTAGATAAATCAAACATATCTCAGACATTATCTCGCATTGATAACTTGCACATGTTTCTTTCACAAATATGTCCCAGCCCTTTATTCCATAACTAATTTTCAACCACCACACCCATGTAATAAGAGTTTTGTACATCTCCAACATGGAACAAATTCCCTTTTGTATGTTGTCCTCTTATAACTAGATTTCCATCATTTTCACTTTTCACAACAAACCCAGAATTTCTAAAGATAACTTTATTTCCCTAATAATAGATTTTTGACACACTTAGCAGGTTCTGTTTCAGCTCATCATCATATATTGTTTTCACATATTTCATCTTTTCTCTTCCAATAATGGCTGATCCAACACCTTTGATCCAAAGTGATTCGTCATTTCCAAGTGTTAATGTTTTTTCTTTGAAATATTTCACATTCTTCACCAGAATTAAGTCTCTTTTCATATAATAATAACACCCACCATAAAAAATCCATGGACATTCTCCTTTTTTTTCTTTCAAGGCGGTTTCTCCACCAAGAGTTTTCTGTTCTTCCTTTTCATTCTTCACCTCCCACATCTGAGATTTGTTAAGAACTTTTTGTGATGCTTGGAAAAAAACAAGACATCCCTTAGCAAGATGCCCAGGTTTTTCACTTCATTCACGAATAGTTTCCAACAGTTGGAACCTACATTAAAATTTCACACTAGCCTTCTTAGATTTTTTCTAAACTTCCTTCTCGTACATCTGTTTTTGAGAGGATTGACACCCCCTCAATCCTTATCTTCCATAAATTGTTGAATATTAGTGATGTTTTTGATTGAACCAACACATGTTTCTAGTGTGTTTGAATCCACCATAATACCAACATTAACCATAGAAAGAATATTTCCCTTGGAAACATTTATACTAACTGGAGTTGTGAATATGTTTCTCAAAAAACATCTTAATAAAACACTTCTAGCCATTATCCTTCATGTTTTCAATCATTACTCACTCTTTCCTCTCAAATTTATAAATACCTTAAATTGTATAAGCCTTTTTGGACTCATTATTTTCATGTACATATGATATTTCTGCATTGCTAACTTTGGCCACATACATTGTCTTTCCATCTTTGTTCTTATCATAATAATTTATGTCTTTCCTCTCAACCATTGAAGGTAACTTTGGAGCATATTTCTTTTGTTAACTATTACTAGAACATTCACCAACATATGGGATAGATTGTTTGATACTGATATTTATTTCGTTAGCTTTACAAAGTTTCTATTGGGAAAGTTTCAAATATTCTTATTTTTCCTTTAGCATTACTTCAGGATGATCATTTCAATTCTTTGCATTCTTAATAGAATCCTTCATATCATCAATTGCCTTTTGCATATTGATTTTCTAATCTGGAAAACCTTGTTGATTGTTTAATGTGCAATTTTCATTTATCAACTTCTTGTTTTATTTATCAAGGCTTCTAATCATCCTGAAATATTCTTTTAACTCTTCTTTCAAATGATATTCAAGTTGAGTTTATTCTTCTTTAGAACTGTTGCTCCCATAATTTTGATTATTCACTACTCTAAAAAATGTATTCTCTCTATATTTCTCATCAAATTATTTAACAGATCTATCTTCTCTGTCATATTTTTCTTCATCTTTTGATAAAAAGCTCCTTCTTTTTTTATTTGAAACACTTTGTATCCTTCCCCTTTGAAACACATTTACCTTTTTTGGAATCTTCTTCCAAGGCCATTTTTCCCTTGTTTTGTCATCATCATTGTCTTCTTATTTTTTCTTTTGAGGATAGTTAGCCGCAAACATACCAATGGCTCCACACTCAATACATTTCAAGGGATGTTTCCCCTTATATTTCCATGTACCTCTTTTCACATTCTTAGAAAAAAGGGATAAAATTTCATTAAAATGTCTACAATACTTATCTTCATAATCAGATTCATCATCACCATCTACAATAAGAGTCTTAATTTAATTCTCTCTATTTGAAGCCTTGAATAAAACATTCTCTATGAGCTTTTTTTATCTTCATATTCATCTCCTTTCTCATTTCATAAGTAATGAGGGTGCCATGAAAAATTATATATAGATAGTGTTTCAGGGTCTCTATCTTCTAATAAAGACACTTTACCATCAAACTTGTCAGGTAAAATTATCAAGATTTTTTCAACAACTGTATAATCTTACAACTTTTCAACAAGACATATGATTGTATAGACAATGCCATTTACCCTGATAAAGAAGTCCCCAATAGATTCAGATGCTCCCATTTTCATGTATTCATACTTTAGCCTCCATATTTGTATTTTTCCCTTCTTCACTTTTGTATTTCCTTTATATATGTTCTTCACTTTTTCCAATATGTATTTAGTTGTAGTGACACCTTTAAATCTTAAAAACTCACTCTTTGAAAGGGATGAGAGTAATTCATTTTTATATCTTCCATTATTCTCATGATTCTTCTTATAGACAGGTGTAAGAAGAACCTTGTCATAAATAGGAGGAAAACCATTAGTTGTATGTTTCAAGAACTTCATATCCAATAGACATAAGATAAGGCATCATTGTATCTTTCCAGATATGATAATCCAGTCAAAAAAATATTTGACTCCCCTTACTATTTACACAAATCAGATTCTCCATCACAAATTCTCTTGAAAACTCCAGTAAATACCAAACAAAGTTAACCTCGCTCTGATACCAATTGAAGTTCACGTTCAGGATCCAAGTATTAGTGAGAGGGAGAGGGCTGAATCAGTGATATCTTTTTCTTTTTAGCTTTCTTTATATTTGAAATTACCTTTTCCTCATATAAAACAGATTATTCCCTATTGAACACACAAAACCATAGTAACATAAGATTTACATGGTTCACTACTCAATAAGAGTAGCTACGTCCTTGTTATGGTATAGAAATAATTTAGTACATACAATCCACTAGAAAAAAACAATTTTATGTGGAATACAAGAGTATGATATTTACAAAAACTTTTTTAGCGCATGTAAAGAAATCCTCAGGTGCGTGTGCACCTTCTACACACAATTTGGGAATTACAGTATTTCAGTGCTTCTTCAGAATTGAACAGGTGTATTCACAAAAGTACAACTCTTAACTTTACAACATAGAATATGGTAGGAACTCTAATACAAACAATTGATTTTGTACTAATTCCCCAAATATTTCATGAAGACTTTAGGGTATCTTGCGAACAATTCAAATTCCTTGCACGTAAAAATCCAATTTTGGTTTGGGACAACTCTTTCATGCAACTTCCCTTTTCGCACAACTTTTCACTTTTACGTGTAACTTTCCTTTTTCCACGCAATCATTTTTATTTTCACACAACTCACATAGAGTATAATTATGAACATTAGAGCTTGGTATTTATATGTGTGATTATCCTTAAAAAATTAGAGGATGTCACCACATATTTATAGTAATTTTTTACCCTACACGAAAAACACTAATCTACACGTAAAACCCTCTTCATGCACGTAAAAACACTTTCATGCAACATCTTATTTTGTGCATTGTCTTTAGTTTTTTTTTCACTTCATGCCTTTCCATTTTTCTTCTTTTTGATCTCAAAAAACCACTTATGGGGAAAAATCTAAACTGCATTCCATATTTCGTGCAAAACCAATCTTAATCACAACCTCTTTTTTTACGCACTCTACCTAATTTTTCACACACTACATACCTTTCTCATTTTTTATGTTCAGACCTCGAATAATGCCTTATGCGGAAAATCCGTATCCATTTTCAAACTAGTGTGCATCATCCTTTTCCAAACCACATTTCTACATCTCCAGATTTATAGGGATCAAAATTTGCAAAACACTAGAAAACAGTGCCACCTTAAAACATTATTTTGTGCCACCTCTAGATCATCCCTTCCTCTATCATGATTCTCTTCACTGCATTCCATAACTATTCTTCATATTTCATCATAAAATCTAAAATCATGATATGTATCCTTTGATCAAACATCATTAGCATCGTCAAAGTTTCCATGGGATGTACTATACATTTCCGTTCTTCCCGAAGCATCTTTTCGTCCAATCAAAACTATTTATCACCGTCAGCACCCTTACTCCCCCTTTCATTCTTAAGGATTGAATCATATAATATCCTAACATATGATATTTTTGAATAAAAATCATCCAAGCATCTTCTGAATTTGAAGTCCTTTACAAAGTGAATATATTTCTCTTCTTTGTCAACAAAAGTCAACACTCTACGACTACAGACTCTTCTAACTTCCATATCCATCCAACATGGTCCCCACACATTCCACCCACATTTTCTTTTTTTTATCATCATTGGATTGTAGTTTCATAATTCGATATTGTGGATCCATTCTCATGTGGGATCGAACCCCCATATTCCCAATGGGAGGGAACATGATGAATTTATTATTGTTATGGGGATCGATTGGGTTGATATTCAGGTAAAAAGTGATTATTTTTTGGATTTGGAATTCATATCAGTGATAACATACAATGGGGGGTATGACGAGTGGCACTGCGAGATTTTAGAATCCAATTTGATTTGGATTTCTGACTACTGGAGTCCCAAAAAACAATGGTCAGAATTGTTACATTTGATTTCGGTGGATCATATATGGCCATATGGTGGAAATAGTGGTGGTGAATTTTTTTCTATAAAACATGTGAAGGAAATTAATCTTATATAAAAATAAAACCTATAATCCATTTATCATGAATAACACCCATCGTGTAGTCTGGAATCCCTAAAGTGTCTAGGGTTTTCACCGAGTTAAGGAACACACACCATGTGGCTAGTCACTCACTCCATGTGATGATAACTCATGTGGATACATTTTATTATAGATGGAACATGCACCTATTACCTTGATGTTTACTCTAATGGTACATAGATTTTCTTTTTATACATGAGAAAGGGATGGATGGACACGACCATACCCCATGTGGTTGAGAAGATTTGTATAACCCCTTTACATATCATGTATATCTGTACATCCACCTAATCCATGTAAATACCAGTGGACATCCAGATGTATAGGTGGGTTTACATGATGTGTGACCCTTGGGACGCGCCATGTACTATATTTCAGATCTTCCTCTATTTGTCCCATGAGTTTCCTATCAAGAGAGATTTTCCATAAAGGACAAAATAATATCCTTTGTAACTATTTTTGAGATCTGATGTCAGTTGTGATGAGCATGACACTCCATTTATCTATCCATAGTCTTTGGTAGTATTCTGGTTGGATCCCCAGAGATATACTAGGGTTGGACCCCCCCTATATCACCAAGGGAAGGGTCGCCAATACACAATTCACTTGATGAGTAGTACCTTCTATTGCTATATAGGTTCAGGTTCTCTGCCCATTAAGTGAAACCTCTCTATGTTAATAATGTGTCGGTCCTCTACTCGTAGAAGGAGTGGTACCCCCATGTGATACTAGGGATTGTATCCTCAACATGAAGAGTGGAACCCTCTATCATAAAAGGGAGTGGGTCTTATATACATCGAGTAGTTCCCCATGTATTTTATTTGTGTGGATCCTCCAACCAATGAGTAGCACTACCCTATCATACCAGTGTGATTTTCCTCTCTCTATTTACTATGTAGTACCCCCTATTGTACTCAGTTGTGGGTCTCATGCATGTTTAATAGAACCCCCATGATAAACTATGTTGTATGAACTCTATATTAGATTTTTCCCTCTCTAGATATGGATATTATTATTGATTTGTGGGTCCTCCACATCGTTTTCATGTGGATCCACTTGATGATGGGAATTAAGGGTTGCCCATTTGGAGATAGAGGTATACTTGTCAATATTAGCTAGGATATAGAGATGAAGATTTATTTTCTCTCCCATTTGGGTTTCTATTTTTGAGTGTGCATATATATATATATATCATTGGTTTTTCGATATCCCTCTTGTTGTGCATTGACATGAACTCTGGATGTTTCATTCTATCTCTCTAATCATGGTTTTTGTGGAATCTTACTCGGTACGTATATGCGCAGCCATACATGGGATTTTTCTATATGTATTTTGTATTATGTTTATGAAAGTCATGTTGGTAGTGATATCGGTTTACAATAATGGTATTATCGGTGCAATGGTGACATTCTGTGGTTAGAATTGGTGATCATGAGCATGTCTCTCTCTTCATATTTATTATTTCCAATTATAGTTGGGTTTGGACTTCCTTCCCTGTTGGCCATGAATTTTACCCCCATAACCATTGTATATTTCATTTATATTTATTTGTGTTTCAGATAGGTTTATACATTAATTGTTTACCATGGATGTTACTATATTCAATTATTCCTTCTAATTTTTTTCATGGGGATGTTTGGGTGTGTGTGTGTGTGTGTGTGTACATGTACATCAGGTAAAGGCATCCCATTTTTGTTGTAATTTTTTTTCCCTAGTAGCTGGCCCCTGGCCTATTGGAGGTGGGATTGGGGTTGTCACACTAGGCTTATCACCAGCTTGGTGGGCCCCAATGGATTAGGTAGTCACATTATATCCCTTAAAATATTTTTTTAATGAATGGTATTATATGATTTCTTTCACAGTAACTTGATTCAATTTTCTACAATTAGTATACTATTCTTATCTGTTCTCACTCTCACATGGATTAGTTCATTCTTTTTTATTCTAAACAGTTGAAATACTTGACTTTTTGGTTGAATGGGGATAACTTACTGAATGTTTGAAATGGGGTAGAAGATTCATTCCCCAAGAAACATTTCAATTTATTTTTTCACGAACTCTATATTGGATGGTTTTAGTCTCATTTTGGATATTTTATATGGTTTGAAATTGTCTTCCAATAGGATTTCATGTATAAACATCCTCATACTATTCTTGTTTATGTTACATATACTGCATCTTATGACCTTGACATTATCTCTTAAAATATTTACAAATATAATTTTTTGATCAGGGGAAATGTTCCTAGAAATTATAATGGGTAACAAGTTATTTTCCCATTTTAAACACATAAATTAAATGTGGTGGTAGTGGTTAAAATGTAAAAAATGTAGTAAAAATTTCATATGATAATTACATAGGCTCACATACATAATCCACTTTCAGTTTTTTTGGAAATTGAATTATGATATTATTCATTAATTGAAAATAACAAATCCACCCCATCAAATAAATCCGAGTCTACCTCATTGTTAGGTTCAAATACAGTAATATAAGGTTGATCATATTCATATCACATAGAATCCTTGAATCTCAATTTTTTTATCCATATTCATATTCACTTTTAGTGGGCCAGTTTCTCCATGTGATGTTGGATCCTCAGTGCGTTTATGAATGAAATGTAAATGTTCTTCTTTTTTAAACTTCACTGATTCAATAATATTAAATTGTATTATATTATTTCTATATTCTATTGGAACATTATCATACATGAAAATTATTACGATATTATATATATTTTGAAATGGATTGACTAGGTTGATTCGTGATTTTGAAAGTGTTATATCATCTACCCTTTGAGTTAATTGAAAGTATCTAGAAAGATTATGTTTTGCACCCACACCAACATATCATCCATAACACCTCCTAGGAATATAATAGCTCTGTTTTATAGCAGAAATTTAACAAAATACTGAGCTCCATAATCAATAAATATGAGAACATTGAATAATGTAAATAGATTAATTTAATATCCTAAATCACAAAAAAAAACATTCTTCAATGGAAAGTATCTAATAGTATAGATAATGTAAAATAACTATATATCATGAATTTTGTGGGTAATTGGGGTGTTATTAGAGATTTCATGTTTCTTCACAAGCTTACTTTGTGATTCCCATGGATCCTCCTTTTAATTGATTATAAATAATTTTTGAACACAATACATTAATAAATATATTTGAGGGATTCAAGAAAATGTATGTATATTTCAACATTCTTGAATGTGTCAAAAATTAATTATTGAATCCCTAGATGAAAAATTTTATTAGATTGAATCATTATTAAGGGAAAGGGTATTGGGGATTTTTCTTATCCTTTGATGGTTTCTCAAGTTCAACTTATTTTTTTCCATAGCCTATTTAGAAATATATTTCCTATCCCCTTATTTTATAAACATTGTTTTTTCTAATTGTGGATATAGATAAGGTTGAATTTAATACACAATACTAGTTGTTACCATACTCAAATTTTACTTAGTATTGGATAATGTTTTAGGGGGTGATTTCCTAATATTTCATACCACCATTTATGAATGATTAACTTACTGGGTTTTCAATTCATTCAACTCTATTTCTATTTCCTATAAGTTAGGATCTTGTGGGTGAATTATTTTTACTTTCGAAATAGAGTTAGGATATCTCTGCGATCTAATTTATTTAAATAGTGACTATTGGAATGTATATTGGTGTCCTTATTTAAATGTCCATTGAAATTATATAGTGTGATGAAAGTTTTATGGGAATATAGTATAGTCCTTGATGTGGGGATTTCTAAATTAATAAAATATTTTTCAGTTCTGTCAGCTTTCTCTGTTGTCCATATCTTTTTTAAATGGTCTTTTATGATAGGCAATGACACAACTCTCAGTATCCTACACTTGATAAAAGTTTCCAATGAAATATTCTTGAGAAGATTAAAGAACAAAAATCTTAACTAGTTTTGGTTGGTTATTATATTAGTCATGATATATTTTCCTTATCTATAACTACCCTTTCATGTCATTCATTAACATTAAATCGTTTTTTTAATGCATAATATATTACCCAAATAGACACCCATGTACCATACTAGTTTAGTGCCTTTGGAAACAAAGAAACACGAACAATGGTACATAAGTGAGGAACATTATCTCTAAATAGGTTCTTCATGACTATCACCCTTCTTAGAGACATCCTAAATAATACATTTCCTCTTAAACAGGGTAAAGGACACTTAAAATATGGTGATAATAAATACACAGTAAGGGTAACCAGAAGATATATGTAAGCATAAACTTGATAATAACTGTATGAGATTGTGATCATGATATTAGAAGATAACACCCTATATAAAAAAGAACATATATATGAATCATGTCATAAATATGGGATGTTCATAAGACATGAACCATAAAGGAATCAAAATCATAATCCATGATTGCAGAACATATGAATTAAGAAATATAATAATGGAAGACAAATAAGTATATAATATTATTTCCATAGTAGTCACAATATTGCTTCTAGGTCCATCTTATTAGTATGGATTCACTCCTCATACCATCAGGGTAGTCATGGTTCACTCCCATGACCATAGTAGTAGACATGGTTCACTCAGATTACCATTTTTGTGGATAGAGTCTTTTACTGAACCGAGACCACTCATCATTCCAACCATTTCAATGACATGAGATATTACTATTTTTCCAATGCATTGGAGGTAGATATAAGTCCCACCCATATCATAATTAAATAAAACATGAATTTTTTGTATGATCATAAAAATAATTTCATAACTTATGAAATTAAATTTGTATCATAAACAAGTAATAATATCATAACCTATGGAAAGAGATAGGTTTGATAAACATTTCATCAAATCATAACTCATGAAAAGAATCAGGTTTCGTAAGCCTATATCATGTGAAAGAGAAACATGGTTCATAAACATATAACCCAAAAAATATAAATAGGTTTCATAAATGTAATTATATCAAAATATAAACCACTTCGAATAATAATATGAATTGATCCATTGGATTATTTCCCAAAAAAGGAACGAGTAACACTAATAGAAGTCATCTTAGATGGAAAATATTTTGTAAAGATCTTTTTAACAACATTTCTTGAGGAAAATACACTTTCTAAATTAATATGAATTAAAAATGTTAATCATTTTGAAAAAAATATTCTTTTAAATAATAAAATGGAATCATCAATTATTTTGAAAACATTATTACTTAATAACATAGAAAATAATCTTGAATACATTTTGAAACCCATTTATTTGAAAACGAAGGTTGAATTTATTTTTGAAATCCATTTCCATGAAAATAATTTCAAACATATAAATATGATTTGAAATAAATAAAAAACATTAAATCTTTTTTCCGTGAATTTTCATCTAAATATCATTTAAGAAAAAAAATTTGAAATTTGTTTTGAAAAAAATGCAAATATGTATATTTCCTATTGAAAACAGAAATTAGATAAGATTTTATTAAAAAAAATTCGAAGTTATTTTAAGTACCGAAGTGTGTAAAATGATTCTAATACATGAAGAAATTTTATATAACCAGAGGATAATAAAATTAATTTTCTATCTTCAAATATGGAACATAAGATTACATTAATAGAATAATAAACATAAATAATACAGATAAATGATGAGATTGTTGCAGTAAACTCCTACAACATGGTAACATTGAATCGTAATCCCCATGTAAGGAATTTAAATCACAAAAATATTAAAATATAACTAAAAGAAGGAGATTCATGATATCACATTTCAAATGGTATTATACAGACCTCATGAAATAATTTAGGTTTATAACAAAGCATGTGTCTCTTGGAAGGAAAATTGAGACAAAAATACATTACCGGTTTAGTAACTTTTGAAACATAAAACCCATGAATGAAATATCATGAAATGGGTTTGTAAATAACTATAAATTTTAGGATAGTAATAATATCATTTTTTGATGGTTGGTATATACACCACAAAAAATAAATGAGGGGTGAATAAGGTATAAACCCCACAAAAATGAAAAGGAGATGAGAAAACTCGTTACCTTATGTGTTGGCTATTGTCATACTTATAAGAACATACTTTATAATAAATTGAATTTTTTAATAAATTTAATAAATATATATATATTATTATATCTAACACCATATTTTATTTCATTATTGATTTATATTACTCCTTTAGTCACAATTTGATGTTAATTTTATAATTTTGGTAATATCCACTTTGTGTTTCATACATGTTTTGACTTATTGTTCATAGTCCACAAAAAAAGATCATGAATTAATTATTTAATAAATTAAAAACATGATTAATTTGTATTTATATAATCATTATATATGTATTGATAATAATATATAACATACATAAGTATTAAATAGAATACAATGTTCCTTGAGATGTTAGGTCACACATAAGAATAAACACTGTTTTTGTTTTATTATCATATTGAATGAAATAAAGTAAATGAAATATATTTATATATATTTATATTATATTTTTAAATTATAATTATTATATAATATATATCATATATTTTCACTAAAACCATGATTAAAAAATTCCAAGTAAAGATCAAATGAATCACATCAGTTTTGAGGAGGCGTTACTCCACATGTCCAAAAACGGAGTTAATATATTTAAAAAATAGAAGGAATAATGTTTGGTTTTATATAATAAATTATAAAGTGTAAATACATCATAAATGTCATATATAAAAATCAAAAACATTTTTTCCATCAAAATTCCCAACCATGATAGGTATTAATGTATAAAATGAGCAACATCATTTTTGTGAGGTCGTAGTTCACCGTACAAAAAAATGGTATGTTCATTATCCATTAGATGAAAGTGTGTGTAGGTGTATATAGAACCGAAATAATAAAAATATTTTTGTATATTGAGGATACTGAATTATTATATATTCATGGTATGAGAATATATATGTTGGTGTATAATTAAAATAAATAAATGTGTTTGAGGAATGATGTTACCTATTCTTTGGGAAACTCCTCTTAGTTTTCACCAAAGGAATTCCTTGGTAGTATTTCATCAAAAAGGGAGGCTTCTAGGTGAATGGGAGTTATTTTGGAGGATATTTGGGCATTAGGTGGATGATACAATTTGTCTCGGTAAGTATACTGAAGTGATGGGGTTGGTTCCCTTTTACAGAGGAGGAGGACTGGCATTCTTGTAAATATTAAAATGTAAACAGTATTAAGAGGTCTCCTTGGACATCATGGGAAACCAATAATTGGTATAATTTCATAAAAGGGTAGGAATGGTATAAATATATTAATCCCATAGCTTTTTGACATGAATATATTTACCTGGCCTCTTAAGATTAAGGTCTAACCATTTGTTAAACTAATATTTCTATTATTCACTATAATTAATTTAACTCAAATTCTATAATATTTTTGGTCAAAAAATAAATAGAAAAAATAAGAAATAAAGAAATTATTCTTATTCAAAATTTGGAATAAATGTTTCCATGTTTCAATCACTAAAATGATAGAAATTAAATTATTATTAATCACACAGATGTTTCATGACCATATGTTTTGTGTGAGAATGTTTAAATGTTTGAAATGTTTTTATATCCAATTTAATTGAGAAACTGCATAGAATGAAATAAATTTTATTAATTTATGTACAATTAATCTACTTATACTTTAAAAACAAATTTATATATAATTTAACTACATAAATAACTTAGACGAAAATGTCGTTTTTAATTAAAATTCCTTATTTTTCACTTTTCATTCTAAAAATGATGTTTTACAAAAAAAATCCAAAAAATTACCACCAAGATAATTTATTTACACTCTAAAGTTAAAAATTAATTTTATTTTTTCAAATTTAATTTCTATATTTTTCTAACATTTATTTTATTATTTTTCAAAGATGGACAAAAAACTTATTTCGTTTGGGAAAAATAGTATTCTCAAACATATAAATACTTTACCAAACATTTACTATTTTATTATAAACATGTTCATTTATATAAAACCATAATATTTAAATGTTAGTTATAAGTATTCATAGTACTGATTTTAATTGATATGTTTTAAATACATAGTTTAAATAATTTTTATAATAAAATATTGCATCATAGAAAAAAAGTATTCCATGTAATACAAACCAAGTCATTTTTGTGAGTAGAAAATGATTTTCATGATGTAGAGTATAAATTAATACATCAATGGAAATTAATTCGTATTGGAAAATGGTTCATAAAAACACAGGTTGTTATATTCTGACCCCACATTAAAATGATTTCCTCTATAAAGATTCATCATTTTGATACAAAACATTACTATACTTATACCTCAATGTATCCTAATGATCCCATGTAGCTTCTTCTAATTCATAGTTTCTCCACCAAACATTGACTAGGTGAGAGGCCCAGTTTCATATAACTTTCTCTATACAATCTATATTTTCAATTGTTTATTCCTCATAAAAAGGATTTTACTTCAACGGTATGGCATGTGAGTTCAGAACATGTAAAGGGACAAGTTTTTAATTCCTTAAAAGAGATATATAGAACACATAATGGTCTTGAAAGAGAGTTTTATAAATGGAAAATAGATAGGCTACCACACCCATAAGATAACGAATTCCAATGGTATTGATATACCTAGGGATTAGTTTCACATTCTCCCTAAATCTCATAAACTTCTTCCACGTAAATCATTGAAGAAAAAACTTCTCTTCAACCTCAAATTCTAGATCAAAAAATGGTTAACAACATATATTTTCATCCAACTATGATATTAATTTATATGATGCTATGTTTCTCTAATCTTCTTTTCCATTTCATTAGTTATCTCAGCTCCCAATATCATTTATTCTCTAACTTCATCCCAAAACATTGGATCTTAAACTTTCTTCACATATTGGGCTTCAATTAGAGAAATTTGAATGCTCGATTGAAAGATATTGTTGTAGGAAAACAATAATAGAGGATGGTGTTGATACCAAAAAACATTTGAAATCTATAAATCAAGATCCCAACATATTCTCTAGGGTTTTAATTATTCATTTAGATAGACTAACCATTTAAGGATGACACGAAAAGATAAAACACAATTTTTTATCAAGTTCATCCTGAAGACTATGCTATAACATTGTGATAATACATGGATACCAATCATATACAATAGTGAGTGGTACTCCATGATTCCTTGAAACTTTCTTAATTCATATCCTAGAAAGCTAATCTAGATATAATTCTTCTCTAATTGCAATGATGTGTGCTTACTTAGTAAGGAGATCAACTACCACCCATATAGTATTAAACCATCTAGAGGATTTATAGGTTCCAATGAAAAAAGCCCAAGTGATTTTATCCCATTTAGATTTCTATATGTGTAATGGTTGCAACATCCCCAAAGACATTTTTATTTCACCATTAACATAATGGTATACCAATCCCCAAGATACAAATTTTTTTATATCACTCTTCATTACACACAACTAGAAGTATTCATTAATGTTTCTATATATATTCAATCATGGAGGATGAATATAGATATATGAACTACACGCCTCTACTAATAGTTCCTTTCTCAAATCTACTTTTGAAGGAACCCAAAAACATTTCCTGAACCATATCATTCCATCATTATGAAGTTTAAACTCATGGACATTTCCATCACTATTTTTCAACACTATATCTTCTTTATGCACCACTTTAATATTCACTTGGATAAAGCATTGAACATTAAATTGAGAATGATAATATTTTCCACTTCCTTCATGATTTCAAGATCAAGCCTTTAAAAAATCCAGATAGATTGGATATTTTTTATCCTCATCATAGATAAGATATCATGATCCTTTCAACTCAATGTATCAGAAACCTTCTTCGATTTCCCGTGGTGGTAATTTATTAAGGAGTCTTAATTCTATATCAACTCTAACCATCTTCTCGAGAACATCCTTGAGTCCTTCAAAGAGAATATATATTTAATACATTTTATTACTGTTATATATATCACACTTTTACCCCTCATGATAATTCCTCCATATATTTGATGATAAAATTTTCACTGCTAACACCAAATCATGAGTTGAGTAAGTTTTCTCATTAACCATCATAATTTTGGGGCATAGGATTTAACCATTTTCTTCGGCATATAAAATCACATACCAATACCTTCTTAGATTCATAACTATAGATTATAAAAAATTCGTCACAACAGGTTAAATTAATCAAAAGTTCACTTAAAAATTATCTTTAGTTTATTAAAATGCATACGTCTAGAGGAGCGTGGAACCCTTCTGAGGAAACCTAGTCAATGTATTAGATAGTATTCAGAAATACTCCTCAATGATTCGATAATATCATGACTAACTAAGAAAACAATGGATCCAAAATTTCGGTGACTGGTCTAGATTGGAATTCAACAACATCTATCATTAATGGATATAATACTACACTATATCTTTATATTATATAACCAAAAAATGAATCCTCTTATACATATAACTCAAACTATGTGATTTATTTCATACAGTTTCTCCATGGGGTCGTCAGTAAAATTATCATGTGGTCATAATTATCTTCCGTTCTCTTGGAATAGATAAGAATATATTCAATAAATACTACAAAAATGATTGAGTTAATCTATAAATAGTATATTAATCAAATAAATGAATATATAATGGGTATTAGTAAGACTAAATTGAAACAATATATATTCATAGTTTCTATACCTTATACATTTTGTCGTCTTTGTTACATCCTCCTTATTTACCCACAATTGTTGATATGAAGAATGATGTTCAATCATAGAAAATTATGTTTCTCCCCATAGATTTCAAACACATCAATATTATATGAAAGAGAATATGTGAGCTTGATTGTGATCTTGTTCAACTCCAAATATTGAATGTGGAGTTTCATTGATCCATCATTCTTTTTCAAAAAAAGAAAAGGTGCACCCCAAGTTGACACACATTGATGAATGAATACAATAAAAATGATTTCTAGGAGTTTAATCACATATTTTTACATCTAAACTAGGGAAATACTATTGGGAGTCATTGAAATTGTTGTGGATCCATGTAAGAGCTCCATCAAGAACTAAACAACACATTTTGGTGAAGGGCAAGTAAAATCTTCCAAAAATTCATCAAAAAAGTTACAAAAATAGGCATATCATCTATTTTAGTTTTCTCCCTAAACATTAGAGTTTAATGGACCATTTTAATTTAAATTAAGATCCATAGATTTGATATAATAATTAAATGAACTTAATATATATTGCCACATTGATAGAAGGTCATATGTTGTTTATAAATATAAATTATAACATACCTTCCTCCACAATTGATGAGTTATTTATCTAGATAAATACAATCAATGACTAAGATGACATGAATTTCATATAAAGATTGAATGAAAATATTTTCAGGAATCACATTACAAAAAATATGAAACAAGGAGAAAACATAGACTTGAGGATTAATCATGATACCATTATATGTTTTCACTACTAATTCCACTTATAATCGTTTTGGTGGAATCTTAATACCCTTAGAATATTCTTTATATATGTAAGAGTGGGTAGATACATAATTATATAGTACATTAGAAGTTCTAAAGTGGATTTTAAGTATACCTTTCACCATATTATTGACTCTCCATTCATCAAAAATCGTGATGTCATAATATTTCCCCTTCTACCTTGGTTTAGGAGGTTTCTATCACTAATAATCATCACCAACCCTCATGTTTGGGGAGTGGTTATCATAATTCACAATCTCTTCAAACATGTATCCCTGATGTAGTGGTGGTGCATTCTATTTATTTTTTTATCCATTCAAAGATTTTAACTGACTTCTTACCATTACATCATTAGTCATATTTTTTCCATTTATTTCCACACTTGATACATTTATTATACCCTATAATAGAATTTCCTCCATTCTTCGTGCTGCACTTAGAGTATAAGAGAAATTTAGTATTCTTCTCTTCATGGTTTTTATATTTCCCATTTAACACCATTTTTCTATTTTTTTTCAAAACCATGGGATTTTTATGTAACTCCAACCTCCAATTCAACATTGATTAAGAAATGCACAATATCTTGTACCTATTATTTTCTTTTATGGATACCACCATTTTATGACTTGGATTTATGAAATTGAAGAACTTACCAACCTTAATTAAATGTTTTATGATAATTCCATAAGAATACCTCAAAAGGATTTTGAAATTTGCCTCATAGGCACAATGAAAGAAACTCTCTCATGCAATTAATGATGATAACAAAGAGCACAGATACCCAAGAAGGAAAGGCAGTGAAGAACGACGGTGAAGCTGAGCTCTATATTGTTTTTCTGTCATCTGGAAGTCTTCCATCGACTTCCATTGGTTCTAGATGTCCTGTGTTATTTGGTCAATGGTTTAATTTTATAAAGGTTTTTTCAAACCCTTAGATTTTAGTGTATTTGTTTTTATATTCTTAAAAAATATAAAATGCCTAATTTATTTTGATGATGTATAATCATTTTCAATGGAAGGTTTCTCATCTATTTCAGGTCCTAAACATTCACATCATGTAAAGGGGAACACAAAGTGTAACTACTTTTAAATATATATTAACCTTTTTACTAATATTTTTATATTAATATTAATATTTTATCATTGATAAATCAGTATTAAATGACATGGGTATTAATGATTATTAATTAATGTAACTATAAACTATATATTTGTAGATATAATTATATTAAAATGAATATTCATTTGCATACGTACATGTATGTTTGTAAAACATGTACCTATATATATATATATTTATATTAAGACACGCACAAACACATTCGTACAATTATACAAGATAATAATCTTCACACATTCTTTCCTACATAAATTTAAATATATGTACATAAATATATATATATATATTATTCTATATTAATGTAATATAAATTCATATTAATAAAATTTTATACAAATATACATATATAAAATTTTGTTTCATTATAAGTATGCATGTTGAAACATACATACACATACATAAGTATACATACACATATACACATTAATTTGTGAATTTTGTTATATGAAATATATATAAATGTTAGTATATAATCATTATTCTATATAAGGAATATATATATATATATTAATAATGAATCTATATAAAATGTACATGCATAAATAATTTCATTATTTATTAATTTCACATGATCTCACACACATAAAAAAACATGGTAACATTAAGTATATACCTATAAAAACACATACAGATATATTAATAATGCACAAACATATTCTATTATTACTATAAAATGTAAATAATTTTTTCATTAATAGGAAATTAATTATTCTAATCTCCTATTAGGGAGTCATAGGACAATTTTCCTCTGGAAAAATACCTATGGTAGATTGAAAAGAAAAATATCATCTAAGAAATCTTATGTGGGAGATTCCCAGGAAAAATATATTATGGGATATTAAAAACACAGATCTCTTATGGGAGATTTGCATGAAAAATGTCATATGGGAGAGTTATATGACAAATATCCTTTGGAAATTCTCATGTGGGTGATTCACAATAAAAAACTCCTATGGGAAAAACATATGGTAGATTAGTAGGAAAAATATCATATGGGAAATTTCTTGTGAAATTCTTCTTTGGGAGATTTTCATTGTATGTATATATGTGTATATATGATTTCTTAAATATATGTATGTGTGCATGTGTTACATATAATTTTACATAATGTTATATATATATATATTTGTATAAAATTTTATTAATATGTATTCATGTACTTTTGTTAATATAGATCTATAAATGTTTATATATAAGTTCTTATATTTAAATATATATGTATGAAAGCATGTTTCTATAAAAAATCTAGATGAATGAATGTGTTTTTATACTTCACATACAGGTATCAATATTTTTAATTGTTTCTGTGTTGTTATATAATTTACTATCAAGTATGTATGTTTGTAAACACTCATTCCTTTTCATCATTTCATACACACACACATACATGTATATAAAATGTTGTAATATTTTTATATAATTAATACTATATATATAATAGTTCATATTAATAAAATATAAATAAAATATTATTATTATTATTCATATGTATAAACAAATGTAGAAACTCATTCATTTTTATAATCTTATATAAACATACAGATATGTATATATATATATAGTATGTTGTTATATTCATATATTCTAGTTATTATATATATAATATTTTTAATTGATAAAATATTCATAAAATATTATATCTATATGTATTTATAAGGATAAATAATTTTAACACTCACTTATTTCTATCTCTCTCTCTATATATATATATATATATTATGTAGTTATATTGATACAAAAAATAATATGAATTTCGAATACAATATTTGGATTGTTTTTTTCTAATGAATTAACATTGTATATATGTACTTATGTATGAATAAAATATCTATATATATATATATTTAATTTTTTCATATATGTATATGATAAAAGAAAATTTAAATATTTTTATCTATATATAGCTATAAAAACATAATTAGTATAAATAGTGTATACAAAAAAATACATAAATAATGTATACTATAAAATATATCTTTTTTGTATAATTATAAATTTGTTTATAAACACACATTTTTATGTGACATATGAATGTAATTCATAATATTGTTATATTAATTTAATATTATAAATAATTATATTAAAAAATACCTATATATATGCATGCAATCATGAACATAAATATAGTTGTATGTAGATATGTATATGTTTATTTTTAAATATTTATAGTAATATATATATATATAACCATACTATTATAGGTGTATATATATGTACTTGTATACATTCTCGCACACAAATACTAATTAATATTTTTAAATATTTCTATCTATATTTTATTTTTCTACTGTCTTGAATTTATTAACAAATACATAATATGAATTAAAAAAATACATGTTAAATTTTCAGTTTCAGTCTATAATAATATCATAGAAATAATTTTCAAAATGAAAAATTAATTATGATATTATATTTATTTGTTATAATATAATGATAAAAATGGTATTTACATATTAAAATTTCAATATCATTTGAAAATATTATATTATAACAATATTTATAATAGAAAAAAAATATTGCATGGAGGATAGAGAATATAAATTGCATTTTGGTTCTGGTACATGGGGTGTGAGGGAAACATAGGTATGATAATATAATTACTAATTATACTTTAAAACATGATACATTATTGGTATTTTTTTATCTACATGTTGAAATCATAAAGGAAGAGACCGTCCTCTCTTTCATGTGGGAAATTGGGAGGATTCTAATCAACTTTTTAGAGGTATATTTGACTAATTAATCCAGAGAAGAAATAGAAAAAAATGAAATGTTTTTTATTTTTAATTTTTACGATAATAATTCATCTCCAACCATGGAGAAGGAGGAGTAAATTACGTTAATAAAATTATGTATTAAATAATGGGTCTGATCTTAAATTACTTTAAAATAAATTAATTTTTAATAAAAACAGTATATTCTCTACTCGAATATCATGTAATGGTATTATAAGGATTGTAAAATTTTCCTTTTAAAAATAAAAATTATTGAAACTGAAAAGTCATGAAAAAAATAATAACTCCACTATGGAATATGTTCTATTTAAACAAATTCATGATTTAAAAGATTTTACATTCTATTTAAATATTTTGGAGATAAATGCAACATATTATGGGTTGATATTCCATTTCAAAATAGGATGAGAAAGTTTGAAATCATAGAAGGAGTAAACTACACAAGTGGATATGATATTTAAATTTGTATAGTGAACATTATACCAAATATAAAATTTCAAAATTATCTTGATTTTATTGACAAGGAATGTCTGATGTGATCAACATAGTCTCTCGACTAAATATTAAGTAACTATCCTTCTAGAATAAATAATAATATTTTCATCTAATTATAAAAGATGAATAATAGGATAATTTTATATCATGGTGAATTTGAAATATAATGAATTTGTAATGTTAAATTTTTTACATTAAATATTACTATACATATAAAAATTATGAATATTAATAGTAGTAATAGTGGAGTTCTAGTAACAATTGAAAATCAACTATATTTGTGATCAAACAAGTTGGTATTATATCATTCCCAGTAAAAGTAATGTTACTTTTTTTCAGTAACACTACTATGCAGTACTAGACAATTATGGTAGATCTTAGAAAAATTTGGATATTTATTTCTAGAATATGATTCTTTAATTAATCACTTTATATTTCCACAATAATAATGTTATAAATATTGAAAATTCATATGAATTGAAAGGGATTCCATTTAACAAGAACTATATTTTAAAAATTTAAAAATATTCATTTTATACTTTTTTAATGATCATTATAATATACATTTGATAAAAAAAAATTGCATTTAAATTACAAACATTATAAACCCTAGGTCTTGGGTAAAAAAATGATTAAAATGACATCGATTATGATCTTAATTGTCTTGTACGGTATGATATTAAAATTTTTATATAAATAAAACCACAAAGAAATTTTTTTAATTTTTACCATATATATAAAATAGAAATAATTCATACATAAAATCACATTAATAGTGTAAAAACCCCATTCATAAAATCATATAAACAATAGATAAATACTCCCTTGGTTTAGGAATAGCATTCCTTGAAAGAAATATTTTTTTCATTATCCAATACTTTCATGTTTTAAAAAATAAATTGAGAATGGAGATAAAATGGAATATTATATTTAGATGATCCAAACACATCAATTTAATATCTCACATCATTGAACTAGATTATTTATTATAACTCATAATAAATTACACAATTAAAACCTATAGGTTTAGTGACTTTGGTGAATAAATACATAATTGAATTATTTTAAAAATTTGTGTAAATTATTCCTATAATTTAATCACACATAATCCCTATATAAAAATATCATATGTTAAATATTTATTTATAAACTAGGAAAAGTGTGAGTGCAGATTCGTATTATGGATTATAACATGATGGAAATTAATAGGAAAAATTAAGATCATAAGTGAGTATCAGAAGAGTATGTGGGTATGATAACATAATCAAGGTACATCAACATAATATAAGGGAACCATACATAATATAATGTAAATAAATAAACATAAAAAAAACCATAACCTAATTAATTTGGTATGAATCCAAAAAAAATCAGAGAAAGGTTGTATATACATAAGAATATAAATACATATCATTATGCCAAGGATCATTTCCAAGACCATCATCACATACTGGGTATAATTTCACATAACATAGTAGACTATGAACATATCTCATGTTATATGACATAAAATTTCCTGAGATATAATTATTACCCAATTAATTTTAATTCTATATAATTTTTGGTCTCACCCTTAATAACATGATAAAATATAAATATGTGTTCCACAAGAACATGAAAAAATTCACAAATTCCATATAGCATGATAAACTCCTAAGAATGAGAAAGGTTTCATCAAAATTTCTATAAGAAATATAAATAATAAATCTATATAAAGAAATTGGATGGGTCCATTGAATAATATAACCAAAGAAATATGATATAAATAAAAGGATATCACTATCTAGGGGAAACGTTTTAGTGGGTGATCAAAAAAGATAGACAAAAATAATACTCTTTATTTTAACATTTTTCTTTAAAATAACATATAATGAATAAATTTTTTAATAGTGTAAGCAGAAAGGTGATAAAAAAATTATACGGTCATTTAATAAGAAAATATAAAATGGAACCTATGAAATTAATTTAAAAGGAACCCATAAAATAAATAACCTGAGCAGAAAATTTAAAAGAAGAGAGTTAAAAAGAATCCTCTTACACTTTTCATGTAATTAAAACTTAATAGAAAGTGACATTATGAAATCATATAAGTAGATATAAGCATATTTATAAAATAATATGAAATTTATTGAAATTTATTCTATATATCCCTGATTGAAAAAAATTTATAAAGAATGTTTCACTTACGAACACCATTCCTGGAGAATTATAAATCAATGAGAGGGGAAATGGTAAAAATACATGTAATCCTAAAAATGTATGGAAAATAAAATAAGTGCTGATTTAGAGATAAATTATATTCAAAATTCCTAATCAAAATTTTGATATATGTAATCTCAATTTTGAAGAGTGATTGGAAGAGAAACTCTTACATCTTTGTAAATTTTTGAATCAAATGATAATGAAAGAGATAACATGATATGGAATTATAAATATTATGATAAATGATACTATAACTTTTGGACCCATTAAATTGTATTCAAGGGTGTTTAGAGTCCTCACGAGGGAGTTTGGGGTTGTTTTAGAGGATTTATAGGATTTATAGGATTTATGGACATTTATAGGGAAACCATTCCAGGTGTTGCTTTGCTGGTGTCAATAATGACCTTTATTATGTTTCCTATGAATTTTGGTTGTCATTTTTGGTTCTCTATTGTTTTCTATATAGTTTCATTCTGTTGGGGAATACCATGGAGAGTGAAATCTCCTAGGTGGTTAGTTCGGTAGGCACTTCAGATAGGTAGGTCACATATTTGAAATAGGGACACTTGAAATTCTCATGGTGGAGGTTGTTTTTTCCAGTGACTTTACCAATGGCAAATAAAAATCTCAGGTACAACCATATAGGTATTTGTGGTGTTGATTGAAGGACAATGGACTTAGTCTTGAGGATACCATGGCTAGGGTTGTGAGAATTTCAATGTGTGTAATGATTGTTATTTACCCTATGATAAATGGGGATTCAACCATTCTCTGTTATTTGGTATGGTGGCATGAGAGGATCAGGTGAGGTGGAGTGACCGAGTGAGGATAAAAATGTAGAGCACTAACTTTACACAAAAACTAACATGGTGTGGTGAGAGTAAATGGCTAGGATTCATTCCCCACACCATGGTGAGAGGTTATAGAGGTCTCATAAGTGACTAAAACAACATGCACCATGTTGTGGTTAACATAATGGTGTTGTTCAATAATGTTTGATTTTTTAATGGAACGTGATCCTCATGTGTTTAATGAAACAAAATTGGATCATCAATTGACTGGGGGAATGGGAATAGTGTGTTTAATTATTTTTAGTTGAGTAATTTTGTAATTTCTATATTAATATAATTTTATGTGTCCCTTAGATAGATTATACATCCCTTCACTCGATCCTAGAGAAAAAGTAGTCCTCTTACTGGTCTCTAGTTGTCTCGTTAATAGCCTAAACACATTGTATTTGTAGATAAAATTCTAGATTCTCAGTTACTCTCATTCATTGAATTCTCTTAATTTTCTATTTTTTTAAGATATTTATTATGGTTTATTTTCCCTATTTTTGGTATATATTCAAGAATTTATTGATTATGGGATGTTGTGTTTAGGTTTAGGTCACATCACATTGAAGATGGTGGTGGTTTATTTCTTTGTTCCACTCCTTTCAAGTGGTTATTCCTTGAAGTTTCATATCAATGTTTGGGATCCAAGATCTCTATCCATTAATATGGGATTCATTAAATTTAGAATTCATGTTCTACCTTTGGTTGGATCGTATGAATATACATAATTAGATAATCAACTGAATAAAGGTAAATTTAAGGGATATGTGAGTTATCACATGTGCCTTATTAGATTTATGTTATTTCTATTATGTGATTGTAGGTTAATTATTGTTTTATTTTTAATTGAATTGTTTCTATCATAAGTGTTGTGTTTCCTAAATAATGATATTTTAAATCACAATTCATAAAAAAGGATGAGAACATAAATCTGGCAACGAAACATTTTTATGTAAATATATGAATTCCATGATATTACCCATATTAGTGATGTTGAAATGTTATGAATTCACAATCTTGATGATAAATTATTTAATGACTAGGTTATGTGGACCTAGATATGCCCAATTTTTTTTACTAAAATCTTTTTTAGTAACATGGATTTTATGTGTGATTGTGTAACTATTTAGTTTTCATGTTAATTTGAAATGTTTTGGGGAAGTGGGACAATATTTTGTATAGCATGGTTTATGTTATGGGACAATTTATGGTTGTTGGGAGGTGGTTTTTTGGAATGATTACATGGAATTTGTGATGGATTGGTCATGGTATGCGACATGGTTATGGGGAGGTTGTTAGGCAGTTGTGTTGTGTTGTGTGTTTACAACATCTTAGTGGTCATAAAATATATTAAAATTGTAGACTTCAGCTAGAAATGAATTATAAATTAGTTTATTAGTGAGTAATATTCCTACAATGGATGGGTAATGACTATGAATCTGTTTGAATAGTTTCTTGAGAATGGTTTTTTCATTAAATTTGGAAATGGATGGTGTAATGAGAATACTATTTATGGAAAATAATGATTATGATACTTGGTAACAAAGTTGGTAATGGAATTATAAAAAAAATTCATGTGGTTGTTTTTCTCGGTAAGTGGGTCCAGTTCGGTGGTTTGGTGGTGAAAGTGATTGTTGATGTTTGGGGTGGTGATATGCAGGATATAGTGGACTATAAGTGTTTGTATGTGTGAACCCACATGATAATCTTTGTGTGAATATTATAATGTTTTTTTTCATTTTGATATTAACCTCACCCAATTTGAGTATTTCATACCAACATCAAAATGGTTGGTGGTGTTTTCCGTAACATCTAGAGTAGAAAGGAGTGGATGGATGGCTTCCCCCTCTTCCCCACTCCCCCTTTGGGAGTGGTATCAAGTGATGGTACCCATTTTGTGGCACATGCAAATTTGCAGTGGCATAGTTTGTGGTGATGCCCAGTAATAAGGAGACATGATATGTGTTGTGGTCATGTATGGTTGGAAGATGTCACAATGTTGATTTTATTCATGTTCGTTATACCTTGTCTCCCTTTTGATGAGGTTGTGACTGGATACGTGACATTCATATGAAATGATACTTGAGATTATTTATTGATTCTATTATGAGATTCCTAACCAGTTAAGAGGTTGGGACCGGTAGGGTTGTGGTTTGACCCACATCAGAATTTACTATGATATTTGATAATGGATATAGAAGGGATGTGTACACATTATGATTGATAATGGGGCATGATTGAAAAAATATAGTGCAGAACTAGTTGTGTGGAAACATGAAATATCTTCCTCTTAGTATTATTTTAATGATATTCACTACTTGGAATGAAATACTTTGTGAGATTGTGGGACTAGGGATTATTAAGTGCTCATTGGTTTTACTATTTATTCGTCATGGAATTAGTTTTCAACTTCTATATCGATAAAAGTGATATTTTGTGTCATCCTACAAAGTATACATGTTATTCTCACCCATATATATAAAAATATCTTTTAAATTTTTGTGTGGAGTACTTCAATGACAAAGGTGGGTGCTACAAGTATTGTGTATGGGATTATCGAGTTGTTATTTCCTTAGGTGTTTTACATGGAACTATTTTATTTTGGAGAATTATATTTGTATGAAATTTCAATACACATGGGTTGTTGTAGGATATTGGTTTATTTATATTTTGTGGTCTTTATTTGTGTTTGTTTCTTATAGTCCTAGGTTTTGAGGGTAATTCCATCTATATATCTGCATTTATACCATCAGAGCTAGCGGGATACCCAAAGCCAATTGGTGGTGGTCCTTGGGGGTCACTATCAACTTCATCATTGGACTAGGAGGGGTTCCCAGTAGGTGAAGTTCATGAACCATTAATTTTATGAAAATTATATAAAAAAATTCATCGGTAAGTATATACATAATATCCAATAAATTAAGCAATAAAAATGGAATATATCTCAATGTAAGGAAATTGAGATGAGAAAACCTTAACATTACTCTTCACTATCATAAATGCATTTCAACCCCCTATTTAATAAATATATCCTTTAGAATTAATTGTTTGAAAACATTATTGGTATCTATTTCAATTTATTTTCATCTTCATTTGTTAGTAGTTTTGATTGATTCATACTAGTACCAGTATGGTGATGTTGATTCTCATTCATTGATAATTTTTTGTGCCAAAAAATGTGCCCCAAGATAATTTGCTAAATTGAACCACTGTTTAGCATGGAATTCAATCCCCGAAGTCCCTAAAGGAATTATAATGGTCTACCTCATGAGGCTCCGTCATAGACCCCCCCCCCCGAGCACCATGAGCACATGAGGCACTGACATAACTCTTGTGAGTCTAGATACCTCTTTAACTGCACTAAGGTAGTTGATGAATGGATCCATGAGTCCAACAGAGTCACCCCCATTTTTCACAATCCATTTTCCATCAAGGTGCACCTTCGAGCATTGTGAGGCCCCATTTCTTATAAATAATCAGCTCATCCCACAGCAAAGGTATGGTTACCATGACCATTCATCTTCTAAGATTCCATTTCAAAAATATCATATGCACCCAAATCCAGTGGGAAAATGGATCACCAAAGGTACTTGAGCATACCGATCTAAAGCATAAATTGTTCCTTTATTCCCCTAAAAAAGGTAGGTATTCTATTATATGATGAAAAATTACCTTTGGGGAGGAAGGAGAACCAATGGGGTACTCAAGCCTTCATTGAGAATTAATCCTTTAGGAAGAAATCCTTAATTAAATGTCATCTCTATGACAAGTAGGGGTCACCCTATCTCATGAAGTCTTTTCCTTCACATGGCCCCTACTCTATATGAATAATCTGAGCTTTGTGAGGCCTCTCTCAATACGTCCCCTTGCTTTGTGAGACCCTCCTCTATGTGGCCCTTCCATGCTTGTTTGTAGTAACTTCTTAGTGCCTTTTAAAGTGTCTCATTTTATATTTCCCAAACACTTTCTTTTATTTATAGACCCACTAATGGCTCTTACATTTTAGTATATACATTCTAACATGGATCCCACTATTGACCTCTCCTACACACCATTGTCATCAAGAATGTTTTTCTTCCCTTCCCCATGGGTCGATGGTTTCTAGTTATGAAAGTCCAAAGGGTGGGAAGTGATTCCCCCCATCTGCACTACAAGACATAAAATTACCCAACACCTTCCTCCTTATAACATGGCGTTAAACTGTTGTCTCTCCCTATATAGTTCACATTGGGTGCCACACCTCAGGCATTTCCACAATCACTTTTCTCTATGAGAGTGAGATCTTACTCACATTCTATCAGATCCTCCTCACATGGAAAGTGATCCATCTAGGTTACTTTAACATGTAAGACTCACATCATCTCTTATGGCCCTATCTTTCACAAAATAAGTGATTGGTCTTTTGATTCCTCTTTTTTCTCAAACCGAGTATGAATCACATGGCGTTAGAGGTTTTTCGAAACCATGACACTCCCACCTCGCCGAACTATTTGAGTTTTGATCCTTGTCTTCTAAATAGGGTAAGTATGAAGCCTCCTTGTGGTTCAATCCCAACCAATTTAAAACATTGATTCTCCCCCATAGTGATGTTACCTTTTAATGTTTCATATTACCATTAAGATATTGAACCCCCAGATACACCATAATTGGGTGTCTTAATACATCATCTATTAACACATTTTTCATCACCTCAACCTCCTCCAAGTGAGATCACTACATTCACCTCACTTTATATTGGCCGCCCTAATTCATAAGCCTTAAATACATGCCCCATCTCCATGTGGCCCACATATTTAGGTGTCCCAGTCTAAAATCAACTATGTGGTATTCAATTCCCATCCCCTAAGATACATAGGAATCCTTTATGATGTTTAATACCATCATCCATTCCCATCCTGGTCTTTCCCTCAAGTCACCATGTCTTAGGAAGATCATTCCCCAATATGGATGTAACATTACCTTTGGGTTTTACCCAAGAATCTAACAATGTGTAATCCTTGATGCCATTTCATGAAAATTATGGGATTTTATTCCTAAACATTGGGATTTATATGAATACTCCATGATTGTCAAGCACATAATCCACTCTCATCGTAGTATTTTCCTTGAGTCACCATGTCTCGGGAGGATCATCCATCAATCTGAAGGATACAACTCCTTTGGCTTCCACCTGAGAAACTAACCATATGTAAGCCGCAATTTCATTTCCTAAACTATGTTTAATTTGATCCATATACTCTAAATATGGTAAATAGGAATCCTCATAATGGTTCAATCCCGTCATTCATTCCCATCCTGGTCTTTTACTGGAGTTATCTTGTCTCGAGAGGATCATTCCCCAATTCATATGTTACAATCCCATTGCGTTTCACCAAGGAAGATAACCAAGTGTAAGACATGATTCCATTTCTTGAACTATGTATAAATTTATTTCATGACAATAGGATATATAGTAATCATCTTCGATGTTCAATCCCAATACAACTCACACTTCATCCATTCTATCCATTCCATGTTATCACATTCCCCAAATTCATTCTGATTTTTAACCAGGAAACCACATCTCAGTGAAATCATATCTTCCATATCAGTTGTTGCTATGGATAAGACCAATTCACTCCATCATTTATCCTAGTGAAAATTTGGTTTCTAACAACGAACAATACTCACACTATCCACACTATCCAACCAAGAGAAATCTTCTTGTGATGGTTAGTCTTAGTGCATAAACCCTATATCACCCTTTCAAACTATGTGGGTTTTCATCCCTATATTCTAAATAGGGTATGTTGGAAGAATCCATGAGGTTAAATACCATCCAATGGTAAACCATGGTGTCCCCCTTATTTAGGTGAACCTCTTTGATCCACCCTCAATGATGTCTCGACCAGCATTCACTGTGTAAAATATTCCCTTTACGGGACACATCACCCAAGTTTGTTGTCAAGGGAACTCCCACACACCCATCTAGTAAGACTTGGTTCCACACTTGTAGGGAAGAAACCCTTCACAGTGTTAAACCTTACCTATAATGGGACACAACATCTTAGGTCCTCTCTCATTGGGAATTCTAATCCACCCATCTGGTGAACCTTCTCAGTGCTCCCTCAGAGAAATGTTCAACTTTGATATGCCTATATCAGGTATCCTAATTAAACTATCTTCAACTCTATAAGATTCTAAACACACAGCCTACATATTTTTAAACTTTAGATTCGATAGGAAATTCTTGGAAGAAATTATTTTCTAATAACGATATCTGAAATATGTCAACCACGAGGCTTACCTTTTGTTAAACATGAGATGCCTAGGAAAAACCCTGGAAGACATGCCTTTGGCATAACCATCCTTACAAGAAATTAATCTCATGACCTACCCCATGGTAAACTTGGGATGATTGAGAAAAATATTCAATGTAATTCATATGGAATAATATACCCTATGATAAATATGTGTTTCCTGAAGTTCCATGCCCTTGATAAGCCCTTCTATGAGGAACAATACATGTGTTCCAATTTCATGACATGCCACTGTATCCCAACATGACTACTCTTCTAACCAATGTTTGGTGCCCTGTCATGACCACTTTAATGTGTAGGTTAAGGCTGTTAAATTAATCAACATCCATAATGTGAGGTCTTTGGGAATGAGTTTCATAATCTATGAGTCAAATATATTTGGGAGAACCAGACTATTTGATGAATTCCGAGGAATCTATGGAAGGAGAAACATACATCGCATCATCCCATTTAGATCAAGGGGAAGATATCACAAAGAAAGTGATGAACTTCACCCACCTATAAAAGTCAATAATACGTGGTAAAATGCGTCTATCAGCTATCGACACACATCATGCTTGAGGAATTAGCGCGCGAAGGAGAACGTTGCACCAATGGAAAGCGTCGAAAACATAAATGGTGAACCCAATGTGAATCTCTTATACTAAATGTAGGGACTAGTATTGTTTGAATAATTATATTGATGGATAGGCCAGTATCTGGATCTATATATATGGTACCTGAGCCCACTAAGAAACTAGGGGGTCGAGCATGGAACTCACCAGCAATTTGGGCGGTTGAAAATTGAGCATTCCCATTTGTGGCATTAACAACAAATATCTTTATCTCTATCCTTGAAAATTTTGCTAATTCTAGTGAATTGGACATTGATTTCCTGGAATCATTACTGATAGATAAAACTTCATACATTGAATTCCCATGTTGTAGGATGCCACTCTCCTAGTTCCCATTAATGCATGGGAAAGAGATATTTTGAAGCGTCAATCCCACTGGACCCCACCTATGCCGAAAATTCCATGAATTAATCATTTTTTCCGCAATGCTGACCATATGAACATCTTAAATCATAAAATTGTGGTTTATGGACACCCTCATATGATGGTACAAGTGGTATGGGTCATTCCCACAAGGGATATGTCTTCCTAGGTCATTGAGGTTTCTACACCTCGCTGTCACCACCACCCCCAAGGGTTGTACTCAGAGCCTCTACTTTTGACACCCATTATCAACTAAATTGGGAGATTCTCCCCTGATTACTCCTTCAACTCAATCCCATATACCTATGAGGTATGGTATGCCTAAGAAATCAAAGTGAGGACCCCTACTTGGGATCTTCCATGGAGGGATCACACTAGGATGCATCAATTCCACCATCAATAGGTCCCTCAGGATGAGGAACAGGTGGTCCATTCTCCTCCCATGTGATCCCTGATCTGACTCACCAAACACCAACATCAGGACCAAGTAAAAAAGGTTTCCAATTAGGTGAAATATTATTCAATAGATCTGCTGTTACTATCCACTCCTGGTACACTCTCCCAAGTCCCTACAATTGAAGAGAAACGAGTCCATAAAGCTCGGTTGGGATCGAGCCCTAAACTGCCTCACAGAAGAGTTGGGTTGACTCTCTGTGTCATTGGAATCCCAAATAGCCATTAAAAAATAGTCCATAATGATGAGACTTTGAAAGAATTCACTTCCTGCATAGCCTCCATCCAGAGTGGAGGCCCTCTATACTCTTTTATCCCAACTTGTAGGACCTCCCCGTGTTCCGAGCAAAAACGAAGGTGGAGGTCCTCCCTACCGCTTTGATGATCTGAATGAAGGTCCTCCCTATGTTTATAGTTTCATATGCATTGGTCCACCCTATGTCTGTGACCAGTGACATGAAGTTCTTCCTCACATTGGCCCATGATCCAGTAGAAGTCATCCTCACTCTAGAGAAATCCAATGAAGTGTTTATCCTATCACCATCCATGACCAGAACAAAGGTCCTCCCCATGCTATCAGCAGTAAACATAGAGGTCCCCCCCTATGTTAATCTCAATCAGTGTGAAGGTCCTCCACACACCTTGACCCTCCAAACAGAAGTTCCTCAGTGCTCTACCGACAACTAACATGGAGGTCCTCCATATGTCCTCATTTACTATAAGATATGTTATCCCTAATATTTCTATGGTCAGATGTGTGATGGTCATCCTAGCAACACCCATTTCCCGAGTGAAGGTCCTCCCTAATCTAGAGACAACCGACATGGAGGCCCACCATATATCCCAAAAATGAAATTGGATGTCCTTAATTTGCACCCAGAATATTGTAAGGTGGTCCTCCACATATCCAATTTTTTACATGCCATGGTTCCCCTCACACCTCAGCTCACTAAAATGGTGATACTCTTATCATCATCATCAACCTGTAGCATTAAGGTACTCCTCATACTAAAAAGTTTTCCTACCATGACAAACAATCTCGGGGAATAAGGAAGAACAGTTTCGACAAAAGTAATTACTCCAGGAAGAACTGAGTTGTTGTGAATACCATTTTCTTCACTAATTCTGAAGCTGAATGAGTTTATGAGATGGATCCTTCCCCTAAAACATCTAATTCAGATTTTTGGGAAGGATCTTAGAGGGTTAATCTCATCATCCTAAATGTTTAGACACACGGAATCCCTGTATCCATTCAAAAATACATTCACATGAATGAATTTTTGGCACCCTTCTAATGTTTCTCAGTGTAGTCATCTTTTTCATCATAAGCTTCATGCTCCACTTATATAAGAGATCAAATAGAGTGTTTTTGGGACATGGTAGACTTTGAACACACAGTTAACCTATATATTAATACCCCGTCTATAAAACATAACGTTGTAGACAATGACCCATCCTATAAGGAAGCGATGAGACATTCCACACCAGCTCTAAAAGATGATTTGGCATGCTTTGATCAGTTGGCCCATTCAGAAATCTCTCCATCAGCCATTCCAATATAACAGCATCCCACATCTGTATTGATTATAACTTCTCAAGTAGTGCCAATCAGAGACTAGGGAAGATAATATCTGGGTTCTTCTTCTAAGGACGGAAGATTATGGGACACTCTCACCACCGACCAACTGTTAGAAATGTTTTGGCCAAATGTAGTTCCCCACATCAACATTTTAAAGACCCTCACTAAGGAAGATATTTTTGTCTTTCACCAAACCATCTGGGAAATGTATTTCCACCACTACAACCATCATTTATTCTACCCAAAGATTCATGAACACATTAAAAACAATGATCAACAGAACTGAATTATTGAGTTACAAGCACTTCCAGTGTCGTAGTATCCTGCATCTGCTGGTCATCACCAGATCCTTCAATGCTGATCCGACAAAAGCATCTCAATGCTCTACAGAATCATTGAATATGTGTCCCAAGATGTGTAGGTATATGGTTGGGTGTAGTACGTCATTATTCACTTTAGTATCATTAGGTAGTTACCATATTTACTAGAAGACATTAAGGAAACTTGATGTTTTGTCAGGGTGAATATATCTAAGGTCACACTATCCAAAATGGGGAGATTGTTTTAATGGTCGGTGATGAGGAACAACCATTTGGGGAAGCACTGTATCTCATTGATCCACCAGTTATTATCACTAACCATCAGAGGAAGACACTCAGCCTAGAAAAACCTTCTGCATCATTACCTATCAGTTGAAATCTCACCAAGGGTCAGGGACTACTCATGCTATCAAATACACCTGATATTGTGTAGATATTAGAGTATGATTTTTCCACTACTGATTTTTAATATCTGATTTCATATCAACACTAACTCATAAAAATATTATTACTGAGAAACATCTAGATTATTGTGATCCTTGACAGCACCATTATCTTCCTACAAAGGCTCTGTCTAGGTAGTCATAGGTCCTTATTAGATAGTTTCCCCCACTGAAGTCCAGTGATCACTCACCACTAAAAATAGAATAACCTATATCCTCTGGATAGTGGTCAGGAAATGAATTTTAGAATCTTCCCATGTATCATGGGAATCCACCTCAATATCTGGATTAGGCCATCATGCAAGCCTCTTCGAAATGCACTTTGTTGATTTCTCAATGAGCGACTAGAACATATTATTGTGTCGAAAATCCCTTTAATTCCCTAGTAGTCATGAATCCTCAGCATGATAAGAACCCCAACTAGGAAGAACTGATAGTTTCTATCACAGCTCAGCTAAAATTTTGAAAACACAAAACATGGTGATCCCACTAGATGAAAATCTTTATCGAGCATGGGTGGATGAAAAACGAGCACCCATGGAAATCATGAATCCAAACTTTTTCCCCTTCAATGGGATGGGAAAACCTATGAAACATCAATCGCACTTCATCTAATCATATGGACCCATGTTGGAGAACACCATAGTTGAATGGAGAAGAAATATTTGTTGTTCCCTTCAGATGATCGAAGGTCCTAAGTTAATCTGGTACAACCATTTACCATTCGGGTCCTTTTCCAACTGGGAAGACCTTAAAAAGTAGTTTCCCTCTCAATTCAGTTTCGAAACACACAATTTATGTATTTATGACCTCTTTAGGTGAAACAATATCCAGATGATCACATTACAAACATAATTTCTAGGTGAAAAGGCCCCACATACTAACTCAATACACCAATCCCTCAAGAGAATCATTTTATAATGTGCATGGGGAATGTAAAATACTAATTGGTCCCCAAACTCATCAATCAAGAAAAATTTGGTGGATTTTGGTATATTTCTAACAAGGATCAACTCCTAGATAAACCCTTGAAACAGGACAAAAACGAACATCCTTCATGACCTCTATCCACTACAACAAGAGTTTTTGAGATCGAGATTGATGCCACTCTGGAGCTAGGGGATCCAAAACCACTAGAGTTGTATCCAGTATAACCTCAAAAGGCACTCCCTTGTCATGGAAAAAAACCTCTGCATTCTAGGCCTCATCACCCTAATAATCATAGGGAACTACCATGGTAGGCTCCACCACCCAAAAGAGAGAATGTGTTTTGGTTTCCTTGTTCACAACAAACTCCTTCCTAGAATCTATCTTCCGGGGTTCCCCCTCTGGATAAACAAAACTAGACCTATTCTATCTCAGATACTAAGTATGCTAGTTATTTCCATAATTCTCTAGATTAATGAGTCCTGAAGATTCCAAAATGCAAAAAGAATCAAAAGGTTTACCTCACCAATCTCCCTGACTATTATCATTTCCACAAGTTACTTGGACATACCACTGGGTAGTATTATGTGTTGAAGGAATGGATTCATGTCCAGATAGAAAATGGTGTGATTAGGTTTTAGTGACCTCTCATCATAGGATATAGACATCGCTTTCAAGATAGACTTTGATTATGATGGTTTCCTAGGATGGAAATAGGTCTCTCACTGGAATTATTTCCTTGTTTTATTTAATTCAATCATTTTCTACTAAGATGCTTAAAATGAGATTCCATGATTATTTCCCCTCAATACATTGGTCAAATGATGAGGGTGAGAGAAAAAATTACCAAGATCTTAGTTTGGTCTACTATGCATCATTATTAGATATATTTTCAATGAATATCCTCAATTGAATTAGGAAATACCTGATAGGGTCTTATTTATCTCAAACAATCAAAAACATCCACTACTAATTTCACATGTACTGATGCTCATCGAGTACATCCCCACTAAGCCCCGGTCTATTCCATAATATATAAATAAAACCTAGTGGCGGGAGATAGTGACAATTGACTGAAGAAAAATCAATAATATATTCAAAACCCAAATATGATCATACTTCATAATAAATAATGCTATATAAAATTGAAAAAAAAAACATTGCGAAAGAGAGAGAGAGGTTTCATTCAATTAAGTTCATGAACGCATGAATTACCAAATAAAAAACCAAACCATACCCAGTCACTAATGTTTTTTCCCTACCATGGTATTTTTATCATGATTAATATGTAATAAGAAGGTTTTATAGAAGTACGATAAAGAAAATGGAAAAACAAAATCAGAAAATTCATATACTAGAATCTTTTCACCGAATTTTCTCCCCTATTTAATACTCCTCTAATTAGAATCACCACATAGGCCCTTATTATAAATTGTTTAAAATAGAATTTCCTTTGTTCCCTACAATGTTCGTATTAATTATATACATATTGGGTATGTTATGGGATTATTAATGAGTTTTAATTTTTTTAACTGAGAATTCCAAAAATCCTCTTTCAATGTTAAGAATCGAATGAATTCCCTAAGAAGTGAATAAATATATCTTATTTAATATAAAAAACTAATTAATATCACATAAAAATCACATTACAACCACCTTAATTTTAGGTTTTTGGCTCGGGATATTTCTGATTTACGGTGACAGGGTCCACTCTATCGTCAAGAATGATTTTCTAACATGATTGGTTTTTTGGGCCATAGGTGGCCGAAATATCACTTGTTCTAGAAGTAAATTTTCTATATCATGAAAATATAAATTAAAAAAAATTATACAAATTAGATTTATTTTTTTAAAGTAATGCATGAAATATAAATGTGATTAAAATCTATTAAAATTCATGATTTACGAAATTTCCACATTTTATCCCTAAACACACCCAAAATCCAAAAGTCAAGAAAATAAGCGCAATTTTATAAATTGGAAGGTGTAAAATTATTGAAATACATAACAAAGTTATTAAAATATTTTCTCTATCTGCTCCCCCATACATAACACTTGGAATTAGGGAAAATCATGATTCAAAACTAAATCAAAGAAAATTCAAAACAGATATTCCTGAGATCCACCAATATTTTGATAGGAAAAAAAATACATCATTCCTCATAAAAACCCGTTATTTAATGTTCTATATTAAAATCATTCAATATATTTCAACTAAATTTCTCATCCCATGCCCACAAAATACCCACCTACCATGAATTTTATCTCATCTCATAAATTTAAATTTTTTAGTAATGATTTTTTCATCCAAACCATGGAAGAGTCACCATAGTCTTGAAACATTCCAACATATCCAATAGATGTGATTAAGATAATAGGTGATTATCATTGGGAATTATTAGATTAGTTTTGTATCTTTCGGTTGGTAGGATTTTGATGATAAAATTTTTGAGGCTGAATGAGGAGGGCCCGACTCTGTTTGAAGAAAAATTAAACAGTTATAATTTCAAATCAAGTATGGTATCCTATTAACTCCCCATAGTAGAAAATAATATCCAAAATAATATCAAATTAAAATCTCCAAATTTTTTTCTTTATCATAGAAATATATTTTAAAGCTCAAGATAGACACAAAAATCTGTATCCTTTGGATGCTTCAAAAAGTCACAACTTCTTTTATCATGAAATATCAAGAAAGAAAAAACATAGAAAATAATGAGTTTTTATGAATTAAAATAATATATTTGACATTAATTTTACACCCAATGTATATAAATATTATATAGAAAAACATAAGATAGCTTCCCAACATATTTATTATAAACAATATCATGAAATTTTATATCAATAGTGGGTTGGATAGGGAAACATAGATTTTAAAGTGGCTAAAATAATAGGTTTTTTCTTATATTAAAATGTGTACAATGATTAAATATACATGAAATCCTAGAATTAAAATTATTTTCTTTGAAAATTTGGATTTAAAACAGGATAAACACCAAAATCATATAAAACACAAGTACCTCAAACCCTCATGTTTTGACAAGAATAAATAAAATTCTGGTTAATGAAATCATGGATTTGTTCTATAATGATATGTGGATAATGTAAATAATATGAAAAAAGGGTTTTGAAGCCTCACAAGAACTGTGAATTTAAATATAAATATAGTGAATTTGGCATGGTATTTAAAAATAAAAGGACTTTTCATGAAATTAACCAAATATATAAACCTGAAGGATAGTTATTTTCACCACTAATTTAAGCTCAGTTTTCATATAATAAATTGGAAAAGATAAAAATTCCAGCTTAATGCTTCAAAACATATACAAATTTAAAAATAAACAGACAAAAAAATGAAAAACACACTTTAATGAAACAAATAGTAAATCAAAAAGAAAATTGTACAACGTAAACTACAAAGGTTCCCCCACAACATAAATTACGCAATTAAAACAATTCATACAAGTAGATTTTAATAGGTAAATGTATTTTCATTTGGATCATTGAAAAAATAAAATTTTCATGGATAAGTATTAATTAATGGATATTATTGATAAACTCGCTTAGGGAGTGTAAACTCTTCCACTTTCTCTGATGACATATTTGAGTGGAATTTCTTGAGCCTATTTCTGATAATAGGGATAATATCCTATTCTCAATCCTAAAAAATTTGCACAACTGTACAAACATTGATCTTCTATTCAGGTATGGATCATGATTTCGAGTTTTTTTTGGAAAAGAATGAATTTGGAAAATTTCTACGTACATGTTGTTTACTCTTGAGAACACACTGTGTACCTAGTTATCGCTGGTAGCCATGTACTAGCCATGTAACGTCTGAGTACATGGCTATGTAGACCGCCTAAAGTGGGGGATGGTTGAGGAATATACATAGCGTGTACATTTAATGAGCATGTCGTGTACTTTTCTGTTTATTTGATTAATCAGATTGGGTTGTGTCTAATTCCCAGAAACGTCTTCTTCTTCTCATGTCTTGAATAAGAGAACAACTTATGACCAATTATATTCAAGTGTCTCCCGTTCCTCTGTCCATGCTCTGATTGAGGCGTTGTTGGGTTAGTTTCATGCACACTAGTGTGTCTTTCTTTCTTCAAGATCCTTTCATCCGGATTTCTCCTCTCTCTTAAGTTATCTGGGATGAACAATTTTGACCCTTTTTGTAGATCTATGACATTCTAGGTGGATTAATGGGACAACATTTGATATTGTACATCTTTTAACATCGAGGTAGGTGGTTTTTTTTCTTTTGGAGTTTTTCTTTGAGTTATATATGCCTATGTGACGATTACCCTTGAATCGGGTATTCTGTGTAAGGAATTGAACCATGTGGTCATCTGCCATAGATTGATTGATAGATTAAGGGTTTTCATTTATATTTTATGAAATATTTCATGTTTAGGTGAACCATGTTGGTGTGTTTCCTATTTTGAATATTCAATGAAGTTTGGCCATGTTTGCCTATGAGGAAGACCTTGTTTCATTGCCTTGCTTGTTATGTTTGAATTGATTTCTTACTGTTTCTTGTTAAATGCAAGTATTATGAGTTTAGTTACTTATACGCTTAGTAGTTCAGATTAATTTTTTCTACTGGATATCATTATGTATGATTGTATTATACAAGGCTATGAGAGCCTAGTGTAGTTAGACCATAGTGGGAATTGACGTTGATGGATTTTCCAGAGTTTCTTTTATCTTTTACGTTAAGATACCATAGGAGGGATTGAAGGTGATTTCCCCCTTAGAGTGTCTATAGTATATCATTACTGGACCACAAGGGATAATTGACAGTGAGTGCTTCCACATATATTCTTTGTAGATTATCGCTAAAAGATTGTAGGAGGAATTAGTGGTGAGTGTTTCCTCGGAGTGTCTTTGTCTATGTGAGGGAAAAGGTGTTATACTGTGTGAGAATTACCAGAGGGTCGTTATATATTTATTTAATTGATGAAATGTTGAACTAGAGGGGTTGTACTATGATAACGTTCCTAGAGGGTTGCTTGTGAATGATTGACTGATTGCAACGAGCCTACCAAGCCAAATCACAAGCATGAAATCAATCTTACTTTATTTTTAGCTAGTCGTCTAAGACAGAATTTTCACTTACTCACAAGGGATACATAGCATAGGATAGATCCATAGGTTTCATTATTAAATAGTTTTAATCATTAATAAATTTAAATGTATGTAATTGGAAACTATAATATTTTTTTCTTTTGAGTAATTCCATGTTTATTGCTTTATTTTTTATATTACATGCTATATATTCTGACTGGCAGTTAGGCACATATCATTTAGTGCTTTCCAACTAGGATTCATTGAAAACCTATTTGGGTCAGTCTTGTGGACCCAAATAGATTATATGTTGGTAGGTATAGTTAAGGTAAATCAGTCTTCTACATCATGTACTTGATAACTGAATGATCTAGAGAGCATGGGACCAATCTGAGGACTACGATGCTGCCGAAGTTTACCTATTTTCTTTTTCACTTAATTAAGTACTATATTTCCAGCATTGTGAATTGTCTGGCTACATTTCTATGCACATGTGACATTCATCATTTATTTATAAATATTTATTGCAATTGATTTTACAATCAGTATTCCACTGTTTACTTTTTCATATGGTATTACTGTTTATGCTACTATTTATTATTTGTAATTATGATTTTCATACTATGCTAATGAGTTCATAGTTTCCCCACTATCACACCGAAGGCCTTTTCTGCTCATCGACAACCATTTTCATTTAGGGAAATGTGCTTCAGGCCATGTAACCAACTGGGTAAGGGCCACCTTTAGGCAGCACTCAGAACCAGGACGTTACAAATTGGTATCAGAGGATTTTTTTTCTTCATTGTCATACTTTTTGGAGCCTATAGCTAGAGAATAGATGGAATAGGTGGTTTGTAAAAATATGTTCCTGGGATAATCTATCCTATGTAGAGGGAAAATCCAATTTACCTCAATTATTGAATTTTTTCTTGTTTTACAATTGTTATAGTTGATTTGATTTCACTGTTGGGTGATTCAATTGTTTTCAGTAGTTACTAATGACATTGTTGAGGTTATATTTCTATTGCAACCCAATGAGATGAGGGTATTACATCTCATGCATCATATAGGCTTTTGATTAAGATCACATGTCATGCATTCTTGTCAAGTTAGTTAGGCTCCATTACAGATTTCAGGTTGTTATGATAGATGTTGTGCTAGGTATTCATGTTGTTGTGATAGAGTTCGTGATAGAATACTTTCTCTTTGATAGGGTATTGGATTGTATAATGTATCATTTGGATAGATGCCAATATTTATCCCATGAGGTGTATGGGGCCTCTTGGATTGGAATTTGGTGGATCATATTTGAACATCAATTGAATTTTTTTCAAGTTGTAATGTAGAATTGTATGCCAAACATTGATTCATGGGAGTATGGGATCTCATGCGTATAAATATTTCCTGCCTTGGAAAATAAATTTCTGTTTTTAAGGGTTCTGTAGAATTTTTAGTGGGTTATTGTATAGATAACCAGACAACACGATGTGCGCCATTTAGACCAATTGCCATGTGTTCTTCTATTCTGGAAGAAACAACTTTTCTTAACTACACATCATGTATTTTATGTACACATTGTTTAGTATTTAATCGTGTAACTAACTATGTGAGTAGAGACACGGGGCTTGGAAACTTGGGTAGAACACATCGTGTACTAGGAGTACATGTCGTGCCAAAGAGGCCATGTATCTAGTCATCTGAACAACAACACGGGTGGATAAGACCTAGGTCGTACATGTCGTGTCTCATTTTTACACATCTTGTAGAGTTGATCGTGTCTCTGAATGTGTGACTAACAACATGGGCAGATGAAAAATAAGAGGAACATGTCGTTTGTAGGGTGTACACACTGTGTATTGATACCCAAGAGAGAATCGTGTGTTTAATCCTTGTAGAAGGACTTGGGAATGAGGGAAGATTCAAGTACGGAACATGTCTTTGGATGAACACACGGTGTGTAGGGGTGTTACTCAACCAGGTTTGGCAGAGGTACATGGCCATGTTGAAGTATAAGAGAAAATCTGTTTGGAGGGTATACACATTGTGTAACCCTGTTTTGAAAAATATGAATGTTTTCTTCTCTTATTCCTTTATTTCACATATATGTTTCAATCCATTATAATCATGAAATTAGGTTATGAATGACCTTGCAGATTCATTTCACTGAGACATCTGCTGGTTGTATGCCAGATATAGGGAAAAAATCAATCATCAGGAATGGTAGATCACGAACTACCAGTAGATCCCCCCATCATAATAGCCTTGGCACCAGCTGTTATGCTGGACATAGGTGATGATGAATAGTCTCGAAAAAGATTCATGAGGTTTATGTAGACCTCCTAGGGAGAACCACATCTTGCTTCGTCTATGGAAGAGTTCACACGGGATTTTCAACAGTGAAATCCTCCCACTTTCTCAGGGGAAGGAGGACATCATGTTGCATAATCATGGTTAGAATCCATGCTATTTATCATCAAGAATCTTGATACACCTCATTATAGGATAGCGAATCTCACATCCTACATGCATCAAGATTTCTCCAAGATATGTTGGGATGTAATATCATAGGCGAGACACCAATGATTTATGGATTTGGATGAGTTCCCATAGACCTTCTATGACATTCTCTACCTGGAGACCATGAGATCTAATTGAGCTCGAGAGTTCATGGTTCTAGAATAGGGTAATCCTTAAATCATGGATTATTCTTCTCGTTTCACAGATTTTTAGTTCTTTACACCCATTCTGGGGGGGTGATGAGTTATTTCTAGTTAAGAAGTATGAGGATGGTCTCAGAGATGACATCTAATCTAAGGTTAACATCTTTAGGTCAACTTTAATGACTTCTATATTCAACCAGGAACTCATCACTGAGTGTAATATGAGGGAGACTGGAGTTATGAGCTAGGGTGGTTTGGAATCCAGAGTTGGTACTCCTCCGACTGATAGTAGGAAGCACCGTAGGGAATCTATGCATGGAGATCCAAGTATACAAGATACCCCTTCACGTATCCATGTGTTGTGATACCAGTGTGGTAAGAGTGTAAATTCATTACCTTAGTGCTCGAGAGAACTAGTTGAGTGCCGATATTGCGGTAAGATTGTCCATCTTTAACGTTTTTGTTGGTTTTTTCACCAGCATCTTGTGATAGGGGTTCTTCAATGACTCCATGATCATGAGTAGGACCACCAGTTTTTCATCAGTCATGGAACTGGAGTTCGTCCAGTCATTCAATCTGAAGAGGTTTTCATGTTCGTGGTAGCAAGTTGGTAGGTTTTTAGTGACAATAGGGCGGATCAGCTCAAGATAGTCAGGCAGGGTCACAAGTCTGTGGTACATGTCAAACTTTTTCAGTGGAGCAGGCCCAACATGAGAAGGATAACAGACCCTCTACGGTGAGTGGTATGATTCTAGTTTCCTCAATTTTGACTTTTTCTCTTTTTGATACATGGTCTTCCCATAGTTTCATATATGATGATTTTTTGGAGAACCTTGAGCTATATATATTTACTTATGAGGATGTTATGATGCTAGAAATTTTGTTGGGGATTAAAACGGTTAGTGTACATCAGTGGAAGGAGTGCCCTATTGAGGATTTTGGTTTCACTTCTTATGGGACCTCTATGTATTAGATATTACATGCTTCGATATCATTCTCAAAATGGACTAGTTGGTCTTCTTCTAGGACATTGTTGACTACTATCTATATAGGGTGAGTTTTACATCACTAGAGGTGGGCCTTTTCTATAGAAGGGTGAATGGGATGTCTATAAAAGTAGAGTTTAACCTCGAGCATTATGCGTTGAGAGTAATTAAAGCCCATATTTCTGTTATATATCTAGATGACAAGGGGACATTAATGATGGGATTTCATCCAGTAGTCCACCATTTCAGGGATGTCTTTCCAGATGACTTTTCATGTTTACCTCCGAAGCGAGAGGTTGATTTTTATATTGAAATTGTTCTAGGAGTGGCACTAGTGTCCATTCCTCCTTATAGTATGCATACACCAGAGTTACATGATCTCAATAAGCAGTTAGTGGAGTTTCAAGAAACGGATTTCATCCAACCTAGTACGTTACCTTGTGTTTCTCCAGTCCTTTTTTCGAATAAGGTGGATGGTACTTTCCAACTTTCTATGGATTATCTGAAGTTAATCCATTTGATGGTCAATAACCGATATCCTTTACCTAGGATTGATGATCTCTATGATAAATTTTGAGTGTCCAGGTTGTTCTCAATGATGGATTTGTGATTCGTTTGTCATCATTTCCACGTTAGACCATCGGATATACCACTTACAGCCTTTCGTAGCATGTATGGTCTATATGAATTTGTGGTTATGCCATTCGGTCTCATGAATGCGCTAGTAGTTTTTATGGTGCTGATGAACCGAGTGTTCCATCATAACATGGATTATATTATGGTTTTCTTCGTGGACGATATCTTGGTGTACTCTCACACTTGACACAACCATTCCACCCATATTGAGTTCATTTTTAGTACATTGAGAGAGCATCAGTTGTATGCTATGCTCCCAAAATGACACTTTTGGATGGACAATGTTATCTTCATGGGTCATCTTATCTTGGAGACAGTAGTATCAGTAGACCCAGAGAATGAGAGAGTACTAGTTTCCTAGAAGCATCCAAATAACTTCTTTTAGGTATAATGTTTTCTGAGGATGGCTGGATAATAAAGGTGTTTATATATGACTTTTAACACTTATTAGCACCACGGACGGGCCTGAATAAGAAGGGTGAGATGTACTTGTGGACAGATTCATGTGATTCCCCCCTTCAAGAGTGGAAAGGGAGGTTGAATTTAGTACTGATACTAGTTTTCAAGAACTAGGAAAGGGTTACACTATTTACTTTGATGCATCATGTATTGGGATGGGAGCATCACATATGAAGGGGGAGGAGTTTTTGCGTATGGGTCTCCACAGTTGAGGCCACATGAGCCGAATTACCCAACAGGTGATCTTGTGTTTGGTGTAGTTGTGAATGCTTTACACTGTTTGAGACAAAATCTATTGGGAGTGCATTTTGTGGTTTTCACTGACCACAAAATTTTCTTGTATATCATTAATCAGTGTGATCCGAATATGAGACAGCGAAGGTTGGTTGAGTACCTTCAGTCCATTGACATTGATCTTGCCTATAATCCAGAGAAAGGCATTGCAGTGGCTAATGCGTTGAGATGGATAACTCTGTTACAGGAAGTTCAGGAGTCCAACAGTGAGTGGCAGCTTATGGATATGTTCTCTGAGATGCATTTGGAGGTGCACGACAGATAGCGTCAGCAATTTCTTTCTTCTTTAACTGTTACCACTACTCTTATGGATCAAGTGAGAATGAGGAATCTATTAGATTTTGAGGTCCAATCCCTATGGGAGATTGTGTCAGGAGAAGACCCTGCTCCTAGGTGGACCATAGGTGATGATTAGGTATTTCATTTTCATGGATGCGTAAGGGTGTCAGCATACATATGTTAGGAGTTGATGCATGATTTTTATTCTCCAATTTGGGAAGTTTATCCGGGTGTAACTAAGATGTATCAAGATCTAAACCGTCAGTACTAGTGGTCGGGTTTGAAGAGATATGTTTCTAGATTTTTTATGAGATGTTCCAATAGTCATCATGTGAAGGAAATGCATCATCAACTGGCAGGGATTTTACAGTAGTTACCCACTCCCGAGTGGAAGTGTAATGATGTCGTGATGGATTTTGGGATGGGGTCACTGAGGTCATCTCGAGGGAATGATGCAATTTAGGTTGTTTTTGATAGATTCAAGAAGTTTTCAAATTTCTTTTTGATCCTGGAAACCTTCATTTTTATTGAGCATGGAAGGTTGTACATCTTAGAGATTGTATGGATGCATGGAGTTCCGCACACTATCATTTCAGATAGGGATGCATGTTTTACATCTCGTGTCTCTCAGGGACTAAAGAGGACATTGGGTACACAGGTACTTCTGAGTACATCTTACCATTACCATAGTGATTTCTAGTCCGAGCACATGATTCAGGTGTTATAGGACATTTTTTGAGCATGTGTCCCTGATTTCGGGATTCTTGGAAGAGGCACATCCCCCTATGGGATTTTGCCAAAAATAATAGTTTTCAGGTGATGATTTATATGGAACCTTATGAGGATTTTTACGGTAGGCTATACCGATCACCCCTATGTTGGCTGGAGTCCAGAGAGGCAGCTATGCTCGAACGTCGTCTTGTCCAAGAGATCAATGAGCAGGTGGAGTTGATCTGGAAGAGGATGGATACTGTACAGTATCTCCAGAAGTCTTATGTTGGTTGAAGGAGAGGACCTCTGGTGTATGAGGTCAGATATTTTCTTTTCTTCCATGTCACACCGAGGATGGGACATAGGAGGCTTACAAGATTGAGAAATCATTCACCGAGATACGTTGGTCTATTTCAGGTTTTGGAGAGAGTTGGGCCAGATGCATATCAGTTGCAGTTTCCTTAGATGTTTTGGGATATGCACAACATCTTCCATGTTTCTTAGCTATGATGTTACTTTTCCGAACCATCTCAAATTTTTAATCATGTGGAGGTTGAGTTCAAGGGGGATCCATCCTTTGAGGAGAACCATATTAGGATTGTGGATCGTAGTATAAAGGTTCTCTATGGATGATCTATTCCTATGGTATGGGTTCTATAACAGTAGGGGAGAGTATAGAATGAGATTTGGGAGAGGGAGGCCGACGTATGATCCCATTGGCCAGAGTGGTTTGATTTTTCTTCATCACCACCCTTGGAAGGGAAATTAGGGGATGAATTTCATTAAGGGGGAATTTTTTATGAACCTGGATCTCCTTTTTAGGTATGAATCATGATTTTTGGTTTTTTTAGGAAAAGGAAAATTTTGTAAATTTTCTATGTACAGGCCATGTACTCTTCAGTACATTCCATGTACCCAGTTGCCACGGGTATCCATAAATGGTTGTGTAATGGATGAGTACATGTTCGTGAGGACTACCTAATGTGGGGGCCAGTTGAGGCATGTACATGGCGTGTACATTTAATAAACATTCCATGTACTTTTATTTTTATTTTATTAGTCAGATTGGGGTCATGTCAAATCCCCAATAACATATTCTTCTTCCCATATCTCAAACAGGAGAGTGAAATACTACTGATTATCTTCAAGCACTTCCCGTTACTCCATCCGAGCACCGATTTAGGCACTTATAGGTCCATTGGATTACCACCGGTGATTCATTCCTTCTTCTAGAGAATTTAATCTTGGTTTCTCCTCTCTCTTTTGTTATCCAAGGTTGAAATATTTTGACCAGTTTATAGATCTATGATGTTATAGGCTGATTCAAGGGCCGAAGTTTGAGAGTGTTCATCATGAAACATTGAGGTATATGGTTTTTTTCCATTCATAGTTTTTCTATGTGTTATATGTTCCTTATTGTCGATTACCCATGATTCGGTTATTTCATGTTACATAATATAACCCTATTATCATCTTCCATTGAATGATTGATATATTAAGCGTTATTAGTGATATGTTATTCTAAATTTCATTTTTAGGGAAGCCTTGTGGGTAAGTTTCCTTTTATGAATGTTCATGTCTGTTTGGTCTTGGTTTCCAATGAAGAAGACCTTGTTTCCTTTCCTTTCTGGTTAGGTTGGAATTGATTGCATACTGCTGCTTGTTAAATGCTTTTGTTATGCATTATATATATTTATCCTTGAATTAGTTGATTATACATTGGACTGAGGGATATCATTGTGTATGATTGTATTACATAGGAATGTGAGAATATAGTGTAGTTAGACCATAGGGGGAATTAACGTTGAGGGATCTCCCATCGAGTCTGCAATATTTTACGTTGCCAGACCATAGGGGGGATTCATGGTGAGTTCCCCCTCAAAGTGTCTATAGTATATTGTCTTGAGACCACAAGGGGAATTGACGGTGAGTGATTCATTAGAGAGTCTTTGTAGTTTATCGTTAAAAGTCTATCAGAGGAATTGATGGTGAGTTCTTCCTCAGAGAGTCATTATCTTTATGATACCAAAGGGGTTAGACTATGTGATCTTTCCCAGAGGGTTGTTGTATCTTTATAGAATTGATGAAATATTGAACAAGAGGGGTTAGGTTATGAGAACATTCCTAGAAGGTTTCTAGTGAATGGTTGATTAATTGCGATGAGCCTGCGAATCCAAAGAACAATCTTGGACTTAGTCTTACATGATTATTAAATGGTCTTCTAGGACATCCGTTTTTCATTCACACAGGGGAAATAGAAATTAGGATAGATCCTGATATTTTTTTATTCAACAGTTTGAATAAATAATAAATGTAAATTATTGTAGTTGGAAACTATATGATTGATTACTTTTGAGTACTTACTTGTTTCTTGCATCATTTTTCATATTACTTGTATATATACTCACTAATAGTTAGTCATAGATCATTTTGTGGCTACCTATTGGGATTCATCTGGAACATGTTTGGGTCATACTTTTGGACCCAAACATATTATGTGGTTGTAGGTATATATATGGTCAAGCACCCCTCTACATAAGGTACTTGATTTCTGATGGATTTTTAGAGTATGGGAAAAATTCGAGCCTTGCAATGATGAAATAGTTTACTTGTTTTCTTTTTCACAAGAATTAGTACTGTATTTCTAGCACTATGGCTTTTTTGATTACTTTCCAAGACACACGTTACAAGAATCATTTATTAATATATATCTGCATTAGTTGTGTTTACTATTAGTCTGCAACGAATTACTTTTCTGTATGGTATTACTACATCCTCTACTGTTTATTATTTCATATTCTAATGTGCGTACTCTTCCCATGAGGGAATATTTTCCCCACTATCAACCTCTAGACCCTCACTACTAGTCGGTAGTCTCTGGAATTTGTGGAAATGATTTTTGGTCCATGTGACCAACCAGGTATGGGTAGCATTGGGCGGCACCCAGAACCGGGACATTACAACAACACCGACGAGATATTCATGACTAAATATAAATGTACCTTCCTATATGGATCGAAGTTTACCTATCATCAATGTGAGTATTGAGTTGAATAACAAGATTTTTTCTCTAGGATGGAAGTCTTTTTGTTGGATCCTCATATCATGATCTACTATGGTTCTCTCTTTGAAAATCCTATAATTTTCAAATGATTCCCTTCTAATTTCCTTCAGATCCGCCAACTGTAATATTCTCTATTTCATTTTACATTCCTTATAAAAATTTATCTTTCTCACAACCCAATATTATTTACCCTCTAATTCCATAAGAATGTGATAGGATTAACCATAAATAAACCTATATAGACTCATTACAATAGGGTTATTGTAGGTTTTAATATACGGCCATAATGTATCATATTCCTTTTTCCCTAATCCTTCCTATTGGGATTAATAGTCTTTTTATGAAATTCCATTGATTTAACTGTTTGAAAATTTATCTTGTCCATTAGTCAATGGATGATAGGGAGTTGATGCTTCATGATTATCCCCATATGTTTTTCAAAAATCCTATATTCTCATATTACAAAAGTGAGTCCCTTGATCTTTGGTGATGGCTTTAGGAGCTCGAAACCAAAATAATATGTTAGCCTTGAAAAACCAATAGATAACAGTAACATCATTAGTCTTGGTGGATTTTTCCTCCAACCATTTTGAATAATACACGACCACAAGAAAGATAAAATAATTTCCAAATGACATTCTGAAAGGAACCACATAATCTATCCCTCATACATCAAAAAACTCACAATAAATTATAGGACTTTAAGGCATTTCAGTTATCTTTAAAATAATTCAGAAAATTTAAAATTTTCACTCCTGTTAAAAATTCATGAAAAAAATTTAAAAAAAATTCCAATAAATATTAAATTATAAAACCTCCCATGTTGTTCTTTGATGTCAAAAATGTAATCCATAAGCAATTGTGTGAAAAAAATCTAAGACATATTTAGGTTCAACTTTAAGAAAACATATTTTTATCACTTGATCTTTACAAATCATCCAATGAAATGGGTCCTCCCAAATATAATTTCAAGATTCAGATTTCAGTTTTTCAATTTGGTGGGAATTTCTATTTTATGGGACCAGAGATCTTATTAGTATACCAAGGAACATCTCTTTCCATCAAGTACAAATGACCTACTGATATTTGACCATTCAGTGGTTCTTTTTCTATAATTTCATATGTAATAGTGTTTGGTAGTCTTCTAAATTGTTCGGAAACTTGGTTCTCATCTCCATTCTTGTCTTTGATTTATATATTGAAATCCTGCATTATTATCATCTATCTCACTATCCTTGGTTTAGCCTCAACCTTCTTCATCAAGTAACTAAGATCTGTATTATTTGAAATCACGGTGATTTTATTTCTAATCAGATAGGATCTAAATATTTATATAGAAAATAAAAATACTGAGAAAACATTTTCTATGGTTGTGTACTTGAATTGGGCCACATCCACGGTTCTTGATGCATCTGAAATGACTTGTGGCCTACCATCAATTCACTGATAATTGACATCTCCAACTTCTTTGTTTGATGAATCTCAACATAGCTCAGTTGTTTCTTCCCAATTTGGTGGTTGCATCACGGGTTGAAATATCTATATCCTTTTTAACTCATAAAAATATTCCCTACATGCACCATTGAAATCAAAATCATCATCTTTCAAAAGTAATCTTGGGAGAGGGAGAGAAATATTTGATAATACTCAAGTATAATCTATAATATACTAAAAATCATCTAACATATTTCACACAAGATGGGTAACGTAATTAATTTATCACATTAGTTTTTGATATATCCAGTACCATACCATTTTTTGAAATGTCATTCCAATGTAAAATTCTTCTCCCAACAATGAAATGAATGTTTTCAAAATTTAAAAAAAATATTTTTTCAATACAGTTTTTCAAAACATTTTCTATTTTTTTCAAATAATGGAAAAAATAATGTCTAAAAACATTCAAATAATCTGTGAAACCATAGAATAAACCTCCAATGAGATCTGAAACAAAACATTCCATAATTCTATGAAATGTACCTAGGTAATTCAATAATCTAAATGACATTATTTTATATGAAAAAGTGCCAAAGGGACAATTAAATGTAGTATTCTCTTGATCCTAGAGAGTCACGGGTAGCAAGAAATTACCTGAAAAACCATCCAAGAATTTAATAATGATTTCTCCCTAACAATATATCTGACATATGGTTAATTAATGGGGTGGGGAAATGATCTTTCCAAGTGACTTGATTCAACTTCCTAAACTCTACGCACACTCTCTAACTATTCTAAACTCTCCTAAGGATTAATTCATTATTTTAATTCCTCGTAGTCATTGGGACATTTTATTTTGGAACTACATGAATGGTGTTCACCCTCTATGAATCTAAAATAGGTTTGATGATCTTGACTTCTAAGTGATTCTAAATATTCTCCTTCACAACTTTCATAAAGGTGGTATTCAGTATCCTTTGGCACTATCTAAAAGGATTGGTATCTTCCTCAATATGAATTCCATGTGATTATATTTTTGGGTTTATTCTAGGGATATCACCTAAAATCCATCATATTTCATATAAATTCTCTCTTTAAATCTCCTACAATGATTCTTATTAGTGTTTAGACTGAATATTAGCAAAAATCACTATTAATTTACCCCCCTCCATGAGGTATACATATATCAAATTAGGGGGGGAGATGTTTTAATTATTGATCTAGAAGCTTCTCAAGTGATGAAATATAATTAAGGTACAATATTTCTTAATGATGGACCTCCGACACAACATAAATAATATCATCTTCTTTATCATTTATCAAATCTTCAATAAAATCATATTTTACCTCTTCTTGTAACATGAAATCAGATTCTCTAGTGCTTTCATCATTCACATGTTGAGTGATATTTCAATGTAAAAAATATCTCCAATGATTTATAATTCATGTCACATTCCTAATTATTCAATTATTTCAGTTCTAACTTCTTGGGAGGGTGAAAACTGTGAGTTGTCATCTGATGGGTGCAACATGGATTCAAATTTTTTGAATTGGATAGTGTTATCTCCAATCTCCATGGTGATCATCCCTTTATAGGCATTGATAATGGTTCGTCTATTTTTAAGAAAGGAACACCCAAACTGTTGGGTGAATGTGATGGTCTCCTATATTCATCCATATTTAGAACATAGAAGCTAGATGTCAATAAATGATCTTTTTATTTCGAAAGGGAATATTCTAGAACTCTTACTTGGAAAATGTGGATCTATTTTCATGGTAGGCCACCACTCATGTGGGATTCATGTCTCCCACTAGAAAATATTTGTACACTAAGGAAAAAAATTAATTGAATGACCATGATAATATAATTAATTAGATATATTTAAAGATCCAATGGTTCACGGAAAAGAAAACTTCACTGGATCATGAAATTTGGTTTGTGACTATGGTGTGATAAGGGATGAGACAATTATTCCCAACCAGATCCTCTGATTCCATGTAAGCCTTCTCTTTTTGGTGAAAATATATTTTAGAAAATGTTCATACTTTGGAATTTGTTTGACTGCTTCAAGTAGGGCGGTATTGATATCCCCTTTTTAAAAGGTTTCTATAATATCATTTTGAAGTGTTTCTTCATGAAATCTCTTTGGTTCAATCATTCTTGATGGAAATGGTTAGTGAATTATCATATTATCCCATTTTTTTTAATTGTAATTGTATTTCTTTCCTCATTATTCTATCCTTACCCTCCTCCTTTTTATGTTCTTCTTGATGGGGAATTTTTAATGAATTTGAATAATTTTCTACACCATTATCCCTCAAAATCAGTTATATTGTTTCATGGTCAAGGATGGATGGAGGTGTGAGTCATATTACACTTCATGTTGTTAATATGATAAAATTTTCTATTGGGTTTGGTGTCATCTGGGAAGGTATTTTCCTTTATTATTTTTTAGAATGTCTATGAGACTATTTAATTAGTTGGAAAAGAATTACAATTTCCTTCATCCCCACAATATCAGATTGTGGTTGTTGATCTTGAATTTAATGTTTTTCATTGGTATATGGTTGTTTATAGGGTCTCTAGAATGTTGTTGATTGAAGGTTTTTCTATTTTTCAGGTTTTTTAGGGGTTTTGATATTATGTTATGTGTAGGAAGGCTGACTTGGGAACTAGTTAGGATTGAATGATCTCCCCTAGTATTTCTAGTATCCATATCCTTGGTGGGTTTGGGGTTGATTCGGCTGATTCTGCTATAATTTTCTTGGATGAGGGGACGCAACATAGTATTATGTCCCCTTTATCTTAGGAAAATAGTTAGTATAAGGATTGAAATATGAAAATAAACCAAATACATGAGATGAATCTTATTGTCCATTTTCTTGGGTTTTAGCTACTTGATGAAATAACCTTGTGAGGTCATCGAATTTGGTTTCAGTCAACGTATATGAATTAATTGATTGAACATATGGTATCCCCTATTTCACGTTCATCTCATTCCAAATTGATTTGAGTTTTGTGCAATCTTCTCAATCGAACCTCTATCATATGTTGGGGGGAATGTCCAACAGGGTTCCTCTAAAAGAGATGTCTAGAAGATTTCAATCACTATCGATATGTCCATGTTAGAATAACACAATGAATTTATGTTCTTTTTTTCAATGTGGAGCCTAGATAGGTGCTTATTTAAATTCTCTCAATAGTCATAGAGGGTCTCTCTAGTTGATTATCATGTGATATAAATATCATATTTGATACAAGTGCTCTGGAATGTGGGATATAACCTATGAATGAAGCATATTTTTAGACATTCTCAATCACTAATCTCCCCTAGTTGTAGATTTTAAAACCATTATTTATCTGCTTCTTTAAGTGATAATTGGAAAACCCTCCCCTGAAACTTGTCATCAAGTGCTCCACCAGGCCTAAATATTGAACAAGTGATGTTGGATTCTTGCATGTGCCGATTTGAATATTCTCTTGTAAGACCATGAAACATTAGAAGAATACAAACAATTTACACATAATTCAAAATAATTTGGTGTTTTTTAGTGAAATGAGTTGGTTGATTAGAATGTAAAAATGAGGTTTGTAAAAATTACACAGCGTTTAGTTGGGATTTTCAGCCATGGTTTCAGGTTATGAGTGAACACTAAGAGTTTCAATTGAATCTGAGATGTTTATTTCAACAATAAATCTTCTAAGGTATGTTTTTATGATTTGGGTTAATATTCATTATATTTTAGGTTCAAATTCAATTAATGGTTTGTTTTATTGGCAGTTCATTCAGTTTGGGAAATCTTTTGTTAATTTGTTAAGATGCACGACCTTCCATAAAATGGTTCCATGTTTGATTCACACAGGTCGTGTGGTCTGGAAAAAAATATTTTATTACCTTATTATAGTATATTTATTTACACTAGGAACTCTCCTAGATATTAATTCACATAGAATAGTTTCTCACTTTTCAATTAAAAGAAAAATGTAGTTTTTTTGAATTATTTGGTTTTGAATGAATCAAAATAAAATAATTCAATTAATAAACTGATTAAAATGAAATTGGAAAATAAATTTATTAACAACAATTTTTTTTAAGGTTAATCATGTCGGGGTTATTTTACCAATTGAAATTATTTCCTTATTTAATTAAATTCAATCCTATTCTAATAAGTTGATTAAAGTGAGATTCCACGATTTTTTGCTCTCACTACCATGGTAAAATATTGATAGTGAGAGAAAAACATACCAATATCATTGTGTGGTTTAATATACTTCCTTGTGAAATATAATTGTATTTATTATCCTCAAATTACATAGGCAATAACCGATCTCTTCTTGTTGATCCAAAACAATCGATATCATCCACTTCCACATTCACACGTACTAAAAATCGTCGAGTACTTCACCATTAAGACCTGGTCTATTCCATTACATATAAACTAGAAAATAGTGGGGGAAATAAGGATAGTTGAAACAAAGAAATAATAGAATCAAAAACCAAATTTGATCGAACTTGATAATAAAAATTTCTACATAAAATTGAAAACAACGTTGTAGAAGAGAGGAAGCGAGTTTATTCCATTATGGTCAAGAACTCAAGAATAAAAAATAGAAAACCAACCCTTTCCCATTCACTAAAATTCTTACCCCCTCATAGAAATGGTAATCTAGATGAATGGGAATGTAGATTTCATTACAGAAGTTACAAAAATAAAAGGGCTAAAAAAATTAAAAATGTTGTCTTCCAGAATCTGTCCATTGAATTCTTTATCTTATTTGTGCACATCACCTTCGAATCACCCAAGTGTCACTTATTATATGTTTCTAAAAATTATATTCTCTTCCCCCATCCATATTTATCATTAATTAGACATGTATTTAAGAGATAATTTAATTATTAATGGGTATTACTTTTTCAAGCTGAGACTTCCTAAAATGCACCTTCAATTTTTAACATTCAATGGCAACGCTAATTAGTGAATAAATATATTTAATTTAATGAAAAAATGATTCATTTAGTACTATTATAAATAAAATTTTAATCACATTAATTGGTGGCGTGTACCTCTAGTCATTGGTATTTTTTTAATGTGGGGTCCACTATGTTGTCCAAAATGATTTTCGAGATTTATTGATTTTTTGGCCCATTAGATTACCAAATTTTCTCTTAATCCAAGAGAGGAAGGTGTGTATCATGAAAAATCAAAGCCTAAAAAAGGAATCACATCAATTGGATCAATATTATAAAAGTGATTCATTAAAAACCGATTATATTAAAATCTATTAAAATTCATGAATTAAGCAATTTTCACATTTTAACCCAAAAACACAAAAATTCCAAAATTCATGAAAATCAGATAAAATTGATAAATCGGTATGGTTTAAATAATTAAAATAAATATAGAAATATTGAAAATATTATCTCTATTAGATGTGAATTCCACCGATTCCGAACATCATGCATTGTGCGGATCATAATAGGCACCGTCCTTTCAGAGCACTCCACTAGATTTACTACAACCATTTACCATCCTCATTGGCCATCTAGAATCACCATGAAAATATCACTATCATCCACAATCTTCCAGGCCTCAATTAGACAATAGGTCTCTAGTGGTGATCCTTGGTAGTTTGTCTTATCAGCAGGATGATGCTAGCATCAGCTAGAACCTTGTGGTTCTGGCAATAGCACCAGTCAACTTCTCATTACAGATTGACCCCTTGAGTGTAGGAATGTGTTCCTAGCAAGGAATTATGATCTATTGAAGCACCTAAATGGAATTCCTACCAAATTCATGATAATAGAGTCCCTCCATATGTTAGAAGAGATGTGATCAACCCTTACATAATCCTCAAAAATCCCTATATAGTTTGGAATAGTGGTGTCAGCAACTAAGACTTTCCACACTAAGGAGGTCATGGTGTCATAATGTCAGGAATTTATTTATTCCTCCAAATAAGATGAGATTTCTCTCATGTAGGGCAAAATATTCCCACATTACATCACACATCAGTTCAATCGCATGGAGTAGAGACTTTTTTCCATTAACAATGTTTTTGGGATCAAACGCATCCCCACCAGTATGCTTCCCATGCTAGGACTCACTAAAGAAGATTTGAGCCCATTTGACCTACAGATTCAATGTTACGATATAACCGAATAGATATTGTGTGGATGAATCCATTTGAAGACTAACTTTGGTAGTTTGTTATTAGACACTGATTTTATGGTTTTCTCATAGGACACCTCGTACAGTGTTCTTATATCTAGTTCATGGATCCATTTTCCCATAACAATACCCTCATAATATCACTAGTTCCTCAAGTACGCCCTTAATGGTCAATTTGGAATTCTATGTGGTGATTTATATCATTTTTAATCTTGTGAATCTAACTTATGTAGATGTGTCTTACTATCAAATAAAGGACATGCATGCTCAAAAAAATGAGGTTAATCACACCTCCATCACTGCTGAAAAAAAAAAGAAATGATTTTAATGAAACATTTTTCCTCCTCATTCCCTAGTTGGATGCCACAACACTAGACTTTGTGAACAGATTTTTCATTAATGATATGAAAGGGTTCCATGTACCATGGTTCAATTAATGCTAGAATAATACCTCATTCTCATATATGAGTCCGGATTGGGTCCTAATACAACCCCATACTCCTTTCAGGTGTCAAGATGTTCTCCCAATGGAAATAGTTGTATGTGAGACATTCTTATTCAAACAAGCTAGGTTGAACCTTCATAGACCGACCTACCACTGTTGATTTATCCTCAATCGTGGACACTTTTGCTGAAGGCCTAATCGAATTTTTCATCAAACCTTCATCACCATGGATTCCATATCATAGGATCGTCTTACTGAAGACTCCACTGCCACTCAAGATGGCACCAGTCTTCCTATGGAATTAGTCAGCCCAGAAGAATCTATTATCCTAGATGTTCCTCTTACCATAGATGATAAAGAAACATTAAAGGATGACCCTCATTTATTTGAGGAAGGTATATCAACCCCTATAAATGAGTTGGTTCGGGTTAATCATGGTGCTGATGAAGATTGAATACCAATACTGATTAGTACATCCATTCCCATGGAGGAACAACAGTAGTACATTGTTTTATTGAATCAACATTGTTATGTTATTTCATATAGCTATGATGAGATTCCAAAAGTAGACCCTCGTGTCTTTATCCACTATCGTGGTATCCCCATTGTCCATCACTTATTTAATTAACCTCCCAAGATGATACACTCATCTCATTATTCCATGGTAGGGATCGAAGTTGAGAAGCTTTCACTACTACAACTTGGCCTTTTATCAGTGCTAAAAATACACATTAACAATGCTAGAAAAGCGCTGTTAATGCCGGCATAGATAAAGGGGGGTCTCCTATATTAGTGCTTTCTGGAGCTCTGATCAAGGGGGTCATTTATTAGCACTCTTCTAGCGCTGTTAAAGGTTTCCTTTATCAGCGCTCAAAAAATTGCTGATAAAGGATCAGCGCTCAAAAAAGTGCTGATAAAGGCACCATTTCCTGCACCTCCAAAATAGAACATGCACACCTGCACAAACCAGAATACATTTACTTAACAGAACCTGCACACCTACAAAACAGAACCTGCACACCTGCAAAATAGAACCTGAACCATCACCACACCTTCACCATCACCTTAACCTGCAAAAAATAGCACCCGCACACAATATTTTGACAGAAAACATTATATACATTTACTTGACATCATTTAAACAAAAACAACACACTGCTATATACATTTCAAACATTGTTTTACATAGTTACAATTACAATTATTCAAAAAAAATTATAAACATTCATGTTTCATCCTTTGATATCCGTCATCCACTCAAAAAAATAGTTTACCATGGTATTTGCTGCCGAACAAATCAACCAAACTCAAGGAAAAAAAATTACCTAGATAAGAAAACAAATATTATGTTAGTAATGCAATAATGAAATGTATTAAAACAGTAATATGAAATAATACATTAATATGGAAATGTGCAACTAAAATATGAAATTTTGAACTCAAATGTTTTCATTCTTATAAAAATGAAAGGGAATAATGTAAAATCAATATGTTTTTTGGATGATTTATCTCATTTAATAAATACTGATTCTTTATCTAATGAAAAGATTTACTGGTCACACCGTGCATCGGATTGAGGTGGAGTAGATTCTTACACATCATAGATGACTCATGGATCGTTTTCATAAAGTTTAAAAACAATCTGAATGCGTTTTCTCGGTATTCCGTATGACTGTAGTGTTGTTTTCTAAAGTTTATGTCAATTTGAAACTAATATCAGACACTTTTAGCCATACCGGTCACACAGTGCATCAGATTGAGGTGAGGTAAATTTGTACATGTCACAAATGACTCATTGATCATTGTCCTAAAGTATCAAAACAATCAGAATACATTTTTTCAGTTTTACGTATGTCACTTGTGTTGTTTTCAAAAGTTTATGTCAATTTGAAACTGATATCAGACACATTTAGCCATACCGGTCACACCATGCGTCGGAATGAGGTGCGGTCAATTCATACACGTCACAAATGACTCATGTATCATTTTCCTAAAGTATCAAAACAATCAGAATGTGTTTTATAGATTTTCCATATCTCAGTAGTGTTGTTTTCTAATGTTTATGTCAATTTGAAACTAAAATCAGACACTTTTACCCATATCGGTCACACCGTGCATCGGATTGAGATGCAGTTGATTCATACACGTCAAAAAGGACTCATGGATCGTTTTCCTAAATTATAAAAACAACTTGAACATGTTTTATCAGTTTTCTGTATGTCAATTGTGTTGTTTTCTAAAGTTTGTGTCAATTTGAAACTGATATCAAAAACTTTAAGCCATACCGGTCACATCGTGCATCGGATTGAGGTGCAGTCAATTCTTACACGTCACAAATAACTCATGGATCATTTTCCTAAAGTATCAAAACAATACAAATGTGTTTTCTCGGTTTTCCATATGTCACTTGAGTTTTTTTCTAAAGTTTATGTCAATTTGAAACTGATATCAAACACTCTTAGACATGTCGGTTACACCATGTGTCGGATTAAGGTACAGTAAATTCGTGCACATCAAAAATGACTCATCGATCGTTTTCCTAAAGTATCAAAACAATCTGAACATGTTTGATGGGTATTCCGTATGTTAGTAGTGTTGTTTCCTAAAGTTTATCTCAATTTGAAACTAATATCAGACACTTTTAGCCATACCGGTCACACTGTGCGTCGGATTGAGGTGTGGTAGATTCTTACACTTCAAAAATGACTCATGGATCGTTTACCTAATGTATTAAAATAATCCGAATGCATTTGGTCAGTATTCCGTAAGTCAGTAGTTTTGTTTTCTAAAGTTTAACTGAATTAGAAACTGATATCAGACACGTTTAGTCATACCGATCACACTATGCGTTGGATTAAGGATCGGTCAACTATTAAATGTCACAAATGACTCATTGATCATTTTCCTAAAGTATCAAAACCATCCGAGTGCATTTTCTTGGTTTTCCAAATGTCACTTGTATTGTTTTCTAAAGTTATGTCAATTTCAAACTGATATCATACACTATTAGCCATGCCGGTCACACCGTGCGTTGGATTGGGGTGCGGTCGATTCGTACACGTCAAAAATGACTAATTTATTGTTTTCCTAAAGTATAAAAACAATCCAAACATGTTTTCTTGGTTTTCCGTATGTCACATGTGTTGTGTTCTAATGTTTATGTCAATTTGAAAATGATATCATACACTTTTAGCAAAGATGGTCACACCGTGCGTCAGATTTCAGTGCAGTCAATTCATATATGTCACAAATTACTGATCGATCGTTTTACTAAAGTATAAAAACAATCCGTATGAGTTTCCTCAGTTTTCCGTATGTCACTTGTGTTGTTTTCTAATGTTTATGTCAATTTGAAATATATATCAAACACTTTTAGCCATACCGGTCACACAGTGCGTCGGATTTAGGTGCGGTCGATTTGTACACATAACGAATGACTCACAGATCGTTGTCCTAAAGTACCAAAACAACCTGAACACGTTTTCTTGGTTTTCCATATGTAACTTTTGTTGTTTTCAAAAGATTATGTCAATTTGAAACTGATATCAGACACTTTTAGCCATACCGGTCACACTATGCGTCAGATTGAGGTGAAGTCAATTCGTACACGTCAAAAATGATGTAGGGATCGTTTTAGTAAAGTATCAAAACAATCCGGACACATTTTCTCGGTATTCTATATGTTAGTAGTGTTGTTTTCTAAAGTTTATGTCTATTTAAAACTGATATCAGACACTTTTAGCCATACCGGTCTCACCGTGCGTCGGATTGAGGTGCGGTCGATTCGTACACATCACAGATGACTCATGGATCATTGTCCTAATGTATCAAAACAATATGAACGTGTTTTCTCGGAATTCTTTATGTCAGTAGTGATTTTTTCTAAAGTTTATCTCAATTGGAAACTGATATCAGACACGTTTAGTCATACCGGTCACACCATGCATCAGATTGAGGTGCGCTGGATTCATACACATCATAAATGACTCATGGATCATAGTTTTAAACTATCAAAACAATCCAAAAGTGTTTTCTCGGTTTTCCGAATGTCACTTGTGTTGTTTTCTAAAATTATGTCAATTTCAAACTAATATCATACACTATTAGCCATGCCGCTCACACCGTGCGTCGGATTTAGGTTCGGTCGATTCTTAAATGTCACAATTGACTCATGGATCATTTTCCTAAAGTATAAAAACAATCTGAATGTGTTTTCTTGGTTTTTCGTATGTCACTTGTGTTGTTTTCTAAAGTTAATGTCAATTTCAAATTGAGTAGTAGGAATTCACTAATCTAAGGATATGAAACATAAGAAAGGGAGATCATAGATGACCAATAAGTATAAAAAAGGGAGATATAAATGGCCATATAAATATAACATAAGTATTAGGAATTCACCTTCATTGCCCTATTTGTTTACATTCTTCCATCATGTATGATGCCCATTCATTTCTAAAAACATTTATATCATCTTATGAATAGAAGATTTTGTGATAGTCATAGTTGTACTGAAAAAATATAAATACATAGAGGATTAATAATTATTTTAAATTACATAGTAATTATTTTCAAAAATATCTCTTCATGTATGCTAGTTTGTTCATGAAATATAATCTCTTTCATAAATTTACAAACATAATAACCGCAGTCCTTGTCGTTTGTTTATTTTGAACACTACAGAAACATCGAGAAAAATAAGTAATTTGTTTTGATATGTATTTTTTAATAGTGAAATATAATTATATATACCCAGATACTTCTCCTTTTTTAGATCTTTTGGGAATTTTCATCCTTATTCCCTTGATTCATTCCAGCCTTTAGACGATATTCATACACCACCCTATCATAAAAAAATCCTTAGTAAAGGATAATATAAAATATATAACAAGAAATTTAGTTCTAAAATGTTGGATCTAGTGTATTAAGAATTGAAAATCGCCATCATGTGTGGTCAGTTTGTTGGATATCCATGCAGTGAATCCAGAAAATAAATCTTTGTTGTATCCAAATTGACTAAAATGAGTATCCAATGTTCCCTAAAAACACAAAAAGGAATAAGTACTGATAGAAATTAAAATATAATTGATATGATTAAAATGTAGAGTTTTACCCCTGCAACGTTGGTATTAAAAAGAGTCTATCAGTCGTAATTATGTTTTGAAACGTTTTGAGTAGATTTGACATTAATTCATCTTGAAAATCAGAATCTATTTCTTCTCATTGTGTAGAAATGGTGTGAGTAATAATGAGTCCAATTTTGTATTCATGGAAAAATCCCTTCAATTTTTTTCTATATATACGCCTTTGAAAATTATAAAATTTATTTATCCATAATTATCATAGTATATCATCTCTTGTAAAATAAAATCATGAGAACATACCTCATGTATACATTTATAAATGAAGTGCCTAGCCAGTTGTATGTGATGATCTAAGCAATAGCGTCAGCACTAACGAAATATGATGTTTCCTCTCTGTAAATATATTTTTCACAAAAAAATTTGTGACTCTTTCCTCCTATCATTTTTGTATCCATATGAGCTTGCAATGATATTAAATGTGGATGTAGAACAGGTGGGGTGAACACGATCTCAGTATATCGTTTTGATCGGTTGGTTGATCCTTTGGAGCCACTCTTTCATTTTAGCTCCTCCATTTTGTCCTTCTCTAATAACATTCATCGGTTCAGCCATTTTCTAATTTAATGTTAAAGGATATTCTTAGAAAATGAATTCGAAATGAATACCACCTGGTCGACATGTTTTTTAACAAGATTCGACGGCCATGCAACGAATGTTCCAACAGCTTTTTCCACCATATTAATTCCTTCATCATCATTTGGCATGGGTAGCTTGGAGCTCGGCTCATGAGATATTTTAATCGACACTTTGACATGACCGGTTGGAAGTGGTCTGCAGTGTAGCGTGTCATTCTCCATATTGAACACCGTAGCCCTTGCTACAAAGCGATGGGTGGGAGATGACAGATATAAATCACAGTCATTTTCACCCTGTAGAATATCATTACAAGAAAGGTGTCAGTGTCTATGTGATTCACATTTCACAGAAATGAATATTATAGCTTTTATTACCTCAGTTAATTTAGGTCTTTGAGGGGAATGGCTCACCTCAAATCTGGTGGGGGTGGGGTGGGATCTTCTCATGTGGGTTTTTTCTTGAGTTGTTTGTTCTCTTTGCCTCTCCTTCATTAAATTTTCTAGCATCTCTCCCTGAATTTGGAATTTTTATTCAAGGGTAGATACTCTATATCTCATTACTTTCAATTCTTTAGTTTGTTCATCCACTTGTTTTTTTTGCTGAAAATATTCCCGGGGTGACACCCTAAAACCCACACCTCTGACACGGCCATACTATTCTAGCTATTTCAAGGCCGCTGAAAGTATGTTTCCATCCGGTGCAGGTGTTGTTGATTCCTGTGACTATGTCAAATAGAAAATATTGAAAAATAAGTAATCATAAATATTTAATAGTGATTTAAATCAAAACAAGTTTATATTATGTAATACTTACAAATGTTTCCCACACTTTTTGTGTGTTTTCATATACCAGTTTCTCCTATTTAATAACATGATCCTCCTTCCATAGTACATGGCATGGAATGGAAGTGGCTTGGGGTTTTTCTTTATCAATCTACATATAAACATAGAAACATGGTTACAGTGTAGTTTTATGTCACATAAAATTATTACAGTATGTTTAAAATACGTACCAATTTTTTTTCAATTGAAGCTTACCCCAGCCTTGCTTTACGGTAGGGGTACGCTGGTTTTGCTGCCCGTTCTTTATTTTTAGCACTCATTTGTTGTTTCATAAATAAAAAAATTCCAATCAATGTGATGAATACAAGAAACGTTACACAACATGTAACCAAACATAATGTACCTGAAAAGTCTATTCCGCACGACAGTTGGAAAACGCATCCCACGATCCTTGGGATATCATGTGTGCATGTTTCCCTCAGAATTCCGGGATGACCTCCTTGATGGGAGATTCAAACGTTTCGATCGGTTTCTAACAGGTTTTTTCGTAGAACAGGAAACATACAATGATTACACATCCATTTGGATCTAAATTCTAAAGGTAGGTGCTTCAATCGTTTCTGAACTGATGAGGCTTAGGAATTTGAATTGGTCGAGGGGATGGGAGGTCAGACTCATCACACCTTTTTGAGGGGAATTATTGTCTATTCCGTCACTCTCTTTATATATTTAAGTTATGTTCGTGAATCCTTATTACATTACCAAGTATAAAATGTGCTTTCCTTCATTTTTGACAATCAATGATTAAATATGTAAGAAATTTAAAGAATCTTTTATATGTATTCGTGGTTGTTCATCAATAGAAAATCATCTGTATCTATTTAGTGATTCTTGGACAATGGTATCCTTGAAAACATTTATATAAAAGTCTCTTGGTCAGTATGATGACCAGGCTAGTTTTAAAGCCACTCAGTGGGGAACTTGAAGTTTATTGTCATTCAGAAGGACATGGATTATTTGATAGTTGGGATCGAACCTGAAGATGGGCTACCTACGTATCCTTTGTTTTGGAAAAGGAATAAGAACCCACGTAGTTCGAGTAAGGGAGTATGATTTTTATGATTGATGGCTCAAAGAAGGATGTCATAATTACTTTTACCCTCTAAGATCACGTGAGTCATGCTCGATGTGAGAAACAAGAGGTATTGGTAATAAAATAGAAAATTGGTCCATGAATGATGTAATCATAAGAAATGGTTTGGGGCTTATGTATGTATGACTGCCCAGATAAATGAAGGTTAGGATTTACTTTAGGGAGAAAATCCAGGAACAGGGTCCATAAAGGTATATGTGCTTCATGGAGATTTGAATACTCTAACTTGGGACTTATTTTTGAAAAAGAAACCTAAATTAGGAGGGGATTGAATATTGGGTTTTACTCCAGAGAAGGAATCCCAGATCAAACATAAATTAGAACTGGTTAAAGAGAATTTAAGGGACTTGGGGTTTACTCCTGAAATGGAAGCCCAAATTTATGACTGGGGCTTATTCCTAACAAGGAAGCCCAGGTTAGGGGACTTAGGGCTTACTCCTGAAAAGGAAGCCCAAAATTATGACTGGGACTTATTCCTGAAAAGGAGACCCAGTTAAGGGATTATGACTGGGACTTATTCCTGAAAAGGAGGCCCAATATTATGACTTAAGTTTCGGGGCTTACTCTTTAGGAGGATGCCCATATTTGGGAACTTTAAGAATTTGAGGCTTACTCCTGTGGAAGATGCCCAGGTTAAAGGACTTATAATTGGGGATTATTCCTAAAAAGGAGACTCAGGTTAAGGATTCTCTCATTTTAAAGGATGAGGTTGAATGAATGAACTCTCAATCTTTAGTGACATAAAGATGTATAAATCACTATGTTTTGAGAGATATTCCATAGAATTCCATTCAGATAAGGAAGTCAAATCAAGAAATCATGCCATAAATGGCTTTGCAGTGTGTCTTCAAGACTGAATCTTGAATAGGAAAGGTATAATGGATTAAGAGGGGTAAAATGGGCAAGATGGGTACCCAAAAAGGCAAGGGCGCACAAGTCTTGGAAGGCGCGCATGTACTTTATGGGTGCGCAGGTATTAGTCGCGCAGGTATACCTGCGCGACACGTGTGGGGTACTTGCGCGATGTTCAACCAGCATTGAAATACTTCAGAAACTCTTTATTAAGGCCATTAGAATCCTCTCATAGTTCTTCCAGAAAAGGGATGTGCAAGTTCTATCGAAGGAGTAAGGCGGCGCGCAAGTGTGGTCACTTCCCTTAAGGGCTGGCCACTAAGGCGCACAAGTGTTGATGAGTTTCAACACATAGGCCTTCCCCCCTCTCTTTAAATCTTCCGTTATAGGTAATAAATTACCATAGAAGTGTTCCGGAAGCTTTGAGAAGATACATGGGCATCGTGAGATTAAATCCGAGTTTCTGAAAAAATTCCTCTCGAATGGGGGGCCCACAGGGTCTATTTATAGGCAGGAGAAGACCCTGGGCGGTTACCGGGCGGTTATCACATAGGTCACGCAAGTCACTTGCACGCCAAAGTGCATCCCACAAGTCCACTTGTGGGACTATGAGGAAACTTGCGCGGCCTATGGGGAAAGTTCTCCTTGTTCATCCCTTTGTTGATTTTTGATGTTTTCTTCAAAGGTCGAACCATTTTAATCTCAGATATTCCCCTTTTCCAATCTTTAGATTTTGTGACGATAAGGAGCATCAACAAAAGCCCCCCCCCCCCTCAGAGTTGGATCCAGAGAGAAATAGAGGATTTGGCTATGAGGAAATCAAATGCATACAAAGGAATAATGGTGCGCAAGTGTTCAGGGCGTAGAGGGCGGCGCGAAAGTGCGCATCGCACAGGCCTTGAGCGTACTAGGTATGGCGCGCAGATAGGACCCTTGGCCTATAAATACACAGCCTTTGGCCACGGATCGCATCTGATCTTGAATTTCTTGAGCTCTCTCCACGCAAGACATCTTCTCTGTGCAAGTCTCTTCTTTCCACTGTTTCCTCGATGTCGGGCTACTCTCAAGGTAATAGGACTTGCACGGTCATACATGCTCGACAAAAACTTTCACGGCACATGTAACACTTGTGCGACATCTCTATACTTGCGTGCCTTAATTCCTTAGCCATTTTTTAGGATTTCTTCACAATGTTTGTGAGAAATAAATCCATTTATGAATTAATTTATTCTACTCTAGTGCAGAATTAATGGCTCTTAAACCTGGATTAATTGATGGACTGGCTAGCAAGCGGATTGATGACATGATGAAAATCATTGGCCATGATTATTATAATATCAAAGATAGCACTCTTCCAAATTTGGCTAAGTATCTAAATAAATATCATCTCGACTTTCCTCAAAGCACTTATCTACCTTTGTATGGCTATGGTCATCTACAAGAAGTCACTATTCCAGAAGTAGAGAATTATCTTCCATTTTCGTGGTTTCATAATTATATCAACTTTTCTTCAGCAAATATCTCAGGTGGAGGAGTATTTATAAATACTGGAACATTGGAGAAGGACTATATAATGCATCATTGCCCTTGCACACCAGATCTGAAAAAATATATACCTGAGCTTCATCCACATTGTCATCCTTCGATCTTCCGAAATGCTCAGATGGATCAATCCAATGGTTGGAAGAAAATTTGGGACTTCCGTCCCGGGGGAGGTGTGAAGCCAACTTGGATGTGGGCATACTGGGTGTGATAGACCTGCGCAGAGTTTATCGAGGATCTGAAGAGAGCTGCAATATAAAAAGATGTCTGGGTAGGGCAAACATATGTTTACAGACCTGATAACTTCGTGCCAGAGATACTCAGCCACTGGAGCCCAGCAACTAGTTCTTTCCATCTGACTCAGAGAGAAGTAGGTATCAGTTTGTGGGATGTCCACAAGATCTCAGGGGCTCCAATTTTGGGCAATATGTATGATGAATTCATTCCTCCCAAGGTGACATGGAATGATTCAGAGAAGACTCCTGCTTTAGCTCGGGAATTATTTAAGATCTTCCACGGGCTCAAGAGTTCAGAGACCTCATTAACTCATTTTAGAAAAGACATTCATTCGAAAGAATGGATGAATGTGTTTCTTATTGAGAAGAAAGATATGGAGCCAAAAGAAAAAGGATCCAAGAAAAAGAAATCAAAGGATACTAGGCCCAAACGTCCTACCACTTATCCAAAACCTGAGAAGAGAGGGGCTCATGGCACATTCTGGCCAACTCTAGAAGCAGGAGAGTTTGAAAAGTGGGGATATGAAGTGAATCAAAGAATTCCAAAGAAGACTCGTCTGGAGAGTTTCTTGGTAATGTGGCTCAGTTTTTATCTCTTGCCGGTCAGGGATTCGAAGGGAGGTGTTAGGCGAGGGACCTTCATCATTGCAGCAAAGTTAGCTGAGGGAAAAATGGTTGGGTTAGCTACCCTAATTTTAGGAAAGATTCACAGGATTTTACTTCATGTCTTCAAGGGTAAATCTCCTTTAAAAATAGTGGGACCATTCCATGTTTTGTGGGGATGGATCGCCACTCACTTCAGGACTTACAATGTACAGAATGGATTACAAATTCCTAGAAGCTCCTTCAGACCGTCAGTGCAAGAATTCTCTGGAATTGCTCCATTAGATGTTAATGGTTATGACATGAAAGTGAGGCTGAGCATGTTTAAGGAATTTAACTTCTTTCCCTATGGAATTCCTCCATTTGGGCGGTTTGTTGATGATGGGACAACCCATTTGGATTTTAGGGCATACATGCTAGCTTGCAGGGATGTTGTGCTAGTTGCTAGGATTTATGGAGAGATCATATGTGAGGCCTATGCTCCATATAGATTAGAACACCAATTCAAATGTCTGCAACAGATTGATGTATCCCCTCCGGTACATGTCACGTTAGAGCAACATCCGATGGTTGCTCGACAACTATGGCTACTGACATCATGAGAGATGACTGGGGCAGTATTTGATCTACCAGTTGAAAAAGCGGCGCATAATTTGACTACATATTATTCCAAACACTGGATAGCATCATACCCCAAAGGGATATTGAATCACCTAGTATATCAAGTGTGAAAGAGGAAGAGGACTGTAGAGAAAGAAACCCTTCCTCATGAAGGTGATGCTTCCCCACCTGAAATTGGTTCAACAGACTCCTCTTCTAGAACTGATTCACTTGATTATCATGATGGGGATGATGAGGCACAACCGGTAGCAAAGCGGTTTCGTGCCCGATATAATCCTCCAGCCAGAATTAAAAGACCCACTACATCAACTCCTGGTGAGTTGTTTCATTTTAGTAATTTTAATCACTACTACTTTATAAAGCAATAAGTCTTACTTTCTTATTCTCTATCTGTAGCTGCAGAAGCTGGGAAGAAATCAAAGTCAAAAATTGTAGGACCTTCCTCACAGCCTTCATATCTAAGACCAGGGGCTGTTCAACTATGGCAGGGCTTATACTGTGGTACTGAGACCGCCTGGCTGGATTTGTGTGAGGGCCTACAACTTCCTGGAATACGAAATATTATGGCTTCTAAAAATCTTCAATACGAAGATAACACCAATGAAGTGCGAGCTTACATCAGAGAGCTGGAAATTCTCATATATGCCACTGATGACTCTGTTCCTATCTCCAAGAGGGTGAAGGAAATGATTGATTGTGGCGCCACATAGGGGGATGGTGGTTCTGGAGATGAGGAATGGAAAGAGTATGTGGCTCCTGAAGATGTAAGTTTTATTTCCTTATTTGCTTTGCAACTTGATTTCAGTTGAATCTTTGTTACTTAAGGAAGTTATTTTCTTCATATTGCAGCTTGAAAAGAAAGGAACTGGGGTTCCTTCGCCACAGTATAGCTCTGGTGGTACTGCTATCGGGGCTGCTGGTGATTCTCCTCGCGAACCAGGCGAGATATCTCCAAGCCAGCAGGCCATGAATGAAGAGTTGGACATAGCCTTCCATTCGCCAATCCAAGTACCAATAAGGGAGACTACTGATACAACCAAAAAAAATAAGCAAAGGCAACGAAGGAGGAAATCTACAGCTAAACGCTTCATTAGCAGCGGTATTTCCTTCGAATAATCATGAGTTTATACCCATAATCACATGGTTACTCATATTTTTGAGGATTGTAGGGGCTTCTCCAATTTCCCCCTTGAGGGAAGGGACTGATCCTCCTTCAAAGGTCGTGGAGGGTGCTGTAAAACAATCACAGACCCAAGCTGACTTGGCTTCTCCTAGAGAAGAGCTAGCATCCATTCCCAGTATCCCTCCTGTTACTGAGTTAAGAAGAGAAGAACCTGTTTCTGGTAAGTAAAAAATGCTTCATAAAAAAATTTTGAACGAAACACGCAATGACTTTCATCCTATGATACTTCAGGTTCAACTCCTGTATTAGAGCTTCTAGCGACTGTTACAACTGATGCTGTGATTATACCTGAAGATGTTATCTAGGGTCAGGGGTTGCAGGATGTAAATTAGCAAGAAGATGTAACAAATGCTCCAACTGGTGAGACTAACCAGGATTCTGAAATATCATTGGATGAAATGATTAATCAAAGAATGACTTTCTAAGAATTTTTTGATCATGCTAAGTTGTCATGTGATTTAGAAGACCTTGGGCGTGAGTGCTATCCTTCGCCCAATTTTTTCTAAAATTTAAACTTTTAACCATGATTGAAAATAATATGCATTTTCATCCGTAGAAGCTGCTGAACTGCTAATGCCTGAAGAGGGTGTGGACATTGATGTCCACCCTACCATTGAAGAAACATTAGCTCAACTAGAGATAAACCCAATAAACCCTCCTGAGACCCATCTTGAAAATCCTATCGAGACCGGGAAAGATGGGGAGAAGTATTCTTAGGTTGCTGAACCACCATTGGGTAAGGGATAACAATATTTGTGATTGTACTTTATTTTCAAGACAATCTATTCATTTTTTATCCTTTGAAGCTAACCAAATCTTTCAATTAATCATGCAGGGCCATCAACTGCAATGGCTAGATCCGGAGGTGAGGCCTCAGCCTCTACCCCAACGGGAATTGAAAGTGATGAAGCACAAATCAGGGGAAAGAGCAGGACATGGCACTTCCTTAAGTGCGTTATTTCCAGATTACATGCCCCCCTCCGACGATGATGTTGAATCAGATCCAGAGATTCTTAAAGAGTTCATCTTTTCACGATGTAAGGCATGGAACAACATATATAACATCATATCTGGGGTGTTTTTAGAAGAGCTACCATTGAAAATTCCTTGATTGTCATCCAAATTTGTTATACTAGGACTCGGTGGTTTTGGATATGAAAAGGTCCACGCCACGGTGAAACAGATCATTTTTAGGAGGGAGCAGGCACAAAAAAGTCGCGAAGATTTGATCAGAGTGAAACTATCAGTCAACATAGGTGAATTTGAGGTTGAGGTATCCCAAGCTGAAGCTGATTATGCTGCCAACATGAAGGAGATGAAGCATAAAATCAAAGAAAAGGTCGTCCAGCAGGTGAAACTCCAGCAACAGTTAGATGCTGTTATTGGGGAACTTGATCAGCTTAATAAATCATTGGATGAAACTCATATGAATGGCATGAAAGCCATCGCAGATGCTAAGAAGGCACTTCATCAAGATGAAAAGAGTGAAGCTGGTCGAGTGCACGAGCTTCAAGTAACTACTGATAAAGCTCAGGATGATGTACATCAAATGAAGACTTATGTTGACAGTCTTTTGTAATTCTTGAAAAAGAGAAGAGACTCTAGTCTGTGGATGTCCTTCTATCTCCTGTCTATCAATGAAAAGCACTTTCATCTTCAATCATTTGTACCTGTATTCTTTCACTACCTGCTTCAAATTTACTTAAACCAATGGGCCTAGTAAGCATAGTTTGATTTTTACTAGGATTATTACAAATAAACCTACAAACTTTGAATCTTTTAATTTCTCAATATTACCTAAATCATACAGAATGTATGTTTAGTGAGCTGTAACTTGACTTTTATTCATAGTTCCTTTTTCTTTTGTGGGAAGTTTAATGTCATGCACGCCGGACATAAAGGGGCTAATGTTTAAGGTCAAAATAGCTTTGACCAAAATGGATTAAAATTGATTTAATTCCTTGACAATTTATCTAAAAACATATTACCATACTAAATTATGAGAGAGAAAAAAATATAAACTATGGGTTTAAGAATATTTGAATCTGAGGAATGATATGAAAAAGAGCTAAAAGGCATCAGAAGAAGTAGTTTCCTTGAATGAAGTTACTATCATTTAACAAAACCCGTTAGGGGGTTGAATTATACAGGGACACCTAAGGGCATTGGCTGCATTGTCAAATAAATAGCATCTTTCGGCTGACAAGTCTGTTATGTGAACTGTTTATGCAAGGCCACCTATGGGCACGTGCTGCATAGTCAGGAAAAAGAACTCTCAGAAATTTACTTTCCTAGTGCTAAAAGCCAGTGAAAGTTTATGGAGATTCAAATTTTCTAAAATATAGAGTTTTCTGTATGGAAAGAGGTACTTGAATATGGAGAAGATATTTCTGAACAATACTATCGAAGAATTGAATAGATATCACTCCTATGAAGGTCAGACCCAAACGTAGGGAAGAATAATATGGAGTGTATAAACCATAGACTTGAATACTTTCAGATCATGAAAAAGGACATGGGACAAATATGTTAAGGATGGCTATTTTTTTGCAGATCCCTACATACCATCATTTAAGACAAATAAGGACAAAAGAGGCATTCTTCCAAAGAATGAAGTTACCATCATTTAACAAACCCGTTAGGGGGTTGAATTATGCAGGGCCACCTAAGCGAATTGGCTGCATAGTCAAATAAATAGTTTCCTTCAGCTGACATGTCTATTATGTGGACTGATTATGCAAGGCCACCTATGGGTAAGTACAACATAGTCAGGTAAAATAATTCTCATATGATTGACATTTTTGTGACTAAAAGTCATGAAAAGGGTTATGAAGATCTGAAAATATTTAAGGTTAGGATTATAACACATAAATATGGGTATTTTACAATGTATATAGAGATACATAGGTCAATGATAACCATAATCATGTTGTGGGTGGGTCCTGAATTGAAATTTTGGACTTCACTACGTATCTCATAAGAGTGAGAATCAAGCCATACGTAGTTCATGAAATGCAGTTTAATGTCGTGCAGGATGAAAGTATGAGAGACCTTCGTTTAGGTTCATAGAGTTCGGACCATAATAATGAATACATAGTGTGTGTTTTCATGAGGACTTTTTAGCCAAGGGACTGAATGTGAAATTTGGGGTTAGGCCCAAAAGACTTGGGGCTGGATTCGAGGGATACTCGAACGTTCCTACATATCCCATAAGGATGGGAATCAAGCCCACATAGTTCTAGAAATACCATTTGTACAAATTTGGTTCGTACATGTGAAGGGTGAAAGGGGAATTTAGTACAATGATGGTTTAACCCGAGATAAAAAGTTTGGGCATTGCCATGTATGCACGTAGTCATTTGAAATGAAACATGATTGAAAAATCAATGTAAATAATGGTTCCCTCTCAAATGAGGAAATCAAAGAGTATTGTAGTTTATTGTCATACCGGACAAAAGTGTTGTATAGTTTAACATCGTATAACAAGGATGAAAGTGAATCAAATGTAAAGATATTGATTCTATGGGCGGTTTCATGAATCAACATCGTATGAGATGAAGGTTCACCGAAGTGAAGAGATTGTTTTTGGGCTTGAACCTTGGGAGGTTGCCTATGTACCCAGCCTAGAAAGCAAGGATCAAAATCCGTGTAGTTCAATTAAAGAATAAATTAATGATCAAGATATTCTTGAGGACAATGACCTAAAAATGATGTTGGGACTTACACATGGTTAGTAGCCCAGAGAGAGTGTTATGGTTGGGGTTTTATCTAAGCTCACATGAGTCATACTCGTTGTGAGAAACAATAGGTAGCAACAACCTTAACGATGCACAATTTAATGTCATGTAGTAGGGACAAAGTACAGTTTAGCGTCATGTAATACATATCAAGGACATTCTGTACAGTTTAGCATCATGTAGTTAGGACGATGGGGACAATACAGTTTAACGTCATGTTGGACAAAAGGGCGAATAGTTTAAGGTCATATACATGGACCGTGGATGGTGCAGTTTAATGTCATGCTGGACATAATTACAGTTTAAGGTCATACAGGACCTTGGATGATTATGTAGTTTAACGTCTTTCCGGATGTAAGGGACTTTCAAATAGTTTATGGTCTTATGCATGGACCGTTGTTGTATAGTTTAACGTCGTATAGCAAGGACAAACTGGTGCTGCACAGTTTAATGTCATGTTGCAGGGACAATATAGTTTAACGTCATATTGGATGAAAGGGGGACTGTGCAGTTTAATGTCACGCAGTGATGACAGATTAGGGACTTTTTCTCTTCTCTTCAGTTTAATTTCATGCTGGACAAAAGTGTGAATAGTTTAGGGTTATATGCATGGACCATGGTTGGTGTATTTTAAAGTCATACAGGACCATGGTGTAGTTTGAAGTCATACAAGACCTTTTAGGGATCTTTTTCATAGTTTAACGTCGTGTGGGATGAAGTTGCAGTTTAATGTCATACTGGACCATTTCGGTATAGTTTAACGTCATATATCAAGGATGAACTGGTGCCGCATAGTTTAGTTTCATGTTGCGGGGACATCTTGTGAATAGTTTAAGGTCATACTGAACCAAGGTGGAGTTTAAGGGCATACTAGACCATTTCTGTATAGTTTAACGTCATATAGAAAGGACGAACGGGTGCCGCACAGTTTAGTGTCATGTTGCGGGGACATCTTAGGGGTACTTTGTAGTTTATACAAAATACTTCTTAAAAAATCTGGCATTAGTTGGAGTAGTAATGAGTTCTCCATCCATCGAGATTAATGAATAAGCTCCATTGGAGTAGACCCTATGTATTGAATAAGGTCCTTCCCATTTTGTCTCAAGCTTGGGAGGTTTCTTTCTGGGTATCATTGGAGTTCTGAGAACTAATACCAATTCTCCCTGAATGAATGAATGAAGATGAAATTTTTTGTTAAAAACTCGTGCTATTCGATTCTGATAGATTTCCAAATGGTGCAAAGTTCACAATCTTTTCTCATCTAACCATTCCAATTCATTCAATCGCTTTTGTGATTGCTCATCTGTAGATAACTAATCGCAAATTGCTACTCTGAGTGAGGGCAATTTAACTTCAATTGGAAAGACTGCTTCTGTTCCATATACCAACAAATATGGAGTTGACAACGTTGCATTGCGGGTGGTAGTCCGATAATCCCATAAAGCATGAAAGAGTTTATTATGCCATGACCTCTTATCTTTATCCACCATCTTTTGAAGTATATTTGAAAGAGTCTTTTTAAAGGCTTCTATTTGTCCATTGGCCGCTGCATGATACCGAGATGAATAGTTGGATTTAATGTTGTATTCTTGATACAATTTCTTCACCTCAGAAGAATAGAAGTTGGTGCCGTTGTCTGTAAATATGGTATGAGGGACAACAAATCTAGTAATTATGTAAGACTTGATGAATCTAACAATGCATTTAGAACTGACTTCTATGAGAGGTACCGCCTCTTACCATTTGGAAAAGAAATCAGTAGCAGGAAGAATGTACTTAAACTGCTTGGCCGTAGCTGAAGGGTAAGGTCCCACCACATCCATTCCACATGTGGCAAATGGCCACAAGTATTTAGCTATATGAAGCAAATCTGGAGGTTGATGAATGATGTTGGCATGTACTTGGCATGAATGACACTTCTTTGTGAAATTAACACAATCTTGTATCATTTAAGGCCAAAAGTATCCAAGCCTTCGAATTTGATCAGAAAATCTATGTCCAGACTGGTGGGCACCATAGACTCCTGCATGCACTTCTTTCATGACAGCCATTGTCTCTTCACCATCAATGCATCTGAAGAGAACTCCATCAAAACCACGTTTGTAGAGAATTTTCTCTAGGTGCTTTGGGCTATGATAAAGAGTAAAACTGACCACACGTCACCGGATTTGATCTTTCTCGGCTCTATCAGGTGGAAGTGTTCCATTTTGAAGGTATTCCCTGAAAGGTGACATCCATCCTGTAGTATGACCATGCGGTTCAGAAATGGGACTAATTTCATTAATTTCATCTATTCTTGCTTGAAAATAAGGTGAAATTGCACGATGGTGGGAAATACTGATGGTTGTCTCGTCCGGATTTGGATCTGCTAGAGCTATGTCTATATTAGCCAGCGCATTAGCTTGAGAATGTTTTGATCTTGGGACATAAGAAAATGGCGGTTCTGAAGGGAATTCCACCATTAACTCTCTGACATAATCATACAAAGGGATTAATTTTTCTTTTCTGATGGCATAATCCCCATTGACTTGTTTGATTACTAGGTCTAAATCACCTTTCACCTTTAAGTGATTCACATGTGCTTGAAGCGCTAACTCCAAGCCTGTGATAAGAGCTTGTTATTCGGCTTCATTATTGGTACCACCTTCCCACAATAAAAAGGAATAAGGTAACACTGCCTTATCTGGAGAAATGAGCACAATTCCTAAACCAAATTTGTTGAATTTAGGATTTTCCATTTTCTTCCCTGTTGGACATATGGAGGCACCATCAAAATACATTTCCCATGATTGAGGACTCTCTTGAATAGAGAAAACTTCCTCATCATGGAGTTCAATATCTGAAGACGTGACTTCCACTGAAGAATGTTCATCTAGGAAATCAGCTAGAGCTTGGCCCTTTATCACCTTTTGAGACACATACTGAATGTCGAACTGCTGAAAAATAACTGCCCACCTTGCTAGACGTCTTGTAAGCATTGGATGATTAAGGATAAATTTGAGCGGATTATTGCGAGATACCAATTGGACCTCATGATGTTGCAGGTAGTGTCTCAGTTTCTGAACTGCAAAGATTAATTCCAGGCAGCACTTCTCAATACTTGAATACCGAGTTTCTGCTTCAATCATAGTTCTACTGAGATAGTAGAGGCTATTTTCATTCCCAACATCATTCTTTTGAGCAAGAAAGGCACCCAATGATCGCTCTAGAGCTTTCACAAAGAGGATAAGTGGTCTTCATTCAACAGGTGGCATGAGTACCAGTGGACTCAAGAGGTTTTTCTTGAGAACATCAAACGCTTCTTGACATTCTTCAGTCCACTGGTAAGTGACTCCTTTTTTCATTAATTTGGTAAAGGGTAAACTTTTGCCTGCCAAATTGGCGATGAAACGCCAAATATAGGCTAATTGTCCTTGAAGTCCTCTTAATTATTTCAAATTCTGAGGAGGTGAGATACCAAGGATTGACTTGGTCTTCTCAGGATCGACTTCAATACCACGATGGCATACAATAAAGCTGAGAAATTTTCCTGAGGTTACCCCAAAAGCACATTTTAAGGGGTTCATCTTCAATTTATGTTGTTGAAGCTTGTGGAATATGACTTCCAAATCATCCAAGTGATTAGAAAGTTTTTTGGATTTAACAACCAAATCTTCTACATAGCATTCAACAAACTTCCCTAAGAAAGGTTTGAACATACGATCAATGGCGCATTGATATGTTTCACCTGCATTCTTTAAACCAAAGGGCATCACCTGGTAACAAAACCCACCTTGAGGGGCTCTGAAGGCTGTGGATTCCTCATCTTATGGGGCCATTCGGATATAATTATATCCAGAATATCCATCCATGAAGGAAAGTACTTCATAGCTAGTCGTCGCATCAATTAAGAGTTCTGTAATCAGAAGTGGGAAATAATATTTAGGACAATACCGATTAAGATCTCTGAAATCGATGCAAACCCTAATTTGTCTGTTCTTCTTCTTTACAGGGACAATATTATCCAACCACTTGGGATACTGAACTTCTCTGACAAAGTTAGCTTTGATCATCTTATCCACTTCAGCTTCAATTTTGGAAGCATAAGTTGGGTGTGTTCTTCTCGCGACATGCTTAAATCCTTGATGTTCTTTTGGTAAACCCAAATGATGAGTAGCAACATCAGGATCAAGCCCATGCATTTCTGTATAGTTCCAAGAAAAAATATCTTTATATTGATTTAGAAAAGAAATATACATCTCTTTCTCTTCAAAGGTCATGGCCACACTAATTAAAGTGGGGAGTGGATCTTTCTCTGTACCCAGATTTATTTCTCTGAGTTTATCCACAGTGGTAGAGATACCCTCTTTAAATTCTGGAGGAGAATATCTAATATCTTCTTCTTCCTCTTCATCATGTGCTATTTATTCCGTTTCTACTTTCATAGTAGATGATAAAACGAAATTTTCATGATCAGAAGAGATGTCAAAATTTGCACATTTTGAAAAAGAAGCTTCCATTTCCGACCCTATTGATGATAAAGGGTCTTCTTTGGGAAATAAATAGGAGATGATGGATTGAGAATTGACATCATTATTCACCTTCGATGTTGCTATTACTTCTTCTGGCCTGACTGGCGAAGTATAGTCCTGTTGGAATTCAGCAGATGAAATGAAAACGTCACCACTTGTGCTTTAATCACTGTTTGGTAGGTTACCAATTTCTCCCATATTGTCTGGCTCGATTGCCGTAATTGAAATTATGGATCTTTCCATAAGAGTATTTTAATTTTGGCCTATTTGGTCAATTTGACTGATAGGTAACACATAAACTGTACTCACATGTGTAAATGGATTTATTGGAATCTTTTCCAAACCATATGGAGCATTAACTTTGGTAATTTCCTTTATTGTATATTTCTCTCTTCCCTTCATGTGATAAAATTCCACCTCAATGTATTGAGACTCACATGTATTGAACGGGGCCTTATCACCATACAATGTTCCAACTTCACCATTGAAATAGTATTTGAGACATTGATGGTATGATGAAGGGATAGTCGCATGCTGATGTAGCCAGGGTCTTCCAAGCAAGACGTTGAAAGTTGAGTCTTGATCAATAATCATGAAATCAGAATTGGATACAAGATCTCCAAACTGTGTTCTGAGTGTAACTTCGCCCAGTAGTTCTTGTTCATTTTTATCATATCCTTGTAACATCATGGTAGAAGGTGATAAATCAGATTCTATGAGGCCCAATCGATGAAGTGTACGAATGGGCATGAGGTTGACTCCTGAACCATTGGCAATGAAAGCTCTTCGGATATCTACACCATTGACTTTTCTAGATAAGTACAGAGGTTTTATGTGCCCATGCACAACATCATCTTCATCTTTATCAGTAAAATATATCACTGCATGGCAATCTACAAGATTATTCTCTATGTGATAGACTTCAGCTGCAGCAATTTCAGCTTCAAACTCCTGAGGACTTGACAAAGCTTCGATGAGTGCTTTCCGAAGATATTTCGACAGTTTCAAAGAATCCAAAATTGATAACATGGCTGGTACGTGGGCCATGTGTTTCAATATATCATACTTTTGATCTAGAGGTGTGCATTTTCCAATAGGAATATGCGGTTTAGAAGGTACCTTGGAAGCAGATTCTTTTGAAGCTGATGCATCTTGTATTGGGATAGAAGTTGGAAACATCCTTGGTTTTGGAAGATTAGACCGATTAGATCCATTTACATGCATAGAAAAAGAAGATGGAACCTTCAATCGGTCTTCCAAAATAACTGTGCCAAGACTGAGTTGGCTATTGGTAGAATAACTTGCTTGTTCTTTTTGAGCTCGCTGAAGGGCTCTACCACGAGTTTCTGCTGCATACACAGTGCTAGCAGGGGTAGAATTGGAGTAGTGGCTTCGGAAAGATCCATGTCTTCCCCTGTATCCTGAACCTCTGGAACATCCTCGGATTCCCTTCTTTGATATAAAGAATTCAGGCTCATCAAAATTGAAATTATGAATGGAATACGGATCTCTTAGTTTAATCATATTAACAGAACCGAAGATTAACTCTTCGTCTGATAAAGACTCTCCCTGATTAGCCTGTTTAGGCTGTTCCGTTTGATGGGGCGGTGCCTGTGGCTTTGAAGTAGATGGCATAATGTATGCCAGAGTCAAAGACAATTTAGGCTTTGACACATACTCATCTTCTTCTGATTCTTTTTCCTTCTTTGAATAAACCCATTTCATTGAGGACTTTCCCTCTGACGAAGAAGGTTTTACCACAATATTCATGGCAGAAGACACAATTGGTTTCTTTAATTGTGTTCGAAAAATGTCATGAGTCTGATTGATTGTCTTTTTGACTATCCAATCATCATACTTCTGTGCATTTCTGCTTTGGACTTCTTGCCATTCACCTTCCTCCTCTGGAACTGTAGCAGTAACACATGCTACCTGAGTCGAAGAACCTTTCGAAATGACTTGTCCCAAGTCGACCATCTTTTGCAGGAGTTATTTGATGACAAAACACTCCTTGATGGGATGCCCCAACATTTGATGAAAGGGACAATAATTGGGACGGTCTTCATCTCCTTCCTTGTTTGGCCTCTTGGGCACCGATAATTGAACCAAATTATCTTCCAGAGATGAAATGAAGTAACCAGGAACTTGCTCATTTTGGAAAGAGTATGTTTTACTCTTCAAATCCTCAAATCATTTTCTTCGTTGATCTCTTTGATCAATTGGACGAAAAGGCCTTTGTTTTTGGCGTTCAGGAGGTGGAGCCCTTCGAGAAGATGAAGGTTTTGAAGTTGAAATAGGTATAGGTGCTTGTTTAAGCATAACTATAGCAGTTTCTGCTTTATCCATTCTCCTTCATGGAGCTGATAGAATTACACGAGATTTAGCCTTATCGTATATAAGGGAATCTTCAATTTGCTGAGCGATTGAAGTAAGGACTCGAAACCCTCCTGTGTATTTCATAGGGATCAATGGCGTGCGTAATTCGTCACGCAAATTTGCCACACAGATTGGAAACAGTTCCTCCTCAGGGAGTGCTAAACTCGGGGAATATGTTAATCCCTTCCAGCGAGCAATGAAATCAGAGACTCTTTCATTCTCCCTTTGTTTGTAGTTTGTAAGATCGAAAACATTCATTGTTGGCAAAGTTGAGCTGAACTGAATAAGGAATTTTTGGCGAAGATCATCCCATCCTATGATTGACTGGGATTACAAGCTTGTATACCAGACAAAACATGGTCCTTGCATGGTTCGCACGAAGCATCTGAGTTTCACTACTTCTTGATGCTCGGGAGTTTTCATCATAGGATCACAACAAGACAAGTAATGTGTCAAATGTTGTTTAGGGTCACCTGCTCCATTGAAATTAGGGAAAACAGGGTCTCCAAAACTGGATGGAGGAGAAATTGAATCTACCCATTCAGGGTAAACTTTCTTTTCTGGTTGAACTTGCGCATGTTTCCTTTCCATAGTTTCTAACCGAGCTGTTAATGACTAAATAGTAGTTATTAACTTTTGAGAAACATCCGGTTGAATTTGGTCTTGGGTAGGTTCAATGAATGGAGCTTGGATAGATGTGGTGGTTGGTGCTGCAACTGATGGTAGCACTACCAACCGTTGTTGCGCTTGACCCATAGGATTAGACCTCTAAGGGTGTACTGATAAAGGAGTATATTCCTGATCCATCTTAGTAGCTGCAACAAATTCCTTCGGCTGTCGGACTCCAGCATTCTTAAGAAGAAGACTACTCTGAAGTAGTTCCGCATTCAACCTTCTTAATTCTTTCATTTCTTCCTCCTGTTGTGAAAACCTTTTCTCTAATGAGAGAAATTGACCTTCTCTAGAGGAAGGATATGTAACCTGATTCTTTCCCCTCCCTTTGTTGGATACTTTTTGGAGAGACGGATGTGGATTACCTAGGTTCTGAGTAATCCTTTGACTTCGTGTGCGCACACCTTCTTCATTTGTATCGGTGCGTACATTTTCTTGAGCAGGACGCTCTACATCTGAGTCCCCTGAGTGAGCCTCCTCTGGTGGATTATCAACAACGGCATTGATGACATTTATTGATGCATAATGCATCGCATCCCTTCTATCAACATTTCTATGATATTTTCTTCTTTCATGTATTTGATGAGACATTGCCTTTTGTTGATTCAATCCTTTAGGAACTTCTTGAGGAGCTATAACTTGGAGGGAATATCCTGATAATTTGGCTCTTCGTTCCTCTTGGGGCTTCTTCCCCAATCGAGAAAAGACCGACATTCTCTGAGGAGGGGATTGATGATTTGAAAGAGTCCCCAGTCTCGTGGACTGGGGATGTTCCTGCTGTTCCTGGTCAACTCCTCGAATCCTATTTGTCGATTCTGAGGGTTGGGTTAAAGGAGTCCCCGGTCTGACAAGATGGGGTGGGTATTGACAAGGTATGTCTGAGACCTTCTTAAAAAATCTCTTGATCTTGCGAACCATAGTTCGGAAATTAGTTGGATGCATTAACCTGTATCCACTTTTATCACCTGGTTCAACAGACCATTGGATTATTTCTGAATCTTCTGTCCCTTGATGATGTGTTCACTCCATACGAGAGGCTTGTGCCACATTCTCGCCTGATTGATGTAGGATAAATTCAACAACTCGTTCTCTATATGCTTGATTTTGAGAGGAACTAGTTAAAGCCTGTTCTTGAGAAAGCTTTTGATTACAATCAAATCCCATTGACTTTGGCTGGCCATGGGCAATAACATTGCATGAGACCATTTTCGTCGGGCTTTGCTGACTAGAAAGCACTGTGAAATTTAGTGCTCCGTGAACACCCCATCCTCTGATATGAACACCAGTTGGGTCATTGGCAATTAACTAAAGCAATTTTCTTAGTGCTTCAAGGCATGAACGTTGAAGGGTCCTCTGCTGTTTTTCAGCCTTCGGATACCGAGAGACTGTTAGAGATGCCAAATCAATCTGACGTTGTATCCCTTCTATTATCTTAAGATGATTTTCATATTCATCATAAGATAATACCTTCTTCTTCAATTGACAATGAGTTTTCCATATTTTGAGACGAATATCATGGATTCCATCTTACGTCAACATCTTTGGAATTTCATACTGGGAGTCAGCCAAAGGCCAAAACATGACTGGTACCTCACTTTTCACCAGTTTTTTCCTCATGTTCAGCATTTCCTCTTCATCATTAAATGAAGATTCTTCTACCTGTTTTGACCAGAGTTGGTGTTTCCTTGTTGCTTCATCGGATTCAACAAGATTGGTAGAGAGATCATTGATCAAACTAGAAGATGCATGACTTAGGGGTGGTTTGGAGAATGACCTACACCTTGGGCTACCTTCTGATTGAGAAAGTATTTCACTTGCTAGCGATAAAGCATCAAACATGACTGGTTTCGAATTTGCAAGTGCCTCAAGATAATAGGGCTTTCTCGGCACTACATTGTCCACTGGAGTATTTTCCAGGCAATGTGAATCACTACTGTGGAGAGGACTTTCACAGAAAAATTCATCATCATGGGGAGGACCATCATAATGGGTTACAGCAAAAGATGAGATCTCTTGCTCCTTGGTCTTCTGACCACACAGAGGGTTCCTGTGGCTCTCATCTGAAGACGAAACATCAAGATTGACCGAATTGTCACGAAGCAAGCCTTCATGAGAAAGTGTCTATTGAAGACCTTTGGAATTAATGTTCTCGTTATTGGGAACTGAGCGTGTAGAATCTTGAATTCCAACAGATAAATGTCTGAGGGCTTCAAGAACTCCAGCATCGAGAAAGGCCTTGTTACATATTGGCCTTTGATCTCCTTACTGTGCTGGGCGGATCTTTTTCTTAGATGCCTTCTTACTCGCTTTAGAAACCACTTGTTGACGAAAGTGGTTGCTCTGAGTAAGTGTATGTGCCTGATCAGGAAAGATGGTCAGTTTAGGCTGACGATCTCCACTCAAATCAGGTGTATGTGCCTGACTTGGTTGTCCGTATGATATGGGGGAGTATGCCCCATAACCCTCTTGGACTGGAACAAATGTGTGTGTTTGTTCCGTAGTGAATCATTTATGTGTCACTCCACTTCTAGGGATAGATTTATGTGTCTTTCCCTGAGATGATGTTGAAGCTGTTATGATATCCTGGCAAGCATCCAGAATATGAGCAGGAATTTGCTTCTCCTCTTTCAGCATTGAAAAAATATGCTTGGTGACTTTAGCTACCGGAATGGGGATATACGTCCATTCCGGGATTGGAGTGGGTGTATGTTCCTGCTCCTGTCATCCTTTTTCTGTCAGTGAATCCTGACAGTACTCAAGTGTGGAGGCAGAGAGTTGAGTATGCCTCCTGTTTGTCATCGGAGCTTTCCGACTGACTTATCCATGCGCTACCAAGAGAGACTATTGGTAGGATTGATTAGTACTATCAGGTGTATTTGCCTTCTGATTACACTTCACCCAACGCGGTTGACGAGATCCATCATATATAGTCAGGCGAGCCTGCTGACTAACTGATGATGTATAAGCAGGTGTATGTTCCTGCCTATAGTACTCTGCCGGAATTTCCTGGTGGGATTGGCGTGATGCTGCCAGACGAGTCTGCTGGATAGCGGAATTAAAAAGGACAGGTGTGTGTGCCTGCTCATTGTTCGCCACCAAGTCAGTTTGGTGGACTTCTTCAGAGATGGCAGGGATGAAAAACTTCCTATTTTTAACCGGATTCTGCCTCTGGCGGTTCGTCTTGCCTGATCGGGTTCGAGGAACCTGAGCCGAATGCATGGAGTCGGTACCCTCATCATGTTGAGGGCGCACTGCCGCACGAGTCTGGTGGCGATTGTTGATTGGAGCCCTCGGGAAGGACTCCTGTCTTTTTGAATTAAGGCCCTGAGGGACCTGCTCATTCACTTCCTCAAAGTAAGGGAGCGAATGGAAATTGCATTCCGGGGATAACGACCCGAAATGGTTGGAGACGGTAGTCAGCACCGCCTGCCTCTTGATCACTGGTCGTCGTTGTCCGGACGACCTGTGTGAGTTGTTCACTTGGAGGTCCTGTCGGGCAGCCTTCAGAGTTGGGATGGTACCGTGATGATGGTACTCCTTAACCAGCACATTTGATACCCAGCGTTGAAGATGCTGAGTAGGTTATGTCATCCTCAGAGTGGATGATGATCCAGTAGGAATAGCAGCAGTGGTATTTGCAGTAGCAGTATTCACAGGTGGGAATTTGAGAGCAGCCATTATGGAAATATAGAAGATTTTGAAAAAGAGTGCCTGTTTGATATAACAGACGTAATCAGGATAAATTCAGCCACTTCATCCTTTGGATGAGCACAGATGTCAATGATTGTTTTTGTTAGCCCTCTTATTGAGTTTTAAATAGGGGATTAACAAATAGGTAAAACATCATTTTAACTTGGTTAAGGATTCACGTCAGGTTCACCATTTTTTGTTTCCCTCCTCGATGGGAGATTCAAATGTTCTGATCGGTTTCTAACAGGTTTGTTTGTAGATCCGGAAACATCCAATGATTCCACATCCATTTGGACCTACATTCCAAAGGTAGGTACTTCATTAGTTTGTGAACTGATGAGTCTTAGGAATTAGCATTGGTCGAGAGGATGGAGGTCGGACTCATCACACCTTTTTGAGGGGAATTATTGTCTATTCCGGGACTCTCTTTATAGATTTATGTTATGTTCGTGAATCCTTATTACATTAAAAAGTATAAAATGAGATTTCTTTCAGTTTTTACAAAAAATGATTAAATATGTAAAAAATTTAGAGAATCTTTTATATGTATTAGAGGTTCTTCATAAATATAGAATCATCTGTATCTATTTAGAGATTCTTGGTCAATGGTATCCTTCAAAACATTTATATAAAAGTCTCTTGGACATTATGATGACCAGGCTGGTTTTAAAGCCACTCAGTGGGGCACTTGAAGTTTATTGTCATTCAGAAGGACATAGATTATTTCACAGTTGGGATCGAACCTGCAGATGGGATACCTACGTATCCTTTATTTTGGAAAAGGAATCAGAACCCACGTAGTTTGAGTAATGGGGTATGGTGTTTATGATTGATGGCTCAAAGAAGGATGTCATAATTACTTTTACCCTCTAAGCTCATGTGAGTCATGCTCGATGTGAGAAACAAGAGGTATTGGTAATAAAATAGACATTTGGGCCATGAAAGATGTAATCATAAGAAATAGTTTGGGGCTTATGTATGTATGACTGTCCAGATAAATGAAGGTTAGGATTTACTTTAGGGAGAAAATCCAAGAATAGGTTCCATACAGGTATATGTGATTCATGGAGATTTGAATACTCTAACTTGGGACATATTCCTGAAAAGGAAACCTAAATTAGGAGAGGATTGATAATTGGGTTTTACTCCTGAGAAGGAATCCCAGATCAAACGTAAATTAGAACTGGATAAAGAGAATTTAAGGGACTTGGGGTTTACTCCTGAAAAGGAAGCTCAAATATATGACTGGGGATTATTCCTAACAAGGAAGCCCAGGTTTGGGGACATGGGGATTACTCCTGAAAAGGAAGCCCAAAATTATTACTGGGACTTATTCTTGAAAAGGAGACCCAGGTTAAGGGATTATGTCTGGGACTTATTCCTGAAAAGGAGGCCTAGGATTATGACTTAAGGTTTGGGGCTTACTCTTGAGGAGGATGCCCAGATTTGGGAACTTTAAGAATTTGGGGCTTACTCTTGAAGAAGATGCCTAGGATAAAGGACTTATAACTGGGGATCATTACTTAAAAGGAGACCCAGGTTAAGGATTCTTTCATTTTAAAGGATGAGATTGAATGAATGAACTCTCAATCTTTAGTGACATAAAGATGTATAAATTACTATGTTTTGAGAGATATTCCAACGAATTCCCTTCAGATAAGGAATTCAAATCAAGAAATCATGCCATAAATGGGTTTGAAGAGTTTCTTGAAGACTGAATCTTGAATAGGAAAAGAATAATGCCTTAAGGGGGGTAAAATGGGCAAGATGGGTACCCAAAAAGGTAGGGGCGCGCAAATCTTGGAAGGCACGTAGGTACTGCGTGGGCGTGCAAGTATTGGTCGCACAGGTATACCTGCGCGACACGTGTGGGGTACTTGGGCGATGTTCAACCAGCATTGAAATACCTGAGCGACTCTTTATTAAGGCCTTTAGAATCCTCTTGAGGTTCTTCTAGTAAAGGGACACGCATGTTCTATAGAAGGAGTAAGGCAGCGCGCAAGTGTGGTCACTTCCATTAAGGGCTGGCCACTCAGGCGCGCAAGTGTTGATGAGTTTCAACACTTAGTCCTTCCTCCCTCTCTTTAGATCTTCCATTCTAGGTAAGAAATTACCATAGAAGTGTTCCGGAAGATTTGAGAATAGACTTGGGCGTCGGGAGATTAAATCTGAGTTTCTGGAAAAATTCCTCTCAAATGGGGGTCCCACAGGGTCTATTTATAGGCAGGAGAAGACCTCTGGCGGTTACCGGGCGGTTATCACTTAGGTCGCGCAAGTCACTTGCGCACCAAAGTGCGTCGCGCAAGTCCACTTGCACGACTATGAGGAAACTTTCATGGCCTATAGGGAAAGTTCTCCTTGTTCATCCCTTTGTCTATTTTTGATGTTTTCTTCAATGTTCGAACCATTTTAATCTCAGATCTTCCCCTTTTCCAATCTTTAGATTTTGTGACGAAAAGGAGCGTCAATAGTGCAAAAAGAGGAGGCGGGTGTGGCTTGATTTTACCTTCAGCATATTTTAGATTATGTTTCACTAAAATAGTGTGAAAGCCTCTATGAATCCTTCCTTCCAATATTAATACATATTCTTTTGGCGAAACAACTACTATAAATGCACTCTGCAAGAGATGATGATGATTTAGTCAATATTTCAGTATTTTATTTTATTTTATTGTAATAAATTAAATAAATGATATTGTAATGTTACCATAATCTCTTCCCACATTAATTTTTTCAGCCCACTAACAACATGGTGCCACGACTCTACATCAATCGGCACACATTGACGAGTGACGATTCCAATGTAGCTACTAAACATGGCTTTGTTGGGGTTTATATCTTGGCCACATTTATTCCATCCCACCTCATATTTTATACCTTTTTTTGCCTTAAAGATTTTGGCTAAAACAGTCAAAAATCGGCGCACCTATTTTTTTGTGTCATCGGGGTTTCATCGCCTACCATTTACTCAGTTTCTACATCATCATTATGTTTCTCTGAAGAGCTAGCATCAGCACTGGGACCAGCTGCAATAGCTTGAGAGACCTGTTGTACCTCAGTAGTGGGACCAGCTGCAACAGGTTGAGAGACATGTTGTGTCTCCGGATTTGGTGCATCAGCAAGTGAAGAAGTCATTATCTGCAGAAACAGTTTAACATTTAATTTAGATCACATAAAAGCAACAGCGAACAGATAATAACATAATGTAACACAATCTATATTACAATAAAAAATAACCTGATTGTTGAACTCTTTCTTTTTTTATAGGCTGAAGGGATTTGACCCCTCTATCAATTATCTATATCCCTTCATTGTGGTCTCCTCTGACATACAAAATGTCCTCTACATTGGGACCACTGTGAAATGATTGCAATGTCCCAATGAAAGGGTCATCTTCTGTTGAATTTTCATCTGACCCTTCAGCTGTTTTGGTCGATAACAGAACGATTGACCCATTTCAGTTTGCGGGATTTGAAACATAAAATACATGCACTACCTGTGATGCCATTATAAACGGTTCTTCTTTCTCCCCTTCCTTACTGGAATCAACTTTCATGAATCCCAAATCATCTATTTTAACAACACTCATGTTATCAACCCACATGCATTGAAATATCAGAACTTGAAATTTCGTATAATCCAACACCCATATTTGTTTTATGCTGAAAAAGTATGAAATATTCACATATATTTTATTTCTGTCCTTTGCACCGGAAACATGCATCGCTTCAACCACAAGTGTAACCCCACTATTCTGCATGGTACTGTCTTCATCATGTTCATTAGTATAAAATGTATAACCATTAACTATATAAGCATTGTAATATAATGCATACACACTTGTTCCTCCGGCCAGCCATCGAAGTCATTCGGAAATTGACTCTGGATATTCATATGACTTCTTAAAAATATGATCTTAAAACCATCTTATAAACTGTTGATTATGTGTATCTGATATCCATTTTTCATCCCTTAATGGATTCAAATTCCTAAGAATTTCATTGTGGATTTCAACATATGGGTCAACGTCAAAACTATTATACAAAACATAAAGGTGGGCCTCCTCCTGATCAGTAATATTGATTGTGACAACTTATCTTCCAGAAATTCCTTCACCCTCAAGCCGCCCAGTGTGACAAGATTTTGTTAGGCCAATTCTTTCCACACCAGAAAAGTATTCGGTATAGAATTCAATGGCTTCCTCAACAATATATCGCTCTACAATACAACCCTCTAGACGACTTCGATTTTTGACATACCCTTTCAAAATCTTCATATATCATTCAATGGGGTACATCCATCTGTAATGTATAGGACCACATAGTCAAATCTCTCTCACTAAGTGGACCATCAAATGAACCATCATATAAAAAAATGAAGGCGGGAAGAACATTTCTAATTCACATAATATGATGGCAATTTTTTTTCCATAGTTGGCAATTTCGATGGGTCTATAAATTTGCTGCATATATATTTGAATAAGAAACACAGTTTCGTTAAATTATACTGGTCATTCTTGGGCAAAATGCAACGTAAAGCAATTGGAATGAGATCTTGCATTAAAACATGACAGTCATGTGATTATAGACCTTTTAACTTCAAGTCGCTCATTGACACGAGGTTACTAATATTTGATTAATACCCCTCTAAAACATTTACATCATTCAAGAAGTTTAAAAACTTATATCCATACTTTATGGAAAGAGTGAAAGCAGTAGGAGGAAGAAATGTTCATTTTCCACCCTTCACTGGTGCCAACTCTTCTCGTATTCCCATCTCAACCATGTCCAACCTAGCCTTAATTCCATCTTTTATTTTTCCAGATGTATTTAGCAATGTGCTGATGACACTATCAAATACAATTTTTTCTACATGCATAACATCAAGAAAATGTATGACATACAGACAATTCCGTTATTGTAATTCAAAAAAAACTGATCTGTTTTTCTAACCGATTTTCGTAAGGTTTTTCGAAGCCGGTTTACCAAAAGTAGTGTCCACATTTTTAACTTTCTCAAATAATTGATTGCCTGTTAGTGGAGATGGTTTTGTACACTCTTCTGAACTTCCATCGAATGATATTGTCCAAGAACAGTACTTATGTCGTCACGGTAGAAATTTGCGATGTCTTAGAAACACAGTTTTCGATGAATGTTTCAACCTAATTGATTGTGTACCTTGTTCGCAAATGGGACAACCTTGAGTTCCTTTAATGCTATATCCTGAAACAATTCCATAAGAAGGTAAGTCATTTATCGTCCCGTACAACATGACTCTCAAAGAGAAATCTTCCTTGCTGTAAGCATCATAAAATGTAACACCTGAATCCCATAATAATTTCAAATATTCGATCAATGGAGCTAAATAAACATCAATATCATTACCCGGTTGTTTTGGTCCTGATATAATCCTAGATAACATGATGTATTTTCGTTTCATGCATTACCATAGTGGTAAGTTATAATTTATCATCATAACTGTCCATTTACTGTGACTGTTGCTTTGAAAACCAAAAGGATAAACTCCATCTGTAGATAATGCAAGACGAAGGCTTCTCGACTCGTTTCCAAATTCGGGATACTCATGATCGATTCTCTTCCATTGAGGAGATTCTGTTGGGTGACGTAGTATCTCATCATTAATTATTGTATCTGCATGGCATTTTAATTGTTCTTCAGTCTCCTCACTTCCATATAGGCGTATAAACCTTAGAATGATTGTAAAGTACCAAACAACTTTAGTAGGGCTAGATTTTCCTTTCTTGTATCGAGAATCACCACACTTTGGGCATTCATTAAGTGATTTGTGGTTCTTTTGAAACAGTATAATGTCTTTCGGGTAGGTGTGTATTCTTTCAGAGATCATACCCATCGAGCATAGCATTCATTTGGCATCATATTTTCGGTTCAGGAGCTTATTGTCTTTTGGGAGCATGTCATTCATGAGAGCAAGTAGTTTCATAAAACTGGTGTCACTCCACCCGTTGTCTACTTTGAAGTTATACAGCTTCATTACGGCTGACAATGCTGTATATTTAGTGCAACCAGCATACAATGACGTCTTTCACAACTTTATAACTTCTCAAACAATTTTGGGAAATCACAAAGTTCATCTTCCACGATCCTTGTCATTTCCTCAATACGATCTTCATCATAATTCACATCTGTAATCACATCCTCCATACAGTCATCTTAATTGTTCATGTCTGTAATCATATCAGATGATCTATAAAATGCAGTGTCATCCCATTCACTACCTACATTCGTTGTTTCCCCATATTTATTTCAACATGTATAACTCTGATCTATTCTCTGACAGATCAAGTGTTCTTCCATGGTAAATAAATAGGGTGTTTTTTATCGCCCAAGAGATAGACTGAGGGTTCTATTGAATGTTTGTGATTTTTTGATCATCTAGAGATAATGTATCCATAGAGTAGTTGTGTTTATGATTGGATCGTGTTTGTTATGAGTTTTTTATTTCCTAGTTAGGTTTTCTAAGGCTCTTTGAATAGAGTCTTAGGCCTAAAGAAGATGGATCATATAGTTTTATATAACACGTATGATGAGGAACACCCTCTTAATAATATATAAGAGTCATGGTGTGATAATATGATGTGAGATATAGAAATGGGTACATATAAAAAACAAATAGAGCACACAACAAAACCATGAGGATCTATAAGCATAGAACATAAAGAATACACAAACATGATCCATATACAGCGTCAACTGAACAAAAAAGAAATTAAAAATAGAGATAGAATAAATCAGAACCCGACCAGATATCCTCGTGACCTTTTGGTTACCACTAACTATAATATCAACCTTCTTTAAAGGAAACCTAAACAAGTGACCCAAACTTAAAAATAACTTGGGTCTACTGATGCCGAGTGTCACAAGTCGGCTGTGACCATAAAACATCTTAGTAGGTAATCACCACAGAATCCATACATTACCTATCCTAAAATAATACCAAAACACTAGTTTGAAATATGTTTAGAAAATAGTTTTTTATCATTTAAAGAACCAACACATATTTTTTAGAAAATCCATTTTGAAAAAAAATCACGACTTCCCTTTTTAAAATAGATATCTACTTTAAAAAAGTAATTGAAAATTCAATATAAGAATTCAAACAAGGTGATCACAAAGCCATGATGAAATTAATTGAAACAATAAAAGTAGAAAAATACTGGAAAAGTAGATACCCAATGTGCAGAAAAATAAAGAAGAACATATAGATATGTAATCATTATAATTACCTAAACATACCTAGAAGAAATCCATAGACTTACTAGGTTTGGACTCACCTGCCGACATATGGTGTACCTCCACAGTAAAAAACCAACATTGATGCTCCATTATAGTAGTATACCATAGAATAAAGAGGCCATCACATGCACGGTATAAACCAATAACACACAAGTGCCATCCGGGCCTATACATCACATGAGTTTCAAAACAAATTTCCAAAACACCACAAAATACCAATATATCATTACAATTTACAAATGAAATTCCATTTTCAATACCAAGGGGAAAACACCATGTAAAATCTGAAGATTACAAACAGGGCTTTATGACATTTAGAAACCAAACCACACCTCAAGAAGTGAAACATACATTGATTTAGGGAACACATTTGAAACTAAATTTGAAATTTTGGAAAAAAGGGTCCATTTTTGAAACATTGGGGTTTTATAATAACCATTTGAAAGGAGGAGGGATAAAGAAAATAAGGAGGAATGGAGGGAAATTGTTTCGAAATCCAGGGTTTTAAGTGAGAATCATTTTAGAAATCATTATCAATTGTGTAACAATCCATATTTTCACCCTGTGCACATATGAATATGCCTACATCCAATAGTTCACTTATAGAGGCCAAAATATTACAAAAAATTCTAATTAGATAAATACAAGGGGAATTATAATTAACCACAAGGGTTCAAACAATGTACCAAAACATAAAAGGCACCAAAACCCTCTAAAAAGACCAATACACTAGTAGTAAAACCGTAAGTGGTGAGAGTTAATCACGATCAAACAAGTAACCAGCCACATATACATGTTTCACACACACAAGCATCACACATAAGAATCATTCCAAATCATAATTAATCTCAACATTGACAATAAATGCAAACATAATTAATTAATAAAAATTCAATTTTACACACCTTAAGGAAGAGGTCCCAGTGGAGGAGGAGAAGGAGGCGTCGACAGCAGAGGCACCGAAGGCAGCAGAGGCAGTGGAGGCAGCGCAGAGGCTGCGTAGAGGCAACACGGAGGCTGTGCAGAGGCAGCGTGGCGGCAGCGCAGAGGTAGTACGAAGGAAGCGCGGATTTATTGGAGGTAGCTCGGAGGCAGAAGAGGAGGAGGAGGATGTGGTGGTGGTGGATACGGTGGAGGAGGAGGAGCAGGAGGAGCCGCGGTGGAGAGGAGGCAGCAGAGTAGGCGGAGGAGGAGGAGGAGGAGGAGGAGGCGCCGGTGGAGGAGGAGGAGGAGGAGGATGTCGCGGTGGAGGAGGAGGAGGAGCAGCAGCGAAGAGGAGGCTGCGGTGCAAGAGGAGGAGCAAGAGGAGGATCTGCGGTGGAGGAGGAGAAGTAGGCGCCGTAGGAGGAGGCGGCGGCAGCGGCCGTGATGGAGGAGTAGGAGAAGGATCTGGCGGCAGCGGCGTAGAGGAGGGCTTCTGCGAAAGCTTGACAGGGTGCGGGGAGGATGAAGGGGACCCGGTGGATTTTATAAATCCCATGTGGACCATTATCAGTGCTAGTAAAAAGTGCTTATAAAGGGTGTATTTATCAGCGCTAAAATGTAAAGCACTGATAAATACCACCTTTATCAGTGCTTTTTTAGCGATGATAAAGGCTGGAAATTATCAGCGCTTTTGTAGCACTGATAAAGAGTGACTTTATCAGTGCTTTTCATTTTAGTGCTGATAAAGACACTCTTTATCAGCGCTTTTGTAGCGCTGATAAATACATATTTTATCAGCACTAATAAAAGCACTGATAAATGTATCATTTTAAGTATTTCATTATATTATTATATATTTATTTAACTCTAAATATATATATCTCTATTTATAATTATAAAATTATTTGAAAGGTATATTTATATATATATCATTGAAAATATAATAATACATATATTTATTTTTTAAATATAATTTAATATTAATTATAAGAGTACATTTTTTATAACATATATGTTATATGTGTAACATAATGAATTATAATCTATAAATGAACATTATTGAATATGCACATATATATACTCATGTATGATATATTCATTAGAGAAAACATATATATACACGCATGTATGATAATTGTTGACCCAAATTCATTGGAAAACACATTTATATTCAATAATTTCAATTAAATAAAACAAATACATTAAATATAATGAATTATAATAAATATATATTAAATATAATGAATTAATAAATATAATAAATATAATGAATTAATAAATCTAATAAATATATAATGAATTAATAAATCTTAATAAATATATTTATTATAAATCTTATAATTATTTAATTATATATATATATATATATAATTATTTAATTATATATATAAATACGCAGTTTATCAGCGCTAATAAAAGCGCTGATAAATGTATAAATTTAATAATTTCTTTATATTATTATATATTTATTTAACTATAAATATTTATATCTCTATTTATACTTATAAAATTATTTTAAAGGTATATTTATATATATATATCATTGAAAATGTATTAAAATATAAATATATTTTTAAATATAATTTAATTGTAAGTGTACATTATATATATATTATATGGGTAACATAATGAATTATAATCTATAAATGAACATTATTCAATATGCACATATATACACATGTATGATACATTCATTGGCCCCAATTCATTGGAAAACACATATATATAAATGCATGTATGATATTGACCCCAATTCATTGGAAAACACATATATATTCAATAATTTTAATTATACATATATATTAGAATGAATTATATATTTATAAATAAAAAATACATTAAATATATATAAATATAATATATATATATATTAAATATAATAAATATAATAAATCTAATGAATTAATAAATCTAATAAATATATAATGAATTAATAAATCTAATATATATATAATGAATTAATAAATCTAATAAATGTATTTAGTGTTAATATTATATTTATTTATTTATATAAATATATATTTAATTATAACATGTGTTTTTTATTTAATGTATACAATAAATATTATCAGCGCTAAGAAAAGCGCTGATAAAAGTGCCCTTTATCAGCACTTGTTTTAACGATGATAAACGGGACATTTTTCAGCGCTTTTTTAGCGCTGATAAAGGCCCACCCCTTTATGAGCGCGTTTTTTGTTAGCAATGATAAAGGCAGGCGCATGCCTTGCCTAGTTTTGTGGTAGTGTCTTCAAGGAAACATTCTTCAAGGATGTTCCATACCCGAAGTGGATATCCAACATCATCTGAGTCCGAAAGAAGAATATAAATATTAAATCCTGCATCGACTTCTGGGATCTCAACAACCACTTTTTGATGGATGATTTTCCCCTTCTGTGGAAATATTTATTAATTGATGTAATAGTTAGGGTCGAGGCTCTCTCATTCATGGATGGGTATTCTAGGTTCAACAAAATCCGGACATCGCACGAAGACGAGGATACAACCTATTCAGGGAACCTCAAGGTACTTTCTTCTATCAGGTGATTCCTTTGAGTCTAAAGAATCCCAAATCCACCTATCAGAATGGGATGATCAACATATTCATGCTAATTCCTCAGATTCTAGTGGAATGTTGTGTAGACAATTTTGTTTTCAAATCTCACCAGATTTATGACTATATCTGAGATCATAATGATGTTTTCATCTCCGTTCACTCCCATAAAGTGATGTTGTACCCCATGAAATGTTTTTTCGTGGTGACTATTGGGATGTTCCTCAGTTTCATTGATATATAGAGCGGCATCGAGATCGATTGAGAGAAAATAAAATCCATCATCTTGATTCCCCCGATGAGAAACCTGATGGATCTCTAAGGATATCAATTAAACTTTTCCAAAATTTTCAATTCATCGTGAATCTTTCCAGTATGTGTAATCCCTTTTATAGAATTATGAAGAAAGGTTCAATCTATCATTGGGATAAATAATGTTAGACTAGTTTTCAGTAAATCTACAAATATCTATTGTAGCCTCTAGTTATAATTCCACCCATCCTTGGGAATAATTGGGTAATTTATGTGATCACCATGAAATGATCCATTTCTACCCTTACCTCTCACCATTATAATAAACATATATATAAACATTATACTACCTCAGTCGCAAGCCCCTGGACATTGAGTCCATATATTCTCTTATCAAGAGGAGATGCCTCACATTTTTTTCATTGGAAAGAAGTTCTTTCACTACTTGAAACATCATAAAATACAACTAGTGCCCCATATTGATCCACTAATGTGTATTCTAAACTGTCTAGTGTTGATAGGATGGGTAGCATGATGGGTGGGGATTCTTCAGAAATCAACATCAAATTCATTCCATAGAAGGCCATCAAGGGATGTGTGCTGGAAGTTTTTATGGCCCCTCATCAGTCCCCATAGGAGTAGTGCCAAGATAATTATTTTCCAAAAATAATTCCATCCTCCTAGAGTGATATACTATAACATGATGGAAGATTTAATTCAATAGTTCCTGCCAAATCCTGACTGCCATGAGGCTAAATGATCTTAGGATGAATACAGTAGGAATGTGGATTGTCCTTTTAACAATAACATAGGTTTTTCTTACATATCAATTGTTTCTATTAGAGGGTTTCACTAATAACAAGGTAGACTATTAAGCTCTCATCATGGGTCTTGAGTTGTCTATTGAAATTGATGTTCCCACCTACATGTGAAGGGGGAATCTCAGTTAGTCATCATGCATATCAAAGGTAACTACATCATCGGAATGCTAAATCATGTGCCCCTGCTCAAGCATACCCACCAGTAAATGACCCAGTTCCCTTATTGGCCAGAGTTCAGTCATCATACTCAGTAATGTAATTTTAATGCTTATTCCTTGGAATGTCTTTCCATATCTCTTACAGAGCATGACTAGGATGATCTATTGTTCCATGTGGAACATCAGTGGGTTATTGATCCCATCACTCTAATAGATGATTAAAACCATTAGGTAAACCACTAGACTGTTAGTACATCAACATCAGGACCTACATATCCCTCCTTAGAAGAGAAATACTCCAATTGGATTACTCCTTTCATCAATTTTCTCTAGTTTTCTAGTCTCCCATTAGACAGAGTTGAACGTGACTGAATTAATCGGTGCACAATTCAGTTCACCCTCCAGAGAAGTCCCGTCATGGAGGATACTCCCTACAGATGTGTGCTTGATGGAATTATACTGAACTCCATTCAACAAGTTTAGATTCCCCAGGTTATACTGGAGGTTCACACTAGATCATGTGGTTTTCATCAGGAAGGTTTGAAACTCTCCCTCTAGATTTGATGGTTGGGATACATCTAGCCCACCATGGTCCATTACAGTATCAATTTCACCAAGAGGTTCCTTGTATGTCAACTCCATTCCATATTTATACATCGACTTCCAAAGACCCTACAAACTATAATGTACTCTTTCCCCTTTACTGTATAGGGACTCAATGTCATGGGAAAATATATATCGGGAAGAACCCATTGGTTCAGGTTTATTATGACCACAATATATTTCTTCTCCAAGTGGGAAAAATATATTCCTCTCTGAAAGTAAAGGCCCAGTTGATTTTTGAATTCATGAAATCTAATATAATCCATAATTTCGAATTTCCTCAAATTTTTCTCAATGATAATGAAACTAAATTTTGGGTGGATGAGCTGAATAATTTGTACACCAATTATGACATCCACTATAACCACACTACTCTATATTATGTGTATTCAAATGGATAAATTGATACATTCAATAAAACCCTTTCAAAAAAATTTCATAAGATAGTGGGTCAAAAAAATGATGGATAGACTAGCTCCCCAACACTCTATGACCTTATCAGATGATTACTCATAATTCCACCTAGCTGACTCCATATTCCCTAGTGTATAGAACAAAATCAGTCATACGCATCGAGATTCAGTTTACATTGCTCTGCACAGCTGTTGTTGATTATCAGACATCATACAACATAGGATAATTTTGTCTAGAACAACTGGATTCCAGAGATTCAAACATGCTTCGTGGCTTGCATAATCTGGAGAGGCACCAGAATAAGATATCCAGAGCCTTAAATAAAAAGTTTTACCTCTAATCTTTTCTCCAAGTTCATATAGTTTTGGCACTCTAAATTCCATTGATACCTGGAAGGAAGACACTATTGTTAGAACCCAAATGGTAAGGACCATATATTATTCACAGGGTTTATATCAGTGGTGCATACTCGTTGGTCACGATTGATTGGGAGTACATAACTCCTCTGACCAATGCCATGTTCCTCATGCAGTACTTTGCATGAAGAGCCATGGTCCAGGAAGCATGAACAGAAATTGTATGTCAACACATACTTACCAAAAACTACACAGACCATTCCTTACCACATGAGATCAAACTACATGGACTCATCCTCACCACATGATTTAGAACTACGTAGACTCATCCAAGATGCACAATGCTAAACTGAACATTATTGATGGTCCTTTCTACATGACCTTAAAAAGAATGTTCCCCGTGTCCCTTAAAAAAGACGGTAAACTATGTTCTATCATCCTTGTTTCAGGAAATTAAATTGTGTAATGACCTCATACTACTGAAAGATATGTTATTTGGGATGGTTCTCTTACAATGGGACCGATCACAAAGAGGTATTTGCGACACGGTCGTGTCACAATTAACCCGTTGCAAAAAATGGAATCATAAATAGTCATTTTGGAAAACAAAACATTTCAAAAAAGATTATTTGTGAGGGGAAGTAGTCTCATTACAAATAGTATTTTTGATTTTTTTTAAAAAAATTGTGATGGGCCCATCACAAATAATTATAAATAATAAAATAAAAAATCATAATTAATAAACATGAATAAATTTATATTAACAATATTATTAAAATATTATTAAAAGATAACAATTATAATAATAATAATATGAATAATATTTATAAAATAATATTAATATTAAAATAATAGTAATAATATTTTAATATTAATAAAATTAATAATAAATATAATAATGTAAAAATATATATAAAATAAAGAAGTGATCAATGTTCAAAAAAATATAAAAAAATAATGATAATAATAAATACTAATTTTAATAAAATTAATAAATAATTAATAATTAATAATATAATTAATATAAAAAATAAATCATATATATTGGAAACTTGGGATGAAATGTAATCATTGTGCTACTGATGATCTCCTTCTACAGCTACTGTAGTTGATTTTTACACATCCAAAAAACTCAAAACGATCCTAACTGTCAATGTATCCACATTTGGATTATCTTTTTATGTCAAATTTCAAACAATTCATATTGATTCGATGATCTTTGGGGAAATATTTTTCTCATTGTTGAACGTCGGAAGTTAAGAAGAAGCTCATCTTCCAATTATATCATGAGAAGACACCACAATGGGAATAGGAGCATCCTCTACTATTCTACCTTTTAAAAATGAGAATGATTTTTCCAATAACAACATCGACTCATTAAGCTATATTAAAAGTTTGACAATAAAAGGATATGAATATGGATAACGTGGTTACATTGGAAGAAGGAATATTTTTATCTATTTTTTGGATTGTTGTTCATAGTTAAATGAAAATTATGACTTCTTATAAGCTCTTTGAAAAAACAACTTAATAGATAAGAATGAAAAAGAAATTTATTTAAAAATAATAGATAAAATTGTGAGAATTAATTTAATACATAGTAGGAAATCAACTTTTCCAGATGGTTTTATGCATTCATGGCGCATCTCCTCCTATTTCTGGTGCTTCCATCAATGTTTCACATCATGTATATCTCAGTTCTAGTGACCGAATGATAAAGTCTATCATGATTGGTGAAAATTATTACTTTTTAATCAACTAATGATTTGAAATTCTGTGATTTTCTAAAAGGTATAAATCATAGATTTTAGAATCACTTGGTTATAAAACCACCCTACACCAACCATGTTTTAATTTATCATTACACCAATTTATATCAATTCTTTCATGTCATCGACTTATCTTCTCCTCCTAGTACTACCATCAATGCATCATATCATATATTTCTTAATTCATGGGTTTCTAATGACATATTTGGATATGGTTGTCATAAATTGGTCGTTACTAATTTATATCAACCAAATATGTACAATATTATTACTATTCATAGGATGAATATTATTTCTAATTAAAGTTATTTATTATTAATTATATATAATTTGTTCAATTCATTTCAAATTAACGCTCTTTATTTATATTCTCTGTTAATTATTTATATTTAATGTTATTTACTTCTAATTATTTCTAATTATTTTTAATATTTTTAATTATCATTCATTATTTCTAATTGTGCCTATTTATTTATAATTATTTATAATTATTACTAATTATAAGAAATTAATAAGAATTCTTCCTATTTATTACAAATTATTTATAATTATTCCAATTCATTACAAATTAATACAAATTGTAACTAATTCATCATATTTATTACTAGTTATTACCAATTATTAAAAATTATTTCTATTTATTAAAAATTATTCCTTTTTATTTAAAATTATCAGATGTTATTACAAATTATTACAAATTCTTACAAAATATGTCAAATTATACTGATTAATCACTAATTATACCTATTTATAACTAATTATACATATTTATTACAAATTATACTTATTTGTTACAAATTATACCTCTTTTTTAAAAATTATTACAAATTATTACAAATTATTACAAATTATTTCTTATTATTACTAATTATTACTAATTATTACTAATTTTAAATAATTACTACTAATTATAACTAGTTATTACAATTTATAACTAATTTTTACTAATTATTACTAATTATTACTAATTATAATCATTTCTAACAAATTCATTACTAATAATAACTAAATAGTACAATTTATTACTAATTTTTACTAACTATTACAATTTATTTATATTTAGTACAATTTATTGCACATTATTAAAAATTATTACAATTTATTACTAATTATTATAAATTATTACAATATATTTATTTATTATGGAAATTAATTATTAATTATATAATTTATTAATAACTATTTTAGTTTATTACTTATTAAAACAATTTGTTACAAATTTTTACAATCTATTAATAATTATTACAATTTATTACTAATTATTACAATTTATTACTAGTTTTTTAAATTTATTAATAATTATTAATAATTATTACTAATTGTTATTAATTATTTCAATTTAATAATAATTATTATAAATTATTTCAATTTATTACTAATTATTATTAATTATTACTGAATATTACTATTTATTACTAATTATTAAAATTTATTACAAATTCCTACAAATTATTATAAATTATTACAATTTATTATTAATTATTACTAATTATTATGATTTATTAATATTTATTTATAATTATTTTTATTTATTACTATTTATTACAATTTATTACTAATTATTACAGTTTCATACTACTTATTACTAATTATTACAAATTACTAATAATTATTAAAATCATTACTAATTTATTACTAATTATTACTATTTATAACTGATTATTACTAATTGTTACAATTTATTACTAAATATATTTTTTTATTATAAATTATTTCAAATAATTATATTTTATTACAATTTATTAAAATTTATTGCTAATTATAATTGATTATCGCTAATTATAAATATTTATTAAAAATTATCTAATTATTACTAATTTTAATAATTAATAATAATAAATATAAAAACTATTAATTAATAATAATTAATACTAATCACATGTATGTATTTGTAAAAATAAATAATAATATACAAAACTATCTAATTCTAATTTAATTTAACTAATGTCAAATAAAAATAGTTATAATTAACATAAAAATAGTAATTAACTAAAAAAGAAAAAAATAGATAAATACCTTAAAGTTGAATCTTTCAGAGGATATAAGTCGTGAATATTTATTCAATTTAGAACTATAAACATTCGAAAAAATCAGAGAAACAATGTAAGTGGAGAGTGAGAAAAGGTTAGAGAAATTAGTGGGATGGGTGAAAAATAGATGGCGGTATATATATGTTAGATTATTTGTGATGGGATTACCATGGTATATAGTGACATTTTTTATAAGATCCATTGAAAATGCTACCCCTATTAATTAGGGGCGGTGGTTAAAAGATTTTTGTGACTAGGCCAATTGTAAATACCAACCTTCCGACACATTATTTGCAACAAGATTTATCTTCTTATTTCAAATACTAAAAAATGTTGTCGAGTATTTGTAAGGGATATAAAATCGTGTCACAAATACCCTTCCCAGAGATTGGTGCACATCTGGCACCAAACCTTTTTTGTTGGTATCCATCTCCATATTGCAAATTACTAATTTTTTTCAACTGAAAGAGGGTCTCATTTCAAATACTCCCTACCGATGGATAGTTTGTGATGGGATGCATCCCCATTGTAAATACCCCTTCTAAAATATCCATTTTTTCCGAATTGTCATCCTTATTGTATGACGTTAAACTGTGTGTTCATCATCTTGGTTGCACGATGTTAAACTACACAACACTCATGGCCCATTTCTTATGACCTTAAAAGGCATGTTCCCATTGTCCCAAGAATATGATGTTAAACTAAACACCAATGTCCAAGACTTATGGCATTAATTTGTGTTATTTCTCTTCTATGGAATGTCTCATCTGGGGTTGTGTCTCGTTTTCCCCCATTCATGTTAGGATGCTTTATGGAACAACACCATGCATCTCCAGTCTCATCCATTTGGTCCAAGGAATATGACCTTGAATTATTTGTAATGCTAGTTTCCATTATCCTTGGTTTAGTTGGGTCTTACCACTAACATCGTCTAATGTGATGGGACGCAATGCCTAAAGTGTCATGTTCCACACAAACACTTCCCCGACACATCTCCATACATCGAATCCTTTCAGGTTTTAATTGTCACCAACTTTCACATCATGATAGACCTCCTAATTGTGATGGTCTCGTGCCACTTCATATCAATTCCCAACTCGGGATAATGACCAAATGGATTCACGATAACAAACAGAGTGTCATGTGTTTTAAACTAGGTCAACAATTGATTCTCGATTTTCATAACCTTCCCTTTACTGGTGAATTTTTGGAACATATGTTGCAACCATGGTCAAGCGTGGTCCTTCCCATCAATCTCCCCGTCCCTGATTCAGACCTCGGAAATTTTGATTTACATCCTTCCCACCTCCATATGTTCTACTAGGAATATAAAACCCCTATTGTTTCCCATTTGTGCATCTACACTTGTTGTGTGGGAATGTCAGTATCCTCGAGACATTCTTAGACCAAAATTCCCTCACCCTTGTTGTATACTTCTACATGAGATAGAGAAAACATAATATCACTCCTGTATTCCCATACCGAGCTTGGATCATGTGGGCTTTGGGTTCTTGGTACGGTGTGTACTCACATAGAGGAGTTGGAAAATATCACAATTCCAAACACTATGACCTTAATCTACAAGTCTATCCATGGTTCTATCAGGAATCCGTTTTCTTTAATTGGGCATCATTGGTCCTCATTCACATCAGGTTATAACAATCACACTATATACATCCCTCTTGAGAAACTTCCACTACATCGCCCTTATTGTATGATGTTACCATATTTTTTCCTCATCTTGTCAACAATACATTAAACAACACAGCACTGATGGTCCATCCAACAAGATCAAAAAAGGCACATACTTAAATCTATACTACACGACTTTAAACTGTATCAAAATCCTCATCCTGGTTTCATAATGAAAAACAACAACATATCGTGGTGTTCTCACCTGAGAGGTCATCACCTATAGAATTTGTCATCTACCATGCCACATTCAAGAACTATATATGTCTTGATTCGTGCCCTTGCAGAATATGTAGTGACTCCCGGAGTTTCCATCCTAGTCGAGCCAATCAAAAAAATGAAAAAAATATCTCCTATACTTTTGTATTAATCAGACTAATGCAAGGGAATATCATCCAAGAACTATATTTTTCTTGATTACATACCTCTCGGGATACGTAGTGACACCCAAGTTTTAATCGATGGGAACAACAAAAAAATCTACCTTCTTTTATGTCAATTCACCAATGTCCTTATGTCATGATGTGGAACTACAATAAATTCAATAACACTGTGTGGATAGATCCCCCCCTTGCGAGATATGTAGTGACATCCAAACCTTTAGTCTTCGGACCCAATCATAGATCAATCACCCAGTCAAAGATTAAACAAACACTTTTGGACCATAAGCCTTTATATAGTCCTCCCTACCAAAATTTAAATAGCATACAAAGTTTCATTTATATATTTTAGTGTTTTTTAGTATTCCTTCATCCCTTTTCACTTCAGATTTAATATCACACTATATATCCCATTTGAAATTTTCCCCCATTATGGTCCAATATCTATGACCTTAAACTAGCTTTCAGGTGTCCCATTCACGATATTAAATTAATACCCTTCCATAAACAAATTCATGATGCATCATGATGGTTGTGGTATGCTTTAGTTTCTTCATCAAAGATTATTTCCCACACCAATATTGGTCTCCAACCACAATGTGTCTTTTAGAACAATGTGTCACTTTCTTCCTACCCCCACATAATATATAGTGATGTCTATACATTTTTTCACTGGGCTCAGCTGCAAATTCCTCCAACCCTAATCCATTTCACCTCGGTTATGGTCCAAACTGTATTCATTACCATGATTCATAAACATACATGAATTCACCATTCATCATTGGTCTAGGAAATACAAAATTAAACTATCTGCAACAAGTCCAAGAATTATGATCTTCATCTGTTTGTAGTCCTTGTAGTCAATGTAGTATGGTTTTTAAAATGTTTTCACTGCCTGGGTTCATATCTCATTTCCATGAAAACCCATTTCTATACATTGATCCTATCTCAATTATGGACTTCATCATCATTAAAATTTATAAGTATCCCCAAATAGTAATATTATCATGCCACCATTTTTTCTCGCCTCTTGTTTTAGGCCAATGACCTAATGGATATTCAGAAGCAATCGTAAATCTCATCTTTTTTAACATGGTCAGTAGTCGATCGTGAATTTTCTTTTCCCATTCGTGATTTTTATATATGTGGTATATGAGTTTCAAACATGGTCAACAGTTGTTCCCTACCTACTAGTCACCTATCTGATCCAAATCTTGCAGTTCAAAACTTACCTCTTTTCCAATCCATACGCGCACCATGTGTTGGTAGATCACTGATACCGATCATTGATTCCCACATCGAGAATGTATCACAAGGTCTTAGGAATATGGTAAGGTGCGAACAAATATGGTTAATCTGCATAGATTTATTTATTTTTCCAAATACTATGACCTTAAAATAGACTCCTACATGCATGAAATCGGGAATTTTAGATGTGTACAAATCCCTAGGAATGAATGGAGTGGTACATTCCTTCTTGGACTAATTCACATCGGGTTGTTCATCCACTACACCGTGCATACCCATTTGGGATACCTTTATCTCATCGCAAACTCTATGTCTTTAAACTAAGAGCTTCACTATGATTTCACCCATTGACATATCGCATGTTCCTCCATTTAACCTTTTTACTAATATTTACATGGTATGAAAGCCTATTTTGGCTCATTCACATCTTGTTTCTTTCCCCCATGCCACACAATTAATTTATTTTAAGAAATCATATAGTCTGATCAACATGAATCTAAACTATTTTCCATGGTTGGATATCTATTAACATAAACTAAGTGCCCCAATATAAAAATTGTGGTGTGTCGGGCTTGTCACTCCACACAACCACATATACTCAGTTTTGGGATGTTGCCTTCCTTTCTTCCATAATATTTGTGTGGTAGTTGTGGATAATTCAAAATGGTTTTCTTTCTCCTATGATTTATAATTATTTTGGGACTATAAATTTTTATGGTCCAAGTAGTATGACCTTAAACTATCTGCAATGTCCCTGTCACATTACACTAAACTATGAGGCGTGTCCTGATCACATAATTGTAAAATATATCATGTATCATCCTCAATATATGATGTTAAAATATGTGGTCATCATCCATATTTTCTTGTATTAAAATTGCAATTCATCCCAGACCCTCACTAGAGAGGCCCTTCTTAGAAGATGGGTTTGATCTTTGTTCATCCCAATGCGCCTAAACCAATATGATTTATGTCATGGTGGAATAATTCTAGGATTTTTGGAATCCCGTCAAACATTACATCACTCCACCCCATGATTCGCGTGCCCCTAATGTAGATCCTCATTATATTTAATGTATAAAGGGACCCCCAAAGGCCTTGTTATGTCACATCGACTCACATACCACCATGGGACAACGTCTTGGAAGGTATCATATTACATTTCTAGTTATGTATCATGTTTCAAACATAGTCAGCAGTCATCCCTAATTTGTTTATCCACATTTCAGGCCAGTAGTACAGATTCTATGTTTCAATCATGGTCATTCTCTATCATATAATATCATTTTATCCTCCTTGTGTTCTAAATTTTGGTCATTTTGATACACACTTTTCATTCCCCACAGATTGGATCGATTCCAATGCCCATAGAATTATCTAATTCATACACAAGCAGTGTTGGGTAAATGAAATTTGGCTCTTCCATGATCCTTGATCTATAGTAATAGCATATCTTACCCTGAACACTTTGGGTTCTTAGACAACTATTTAAGACCATGAGTATTCAATAATTATCAAAAACTCTCATACAACATAGACAACTATGTTGTCGTCCTTTATTTCTCATAGTGTGTATGACCCACATATTCTAAGGGATTGTTCATTAGTTTTTTCATATATATTTTAAAGTGAGATAATTAAATCAATAAATAATGTGTTCATGAATTCTATCCAAAGAAATAAAACAATAATGTATGTTTCATATGTTTGAAAAAATACAACACATATGAATCCACCCCTTAGATGGAGTTCCTCAGCTACACTACCTTTAGGCTTGTTGCCTCCTTGGTCTGATGCAGCTTCATGATATCCCAATATTCATCATCTGTTATAGGATGGTGATCATTAGTCTAAATTTTCACCGGGTTCTTCTTATCTCAAAGATCATCCACTTAACAAATACTTGTCTCAGCCACACTAGGGATTCCACCAACTAGAGCCTCAATCGTATGTCAAGTTCTGATTGAGTGGTATAGAAATAGGAACACTCTTTCATATATCATTCTAGACATAGGATTCCTTGTTCATCCGGTTGGAGCTTCCAAATGTTGAAATACTTTTTGTAATGACAAGTGGTGTCCAAATGTCAACTACATTCTTGCATCTTCTCAGGAAGACAGTCTCAGATGAGTATGTGAATATGTCATGTGTCTTAACCTATAGAACATAAACTACACATCAAATGGGGAATTGATCCAATTTGTATTATCAATTTTCATTCTATTGTGTTGTTAATAAAGCTCGTAATCAACATCCAGGACCGATGTTGGTTGGACCAACTATCCATGACCACATAATAATTTGACTCATCCGTCTACTTTGTATGAGCTCACTCATACTCTATAAATTCCACAATGAATTTTGCAGTGTGATCCTCCTATGGAATCTTGTAAGATGGGATCGGTTTAATATCATGAGGTTGGTCTTAATCACATGATCCCACCTCAATAAGGATCTCCTTTTCAATACATGGTTCCAACGTAGCAGTTATGCCACCTACAAGAACCATTTCCATGGCTTGATGTGCTTAGACAACTAACTCTGCATGAACCAACATGACTATAGATAAGAAAGATCTAAATCCTCTTATAATTATATATAGAAGAGCACCCACTACTCCCAACACTATTCAGATGTGATGCATGTAAGCCAACCTGATCAGGCAACAACAGGTATGGTTTTGAAAAGAAAGATACCTATAGAGGCCGAGTGTAGGAATATTTTTTTCATGATTTATTACCATTGAGAAGTCATAATGTTTCCCCCTATATATTTTAAATGGACTTAATTAGTCTTTTCTGGTTTACATAACCTCTCCGTCAATGGTTGACCCACTACTCCCTTCCGCCCTGGATATCGGTTCTGAAGAATGCTCTTCTACACTTTTGGTTACATCTTCATCCCCACCAGTATGTGTCCATTTCCTAATATAATACCATACAAACATATATCAATTATTTAATCTAGACAAAGAATGAGGGGAGGTATTTCACATGATAATGGGTTAAAGATTATTTTGATAGCTTCCACAAACCCCTCCAAGGATTTTTTTCTACAAATCTATGACCTAAACTTCCTCTGATGCTATGAATTCGCCATCCTCTAAGGGGGTCCCATTATTAAAATCTTCCCCCCCCATCATATTCTTATGATTTATTGGTAATGGGATAGATCTCTACAAAATCATCCACCGATATACTCAGATGGGGGGGGGGGGGTTCATTTCTATAATCACCTACAAACGATATGTCATTGAACATTCAATACCACTAGAATGCACCTAGTATGTCCATTACATCATGAATTGTTCCCCCTATACTTGAGGAGTGTGGAATCCAACCTTGGAATAACCAATACCTACTATTTTAATTCTATTCCTATTGAGGTAATCCCATATCCTACTGGTGTCATGGAACTTGTTATTGGTGTCCCAGGTGTCCCAAGTGTCATGAAAAATAGTGTCATCAAGAATGTGCATGTGGTGAAATAACATTCTTGGAGCTAAGAAAGTTGTCCTAAAAAACCTCCATGATGGTCCCCCTTCCTCCCTTATCTAATAGGCTGGGAACACTACACCTTGTTCTCTTTCTACAATTCCTTCAACTTGGGTTGTTGTGGGTTCTCGAACCATGACCTCTAAAACTACTTCTTTTTCATCGCGATGAGAATCACCCATGCCACCATGAGACCCACTTGTCACCATTCAAACATAGCCTAAGGCTATAGGCGACACTCTTTTATTGGACCATATATTTCATTTCTTCAACATTTCTCCCAATTAGGCATATTCCCAACTTTTTTCATACATATGCACCAGTCAAAATACAATAGTGGATAGAGAAAAACCATTATTCATATTTCTTTCTTCACGTGTGAACATGAGGTAGAGCTACCACATCAACAACTGGTATAATTCCTGAGATTCTCTCATGTAATCCTTTAGATATGGCATTAGAATACACCTAAACTACCTTTTCAATCAGTGTGGGAAGTAATATTCGCATATTTGCTCACAGTACACCCCTGCCACTATCACTCTGCCTCTAAAGACTAGGAGATATGACCACTTCTATTCTGTTATTGTGCCATCATCAGTTATTACCCCAGTTAGTAGGTGGAATTGGTTAATGGTGAACTAATATTATCTCATGATCTTACTCAGTTGCACTATTAAACCCATATTGAATGGGAAACTCCTCATGATATTCAGAATCACTAGTTGGAAGTTTGTCTCAGGCATGGAGATGAGATTTATATATTCATAGCCTCCCATGTGTGTGTCCACCTGTCTGTAAAATAATTGGAGTGTTCCATGCATGCATAACAACTTATTCCCATCTTTAATATTCCAAAGCACCTTATATAGGTTTTCCAAAATTGATATCCCCAAATTGATTCTCTCACTAGCTTCCATCATTGACTCCATGATAAACGTGTTTGGACACACCCCATATTCACATATCTCACCGGAAGCATCCACCCACAAATGAGTGCCACAATAAATACATCCACCTAACGATTGTTTAATACATATCCTTGATGTTGTACCCCCCACAAATTCCACTAGATATCCTCTTTAATCCACAAGTAAGAGCCATAATTTTCTCACTATGGGACTCTCAGATAAGCATGAGGCCTTGTCATCATCTTTCTGGCTCGATCTTCCCATTTGGCTAGAACTTATATTGGGATATTATGGAAATATAAATCCATTGTTTAGAGTCAATTTCCTTAGTCGTATTCTTATGATTATATGCCACTAGCTTGAGATCCTGCAGCGCTGTCACCAGATGTGGAATCTACTCTTCATCCTAAAAATCATTATTTGGGGGGGGGGGAAATCATCATATATATATCCCATAATTAGGATTCAAGAAATATGATGGATATCCCAAATGCTGATACTGGCCACCCCGTGATGATTATGAAATCTGTTGCTGTTCAACAACCATCTACTTATCAGCAATGGAATGATATACCACAGTTGGTAGACAAGGAACTCAGAAACCCATGCCACTTAATATAGACCCACTTCACCTAGCACCATCCTAAATTTTATATAATATACACATACCTAGTAGCCCCATGCCTATTCATCTGTGATGTTTTTTCCATGGCGTATATCCTGCTCATCGATCCAACTAGTCTTTGGGTTACTTAGTTACACAATAATGACTTTCTTATATTGTGGTAGATATTCCTCAACATTTTACTCTCATACATTGTTGTGTTTGGTATGATTATCAATATATTAAGAAGTGATGGACATGTGTTCCTTACTGATGTGGCCATCAGTATCCCTATGCCACTGATATTTCCCTGGTGCACCTTTTAACCGGTAAGATAATTCCTCCCTGCTCGCCTTTAGGATGAATAAATCATCCCTCATACAAATGTCAAACAATGGTAACCTCTTATATAGGGGATAGTCTTTATGTTAATCTAGTAGTAGATCAAGAAATGATTCTTGGTTTTAATTTCTTTGAACATTCTCTCCAATCATGATAATGTCATCTATTTCTTCTCATTGGGTAGAATATGAAAGAACCTTCCTAAAAGCTTCGCAGGAATCCATCTGATCCAAAAATTTATTGATTTTCTAGGCCATTTCACAAAGATAACTCCCGAATTGCATTCTTGAAGCTAAGGATCTTGGAGGGACCTTGTTCTTTGCCCAAGTCATGAAGTAGAACAAGATCTCGATGACATGGTACACTAAATTTCATTCATATAGAAAAGAACCATGAAACCTAGTTTGTGATGATGCTTTCATAGGGAGGATGGCCTTACAAAAGAGAAATAATGCATATTCATCCATGGAGATCCATTATAGATAACGGGCCCCTCACGTGCTATTTATAGAGGGTGGCCAATTGAGCTTCATGGTGGCCATCGTGCCCCCGAACATCATCGAGAATCCACATCCACATGTGCCACACCCCTATCATCATGATATAGCATTTTTCCAAGACATGTGTTTCATCAATTGACCCTCAGAATCTAACCCTCATATTCCCATCATCTCCCATTTTAAGGGGAAATATTCTGGTGTCAAAATACATCCCATAAGATATACTGGGCAAAGGAACAATATTTTGGGATGGAATTCAATCCCAAATGGAACCAAAGGCATCCTGAGGGTCTTACTCACAATGATCATTCATGGAGTCCCCAAAACACTTTGAGAACACAAGGCACTAGAAGAACTCTTGGGGGAATGGAATCCACCACAACCATGCTAAGGCAGTTGACAGATGGATTCATGAGTCTAATTAAGCCACCACCTTTCATGAAACCCACTCACCATCGTGGTGAGGCTCCATGAATTGTGAGACCCCATTTCCTATAAATATAAGACTCACCCCACCTCAAAGGGATGGTTACACCAATCTTTTAACATTCGAGATCAAATTTCACAAAGCCCTTGAGAACTGTAAACCATTTGGAAAATTGATCACCCAATGTACTTGAGCATCACTATTTTGACTTTCCCTTGTTCCTATTTACCATTGCCTATGGTAGGGATGCATTTCATGAGGGAAAACACACTTCATGGATGATGGAGGCCCTCTGTGGTACTTGAGGCTTCACTTTGAATTAATTCTTTACATATCACTATTCAATTAAATTTTGGATCCATTCCAGGGTAGGGTCACCCGGTCTCATGAAGCCCTTTCCTTCATAAGGCCCTTATTCTCCATGAAGAAACATTGCTTCACGAGTCCCCTCCCAGTGAGTCTCCCTATTTAACAATCCCCTATTATATGTGGTGATATAGGCATGTATATGGTGTATTCTTGGTCCCTCACGCAGTATCCCATGTTGTGTTACCCAACCTCTTTTCTTTTCATTATAGGCATGTTAATGGCTCTTACTTTTCATTACAACCATGCTAATAAAGACCCCACTATCGACCTCTCCACCAAAACACTCCCATCCTGAATTTTTTATTCCTTCCCTTTACCATGGGTCAGTTGGTTATGGTTATTTATGTCTTAAGGGGTAAAGAGTGAGTCCCCCCCAATCTGCATTGTAGGAAGTTAAATTTCCCAACACCATCATCCTCAACACATGACATTAAACTGTAGTCTTGACACATGAAGTGCACATGGTATTACACACCTCATCCATTTTCTATGCCAATTAATCTACATGGGAGAGTGATATTCCTCTCAGGGGTTTATATCCTCCTCACATTAAAGGATATCAATCTGCTCAGCTTCTATGTGTATGCCATGCACTATCTCTCATGGACGAATCATCTGCTTCATGACTGTCAGGTCTTCCCCTTCCTCCTACTTCTCATACCGAGCATGACTAATAGTGTATTACAACTTAGTATTAACCAATACACTCGCACATCACCAAACTATGGGGGTTATGATCCTTGTATTATAAATATGGTATGTTGGAATCCTCCTTGATGTTCAATCCCATCAAATGGTTATCTATGTTTCTCTCTCCAAGGGATGTACCCTCATGATATGAAATATTTCCATTAAGGGAAACATACCCTGAATCCACATTCATAGGGTATCTTGATCCACCCTCCATTAACCCTTCATCCATTACCTCGCCCTTCTCCCATATATATCACTTCATCTGCCTCCATCTATACGATCCTCCATAGTGAATAAACCCCAACTATGTACCACAAATTAATTTGGGATGCCTCTATAGGCATCCCTATCTTATATGAACTATATGAACATTGATTCCTATATAGAGGGATGTCAATGATGACTCCATGAGAATTATTAGCACTATCCATTCTCCTCTTGGTCTTTCCCTTGAATCACCATTTCACGGGAGGATCATTCTACAATCCAGAGTTTAGATTTCCTTTGGGTTCCACCCAGGTTGCAAACCATGTGTAAGGCCTGATGTCATTTCCTAAAGCTAGGTGAACTTTGATTCCAAGCCACTGGGATATTTAGGAAGCCTCCCTGAGGTTAAATCCAATCATCATCTCCTAACCTGGTCTTTCCCTCGAGTCATTATGTCTCAAGATAGTCATGCCCCAATCTGGGTGTTACAATTCTTTTGGGTTCCACTCGGGTAGTTAACCATGTGTAATACCTGATTCAATTTACTAAACTACATGGAAATTTATCCCAATATTCTATATAGGGTATGTTAGAAGCATCATCAAGGTAAAATCCCATCATCCATTCCTATGTTCATCTTTCCCTTGAGTTATCACGTATCAAGAGGATCATGCCCAATCCTGAGGTTACATTTGCTTCGGGTTCCACCCAGGCAGCTAAAAATATGTTATCCTCAATGCCATTTTTTGATCTATGTAGACTTTAATTCCTAGATGCTGGGATATATAGGGAGCCTCCTTGAGGTTAAATCCTAATACCCCTCAACTCTGTTCATTCCATCAATTCCATTTTAACACCTTCACCATATTCATCTGGATTCTTACCCGGACCGCCACATCTCAGTGAGATCGGGCCATCCATCCGGGTTATTCATACACTTATTCAACATTCACTCAATTATTTCACTCTGAAGACTCAGGCAGCTAACCAAGTATAATCCCGACACAATCCACACCATCCTACCTGGAGAAATCTTCTTGTGATGGAAAATCATAGGCTGCAATCCCATTATCACCCTTCAGAACTACATGGGGTTTTTTTCCTTTCATCTAAATAGGTTATATATGAATCCTCATTTAGGTTCAATGTACTCCAATTGTAAAATTGTTTTCCCCCATCATTGGGGTGAACCTCTATGATCCACCCTTAGTGGTGTCCAGATCAGCCTTCATGTTGTGAAATCTTCTCCTTATGGGAAAAATAATTTGTAACGGCCCGACCCTAGTTACCCAGAGTCTGTGCATTATTACATAACATTGGCATGATCACAAGAAAGATCAAATCTCGAAAGACCGATTGGTTTAGTAGCCTTGGAAACACTAGATATATTCATAAGTTTTACATTACATCATAAAATGAAAAACTACTACAATAACATAATGTCTCCATAATACACACTCATATCCCCACATAATATCCCTGCAGGTCATTCATAATTTACTTCTTCACTTCCTGGGAAAAATAAAACATAGAAAAGGGGTGAGCTCAAATTCCCAGTAAGGATAACAATATAGCGGAAACTTTCATAAATTAGAATAAACATTTAAGTCAATGTATAACTAAAACAAAAGCCTTTCAAACATGAACTTTCAACATGGTATGGCATAAATAAAATGAAATAATTCCATTTACTTATTCACATGGATATTCTACTAATCGAATAATCAAATGAAAAAATCAATAACCACTTTCATAATTTTGGAATGCATAATGTCAGACTATCATAACCACATAGTCAAGGCCTCGTGCCAAGACTACAAATAAGATTTTGTCAAGGCCTTGTGCCAAGACACTAGTTTGTCTCATGAGACCTACTGATGCATCGAGGAGCTATAGCGGGCTCCACCCGTCACATATTAAGTCCAATGCATTCCCATATGAAAAGGTTTAAACATAACATAAACATTCGTATTAAAATTAGCATACGAAATATCAATAATTTCACCATAAACTATGAATGGTATAAAAATTGCACATCCACAGTCAAACATATCACAAAACCTTCAATACAATATAGAAGTTTTGTATCATAATAAATCAACTTCAAATAAGGGTAAAATCCATCAAAGGATGTTGACATAGATGAAATCAAAATACTTTTTAGAGAAATATCTCTTTCTATTTTTGAAATCATTTAAGATCCATATAAAATAAAATATTTTCTTGAAAATATTCTTATAAGATTGTATGGAAAGAATTGAATATTTTATAACGGCGGAAAATAACTGCACCCGCCGTATAAGTTAAAAAAAACATTCTTACCTTAATTCTGTCGAAAAGGTTAAAAGGACCTTGTTTTGAAAACGATGGAAAGATTCCTTTATAAACCTCTTATAAAAAGTCAAAAAAGGGTATAAATGACTTTAACCCATATTCTTGTAAATAATAAATATGTTTTAAATACATTTCGAAGAAACATGGATGTGGATGATAAAGAAATCCCAGTAGATTTTTACGTATAAACAACCTCGGATAATGAAGAGATTGTGAAATAACCCTTACCTTGTACTTTTCCTTGGTTGGGGTAGGTTAACCTCCTGTATAATGGTGAAATAATTGTTATTAAATTATACAATAATCATATACATTAATATGATATCATATATGATCTTTTAATATTTATTTGATAATAATATCTTAGTATTATCGTTGTTTCGGGTGTTAACTTACTTGTTTTCTTTTATATGTTTTGTTACGTAAGACATGTTTGTAAAGGATAGGTTTTATATTATTCATATCCAGAATGATATCAAGTCCTTAAACATCATTTTTTAAATCATAAAATGATAATTATACTTGAATGGATACGATGGAGAATGAATCTCATCGCGTTCGTGGAGACGGTAGTCCGTACGTACGCACGAGCGACAATATCATTCTTTTGATATCAAAATAATATATAAATGGATGGTATATCATATATACAGAATCCATAACATGTTATATTTATTATTAACATGAGTTACACATCATTATTATACCCATCCAAATAATATTATATTGAATAACAATTACACCACGACGTGGAGACGGTAAGCCGTACGTACGCACGTATGGTGACATGTTATTCAAAGGGTGGATAGAATACTGAATATGGTTGTACCATATTTATAATAACATCACAGTATATATATGATACTGGATTTATTATTTTAGAATGGTAACAACAAAGGAAGAAGAAGTGGAAGAAGAAATGAACTTAAAAAAGGGTGGTGAAATCATTACCTCTTCTTCGGGTTCTTCCTTTTGATTTGATCAAAAGGGATCCTTAGGATGGATTTATTATCAAACTAATTCCCCTAGGATGTATTGAGGGATGTTGGGAGAGTATTTGGGAAAAGTTTGGCTGAACCAAAAGGCTTTTAAGGTGTGAAGAAATGAGAAGGAGGAGTGCCCTTTTATAAGAGGGGGGGCACCTTTGGAAAAGCTAGAAATATTAATTTATAATAAATTCATATTCGGTTTATAATGGATCAAAAGTTGATTATTCAAAGTTTAAGGTGGGGATGGGTCGAAAACAACTCAACCAATAGAATTTAGACAGGTTTGGGTACTTATATTAACCTTATCTTTAAGTATTAACTCTAAGTTAATTAGTTTCACTTTTACAATGTCTCTTTGTATTTTTATATAATATGGTTAATAAACTTACTACATACATCCAAGAGACCCCCAAGTGGTCCATTAATGATGAACCTATCATTATATAAGTCTCTTGGCCGAACCATACATTTTTAGGAATTTAATATCAATTAATAATATAATATTTGTTTTAAGAACTCTTTTATGTCAATTTTGACACTATTCAATAGTTGATTTTTGTAAAACTCATAACTGATTGATTACTTCGAAAAAAGTCAATTAAATCAATACTAATATTTCATATTATCCTAGAAAATTAGTTTATTTCATTAAAAGTTTCATATTATATTTATTTGGGTATTTATAATGTCAATTATTTTAATTTTTCACTATTATAGTAATTACTGCATCATCATTGTTTCATAAATAAAATAAATTATTTAATGTCTAAAAATTATAAATAAACTATAATTATGTAGGAAATCGTTTTCTCTTTCTAATGAATATTTATAATCTAAAATCCAACATATATAACCATATGTAACAATTGTTTTGCTAAAAGATATATGCTTGTGTCATTTTTGTATTCATTTTAACTTAATTAAAATAAAGTGTCATTATCACTTACCAGTGGATCCATGGGGTCCCAAAATCGACCCAAAGATGTCCATGGTCGACCATGTATCAACCAATAGGGTTAAGACACGTTTTAGGGTAATTTAGTATTATTATAATATTATTTTTTAACCCTTATTTACCGGATTTACTCTTAACCATGGTAAATAAAATATTTACCGCAGTAATTATTCAAAATGTCTAAAAATAAAAGTTACCTACATACACAATTGTAACATCCTGATTCCAAATATGGAATCCATTTTCCTAAATTCAAAACACAGAAGTGGCAGAAATTAATTTAAAATTAATTCCCGCTGTCAAAACAAAAAACGTGTTTTTAAGAGATAATAACTATCAAAAGATTGACACTTGTTTATGTTCGGTTTAATTGTAAAATTATGTCCAATGACCAACATTATATTAAATGGTAAAAATATATTCTAAATATACTTTAAAACTATTAAAATTCATAATTTATCACTATTTATTATTTTGATTTAAAAAGTTGTTTTTAATTAAAATTTAGTAATTTTCATTATTCATCAAAATATGAAAGTTATCCGAAAAGTACCAAAATTTCACCTTACGATAAATTAGATATTCCGAATCCAAAAATGAAGTCCATTTTAAAATATAAAATATATATAATTTTAAAAATTAGGTATTACTATTCATAACGGCTAGTTTGATTGGTTGTTAGAACTCGGTGTTGCGTACAACACACGCTATCGCATTAATCAAAGAGAAGCGTAACGTAGAAGCTTGGGGTGTTACATTATCCCCTCCTTCAAATAATTCTTCCTTGAAATTTCTATAATACTATCGCATGAAAAAACTTGGGTGGTTCTTCATCATAAGTTCCTCGGGTTCCCATGTTGCCTCTTCCATCTTATGGTTTCTCCACAAATCTTTTACCAGACGCGTCTTCCGGTTTCTCAGTACTTGTTCTCTTGTATCAAGAATCCTGACAGGCTCTTCACAATAAGACAGATCGGGTTCCAATTCTAATTCCTCATTGGTGAGTACATGCGTTGGGTCCGGCATGTATTTTCTCAATAGAGATACGTGGAACATATCGTGAACTTTGGAGAGACTTGGCGGCATTGCCAATCGGTAAGCTACAGCCCTAATTCGTTCTAGAATTTCGAAAGGTCTGATGTACCTAGGACTCAATTTACCTTTCTTACCAAAACGTATGACTCCCTTCCATGGAGATACCTTCAGGAAAACTTGATCACCGACTTGAAATTCCAAATCCTTCCTTCGATTACCGGCATAGCTCTTCTACCTACTTTGAGCTGCTTTGATGTGATTTTGGATTACCTTCACCTTTTCCACCGTTTCATCCACCAGTTCCGGGCCTACATGTTTTCTTTCACCAACGTCATCCCAAAAGGTTGGTGTGCGACATCTCTTTCCGTATAATGCTTCATATGGTGCCATCTGAATAAGCGAATGGAAGCTATTATTATAGGAAAATTCTACCAGTGGTAAATATTGATCCCACATACCCTGAAAATCAAGTGAGAAAGATCTCAACATGTCTTCTGAGGTCTGAATAGTCCGTTATGATTGTCCATCTGTCTTAGGGTGGTAAGCAGTGCTCAAATGAAGTTCAGTATCCAGGGATTTCTGAATAATTTTCCAAAATCCTGAAGTAAAATGGGTATCACGATCAGAAACAATCGATAAGGGTACTCCATGAAGTCTCACAACTTCATTAATATATAGTATTGCTAGACGTTCCAGGGGTAGATCTTCTCTTATAGCAAGAAAATGTACTGACTTGGTAAGACGATCAACAATAACCCATATTGCATCGTTCCTTCTAGGAGTCTTTGGTAGCCCCATGACAAAGTCCATCGTAATATTGTCCCATTTCCACTCCGGTATGGGAGGAGGTTGCATGACTCCTCCAGGCTGTTGCCTTCCAGCTTTCACTTGTTGAAAAACCATAAATCTTGACACAAAATCAGCAATCTCCCTCTTCATGTTGTCCCACCAAAAATGTTCCTTCAAATATCTATACATTTTGGTGCTCCCAGGTTGTATAGAGAAATTGGAACTATGAGCATCATCCAGCAATTCCCTTTTTAGATCAGGTATATCGGGAACACAAAGTCTCTTCCCAAATTTCAAAATTCCATCTTCATACACAATGTCTCTCAATCTACCATCATTCACAGCTTTAATCTTCTTTTTAAATTCTTCATCATCGGTCTGAGTACTCTTAATCCTTTCTATTAAAGATGGTTTGGAAACCATTTGAAAAAGAAATGATGTTTCGCCTTCCCTGGTTATTCCCATGTCCATCTTCACTAGATCCATGAAAATTGGATCCCTTTCAATTCTCATATTGTTCAAAACTCCATGGTCTTTTCTACTCAAAGCATCTGCCACCTTGTTTGCTTTCCCCGGGTGGTAGTGTATCGTGCAATCATAATCCTTGAGTAATTCAAGCCATCTCCTTTGCCTCATGTTGAGTTCTTTTTGTGAAAAAATATACTTCAAACTCTTGTGATCAGTATAAATCTCACATTTTTCACCATAGAGGTAGTGCCTCCATATCTTCAATGCAAAGATCACAGCTGCTAACTCGAGATCATGAGTAGGATAGTTTTGTTCATAAATTTTCAACTGTTGTGATGCATTAGCAATAACTCTATCATTCTACATAAGGACACAACCAAGTCCTTTCTTCGATGCATCACTATAAATAACGAACCCATCATTCCCCGATGGTAGAGTCAATATAGGAGCATTGACTAATATTTTCTTCATTTCTTCAAAACATTCTTCACACTCTTTTGTCCAAACAAATTTAACCCCTTTACGTGTGAGCTTCGTTAATGGGTTAGCCAATCGGGCAAAATTCTGGACGAAACGTCGATAATAACCTACCAAACCAATAAAACTGCGTACCTCAGTTATACTCGTAGGTGCTGGCCATTCTGGGATTGCCTTGGTCTTAGAAGTATCAACAGAGATTCCATCTTTGGAGACAATATGGCCAAGAAAAGAAATCTCCTGAAGCCAGATTTCACACTTGCTAAACTTCCCATATAATTCATGCCTCCCCAGAGTCTTCAAGATAATACGCAAGTGATTTTCATGATCTTCGTAGGTTTTGGAGTATACCAAGATATCATAAATAAATACCACCAAAAATTCATCGAGATACTCCTTTAAAACTATATTCATCAGATCCAGGAATACAGAGGGTGCATTAGTCAATCCAAACGGCATTACAGTAAACTCATAATGCCCGTACCTGGTTCGAAATGCTGTCTTCGGAATGTCTTCCTTCTTCACACACAACTGATGGTATCCAGATCGAAGTTCAATCTTTGAAAAGTATTGAGCTCCATGTAGTTGGTCAAATAAATCATCAATACGAGGTAGGAGATACTTGTTCTTTATCGTTATAGCATTGATCTCCCTGTAGTCGATAAATAACCTCATAGATCCATCTTTCTTTTTAACAAAAAGAACAGGGGCTCCCCATGGAGAAACACTAGGGAGAATAAATCCCTTATTACTCAATTCCTATAGTTTTTTCTTTAGTTCGACTAATTCTACAGTGGCCATTCTATATGGTGTCTTCGATATAGGCCTTGATCCAGGAATCAAATCAATGGAAAACTCAACTTCTCGTTCTGGAGGATGTCCAGGTAAATCTTCTGGAAATACATCTACAAACTCTTTCACAACAGGTACATCCTCTATTTGAACATTCCTTTCCTCACCAACAGTTATTTCTTTCTCTTCCTCCCCAATAATTGAATTTAATTGAGCTACTGGGGGTAGATCTAAATAAGAATTAGGTGGTGACGATTCTGCTCTAAAAATAAGGTGTTCCTTATCATTATCATCAAGAATCGTAACCTCTTTCTTCTTACAATAAATCTTCGCATCATAATCCGAAAGCCAGTCCATACCAAGGATTATATCAAACTCAATCATTGGTATGATGATGAGATCAGCAGATAAAGAAAATTTATGTGCTCTAATGGGGACTGATTCACAAAACTTTGTTGCAATGATACTTCCCTTAAGAGTTTTCACTGACAACTCCCTTATTAAATCAAATTGGAAATATCTAATTTTCTTAGCAAACTGGGAAGATATGAAACAATGTTACGATCCAGAGTAAAATAATGCATTTACTAAACTTGAGGAAACCATTAAATTACCTGCCACCACGTCTTTTGGAGCTTCTACCTCTGCAGTAGTGATAGCATAATCCTGGCCTTGATCCCTTGGCCTTTTCTGAGGTACGTTCTCCTGACTCTTAGGACATGCATTTGCATAATTCCCCATCTCCCTGCAATTGTAGCACTGAACGTTGGTAGCTTCCTTCTTCCCCTTGCAATCACGATCTTGGTGGCCTTTTTCACCACACTTGTAACAGACTCTCATTCCCTTCAAGCAAGTACCAGGATGTTTCTTCCCGCATTTACCACAAATGGATATTCAACCATTCCCTTATTCCCCTTATTTCCATTCCCAGATTGATCAGAATGTCTCTTCTTCTCTTGCTTTTCTTTGAAGTCATAAGACTTAGAGAATTCATTTTCGGTCTTGATAGCACATGATACAATGTCTTCGTACGATGAAAAGGATTGTGAGACTAATGCTCGACGGAGAAATGGTTTTAACCCATCAATGAAACGATCAATATTACTTCTTGGGTTGAGAATATAATCTCCATCATACCTCGCTAACCTTGTAATGTTAGCCTCATACTTTGTGACATTCTCATCCTCCTTTTGTCTCAGACTCAGAAATTGCCTTTCCATATCTGCTCGATGGTCGCGAGGAAAGTATTTTTCTAAAAAACAGATCTTTGAACTCCCTCCATTCCATATTTGATACTTCATCATCTTCCTTCATGCTTTGAATCAATGACCACCATTGATCAGCATCTCCAGTGAGGCGGTAAACTGCCATGATAACTTTTTTCCCTTTCACTGCTCCCCAAAGCCTGAAATATTTTCTCTAGGGAATTTATCCATTGATCAGCTACTAAGGGATTTGTACTCCCATTGAACGTTGGTGGTTGTTGCATCATGAATCGATCTAACATTGATCCTCCACGCTGTGGATCAGGGTGCTCCATACGGGTAAGGTTATTATTTATAACCTGAGTAAGTTGTCCCAGTATGGTGATTAGCTGATCGGCACCAGTTGCATCACCAGTCCCACTATAATTATCTTTAGCAGGAGGGCAATCCCTACATGGAGTGCGTGCATTGATACGGTTTCCATTACTTCCACTAGGCGCCATTTATAAACAATGTCATAAACTAGATCAGTTTATTAATCAAAATACATAATCCCATACTTATAAAACACTTAAAATAAATTGAACTATTTATGGATATAATCCATAATCATAAGAATGTTTTCTTTGAGGAAGTATATACTCATAATCCCTTCAAAATGATTTGTAACAAAAATGAGAGTTATCCTATGCATATCCCCTGGGAGTGTCGTAACCAAGAGTGCAGCAAGGCCCGTTGTCGTGCACCAGTTCCCGTTCGAGTCTAGCTCAAAGCGGTGTTTTTGGGTTTTACCCCTAGGTACATCTGTGCCAGAGCCGCCTCTACCTGCTCGTATCCAGACAGGGATGTATTGCTCGGAAAACTAACAAAATCTCTACAATACCTAAATTCTAGGAAGTTCTTATATACTAATCCACAAAGTTCATCTTAGGTCTACGTGCTCTAATCAGAGTTTATCTAAATATGGCTTCCAAGGTTTGTACTAAACTTCCTCTGATACCAACTGTAATGGCCCTACCCTAGTTACCCAGAGTCGGTGCATTATTACATAACATTGGCATGATCACAAGAAAGATCAAATCTCGAAAGACCGATTTGTTTAGTAGCCTTGGAAACACTAGATATATTCATAAGTTTTACATTACATCATAAAATGAAAAACTACTACAACAACATAATGTCTCCATAATACACACTCATATCCCCACATAATATCCCTGCAGGTCATTCATAATTTACTTCTTCACTTCCTGGGAAAAATAAAACATAGAAAAGGGGTGAGCTCAAATGCCCAGTAAGGATAACAATATAGCGGAAACTTTCATAAATAAGAATAAACATTTAAGGCAATGTATAACTAAAACAAAAGCCTTTCAAACATGAACTTTCAACATGGTATGGCATAAATATAATGAAATAATTCCATTTACTTATTCACATGGATATTCTACTAATCTAATAATAACATGCAAAAACCAATAACCACTTTCATAATGTTGGAATGCATAATGCCAGATTATCATAACCACATAGTCAAGGACTCGTGCCAAGACTACAAATAAGATTTTTTCAAGGACTTGTGCCAAAACACTAGTTTGTCTCATGAGACCTACCGATGCATCGAGAAGCTATAGCGGGCTCCACCTGTCACATATTAAGTCCAATGCATTCCCATATGAAAAGGTCTAAACATAACATAAACATTGGTATTAAAACTAGCATACGAAATGTCAATAATTTCACCATAAACTATGAATGGTATAAAAATTGCACATCCACAGTCAAACATATCACAAAACCTTCAATACAATATTGAAGTTTTGTATCATAATAAATCAACTTCAAATAAGCGTAAAATCCATCAAAGGATGTTGACATAGATGAAATCAAAATACTTTTTAGAGAAATATCTCTTTCTATTTTTGAAATCATTTAAGAGCCATATAAAATAAAACATTTTCTTGAAAATATTATTATAAGCTTGTAAGGAAAGCTTTGAATATTTTATAACGGCGGAAAATAACCGCACCCGCCGTATAAGTTAAAAAAACATTCTTACCTTAATTCTGTCGAAAAGGTTAAAAGGACCTTGTTTTGAAAACGACGGAAAGATTCCTTTATAAACCTCTTATAAAAAGTCAAACAAGGGTATAAATGACTTTAACCCATATTCTTGTAAATAATAAATATGTTTTTAAATACATTTCGAAGAAACATGGATGTGGATGATAAAGAAATCCCAGTAGATTATTACGTATAAACAACCTCGGATAATGAAGAGATTGTGAAATAACCCTTACCTTGTACTTTTCCTTGGTTGGGGTAGGTTAACCTCCTGTATAATGGTGAAATAATTGTTATTAAATTATAAAATAATCATATATATTAATATGATATCATATATGATCTTTTAATATTGATTTGATAATAATATCTTAGTATTATCGTTGTTTCGGGTGTTAACTTACTTGTTTTATTTTATATGTTTTGTTACGTAAGACATATTTGTAAAGGATAGGTTTTATATTATTCATATCCAGAATTATATCAAGTCCTTAAACATCATTTTTTAAATCATCAAAAGATAATTATACTTGAATGGATACGATGGAGAATGAATCTCATCGCGTTCGTGGAGACGGTATTCCGTACGTACGCACGAGCGACAATATCATTCTTTTGATATTAAAATAATATATAATGGATGGTATATCATATATAAAGAATCCTTAACATGTTATATTTATTATTTACATGAGTAACACATCATTATTATACCCATCCAAATAATATTATATTGAATAACAATTACACCACGACGTGGAGACGGTAAGCCGTACGTACGGACGTATGGTGACATGTTATTCAAAGGGTGGATAGAATACTGAATATGGTTGTACCATATTTATAATAACATCACAGTATATATATGATACTGGATTTATTATTTTAGAATGGTAACAACAAAGGAAGAATAAGTGGAAGTAGAAATGAACTTAGAAAAGGGTGGTGAAATCATTACATCTTCTTCGGGTTCTTCCTTTTGATTTGATCAAAAGGGCTCCTTAGGTTGGCTTTCTGATCGAACTAAGGCCCCTAGGTTGTAGTGAGGGAAGTTGGGAGAGTATTTGGGCAGAGTTTGGCAGAACAAAAAGGATTTTAAGGTGTGAAGAAATGAGAAGGAGGAGTGCCCTTTTATAAGAGGGGGGAGGGGCACCTTTGGAAAAGCTAGAAATATTAATTTATAATAAATTCATATTCGGTTTATAATGGATCCAAAGTTTATTATTCAAAGTTTAAGGTGGGTATGGGTAGAAAACAACTCAACCAATAGAATTTAGACAGGTTTGGGTACTTATATTAACCTTATCATTAAGTATTAACTCTTAGGTAATTAGTTTCACTTTTACAATGTCTCTTTGTATTTTTATATAATATGGTTAATAAACTTACTACATACATCCAAGAGACCCCCAAGTGGTCCATTAATGATGAACCTATCATGATATAAGTCTCTTGGCAGAACCGTAGATTTTTAGGAATTTAATATCAATTAATAATATAATATTTGTTTTAAGAACTCTTTTATGTCAATTTTGACACTATTCAATAGTTGATTTTTGTGAAACTCATAACAGACTTATTACTTCAAAAAAAGTCAATTAAATCAATCATAATATATCATATTATCCTAGAAAATTAATTTAATTCATTAAAAGTTTCATATTATATTTATTTGGGTATTTATAATGTCAATTATTTTAATTTTTCACTATTATAGTAATTAATGCATCATCATTGTGTCATAAATAAAATAAATTATTTAATGTCTAAAAATTATAAATAAAATATCATTATGTAGGAAATCGTTTTATATTTCTAATAAATATTTATAATCTAAAATTCAACATATATAACCCTATGTAACAATTGTTTTTCTAAAAGATATATGCTTGTGTCATTTTTGTATTCATTTTAAATTAATTAAAATAAAGTGTCATTATCACTTACAAGTGGATCCATGGGGTCCCAAAATCGACCCAAAGATGTCCATGATCGACCATGTATCAACCAATAGGGTTAAGACACGTTTTAGGGTAATTTAGTATTATTATAATTTTATTTTTTAACCCTTATTTACCAGATTTACCCTTAACCATGGTAAATAAAATATTTACCGCATTAATTATTCAAAATGTCTAAAAATAAAAGTTACCAATTTACACAATTTGAACATCCTGATTCCAAATATGGAATCCATTTTCCTAAATTCAAAACACAGAAGTGGCATAAATTAATTTAAAATTAATTTCCGCTGTCAAAACAAAAAGCGTGTTTTTAAGAGATAATAACTATCAAAAGATTGACACTTGTTTATGTTCGGTTTAATTGTAAAATTATGTCCAATGACCAACATTATATTAAATGGTAAAAATATATTCTAAATATACTTTAAAACTACTAAAATTCATAATTTATCACTATTAATTATTTTGATTAAAAAAGTTGTTTTTAATTAAAATTTAGTAATTTTCATTATTCATCAAAATATGAAAGTTATCCGAAAAGTACCAAAATTTCACCTTAGGCTAAATTAGATATTCCGAATCCAAAAATGAAGTCCATTTTGAAATATAAATATATATAATTTAAAAAAGTAGGTATTACTATTCATAACGGCTAGTTTTATTGGTTGTTAGAACTCGGTGTTGCGTACAACACACGCTATCGCATTAATAAAAGAGAAGCGTAACGTAGAAGCTTGGGGTGTTACATAATTTGAGTTCGTCATCAGAGGAATTCCAACCCCACCATATAATAAACCATGGTTCCATCCTACTTCGGATTCACCCCTTCATTATTTGAAACATTATTTTTAGAGGGACACACCATCTCAGGTCCTCTCACATTGGGTGTTCTGATACACCCATCCAGTAATCCATCCTGGTTCTCCGTCTAAAGGATGTGCCTCTTTAATATGTCTCTATAGAATATCCTGATAAACCCACATACATCTCTCTAAGATGTTAAACTCACCAGACACATGTTTTAAACATGAAATTCCTATAGAAAACTTTGGAATACATGACTTTGGCATAACTATATTAGAAAGACCATGAAATCATGGCCTACCTTGTGTTAAGCATGAGATGCCTTCCGAAAACCATGGAAGACATGGATTTGGCATAACCATCTTCGCAATTCATTAAAATCACAGCCTATCCTCTTTTAAACATGGGATGCATGAAGAAAATCTCAAAATACATGCCTCTAATATATGATACCCTATATACGAAGTGAGAATCCTCAAGTACCGTGCCTTTGAGAAGCAAACTTTGGAAGAAGAATATTTGTGTCCAAATGTTCTAATGTCTCGACATGCCATTGTTTATTAGTGTGAAAACTCACCAAAATGATAGTTTTATTCCATATGGAGACCCCTTGGAATGTTCAGATTTAAGTATCATAATTAACCCACATCCATAGAGAGATGGAACAAGGACAAGTTTCCTGAACAACAACTCAAATATATGAGGGAGACACGGACTGGGCGATGAATTCATAGGAGTAATCCATGGATGGAGGAACCTACATCCCATAATTCCATTTAGATCAAGGAAAATACATCACTGAGAATTTTATGAATGTTTTCTACATTTGTAAATCTGGAATTTATGGTACAATGTAGCCATTAGCTGATGACATATGTCACTGACGAGTGAACAACATGTGAAGGCAGACACCAACCCAGCAGAAAGTGACAAAAATAATAATAATTTAACCATTAAAATATTATTAAATGTATTGGAATCATATTATTTTAAGAATTTATATAGTCCCATGATAATTTTATGGAGGATACATGTATGGATTAAAGTAATGGAATTTACAATGTGCATGTTTCATGTAACAATACAAATGGCCATGAGTAACATTATAATGAAATTATTTTATAGTGCCTCCCTTATAAAACCATAGTAATTATATAAATTAATTGTCAATACCAATATTAAAATAATTTATGTTTTTATACTCATCCATTATTTAAATTATGAAGATAGTATAACATTATTTATGTTAATGATAAAACTGAGAAAAACAATAATAAGTTATATGAATGAATGAGAAAGAATATAGAGTTACATTGTAGTTATATAATATCTAATGAATAATAATTATGTAAATATTAAATAATTTTAGAATATAAAAATACATAATAAAGTGATTATGATAAGGTAATTCTAAAAATAGAGAAGAATTAGATATGTACGTAGTTGAGCTCCCCCCTTCTAGTAATGATTCCCTTCAAAATGAATGATTTTCACCTACTTCATGTGAATTGAAGAAAACCATCATGGAATTGGAATTTAGGTCTGATGGTTTGGGTATTTCTTTAAGACGAATCTAATGGAGAGAAAAAGTTTGATAATGGTAGATGAGTGGTCCTTTAATCGACGAGTTAAGGTTGTTTTGTTTGTAATTTCCCATTGCTTAATGGATATGGAAAGCTATTTTGACATGAAAATTGACCCATAAGTGAAACAAAGAGAGGCTAATATTACCTCCATTATATATATTTAACTTTATTTTTATAGGTTTGGTATATATGTTTTACCACATGTTGTATTTTATTATTTTAACTATTTATCAACATAATTCAATATTCACCTCAGTAACATAATTTTTTTTCCAAAAAATTATATCAATCCTCTAACCTAATTTCAATGTCCTTGTCATAAATATGAAATAAATTTTATCAAATTCAGTTTCTAAATATGATAAATTTTAAATTTTTAATAAAAACAAATAATAAAATAAAAACATGATTTGTTTAAATAAATATAACTTCTTATGCGATAAGTCAATTTATTTTGATTCATTATCATTCCAAAATTATTTAATAGAAAATAATTATTTATTAATAATTAAAAAAATTATAATACATTATTAATTTATATAAAAGGATTGAATTTCAATTTTAGCAATTTCAATTTACTTGTTCATTATATGAAATATTTTTGGGTCAAGTAACCACATAACCAACAAACATATTTCCAATAGTCAAAAGGCAATTACAATAAACCTTTTCATTATTATATATAACCATCAATAATTATCTCTAAATTATTCATCAAACTTATTCATTTAATTTATAAAAAAATCTACCATATTGTTAATATGTTTCCTTTTTTCCATTGTTATAATTAGTGGGATTATCTATGATGGAAACCACAAGAGTGAATATTTCACATTCATTGCCTTTTTATTTACATGTTTTTACATTCCAATTATAATTTTCATAATTATGTACCATATTTATTTATAAAAATAAATTAATTATTATCTTTTAATATATAGTATTTTATCTTAATAAAATATAGAGTTATTCTTTTTAATTATTTATTTCAATTTAAACAAGTTATTCAACACATTCAAGAAATTAAAATATAGGGTTTGACATTTAATGCTTAAATAAAACCCAAGAATGAATTCTATAACATCAGTAGCATCTCTAAAAAAAATTAATCTACATAGTGAGTGACAATTGATTTCTATTTGATAACCATTACTTTAGTAATTATTGTTTTCCTTAAAAAATATGAGACTGTAATCAATTTTTTATCACCATTCCATTATAATAAATTATAATTATTTTATTCCTTAATAAATTCATGACACCTACAAATATAAAATTATCATTATTAAAATAAAAGTTGTGTACCATTAAGCATATGAGAATATGATTCAATATTAGTCTTCAAAATTACATTTTTCTGTCAAAAAATACATGAAAAATATCAAAATAGTAATCAGTTATAAACAATCTAGGTTCTTATAAACAATGTTCGTATAAAATACATTTCATAACCAATTTTTTAGGGAATAAATTTGTGAAATAAAAGACATCATAAAATGTAATTAGGAAATAATAATGTAATATAACTATTAAAAAAGTAATAATGCGATTAGGAGTCAATTCATCTTTCTCCCATTTTATGATGATTATAAAACAAGAATCAAATATCTCTCCCTTTTTGATATTGATCAAAAATATTAAAGTAAAAAAATTATATTCCTTTTAATGTATACATAGTTATATGTGAAACTATTCTCATCCTATACTAGAAAATTATTATTGAAAAATAATATAAACCATTAATTAACTATAATTTTTAATCTTTATGTAAATTCACACATTTCTACTCACATATAGTAGTAAAAATTGTTTTTGGAAAATATTTTAGAAAAGGTAGAATTTGATCCAAAATTATTTATTAAAATATCTTTATGAAATAGTTTATTCATTCAAATATATATGTGATATTATTGTTGGATCATCATGTAAATCAACTTGTAAGGAATTTTCAAATTTATTGTCTATATATTTTGACATGAGTCTTATGAGTCAACTTATATTATTTTTGGAATTTTAAATTGTCATAAGGAAGGTTGATATTATTTTAATCAATCCAAATAATTTGTTGAATTTATAAATAGTTCAACTTCTATGGTTATCGAAAGTCAAATATTCGAATGGGTACTTCTTGTATGGTATATTACAATGAAGTTGAAGCCCCTTTTGTAATAGGAGGTTTAGATTAATGATTGGTAGCTTTATTTGACTTCATCTGGGCCAAATTTTATATTTTCAATGTGTATATGTTATATATTCAAATATAATCCTAATTAATGTAATTTTAATGTAGTTAAAAGATTAATTAATATTCGTAAAGGATTTTGGAATCTTATATTGTTTTATCATCAATATAATTAATCTTAACTAACTAGTTTTTCAAAATCTGATTTTGGTGGTGGAAAAATAGATAGAAAATGAACAACATGTATGATCCAATTTCTTGGTAAATGTTAAGATTCATAGAGTTCTCTGAAATAAATTGGTCTTATAAATAGCTAAAAGTGAATATATTTCTTCTAGATCCTTTTTTCACAACCATTATAGATTAAAGAAACTATTTATGATTTTGGTTTTAATTTCGAAAATATATCAATTTATTATAATAATATTTTTATAATTTTTATCACTAAAAATCATTATCGTAGTTCTAATAATAAATACATTATTGTCTAATAAAACTTTATTATAGTTCATATTAAAATGGAATATAAATATAAAGCCTATTTGATCAGAAAATTAGCTTGATAAAATATATACTAACACTATGGATTTTTCAATATTTGATATAATAAAAAATAAAGTTGGTATGATGAAAATTTTAAACTATTTACAGTTAGTAGAAAATATTTAAAAACTAATTTTTTACAACTATTTACTTCCAGACCACTGCATGTCGAACTATTCACTAAAATATGTTTTATCTGTTGGTTATTACATAATTTATTTAATATCGTATCTTTTCTTTAATATCACAAAAAAATTTCATGAATCCTCATAGATTCTAAAATATATCTTAAATGAAGTTTGGACAACTATATCCCGGAAAAATGCATGAATTAAAGGGGACCTAACAGTTTTTATATAATTTTCAGCTTAGATTCTTTCCCAGTAATCATTTTCTAATTTAGGGGTAGAATCAATTAACTTATAACTAAATATACATTAAAAGGAAGAGTAAATTTTTACTATAAACCATTTGTAGAATTTTAAAAGGGGGAAATTTGGGTTTTTGTTTAATAATTTTTAAAAAAGGTATGAATGTTGAAGTGAATCATAATTAATTTTTTTATTTATGTATTTAAAAATAAAATAGTTATTTATTTCTTACATATCATTTCTCATATCTTTTATTTATCTCTTTTATTCCCTCAAAATTGATTATGAAAAGTATTTTATTCTTATATTTTTTATAAGCGATGAAATTGTTTATAAATTATTATTATTCTGAAGATCCTCATGTATGTTGTGAACTAATTCGGGAGAAATATATATCACTATATACGTTAATTAATTATATCTTCGTACTATAATGTGTAATAAAAATTTCATATTTCCTGGTATATACCTCATTATTGTTTTAAATGATACCAAAATATCTTCCTTCATTTTACAATGAATGTAGAACTCTCACCATGTCGCCATGATGATATATGACCATGTAATAGACAATATTGATAAGCTTCAAACAATACTACTATAAAGGGTGGGATCTAATGAAGTCTTATCCCCATGATTTCCATGATTTTTCCCAACTGTGATTGAAGTTGACATTGGTTTGGAGTAATGTCTGATGAATTTCTTCAAAAGATATCTAGATTATTTTTTGTGTTAAATGAAGTTCTGATATTTATTTTGAGTCACCTGAAGCCCAAAAAAATATGTGATTTCAATAATCATATACATTAAAAATTCTTATTTAATGTTACTAGGAAATTCTTCCACTCATGCATTCCATATTCCACCAAATATAATATTATAAACATATACAAGCCCTACGAATTGATCTCTATGAGTATTCTTCAAAAAGATATTATGGTAAAATCCTCTTCTTTAAAAATTGATCTCCATTATATATAAATCATGTCAACAATACGACACTCATGGTTCCTACTTCAGACTCTCGAGTGCCTTTTTGAATCTAAAAACCTTCATTTCATCATTACGGACCAGAAATCCCACGGGTTGTTAAATGTAGACTTTTTCTTCAGGAAGACCATTTAAGAATTTTGTTTTGACTTTCATTTGAAAATTATTTTACCCTCTTTAAATATCTATGGAAAGAAAGAGTATGATCAAATATAGTATAGCCACTAGAGAAAATTATTATTCTACATCAACTCCTTCAATACATTCATAGCCTTTACACAACATGCGTGCCTTATTTATGATCACATTTCAATGCTTATTTATTTACTTCAAGATCCACTTTTTTTCAATCACATTGTCATTTTTGGATCTCTTAACAAGATCCCATATTTGGTTCTTGACAGTCTAATTCCAATTCCTCATTCATGGCCTTATTCCATGATTCATCCTTCAGTTCTTCATTAAACAATATTGGTTCCACATGTGATAGGAAGTATGAATGTGCTTCATTCATCATTATCCTTATCTATGTTGGTTTCTTCCAATCAACAATGACGTTGGACTAATCTATTTATGATCTTCTATTTTCCCTATTAGATTATATGATTTTTATTCATCTATGTATTCCACTTTCGATTATTCTCATGATTCATCATAATTTCATGAACTCTAATTCGTATACCAGTCTTCTTCTATTTCCATTATTAAATCTATAACTTGTCTACATTATTCCTCATCCAATATCATATCAGTTTATGAACTCCATTAGGTATTTATGTTTTTATCTTCAATGATCTTGACCTCACTTATTTCAACAATTATTCTATGTGGACTATTATAAAATTTTTATGATTTACTTTTCATTGAATATCCATGGGATATTCCTTAGTCGGTAGCATCATTGTACATTCCTTGATTGCCTTATTTATCTCAGATTAAACATTTACTTCCGAAAACAAGATAATACTTTAGATAGGGATTTCGTTCATGCCATAACTCAAATGGAATCTTGGTCTCTCAAATAAAAATCCATGTCCAATATTGAGTGTACACTACTACTTAAATAGTTTATTTCTTGTAATGATGCAAAATATGACTCTCAATAATCATAGTTCTAGTCATATTGTTTTCTTGTTTATTTTTGTGTTCAATAAATCAATTTTGAAGTGGGGTTCCCATTGTATCAACCTCATGGTTTATCCATGTTTTTTAGGTAATTTTTTAATTCAATGGATTTGTATTCTCCTCCACAGTCAGATAATAGAATATTGATTTTGTAGAAAAAATATTATTCTTTGATATTCCATGATTACATTTCTTGAAATCATGCCCTTGTTGTTTAATGTGTACAATATTTACACTATCCATTATACTATAATAATAAATAAAAATAATTAATTACCTCTCTCCATTTATCCCAAACACATTTATTTGACCTTATATATCTATTAGGATGAGATCGATAAGATTTTATGCCATTTTGTTCTTTAGTCAGTATGAACTCTAGAAAATCATTCCATACATGAAACCATGAAAAGTATATTCTAGTTCATTATTCGTATTGAGAATAACAATTTCCATCATTAGCATGCATATATTTCCCAATATCTATTGGTTAATTCAACTGAACCATCAGTTCCAAGTGTGGTTTTCTTCTTTAACTATCAAGTACAAAATGTTCTCCATACTGTTAACCTAGTGTAAATTCAGAACTATTATTCATCCCTTAATAAGATAATTATGTATATTTAATTTGATAGAATAAAAATATTGCATAAATTTAACTATCAGTCCCAAGTCATAGAGTTTAATCACATTCAAGAGATTATGACACAACCCATCCACAAAGAACTTCATTTTTCATAATCTAGTTAATTGAATGTTCTATACTGCCACATCATTTGATTGTTAAATCATCATTTTTTGTAAAATTTGATATTACATCAAACCTTTTCTTAACATTGTTCAATAAATTTTCATTAACCATCATATGGGATGATCATCCACTAACAAAAATCTAAGAGACACTGTTATTTCTAGAATCAAGAGTTATTTCTTTAATATTGGTTTTCCTGATTTTTTTCTATTCCTTCCATGAGATATTTGATTGATTGGAGGCCAAATATAGAATTTATAATCTATTTTACATATTAATTTGTTAACTATACTCATATTTTCTTCTAGTGAATAATACATATTTTCTAGATCAACTCCACCTAGTTGGAGGATATTGACTTTTCACCAAGTTCTGTAGGTAACATTCTCACCTTTCCTCTTCCTAAAATTAATAACATTGTGGCCATAGTTAGAACAATTGAAACAAAATCCATATAAATATCACCTCAATAAGATGAAGCATATGGTTTCATTATCCTCTATTGACTTCCATGATCTTCCCCATTTATAAAGATTCATACCTCTTCCAAATATGAAATGATATGGCCTAGAAAGCCACATAATTGACATTTAATAAGATGAAATGTCTTTTCACATCAATTAATCCTCAATAACAATTATTTTTTTAGAGTATTTGACTAGTGATTATCTGAACCAAATTGAGGATACATTTCAACACTCTTTTCTATTTAATTTAAATATATCTTTGTTTGTACATCAGGTGCATTTTTTGATATGTCCAACATTCTGATTCCCTATATTTTATCTAATCTTTTTTCAAGTATTTGATGTTTTAGCATCACAACCAATTAATCTTTTCCCATACATATGAATCTTTTATCATTTAAATCTTACTCTACTCCTTCAGAACAATGGTTATCTCTCTCTAATATCTCTACATATGAGAATATTCGAAACTGAAATTGATTTTTTGATTCTCATGAATTTGATTGAATTTATTATTTATTCCTTATAGTAATAACGTTTTCTTTAACCCCTCACCAATCTTATATTTCTCCTCCAGTCTAGATGTATGATCATTGGTTACTTATTCCTCCTCTTCAATACAGATCTCAAATTCCACAACATTGTCATATCTTTCCAGATTTGTATATTTATCTTTCACAAATTCTTCCATTCGATCATATTTTGTTTCAATATGATCAACATACTCATATGTATCTTCATGAATGACTCAGAAAATTCTGTTTCTTAATATTTGATCATCAATATTATCAATTTCCCCCTCAAGTTCCACCTTTAGATTGAAAACACCAATCAAATTATTATATTTATATTTTGAAGTTTATTCCTTTTAAACTATATGCATAATTGATTCTTGGGTATCATATGTCAACTATAGCTCTTCATCAACAATAAATTAATTATCATCATGTTTTTGTTACAAATGAAACTATTTTTATTAACTTTACTTTCTGATTTGATATCTTCCTTTTGGGGAAACCTTCTTTGATGCTTCTATATGTTTCCATATTCAATTTCTCCATCATCGAAATTCCATTAGCACCGATAGAGAATGTTCCTAATTAAACCACATAAAAAATGCGCCATACAAATATTTCATTCAAATATTCCTTTTCCTCTATTGAGTTTCTTATCAAATGCAGAATGTAGTTCATCTTCCTCATTATCTCCAACCACACTATTGAATTTCTTATCAAATGCAGAATGTAGTTCATCTTCCTCATTATCTCCATCAACACTATCTTTGGAAAAATATAGTTTTTCCATGGATTTGAGTTCCACTTCCTTGAATACTTGAGTTAGAGAATCTTATGGTTTTACTATCATTTCATAAAACAATATATTAATTAGTAGATCATCAGGATATTTTTTAAATATATCCTTTTCTCCAAGGGATGAAACATTTGGATTTTTCAATGGTGGAAGCATTTAAATACTATCTTCAAAATTTCAATATCATAGGTTTCTTCCCCAAGACATCAAATTTTTCTAAAAAAATAGTAATTTTATTAAAAATGTATCTAAATTTTCCTTAGGATACATTTTTAGATCATCAAAAATATTATCCAAACGTTGTAGTTGGCATCCTTCACTTTGTTATCACCTTCGTAGATAACTACCAATTTTCCCCACATAGATTTATCAAAAGTGAATCTAATAAAAGTTATTTTAATTTTACCATATAGAGATATAGTAAGGTCATTTTGTTCATTGGAATTAGTATCAAGCAATATCCATCCTATTTTGTTCATAGACAGTCTAATCACATCAGTGACCTAGATCCCCCAAGCAGTGGAAAAAAGAACATTTATCCCAAGTTATATTAGAAGAAATCACATCCTATTATTCCAAATTTTTATGTTTCTTCATTAAAATTTGTGTACTCCCATTAAATTAACTAAATTCTTAATGAACACAACAGAGGGTAGGTTTAACTCTAACTACCTAGATATTATACAACATATAGGACCCCAAAACACCCTGATAGGGGAGGGGTAAATTAGTGTGTCAAATTTTCTTTTAAAGATATGAATCTTTTTTCCTAGATTGGTTAGATCTTGTTAAACATGTCTGATGGAAATTTATATAAATAAAACAATAACTTGCAAATACACAACACAACAATTTTACTTGGTTCACCACTACGGGCTTGTCCAAGGATCATACTCTGGAAATGTTTCAGTAATATCAAAAATAACTTATATTCACTAGAATTAGAATAAATAAGTTAATAAATATTTAATATATACCAAGAACACTCCCTTAATAATATTCTAGGAAAATAATACTTCCTCCCTCAGAACACTTCCATTAACACCCCCCAACTAAATACTTTGGGGGAAATCTTACTCATTTTTAATAAGTAAATTTTTTCTTTTTTAGATTGAAATTTATTTATTTTTCCTTGAAATACAAAAGAGCCGACATTCAGAATAGTCCTGAAATTATGTACATGATAATACAAAATAATCAATTTAAATAATAAAAATCCACTTGAATCACGACTCAAAAACTTCTGTGAAACGCCTGAACCATCACACAGATTATCGAATATTCATGCTAGATGACTTTCACACAACTCTAATCTTTCCCAAAAAATTCCATGAGTTCCACTTGGTCTTGATAGATATAAGGAAAAATCTTCATGAGATATTCACTAAACAAAACTATTCTGCATGAAACTATTTCACACAGTAGAGATAACAAATATTCAATGTAAAAAGGATATGACTATTGTATTGGGGTAGCTTCTTATTTACAAATGTTGTCGTCCTGGTATTAAATATCCTTGTGTTCCTTACTACATGCACATAATTATGACTTTTACATCATATTTAGTAAATATTATCATTTCATGCAATTTGATCTTTTTCATAGAGCTCGTGACTTTGACGTATTTTGATGTCGTTAGGGTGATGTGTGTTTCAGAATTACTCTATGATACATTATAATTATATATGGATGCTTGGTTAATACATTATTTTCCAGCTTGGACCAAATAAACTCATCTATTCTTACAATTTATATATCATACTTCACATTCATACTCCTTAGACAACACATAAAGAATCTTTTCAAGTATATATAACAATCGATTACCCTTGGAATAGTTTACCCACTCTATCTAACTAATTATGAATGATTTTTTATATTATCTTTATTTATAAATGTTTCTTTATAAAAAATTAATATTAATATATGATCAAAATACCTAATGTATTTAATTATAATGTGTCCAAATACCGTACTGGGAATATTATTTTCAACTGCTTTTCATTTTAAATGAAAATAATATTCTTCCACAACATGTTATTAATGTCTTATACTTTATATTCCTCATATATTTCCCATGATTAATGTATTACATAATAATTGGTTGAGTATGAAATACCATAACTATCATTCATTTATAAATTTTCTAGTATAATTCAACACGCAATTAATGTTTTACAGGAACCATTCACATGGAATTGGGATGTAGGTGACACACTTCCTTAGTTACTTGGAGAACACACGTTGAATTATAGTAATTTTTCTTGAATTAATTTCTTACTATATTTATAAATAAGTATGTAAGGATATATTTTATATAAAACATAATGAGTATAATTGGAATTTAACATTTACTAATGAATATAATTGAAGGAAAACCTAATGCCTGCTTTTGATTCATTGCACTAATATTCCTCGTCAAATGACCTATCATTCATGAAATGAAATTAGCCTCATGTTCAATATCATCCCTCTATATCAATGGTTTCATAGAAATATATTATAATGTTGACTTTGGTAGTATATTTGTAACCTTCCTTTTTACCTTGTCTTTCAGTTTGTTCTCCTTATGAATTAAGGAGTTAATATTCTTAAAATTCACATATCTTTAGGGAACCCATCCCAAATGATATTAAAGTGGTTTATCCAAACTATTTGTCTAATAATTGCAAATGAAACTATTAAATTGGGTGATAAGGATGAGATATTGATTTGAAATCAATGTTATTAATTTGAATTGAGAAATAATTCTTATAGTAAGTGGATTTAATTTATAATCCTAAGTGCATAGGGAGTAGCTAGATATGCATATATTAATTGATACATGATCAGTTTGACCATTATGTCATTGATTTACACATCACATTATCCTTTAAAACATCTCATAAATGAGGGGAAATGGTATATACATCCATTTCATTATGTTTCATCTACAAATATTTAGAAATTGATGATAACATTAGGTTGTAAACATCAAATGGGTCATTATTTATTCTCTTATAATAATATTTATAATCCTACCTAGCATCCTATGGAGGCTGATCATGTTGTGGGGTCTCTAAAAGATATAATTTTCTTTTTTACTATAGTATTATGTGAATGAACATGTACCACTCTCAGAAATATTCTACGGTGAGTACATGAGTTTTGATCAATTCAAATTGAAGAGTTTCGTTGGTTTGTCAAGCCATTTATTATAAAAAAGATATTTCATGTTAACTATACTATCATGATTATAATTAGACATTAGTAATTAATTATATCATTACATTTATCCCATTATTTTATTAAATATTAGCAACCCTCTGTACTAGAATTATAATATTATGTCACTTGAGTATTCTAGTGGAAAGTATCCTCAAAACCAATCCTCAAAGTCTATAAGATATGGCACATCCACTACATGGGGAGTTTCATGTCATGCATTTTTTGGGACAATGAAATTAATATGTGGTTCCATTATCTATTATGTAATGTCCCAGCTTCAGAAATCATTTACTTGATTTACTCAGATGTTCTCTCTAGAGATGAAATAAGCTTGATTTGGATACTTATTTGGGAAAATTTAGTTATGTCAACCCATTTTTTTCCTAACATCTCCCCAGTAGTTGGAGGCACCCTCAACTAGGGTTGAAGAGCACCCCAAGAAAAGGGTCATTCTTAAATTCGAATGATGAAATATTTTTTTGACTTAATTTTCCTTTGATATTTTTTTGATATATTCAATGAATTTAATCCAATTCTATTTCAAATTTATATATTATGTTTTCACAATAAAAACTGGACATTTTATAATATAAATCATTCATACTGTTGTAATGTATTTTTCAATTAATTATTTCATGTGTTTCCCATAGTCATGAAAATTCATAACATAATAACCAATGTATAAGTGAAATAAATTAGCAAACTGGTCTTGAGGATTAGTTATAGGTTAATCCATTTTGACTCAATAGATCAATCGTGACCTAGGGGTATCAGAAAAAAATGGTTCTTGAACCATGATGTAGTTCTCCCCCAGTTTAGTATTTTCATTTCTCATCATGTACACTAACTCGTTTTATTGTGGTTCATGTCTTACATCATTATTTTCAATAGTACAGATATGTGTTCACCTAGGAAAGGGGGTCTTAGAAAGCACAAAGTAAAAAACATAAATTAAATTGACCGAACCATAGAGCCTTATACATATTTAAATTAATAAGATAATGTGAAGACTGTCAAAAAGGATAATTAAATATTTTAAAAATCACATGTAGTTTAAATTAATAATCAAATAATATAAAAGCAGACATGCCCATCTATTCTAAAGACTAATTTATAGGTAAATTTAATGATCAATAAAAAATTAAAATGAACTAAATTTATGATCAATGTATTTTAATAAATTGAATGAATTAATTTAATTTCAAATAATTTTACTTAATTTATTCCAATTAATAATTTGTTTATTGTAAATTTTCTTTAATTAAATAATGTAAATTTATACCAATAAAATATATTTTTCAGATTAGTAATTTTTATATCTAATTCAAACAATTAATAAATTAATTTTAAATACTTGATATATTTTCCAAGGACTAGAAACACTCCCAGTGCGACTATAGGATTTCCAACCCCATGTAGGGAATTTACGGGTTGGGAATACACAATACAGGGGGTTTAGGGACATCCAGACCAACTATAGGGAGTTTTAGGGTGGGTTAGGTCAAGCATCAATCATGAGATCCTAGATTTACACTGATCGGGTAGGGGGTGAACATGGGTGTTCGTGTATGACACTCACTATTGATTGAAAAGGAGGTTAGCTGAGGTCTTTGTTAGAGGAGGGATCCAAAATCATCATGGTTGAGGAAGTCTAGACAGTGCCCACAAGAGCTCGAAAATGAATGGAGGTTACTGGACTGGGAAGATGATGTTTGTTGTATTGGTTGTTGAACTATGTAGTAGTGGTAGGAAACCAAACATTGTATCACAATTACGGTTATGAAATGGATGGAAGATAAGAATTTCATGAGGAAAGGGGGTAGAGTCTCATAGAAAAATAGGGTTGTTTCCATTGGCTTGCCGAACTGGCATAGGAGGAGGTTTCCAAGTGCAGTTGGAGAGAGACCAATAGAGGGCAGCGGGTCCAGTCGATGGTGCCACAATGGTTTAGGCTAAATGAGGCACACCGACGAAGAAGATTTACATATAATGTTAGTCTTTTGTTTGTGTTTTGTTTTGGGTTTTTTTGATCATGGAAAATCCCACAATAAAAGACATCCATCCATTTTTAACAAAAAATACTAAATGGATTTTGACAAAAAAATATTATTTATTGTCTTTTATGTTTGTATTGTTTTACGCTGGGAGGATAATGATTTCCTAGGACACATTTGGTATTTTGTGTAGTTCATAAAAATTATAACAATATAAATTTGAGACACCCAATGAAGTTCGTAGTATAACATATTTCCCATCATCCCCCTCCTATTTATTTTTTTAGAAAAATTAAATAAAATCAAATTTAATTTCCAAATTCCGAAATTTCTATAAATAGGGTTGGCTGGGAAATTATAATATGATTTTGGTTGAAACATTTCCTCCCCTATTCGAATATGTATTTACATCTACATTCTTCCAAACACCTGAAATACAACGGCTTTTTAGCAAAAAAAAATTGTATGGTCATAACATGTCTATTTAAACTCAGATGTAGGTGCATTTAGATATGTTGGGAATCAAATGAATCCTTGAACTTACTTTAATGAAATATTGTTTTTTGTTAGCTCATAAAATTCACTTGGTTGCTCCAATACCAATTGATAGTACCTGGGAATTCAACGAAGGCTGGTTGGTAGGGGATATAAATTTTTCATCACCGAAGTGATGAAACATCATTATATCTTGCGATCTGATCCCCGGTAAAAGATTGGGGATATCTGGTGAATTTTTCAAATAAAAAATTAAAATAAGAACGAATATCTTGTTTGAATCGAAGCATGGTCGACAAAATCATCTCACCAATAAAAATAGCTAAAAGAAATTGAACTCTAAACCCTGTACATCTTCCACACACATACATCAAGAATCCACCCAAATGATGACCATCGAATTACTGGTGTTATAAGGGATCTCTGAAAAAAATTTGATGTCACAATAATCATCTTGATCACATCCCTTATATCCCAAAAGTTGTTCCAGGATTGACCACTTGAATATGTAATGTCTCGCTCTATGATGTAGGAGGATAGAGAGGCTCCCATTTCTTTTGTAATGAATAGTATCTAGATTAGATCTTCTCCCATACTTATATATTGGATTTACCAAACACCCAAAACTGGATTCCATGACCGTCAGAAATAAAATGGCAAAACAATAATAAATAAAGGACACGTGATGAAAAACTAACCATGTAATAATGTTATTTATACTTTTATCACTTATATTTAATATATAATAAATATATTATGTCATAAACATTAGTCATTATCTTGAATCGTAATCACTTCTTGTACTAAACGAACCATGAATATTAAAATAATATTTATTTGTATAATATTTCCTATGTATTCACTAAATACCTTATGAATAAATTTAATAAACAATTTCAACCTAATTATTCTGTACCCAAATAAATATAAATTTATTTATTAATCGGTGATTTTTATATGTTGGACAACTCTCGGACCCCGTGGTGGGGCCTACCATGTCCACAATATTTGTTCACAAGAATAGGGAAGAATATTGAATATGTTATTGTGTTTGTGCCTTTAGGATAATATCATGATAGTAGTGAATATCATTTATAGACCATGAGAAATGTCCGGTAACCCATTAGGACCCCTAAGGAGATATGGAAAATTCATAGGAATGACAACATTTCCATTGAACACACACTATGTAATACAATATCTTTGCTTATTGATATCTTATAATGTAGGATGCACAACATGTGTCATCTTCCATTATTGATTTTTTATTTATTAATATAATATGATAAACTAACAATTGAATACCTTGGAAAAGTATTTATGAATGTACTTCCATCATGGTCAACTAGGCCAATGATATCAATTCCTCAACATGGAAGTGAAAAATATTATCTTCACCATTCGACCAATGTCATTCCACTAATAATGCACCCAACAAAAGTTACCTCACCATTACTTCAATTTCATGTTTTTTCCTTACTTCAGTGTACTTGATCAAATAATACACATTTATAAAGATCTCCAATAAGGAGACCCAAACATATGTTCGGAGATAGGAACAACAAATTATACCTGAAACATGTTGTGTTCCTATTGCTGGGTCAATTCCCATGATCTCACCTTCTGGAGATCATCAAGTAGAAACTTCTTGAGAATAATTCTCAATGGAAATGAGCCTCAAACACCTGATAGTCAGAAATCAATTGTGTTCAAATAGTATGATGTATCTACACCATCAGATATATGTTTAAGATTAATGTCATTGTATATCAATTTTTTAATTATGTCATGGGAGATTCTATAACCTTTCGATAAGAAAATTTATCTGTTCAAATTTCCATTTAAATATTTGATGCGGAAATATATACACTAGATTGGTAAGTATACATCATGAATAACTCACTTTATACATTGTATTGTAATAAAAAAGTACTGATATTGTTGGATATAAGAAACTATCTTTTCAACATATTTAACCCATTCCACCATCTTTGGTATCATCCTCGACACCCTCATGTATATCCCAATGTATCTCTCTATCACAGGCATGAACTGATGCCATATCATCTAGGCCTCCCTCGCACATATCACATCATCCATACTAGGCTGAGCTATCCCATGTCCATATCACATCACAAGAATGGTCACATTTAGAGGGAATAATAAGAAACTAGAAAGAAACAAGGTCAACAAGCTAAACTAGTCCCTAAAACAAGGTGTTTGTCCTTTGTATAAAAATGGAGAAAAATGACCCTATACACAAGGCACTCAGCCTTCCCAGGAAAATGGGAATTCTTAGTCCCAAATATTTATCATTATCACCACTTGGTACTTATTCCATCATCATTTAATCAATTCATTTTTATAATTTCCAACAATGAGCAACCAAATGAATTAGTTAGGGAAAAATATTAAAAATTAAAATTCTCCTAACATTAAACTAGTTTTATCAGAAATACAAAAATTAAATTCTAATTTAACTTCGCTATTATCACCATCTCTCAACAATAATTAACATGATTCATGGTATTTATCATTTACAACCACATGGATGTTCACATTTTTAGTTAAACATGAAAACTGGAATCCATTTGATTATCATGAAATTACAACAATCAATCACTCTGGAAAAAAGAGCATTTGTGATGGGTTATTTGCAACGGGTTCGGGGGTCATCTCATAAAACTCATCAGAAGGGTTTATTTGTGCGGGCCAATTCTCCCATAAAAAATAACCCCATATGATCAGTTTTTTGTGACATGGGGGGTAAGGACCCATCACAAAAGTTCTGGCATGACCTGCACGCCAAACCGCAGGAAGCATATTTGTGACGGGTTCCTATTCCTATGGTAAATACCCGACGCCCATTTTTAGTGATTATGTCTGGAAAAGGATCGCATTACAAATTGTTTGTCGGTAGTGCCCATTTGCGATGGGTCTCATCACAAATAACATTTTATCGACTGGTCATAATTAATGCAGGCAATGGAATTTGCGACGGGTCCTGTCGCAAATGACATTATTTGCGACTGTAAACCCATCCCAAATAATCCTGTAATAAAAAATCTAACCCATATATACCCCCATCCATTTTCATCTTATTCTACTCCATTCTCAACTTCTCTATCTCTCTCACTTCTCAAAAATTTTCTTATAAAATATAGCGTAGTTTAAAATTTTTAATCGAAACAAAATCCACGACTTTTATACACCGAAAGCATTAGTTTCAAGGTATATATATATTTATAATTTAGTTAATTTATTTTATTTTAAATTATTTATATTTTTTTAATTAGATGCAATATAATTAAATTATAATTAAATATTTGTTTTTCATTTTTTATTTTTATGAATAATTATCTGTAAGTGTTAATTAGAAATAATTAGTAATAATTACAAATAATTTGTCATAAATTGTAGTAATTAGTAATAAATTGTAATAATTAGTAATAAATTGTAATAATTATAAATAATTACAAATATTTACAAATAATTAATTATAATTATAAATAATTAGTAATAATTATAAATAATTAGTAATAATTAGTAAAAATTAGTAACCATTAAAATTAACTAGTAAAAGGTAATAATTATAATTATTTAGTAATAATTACGATTAATTAATAAAAATTATGATTAATTAGTAATAATTACGATTAATTAGTAACAATTACGATTAATTAGAAGTAATTATGATTAATTAGTACTAATTTGTCTTAATTAGTAAAAATTATTATTATTTACTTATTATTAGAAATAATTAATAATAATTCAGATTAATTAGTATTAATTAGTAATAAATTTTAATTATTATTGTTAATTATTTTTATTTAGAAATAATTATGAATATGTATTAATAATTAGGATTAATTAGGATTAATTAGTAATAATGATGACTAATTAGTAATAATGAGTAATAATTATAAATTAATTAGTAATAATTATGATTAAAAAGTAATAATTAGGAATACTTATAATAATTAGGATTAATTAGTAATAATTAAGAATAAATTGTAATAATCATGATTAATTAGTACTAAAATTTAATAAATGTAAATAATAATCAGGATTAATTAGCAATAATTAGTATTAATTTTTAATAATTAGGGTCAATAATTAATAATTAGTAACAAAGAATTTGTAATAATTATTAATAATTAGGAATTAATAATAATAATTATTAATAAATCGGATTAATTATGATTAATCAGTATTAATTAGGTTTAATTTGTTGTAATTAGGATTAATTAGTAATAATTAGGAATAATTAGTTATAATTAGTATTAATTATTAATAATTAAGACTAATTAGTAATAATTATGATTAATTTGTATTAATTATTATTGATTATTATTAATTAGGATTTCTTAGTTATAAATTGTAATAATTACAAATAATTCATAATAAATAGTGATAAATAGTAATAAACAATATTAATTTGTAATAATTATGATTAATTAGTAATAATTTGTATTAATTAGTAATTAATAGTAATAATTATAAATAATTTATAAAAATTGTATTAAATAGTAATAAATAATAATAAATAGTAATGATTATTAAATATTAGGATTAATTTGGAATAATTAAGATTCTTTAAATATAATTAGGAATAATTAGGATTATTTAGGATTATTAATGAGTAATACTTAGTAATTATTCAGATTAATTATTAATAATTAGTACTTATTATAAATTTTAATAATTAGTAATAATTAATAATAATTAGTAATAATTAGTAATAAATTTTAATGAGTACTAAATTGAAATAATTAGTAATATTTTGTAATAGTTAGTAATAATTAGTTCTAAATTAGTAATAAATTTATAATAAATTAGTAAATATAAGTAAATATTAGTAATTATTAGTAATATTTAGTAATAATTAGAAATAATTTGTAGTAATTAGTACTAATTAGTAATATTTAGTAATAATTAGTAATAATTAGTAATAATTATTAATATTTAGTAATAATTATTAATCTTTTGTCATAATTAGAAAAAAATAGTAATAATTAGTAATATTATGCTATAAATAGTTATAAATTGTTCTAATTAGTAATAAATAGTAATAAATAGAAATAATTAGTAATAATTAGTAATAATTAATAATAAAGATTAATAAATTAGAGTACATTTTAATAAACTGGTTCAATTTCAAGAGGATTGGCTACATTACTTTTGATCGGTACCTCAACAACTTGCTACCTTCTCCCACTGATATTTGTATGAAAAATATGTTTTGACGTACATCAGATCGATTTTTCTATAGTGATTTTAGTTGGAAAATGTTACAAGAAGGTGAGATGTCAGACAAAAGATGCTCTTTTTCCCAAAAACTCATCTCCTTTGATTATCTCCACCTTAAATCACTCTGGAAGTATGCACTAATGTATATAGCAGTCATTTCATAGGGATTTGAGTTGGAGAAAGTTGTGAGGGGATGAGTTTTCGGAAAAAATTTCTACTTCCAATCTTCTGGAAGTGGTTCAGTCGATAATTAACAATAATTATTACAAAATACCTGTAATTAATAATATTTACTAGAAATTAGTATAAATTTTTATAAATGAGTGTAATTTAGTATAAAATCATAAAAAATTGTATAAATAACTATAAAATAATTTAAATTATTATAAATTTTAATAAGTTAGAATTTAATTTCCTTATATTTTTGGAACGAGATTATCTTATATTTAATTATACAAAATAACTATTAATTTCATAATATTTTGAAAAAAATGGAAAAAGAAAGTTGACATCAATCATTATTAGATGATCATTACTAGATAAATCAGCGTAGGAATCCAAAGGGTTCTGGTTTAAATACTATATATATTGATGGTGTTCAGGCTTCATTATAATTTACATCATCAAAACTATAATTTTTTCAGAATGGAAAATGATGTTTCCTTGGAAAAATATTCTCTAAAGAAGTATGACACATTTGAAAATATTGAAGGTCGTTTATTTCATTTTTGGTATTCAACCAGACTATGTTTCTTGGTATCAACATGGTGAACAGAGTTCTAGAAAATATACTAATAATTTGTTTCTAGATCCAGTACGATTTCAAAATTTAGTATATGATGTGGAAATTCTGTCCTTTAAAAAAACTAAAACATAGGATGATATTGATTTAAGTCTTGAGTTGGGACGATCTAATTTAAAAGAGTTGTTGGTGTCTATTAAGGAATCCTTATATCATGGATGCACGATAAGAATGTTTGATGATGTTTCTCAATTTATTTACAATTAAATCAGATAATGTAATGTCAAATAGTTATTTTGATCAGATATAATATTTTCTAAAAATAATACTACCTAAAGGAAATGTGTTTCCTAAACATTTAAATGAATGTAAGAGGATGGTTCGTAATCTGGGTATTGGTTATCAAAATATTCTTGTAGGTTGAAATAATTGAATATTATATTATGATGAAAAATAGTCTCTGGATAGTTTTCCTACATGTATAAAATCAAGATATGGAAAACCTCAACCAGGGAAGTCTGTATTTTTTCCTGTAAAACAATTGAGATATTTCACTCTCACCCCTAGATTGTAGTATTTATTTATGTCTTAGAATGCCTCAACATTTATGTCATTGAACAAAACAAATATTTCAACTGGTATGTCCTTAAATTATCCCTCTGATGGTGATTCATGGAATCATTTTGTCCAAGTACATCCATATTTTTCATTAGAATCCTGAAACATGTGATCAAGTATTTCTAATGAAGGTTTCCATCTATTTTTTTCTTATGGTAGTCAGTATTCATGTATTCCTTTCTCTATAAATCTATACAATTTACCTCCATGGATGTTGTTGATGGATCCATATATCTTTTTGGCCTTATTAATTCCAGGACATCCCAAAAATATTATTGTTGTCTATTTTAAACTATTTATTGATGAGTTAAATTCACTATAGAGTAATTGTGTCAGTATATATGATGTTAATGAGAAAAATAACTTCTTACAAAAAGGTGCATTGATATGGAAAATTAGTTACTTACAATCATTTGACATGTAATATGGATGGACAACACATGGTCCAAAATCATTTTTCTACTATATTAGAGACAACAAAGAATTTATCCTCATTAATGGAAAAATATTGTTTTTTCGACTGTCATCGCAGATTTCCTCTAACTGATCATCCTTTTCAAAGATACAAATATCATTTCTAAAAAGGAAAAATTGAAAAATATGGGCCTCAAACAATGATCACGGGTACCGAGTTAAAATCGGTTGTCTCTTTATTACCTCCCATCACAATTTGACAAACATTAAACAAATAAAAAATATATGGTTTTGGAAAAGAGAACAATTTGATAAAATGCAGTATTTCGTAGATTTTATATATTGGTCTAATTTGTTAGTCGGTCATATGTTGGATGTGATGAAAATTGCGACGAAATATTCTGATAATTTATATCATACAGTTTTGGATAAACTATGTAGAAAAAAATATAATGTAGATGTACAATTAGATCATTCCCAAATTTACAAGTGTTCGAAACTTGAACTCTTGGAAAATACCAGATCACAAATGTTAATGAAGCCAAAAGTATCATATACACTCTACAAAGAGAGTCATATATTATTTCATCAGTGTATTGTAGATTTGAGACTTCTGTATGGTTATTCTTTCAATTTTGGAAGATATGTCACGAATGGTTATATTACAGGATTGAAAAGTCTTAATTATCATATTTTAATGGAAATGTATTTGCTGGTTGGATTAAGATGTTTTTTGAATCCTATGATTAATGATATGATAATAGATATTTTATATTTTTTCGAGACATTTGTGCATCAACAACAGAATACAATGCAATAAGCAGACTGAAAGAAGATGTCGCTTTAATTTTATGTAAACTGGAAAAAATATTCCAACCGTCTTTGTTTGACTCAATGGAACAGTTGATGTTACATTTGATTTATGAAGCAGAATGTAAAAGTATGGTATAGTTATGATGGATGTATCCATTTGAGATATGCATGTAGAAATTGAGAAAAAGGTATGTAATAAAGCATTAGTGGAAGGCTCAATTGCAGAATCTTATTTTCAAGAGGAACTTTATTTTTTATGCTCTCATTAATCTCAATTTATATATCGATAAAAACAAAACTACTTGGGACATAACAATTGAAATTTTTACAATTAAATTGGAAATCAATTATCAGTATTCAATCATCCCGAACATGGATTTAGTGGAGTTAATGAACGATGGATTTCATATGATGAACATCACAGAGCTCATACATATATTATGCTCAACTGTGAATAAATGAAACCATCTTTACTTTGAGTGCTCCTATCACTTATTCAATAATTTTTGTAGTAGTACATTAATTATATTTTATTTTTTGGTTATATGATTATCATATCAAGAAACAGTTTTCCAAAATTGTATCATCAACTCTTGAAGAACGTCATTAAAAAATATAATAGTTTCAAAAACATGAAACAAAAATTATTTATGATTTGACAAAAAAAATAAATTTTAAACTTTTTATTTTGATAATTGTTTTGCAAATTTTTAGGTATCTCAAAATACTGATAAAATTGATTATTGATTGTGTGTATTTAGAAACCCTCCATTCAAAATGGTAAAATCATATAATGCATATGTGGTGGATGGTTTTTGATTTCACACATGTGCATATGGAAAATAAAAAAAACAATGAATTATGTTGTTCTTTTGAGAGGTTATCATCACCGGAAAACTGATATTGACTTTTACGACATGTTGGATGAAATTTTTTGAAATGTTTTATCTTGGAAAACATTACATAATGATGATTAAATGTGAGCGGTTCGATACCGAGAGAGGATTGTGTCTTCATCTGATCTATAGAATATTTGATATTAAATACAAAAGTCTTCTAGAAGTAAATGAACCATTTTTATTAGCTCATCAGGCATATCGAATTTTTTATGAAAATTATTGTGTAACATTAAATGAGTTTGGAGATTGCTAGTGCCTAAAAAAATTAAATCTGAAGAGAATTAGTTTACTGAATGTGAATGTGGTTCTGCTGATGTGCATGGAATTGAAATTTTTCAATAGACTGATCCAAAACCATATTATTCACAAAGAGACATGAATATCATTGATGACACCCCATAGTTCTGGGTCGATGGTGACGATGACGTTATTGTTGTTTCAACTAAATTTGAAATGACAAGAGATGATGAATCAGTAACTAATATTGAAATTGATGATGTTGAGGAGGAAGATGAAGACATTGACCTCGAAGTTGTGACGATGAGGATGATGATTTAAATTGACATGGTTAAATGCTGGTTATAGTAAAAGATAATATATATCTATATATAATAGTTTTTTCAACTATTTTCTAACAAAAATTATTTTTTCTTTTAGAAGGATGAGGGTTTGTATCGTCTGTTGTGGTAGGATGATCTACCTTTGGATGATCATGATGTTAGATAATTTGACCCTCAGACTTTTGGCAGTCCATGGGGAACTCAAAGGTGGAATGGTCATGCCTGACTGATGATTCTAGACCCTATCCATGAGTGACGTAAACATCTTGGGTTTGATATCCACACGTAGAGGTTTTTTTACTTGTGTATTTTAGTTAGATTTCATTAATTTATTTATATTCTAATTTTTGATAAATTTTTCTTTTTTTCGCATATTTATGCATATAGATATTGGAAATGTGATTTCTATATTTCATGATTATTTTTCTGAAATGTGGGTTTCATGGGATCATATTCTCATTGATGTTTACAAAGGCATGTTCAAGCATTGGATAGTATGTAAATAAATAATATTTATTTAGAAATTAATTTAATTAATAACTTGATATTACAAATTATTTTTAGGGATTATGGTATCTCATTGATGAGATCATGTGTGAGGCTCCTTGGAAGGCATGGCAGAGAGCTATACATCAGCATTGCAATGTGTTTTTACACAATTTGGAATGGAAATAAATGGAGAGATCATGAGTGATAGTGGTTGATGAGACATGTTACATCTGTCGACCTAATTATATTTCATCTCATATTTGGGTTGGATAATATACACACTGGTTGAGTAGGCAGTTTCAGAGTAGTTCATCAATAGGTTAGTAAAATTAGAGGAGACAAGACGTGACACATCGAGCTGGTAGTCATAAATTCAGTACGAATAGAGAGCATATGGTAAGTAAATTTTATTTAAATATTCTATAAAACATCAAATGAAAAAAGATAATTTTATATTCATATAGAAATTCTTACATCCCTTTTTTACAGAGTTCGGTGTTTATAGGAGGATATATAGTGATCTAATCATGAAAGAGATTAGAGGTTCTCGCCAACATCAAATTGTAGTCAGTATAATTTTTTTTTTAGTTTTAAATTTAACTAAAAATAATATGTTAACTATTTTAATTTTAAATTGAAATTTATGTAGTAATATAAGGTCATGAAGTGTCGGACACATAGTGAGATTCAGGTCGATACCAATAGTCAGACTAGTGTCCACTAGTTGGATAAGCCATCATGGATGTGGGTGACCCTGTATGCCTTTGAGAAAGGTCAAGTTGTTTGCATCGGCTCTCCATTGTCCCCTTGGATTTTTCACGGCACCACTGCGATGTCGGAGTCCATCTTGATAGAAGATAATGGAAAATAATCATCATATGATTCGCAATATCGAGAGAATCTATGAGATTTGGGTGAGCTTATAGAAACTATGCATAAAGAGAAGGAAGAGATACGTCAGTGGTAGTAGAAGCAATATGAAGAGCTTCTATGACACCAGTAGTAGTAGGAGGAGAGACGTCATGATATTCAATGATTGCAGCATCAATAGAATAAGGATTGTGACGTCTAACTCGTAGATCATGGATGTAGTTTTCTCTACCATCTCCGCCAGCTCCTCCAAAAGACTCTCCCCCACAGTGATGTATTTTTATTCTATAATGAAACATTTCAATGGTTTTTTTAATATTAACTATTTAATGATTTAAATAGTGTTTTATTTATATTATTTCTAAGTATTAATGTTTTTTAATTTGATTAAAATTTCTTATTATATTTTTTATTTTATAAAATAATATATTTTTATATTTTTTCAAATATTTAGGTTTTAATTATATTACTAGTATGAAAATTAATATTTTTTTATTTTATAACTAATATTATTTTACTAATAATATTATTATTATTTAATTTATATTAATAATATTATTTTTATTTTTATTTTCAGTATTTTTTTACAAATTATTTTCTTCAACTAATATTAATATTAATATTTAATTTTCATAAATAATATTTTATTTTTAATATTATATTTTTAATTTTTTAATTTTTTCCGATTATATGTGATGTGCCCGTCGCAAATAATGTTTTTCAAAAATTAGGAAAACAATTTGTGCTCAGTAGCCGGCCCAATGCCAATTTTTAAAAAAAATCACCAAAACTATTTGAGACGATACCACTACCCATCACAAATAACTACTTTTTGTGAGAGAACATCAAAAAAAATAATATTTGCAATGTTGTTTTCCATGATGGTCTATTTTCGACGGGACCCCTTTGAAAATATCCCTTTTTCCAGTAGGGAATAGACTTAAACAATAGACATCTTTATGTTTTTTGGAAAACAAAATTTAAAATTAACGAAAATAAAGTTTTTCCAATTTCTATTAAAAAATACATTATAATTCAAAAATAAAAACATGACCCAAATTCATACTATAGGTATCATACTATCTAGAAAATCAAGAGGCTACTTAGTGTCATAGTATAAAATATTGATAAGTGGTCTCTATCCAATATTTTTTAATCTGGTTCCATATTAATTCTCTAATTCCATCACCTTCCATAGGGGAAAAAAATAATAAAATTTTTGTAGGTAAATAATGTATTATAAATGTATCCTCTACTTCAAATTATTCAATGTTCTTCACATGAGAATTGTCCAACACCATAGTTTACTAATCTTGTCTCTCATATAAACAATTGCAATATCTTAAAGGCTTTGTGAAACAAAATTCACCGAAAACAAAATATGAAATTCTATTATAATAAATGAGATCAAACTCCATATCACAATTTGAATAATGGGTGGAAAAAATAACAAATAGTGGGAAACTGCTGAAAATGAGGTAGTTCTTACCATGGATCACGACTGATCGATAACTACAGGCTGAGAATTTATCCCTATCTAAATGATTATTCTAAGACTATGAAAATCATTCATGGGATTTGGGGTTCATGTGGAACAAGTTGAAAAGAAGTTAATTTTGGGGATCCATGGTGTATTTATAGACATGTTGTATTTTAAAGAGACCTCATCACAGCCCCATGGACCACTCCACAGAGGAACTCTTCTACAAAGTAGCGTCACTATCCATAAAACAACCATCCCCTGGTCAAATACCATTTGAAATCCTCAGATAGATCCTATTATAGGGGATCTATTATCTATGGTGTTTTTTCAAGAAACATACAACATGACCCATTTATCTATCAAAGGGACTAGTGTGCATCCAACATCCCTTGATGAGCTACCAAAAGCAAGTTAGAGTCATCCAAACCCACAAGTCCAAAACCACTTTACTCCACACTATATTGCTTGGACACTAATGGTGGGATTACACCATAACCAACCCCCATGGGATAGCCATATCAAAAACTATTGTAGCCTTATATTCCCCCTACACCACAACAGAGGTCCACCACACCATATCCACTAACACCATGGTACGACACACACCTCCCCACATCATGCATGCCATTTTTGGAAAATTCTCCCTCCTTTTACTCTAAACACCGTTTTTATATAAATCTAGTTTTAACATATGAGTATATTACATCATTTTAGTTGAATATTAAACACATTAAAAAAATCCATGACTGAGGAACCTAATATTTTAGTGTCTTTATGAACTCGGAAACATAATATTTTAACATGGTAAAATATTTTCAACATCTCCCTTAAAAATCATCCTCTTTAGCACTCCTACTTAAATATATCCATTATAAAACACGGAAAATAAACAAAATAAAAGGGTGATTGTGAATGCTTATTAAGGGTAAAAAATGGAGATATGTAAGCATATCATTAGAATAAGGGTACGAAAACATGAAAATATTATTATAATATCATATACTGCATATCTAATATCATAATCAATAGTCATGTCATAATGATTGGATGTTCATAAGAGATGAATCATACGGGAATAAAAAGAATAATACATGATATCATAATGGAGGAATAAGATATATAATTGAGGCATAAACATAGGGATAGAAAGTCTTGTGTCAAGGTTACCTACCAAGAACTTCATAACATGGTAGGCTTGGACCAATCACCCATGTACCCACTTCTAACTTGAGATACCCTACCCTGCACCCTATTTATTTGAGAATGGGATGAACACCCATGTAACCTCTTTTTTTTGGTTTTGGATGCCCTACCATATGATTCATTATTTTAGGCTTGGGATACCCTACAGTGTAACCTCTATTTTCAGTATTGGGATGACCTCCAATATACCATCTTGTTTCAAGTTGGGGATTCCCTCTCGTGTGATCTATTGTCTCAGGTGTGGGTTTCCCTCCCATGTACTCTCTTATTTTGGTCTAGGGATTCCTTCCTATGTATCCACTTATTTCAAGATTGGTATACCCTCTCATGTACCCTTTTTTTTGGGAATGAACTACAACACATGTTCCCACTTTTTTTAATGCTCAGTCTACAACTCATGAACCCTTTGAGCTCATATAAAATCTATCATTACCCAGTGAATTATTGGGAGATGTAGGTCCCACCCATCACCTAATGAAATGGTATATGCAGATTCTATATGATAATAAAGCATTCGTCATATCATGACCTATAAAATGATATGGGGTTCATAAACATCATATCAGAACTCTTTAAATGAAATTCGTGTCACAATAATTTCATCATATCATATCCTATTTAGATTACATAGGATTCATAATCAACTTATACTATAATAACCCATGAATTTAAGTGGGATTCATAAGAATTTATGATGGTATAATCCATGGAAGATAAATGGGTTTCTTTTCAATCCACAGGAAACATTGTGTACTCATAGAAAATAAATGGGGGTTTTAAACATCATTCCATTAAAACACAAACCATTCAACAAATAATTGTGAAGTAGGATTCAAAAATAATTTAAAACATTTCATGAGGAAAATATCATTTCCATTTTAAAAATACTATAATGTTTTCGAAATGAATTTCTATGAAAAAAACAATCAGAAATTATGACATAATCTTTATAAATCATTTAAATATTTTCAAGAGGAAAATATCCTTTCCACTTTGAAAAATTACTATTTAAAAATAAAACCTTTTAAAAACATTTTAAATTGAAAATATCCATGAAAACATATAAAGGAATATTTTAAAATATTTTTAATTTTTAATTTTTTTTAATTCCTTGTCCCTGATAATTTTATTAATATATTATTCGAAAACATTTTTAGAAAACACGTTTTGTAAATAAAATTTATTTCAAATCGAAGAGAAAAATAAAGCATGAATTTCATAAAAACATTTTTATAATAATACTTAGTACCAAAGAGTGAAAAGGGTACCATTATATGAAGATAGCATGAATAACAAGATTACATGAATAGACATGAGAATTATTGACAGATGGATTTTAATATTTCATCAATGAAATCATAATCATAAACAATCCGGGTAAATGATGAGATTGTAACAAAAAATGTTTACCATTTTGGTAATATTGAATCATAATAAACATGAAATAATATAATTTCATGAAGATTATAATATAATTATATCAAATATTTTCATTATATAAAATTAACAAGGTAATTACATACACCTCATAAAATAATATGGGTGCATATTATGGCATTTGTGTCAAAGAAGGAAAATTTAGAAAAAAATTCAATACCAATTTAGTAACTTTTGAACCATAAAACTCATGAAAGGGATATCATAAAATGGATATTTAAATAATAATAAATTTAAGGATAATAAAAATATAATACATTGATGGTAAGCAAATACACCACAAAAAATAAACAAGTGGTGAATAATGTTTAAATCTCATAGAAATAAAAGTGAGACTATAAATCCCCTAACTTCATGAGTAACTCTTGAATCATGATACACAATAAATAATAACCTCAATTGAAATATTTAATATCATGAAATAAATTAAATTCATGATATAACGTGTCATAGGGAAGTATATACACCACACAATAAGAATAGGTTGTTAATATAGCATATATCTCACATTAATAAAATTAAGATGAGAAAACCCTTACCTTCTCTCTTGAAATAAATCATATAAGTTCAAAAAATTTGTATAATAATTATAATATTATTACCCATATATTTTATAACCATATTAACATATATCATACAATATATTATGAGTTTATGAGTTTATATTGACCATATATTGAAAATTGTATGTTAATGTTATGTTTCGGGTAATGTCCTCTCTGTTTTTTGAATATGTTTTGAATTTTTATTCTAGATTCTATAACGTAGATTAGTATTTGATTATTTTTTGATCATAAAACACAATTTAAATATAATATATATTCAGTATATAAATATTTAAAATATTATATAAAATATATAAATATAAAATGGAACACGACATTCATGGAGATGGTATGTTTTACGTTCACATGAACACTACATCTATTTTATTATAATATTAAAAGAAAGTAAGTTATTTAAAAATTTATATATATTATCAATCTAATCGATCTATTATTTCATATATATAATATACATTTATGAATCCCATCATTAATATTTTTTATGTAATTTTTGAATGAATCACATCACGTCGATAGTCCACACATCCTCAAACGATGTTATTGTATTCCCCCAAAATGGAAATCCTGAAGGTATATATTATATAATGATTAAATAACTATAAAAATATCATAAATATCATATAAAAATATAAATTAAATCATTATTCCCACCCTTGATATATTGTAATTGAAGAACAAACCACATGTGTTCCCGAGGCGGTAGTCCGTGATACACACGAATGATGATTGTGTGTCCCAGTTAATGGAGGTGTGTGTGAGTGTCGGCCCAAAACTCATAAAAAACAACTCAATATATTTAATATTATTATATTATTATAAAATAATTTAATAAGAATAATTTAGGGTTTGGAGAAAAAAATAAAAAAAATACTTGTTGAAGGATGTTACCTCTTCCTTTGGTAACTCATTTCGATTTGAACCAAAAAACTAACTTGGACATCATTATGAACGAATTGATGCCTATAGGATTAATGGAGTGAATTTACAAGGATATACAGGAATGTTTTTTAATATAAAAAGTTTATTACTTGTGAGAATAAGTGGGGGGGTTGAGGGCCTTTTTATTGTAGAGGAGTGGTATTTTGTTAAATATAAAAATGTAAACACTATTCAGGGGTCTCCCATACATAAAATTTCTCCAATAAAGGTAAATTATATATAAAAATGAGGATATGATCTAAATATGTCTATCCAATGGCATTTAGACAAGTTTCTAGGTTATTTTTCTACTTAAAATTTATTTTAACCACTATGTTACCTCATTTTTACCCAAATAATTGTAAATAATTTTAATTATTTCACAAATATTTTTGGTCAATTTTTTTTACATTCATAGAAATTAAAAATTATTCCTACTCCAAATATGGAGTTAGCATTTCAAAAATATTTTCTCTTAAGTTTGATAACATAATTTCAAATTTATCCTACAGTCGTGATTGGAAATAGGGTTTTTAAAATAAAAATGTCAAGAGGACGAAATGTCTTAATATCCACTTTAAATGTGAAATTGGGTTCAATGAAATAAATTGTATTGATTTCTGTATAATGTTTCTAAATTTAATTTAAAACAAATTTAACATATAATTTCACTATATAAATAAATTAGATGAAAAATATTTGTTAACTAAAATTTAATGTTTTTCACTATTCAACAAAACATGAAACTTCTCTGAAAAATACCATAAATTATCCAAAATTAAATTTTTATATATTTATTTCAAATAAGAAGATTATTTATTTATATAATAGTTAAAAAAATTTCTGAAATTATATTTATAATGGGTTCTCTGTAAAAAAGTGGTACCATTACCATTTAGTAATATACATATTTTTATTCATATAATTGGATTTATTCTTATATTATGCATATCATGACTTTTGGATGAGTGTTTAAAAATTGATTTAATATATAATATAAAATTTTAAAAAATAATTCATAAATATTTGATTGTTTAATTTATTGGGATAATATAGTTTTTGAAATAGTTCTCTTTGAAAAGGAATTGCATTATTTTTATATAGTTAATACTTTAATTTCTATCAAATTGATAACCAAAGGATTCATTTTAGATATATGATAAAACTGTAGTTTAATAATTATATTACTATTATTCATAACTCTAATTTTAATAGCCATATGGTAACTATAATTATATTTTCATAACAATATTGATATTATATTTTAGTTTGGTGAAACGCAGCCTTGCATGTAACGTAGGATATCAATGGAACTGGGAATTGTATGTAACACAAGCCAAACAAAGTGTTGCATGTGCTTCATGATAATCAATGTGTTGTGTGTAGTGAAATCATAACTTAGTGTTGCATAAAATGTAAGAAAAACTTTGTGTAGCGTGCAATACATTAAATCAAAGATATTTATTCGAAAAAAATTAATTCATATAAACTATGGATGTTACATTCTACCCATAGTTAAAATGAATTTCACCCTCAAAATTCATTTGTATTTTCGAAGGTTTAAATTGTGGAAGTTCCATTCATAAAAACCAACATCATAAAAATGAAGAGTTTCAGTTTATTTTAAAAAGTGAAATTTGGGACCACAATGTATACCCATAACTTGGTCCCCAAACAAGATAAAATATTTGGAAAATGAAAACATGGTCATGAATGAGAAATAAAACCATTAGGTTTTGACGAATAATAACAGTGAACATTTTTCGAGGAAAGTTAATTATCAAAAATTCATATCCCAATGTGGCCTGAAAATGGACGTTGATATCATAAAAAAATGATGATAATGGGTCAAAATTTTATTTCATTCCCATTTTCTGAAAATTGGAGAATTTTCACAATAAACATTACTTACATGATTTCATTCCATTTCATAAGCTTAATCTCAGCAATGGGTTATGACTAAACCAGTTTACAATTTATATCTTATCCCAAGAAAAGAAGGTGATTTGTTCCTTAATAATTTACCTATCATTAGATCCATAAATATAATGATAGGTCATTCTATCAATATTTAGCTAACATCTCAACAAAAAAGGTTATCCCAAGTTATATAATATTCCTAAATCCTCATATTATGAGATAATAATTTAATCTCTAACACCTCCTCTAAAGATTAGATTAAACCATTCCATAATTGGTCAACCTTGTAACCCATATGTAAGATGAAAACCTCATACTTTAGAAAGAAGTTCAAAAAATTATCAAAACACTGATCCCCAAAATATGGTTTCCAAATTCCAATCACGTTCATGCCTTTATCATGTATTCTATTGAAACATGGTAATAACCTGAATTTCCATTCATCCTTATTGAAAACATGCATACTTTCTTATTCCAATTATCTCTAGATATATTCATTAAATTACATAATCTCCATCCATGATAGTGAAGATGACTTTTTCATCAAATATTTTATCACTTCTCATGTCATAAATACAATCCAGTTTACTTTATCCATATGATCATCCCATTATTCATACAGAATAACATTTTCTTAGCCTCAAAAATAAATTAAGGGTTACCTTCCTTTAATCATAATAGTTTCATTCCATTAAATAACTTTTATAATTCTTTATCACCATTCATCATATACTTTTCATTCCTTAATTGATTACTAATACTGATAATAAATATGTATTTCATCATTCATAAAACATAATATTTAAATTCCCAATCATATACACATCAATCATCTAACATTATTCTTAAACAATTACTCGGGCGTCATCATCTTATTCATTCATAGAATATGAAATATAAATATTGTCTTAAGGTTCATCAACCTCACTATATTAATTCATCTTACATTGAATGAAAATAATATGGTTAGAACATCCCATACCTTTTGCATGTCATTTATTGTCTCATTGTCTTCAACATTATAAAACATACTCATAGAAATTTCCTAATTATTTTCATTATATTTACACTTATGACATATATTATCATATTTCCCATACTTTATGCATCTAAAACATTGAATTTTATCCATGTTAATTAAATTTACAACTATTGACTAAGACCTGAAATCATAGGGTAGCCATCACATGTCAGAACAGAAAACACATAATCATGAGAAGTTATTTATAAGATGCATAAATCATGACACGTATTTGTAAATCTATGACACCATAGGATTATCTATAGAGACATTTCAAGACACGTGCATAGGAATATCCCTAGTTATCTCACTAAATATTTCTCATATGAGTTTCCAAAGGTTAACTGAAACATTCCTTTGATACCCACTATAGAGACCTAGTCGTAACATGAAAGAATATTACATCATTTTTTATAAATACTCCACACATTAGAAAAATACATGCATGAGGTCTCTAATAGTGTAGTGTCGTTGGAAACTCAGCAACATAATTTTGTAACTTTTTCAATTATCTTCCACATCTCCCTTAAATATCTTACCCATAATTACTCCTACTTAAAACCATTTTTCATAACCCAGGAATGGAAACAAAAGAAAGCCATGGCCTCATATGCTCAGTAGTGGTAGAAAATGGATATGTATAAAAATTGCATGAGAATAATGGTATGATAACATGGGAATAACATTATGAGATCATAACCTGCATATGAAATATCATAATCATTAGTCATGGCATATGTATTAGAGGTTCATAAGACATGAATTAAAACGGTAATTAAGATCAAAATACATGAGATCGTAACAGAGGAATATGATACATAATTTTGGTATATACCTAATTATAGAAAATCCTATATCATGGCTAGCTACCAAGATCATCATAATGTATCAGACATGGTCTGATCACCCATGTACCTAATTCAGGGTTGAGATTCCCTATAATGTATATTCTTGATTCATTTTTGGGATTACATCCACTGTACCCTCATTCAGGGAATGGGAAACCCTCTCATATTCCCTCTTACATTGGGATTAGGATGCCCTCCTGTGTAACATCTTGTTTTTGGTTTGGTATTCCCTCCCATGTACCCTCTTGTTTTGGGATTGGGATACCCTGTCATGTAAATTATTATTGCAGGCCTAGTATTCCCTCCCACATACTCTCTTTCTTCAATCATGGGATTAACTATCATGTATCCTCTTGTTTTAGGCTTGGTATGCCCTCTCAGGTGCCCTCTTGTTTTTAGGATTGGGATATAACTCGTGTACCCTATTTTTTTGGGCCTGATCTAAGACCCTTGTAACCTCAGAGATCATATAAAATTTTTCATTACCAAATGAGTTTTAGGGAGATATTTGTCTCACCCCTCACATAATTAATAAAATATATTTATATATGTATATATGTATGTTCCACAAGATAATAAATCATTTATCATATCATGACCAATAAAAATAGATTAGTTTCATAATCATCATATAATAAATCATGGGATGAAATGGGTATCACAAACATTTAAACATATCATAACTAATGGAAATGAGATAGGTTTGATAATAATTTCTTCCTTTAATAAACCAAGAAATGAAGCGGGTTTCATAAGCATTTATCATGGTATAACCTGTTGACAAGAAACAGGTTATATGTTAATTTATTTGAAATTTGATTTACATGTTGAAAATAAAAGGGTTCCATAAACACCATTCCATAAAAACATAAACCATCCAAAGAGATAATATTAATGGTATCCTTGTATAATATCCCTAGTAAATAATAATTATACCAAATAATGTCATATTAGATGGAGAATGATTTTGAACGATCACTTGGATGAGTTCGTAGGGAAAAAACCATTCTTAAGAAATTAGATAACTTTTTAAAAACCTTTTTAAATTAAAATTAAATTGAAATGTTATGATTTAATATTTATAACTCATTTAAAACATTTCATATGAAAAAATTCCATTCAAAATTGACAAATTATTTTAAAACATAAAACCTTTTGAAAACCTTATTTTTTGAAAAAAAAACATCAAAACGTATAAAAGAAGATATTAAAACAATTTAAACAAAATAAATTCATTAAAATCAATTTCCTTGAAAATTAAAAAAACATATAATTTATAAACATATTTAAAACATTTTAAGACATAACTTGTAAATAAAATATGATTCTAATCGAAGAGAGAAATAAAGACATAATTTCATTAGAACATTTTATTAATACATTTATGTACCAAGGTATAGAAAATAGGTAACATTATATGAATATATCAAGAATAACCATTTTTTAGGAATAATCATGAGATTTATTAGGATATGTACCATAAGATTTCATCAATGTAAGCATAATCATAAAATATCCCAACAAACTATAAGATTGTAGCAATAAATTGTTACCCATTTTTAAAATTGAATCATAATAATAATGAAATAATAACATTAAATAAGGATTAAAATATCATTAAAAACATATATTAAATATATAACATTCCAAAGGGTTGTATATATACCTTGTATAAAAATATTGATTCGTAACATGGTACGTGCCTCGAAGAAGGAAAATTGAGACATGATTACTTTACCGATTTGGTAACATTTGAACAATAAAATACAATTTAAGAGAGATAATAAAATGGTTATTTAAACACAAATAAATTTAAGGATAATAATCACATAATACATTCTTCTCTATTATATACACCACAAAAAATAAATTAGTTGTGAATAAGACCGAAGTCTCACAGAAATAAAAGTAAGGATAGAAATCCCCTTACTACTTGAGTAAATTTTTTATCATGATTCATATGAAAAAATAACCTAAATTGATACATTTCATATCATTAAATAAAATAAATTTGTTATAAAACATGTCATTAGGAAGTATATAAACCAAACAACAATAATAAGGGGTGAATATAGAATATAACTCACATGAATAAAAGTGAGATGAAAAAACACATACCTTAAGTATTTAATTTATTCATACACATTTAAATTCCTATTATACCATATTATTATATAAAATAAAATATATGTTTTTATTATGACATTTTATTACACATTTACAACAATTTCATGTTAATGTTACACTTTGCGTAATATATGCATTGTCTTTTGTATATGTTTTGACTAGTTATCTGTAATCGTATTAATTAGATAATGGTTTAATTTTTTAATTAATTTAAAACACTATTAGAATATTGTTTATATTAAGTACATAAATATTTCTAGATATCTGTGAAATATATAAATATGAAAATGAATACACCGTTTATTAGAGGTGATAGGATATACCAACGCATAGACACTACTTTTGTTTTCTTGTTGTATTGAACTAATTAAAGTAAAAGGAATATATGTATATATATATAAATATTATAAAAAATATGCCATTTTTATTTATTAAATATCAAATAATTTTACAAAAACCATCCTTCATAGTTTCCTTGTAAAGTTTGAATAAATCGCATCACTTTTTGGAGGCGGATGTCCACATGCCCTCAAACAAAGTTATTATCTTCCCATAAAATGGAAAGCATGAAGGTATGTGTTATATAAAAATTAAATAAAAAAATATATCATAAATATCCTATAAAAATATAAATTACATCATTATTTCCAACCATGAGAGGTGTAAATGGAGGAACGAACAACATCGGTTTGAGAGGTTGTAGTCTGTTGTACACATAAACGATGATTCCATATCCTATTTGATTGATTTGTGGGTGAGTATAGGTCAAAATCATAACATCAAAAATCAGATAATATGAGTATATTGATGTTACTATTTAATAATATCATAATAATAATTGAGGGGTGGCGAATGAAAATAAAACAAAAGTCCTTTTTGATGGACAATACCACTTCTTTGAATAAATATTTTTGGTTTGCACCAATGGAATTACATGGTCTTATTTTATTCCAATGTGGGGATTGTATTATTTAGTTAATATAGTTATGATGTTATTTTTTTATGTTTTTTATTATTCCAAAATCATTATAGGTGTAACTAAGTGAGGGGTTGATTGCCTTTTTATATTGAAGGAGGAGTGGGATTCTTGAAAATTTAAAACATTAATTACTATTGAGAGGTATCCCATAAATATAATATCTCCAATAATGATATATTTTATATAAAATGGAGTATAGGGAACAAATATATATATTAAATTTACTTTTTACATGTTTCTAGGTTTTTTCCACTTAATTTAAAGGCTAACCACTAAGTAAAATTTACTTTTACCCTAATCATTGTAATTTATTTCAATTACATTCACTAATGTTATTTGTAAAAAACTACTTTGAACATAATAGATGTTATAAATTATTATCATTCCAAATATGTAATCAATATTTCTAAATTATAATCACATTTGTGTAATAAATTAAATTAAAATTAATACTATAGACATGACGAGAATGTGGGTTATTAAAGATAAACATTCAAATGTATGAAATGTTTTTTATCCAATTTTAATGTGAAATTGGTTCTAATGAACATAATTGAATTAATTTATTTATAATTGATATAAAAATAATTTTAAGATAATTTAAAATATAATTTTTGTATATAATTTTATTAGAATAAAAAATGGGTTTTAATTAAAATTCAATGTTCTTCACTATTCATCAAAATATGAAACTTCTATGAAAAAAACAAATAATCTCCCTTGTGAAATTTTGATACCCCACATTCAAAAATGGTGTATAATGTTTTATATAAAAATAATAAATGTTTAAAAAATTACATGTAAAATGGGTTCTCCATTAAATGGTTATAAAATTACATTTTAGAAATATAGATATTTTTCTTAACAAAATTGGATTTATTATTATCTAATGCTTATAAAAATTATTGGATGAGTGTAAAGAAAATTATTGAATATATTATATATAAAATTTATTTAAAACATTCATAAATTTTGTGTTGTTAAATTTATTTAGATAAAATGATGTTTGTACATATTTTTATTATAAAAGGTATTTCAATACTTTCAAATAGTTATTGTCTTAATTTCCAACTAAATGATTACTAAAGGAATCATTTTATATTCATGTTTAAACCATATTTTCTTAATATTATTAATACTTTTCATAACTCTAATTCCCATTGGATGGTGTAAATTATAATTATATTTTAAACAAAATATTAATAGTATATTATAGTTTGTTAAAACTCAGTCATACATGTAACAAATGATATCAAAGGAACCCAACATTGAATGTAACATATCCCAAATGTAGTGTTTCGTATACCATTATATAATGTAATTTTGTCATGTAGTTAAATCCTAACTAAGTGTTTCATATAAAGTAATAATAACTTGGTGTCATGGGAAACTAAATTCATCAAATTATTATATTCGAAAAAAATTAATTCATTAAAACTCAATGGAGTTACAGACCAAATGACTTGGGACCTCCTCCCAGTGCATCCAAAATAAAAAACACGCAATGCGAAGGGATTCAGGGATTAATTTTCTTATATTTTCATATTTTAGTTCAATATATGATATTTTTTACTTATTATTTTATATTTTGATTAATTTCATGTTTGTTTCGTACACTTATCCTAATTCAATTATTCCTAAAATAATCAATAATTATTTCAATACTATGTAATTTTTTTTGATAATCTTTCAATTTTTATTTAAACTATATTAAATATGATAATATTTGTTTTAATATACCCAATATTTTCATGGAATATTAAATATTTATTTGAAATATAAAATTTATGTTTGTCTTGTATTCTAAGAAGTTTCAAAAAACATTTATATTGGTTTTCATGAGTTCATTTACTTTTTAATTATATATAATTAACAAGTATTATTAGAAAACTTGTTTTAGTTTTACAAATAATAAAAGTAGACCCATGATGAATGTTAATTCAAGGAAGTAATCAAATATTTATTTGGAAATGATTAAATGAAATAGAATTTATTCTTAGAATATATTTTACATGAATGAACCCTATAAATTATGATTAAAATAACCACATAAAGTTAAGTAGGATGAGGATATTTTTGAATTTTATTATGTCATACAGCTATAAATCAATTACTTCACTTGTATGCAGATGAATCATTTCATCCTTGCTAGAGGACACAAACTTATTATCTCCAAACACAGATCTATTTTGGTTTTTGGGGATCCTAATTATTTTTAATTTATTTTAGAAAAAAATTATATGTTATACTATATAAAAAGGTATCTATCAGGTTATACCACCCCATACAGAAGTTTATTTTTGGGTTGTCTTGTTGGGTGTGCAAAGGGTAGGGTAATTGGTTTGTGACTCTTGGTGATAGAAATTCAATAGTATATTGTGACTCCTCATTTAAAAAATATATATTTGGGTGTTTCTATCATGTTTAAAAAGAATCTTATAAAAGGGTATGGCACCCTTCAATTTCCAGTGATTTAAAAGTTAGTTGATATCATTTTACTCAGCACTTGAGAGGGGTAAATTATATCATATTATAATTTAGATCGGAACTACTATAAAAATCATTATTTTCATTTCATCTTAATTCCACTACTTTTATTATTATATTTGATAATAATTCCATAAATATATTTCAAAATTTAAATTCACACCGTTATTGATCATTAAATAACTATCTTATTGATAAATAACATTCTATTATTTTGTTATCATGTAATATGAGGTTGAAATTATCAACTGTTATAGGTTCAATGTCATATCCTTGTGTGAGTTAATTGTTTAAAATAAAATTTTAACTCGGAGTGATTGGGAAAAAATAAATATTCATTAGGTGTTTCATCATCCTCTCTAATAGGTTAACCATAATAACAAACATATTGTGTTCATTTAACTTATTTTTTATGAGGTTTGAGAGTTTTTCTAAATTAGAATGGGAGAAAATGGAAATGGTACAAAAATATAAACATAAAATAACCCCTAGTTTTCGTCCCCCCCCCCCCCACGTGTGTTCCTAATAGAAACCACTAACATGATTCACACATGTCTAATTTTCCACAAATTAAAATCATCCTGTTAATGGGGATTAAGTGAATAGAAATTAGTTGAATCATACTCTAAATGATTAGTACCTTCTTAAATTAATCCCATCGAATATCTGCATCCCGCACTCTATATTCATAGTTCTTTGATATATCCTATGCAATATTACCTTACATAATTTCCCGCTTCTTTATTTCTATTTAAAATTCCACATTATATCTGATCCATTTTACAACTACGAACTTAATATATTTCACTAATCTAATGCCTGTGAATTTTAAATTATATTATGATTATATATAATCTAGATCATTATAATTATAAATAATAGTCATCCATATGGTTTTTTTATAACCATGGTATGGTTATAGGGTTTAACAACCATATCTTGGATTACACTAAATCCTAATAATAAATTGTTATTTACACAAAAATATATAAAAATATTTCATTTTATATTAGGAATTTATAGATTCATCTCAACCATCCATTTTAGTCTAATTGATATTATATATAAAATTATATTTTAGAAAAACTACAAAATGAATTTATTTTGTTCAGTTAACATATTTTCCAAATTTGAGTTCAATTTTCTACCTTATTCATGAAAAAAAAGATTATTATCCTAATACATCTCCTTTTAAGGATTTAATCCCATGGTTTTTACTAGTGATTAATTTTCCCAGTGTTCCATATTATCCAATTTTCATTGAGGATATTCATATATTCATATAAATTTCAAATAAATTAAAAAATGAAAAGACCACAAAATAAAAAATAATAAACATAAATATTAAAATTCATAAATGTTTCCCTTCCCCTGTAGTTGTAACATCTCGGTTTCGCAATCCACCAAGGGGAACCTCATACCCGGTTGGTCACATGGCCTCAAACGCATTTTCCCAAATTCCAGAGGCTACTGACTAGAAGTGAGGGTCTTGGATGTGATGGTGGGGAAACTATTCCCTCATTGGTTGAGTACACAGCGGAAAAGATAAATAATAAACAACAACAGAAGCAGTATACAATCCATACACAAGTAAATAGTGAAATACTAAATCAATAAACAACTAGAGAATACATACATATATATGAAATGATGAATGATACATATGTCTTGGAAAGTAGTCAAACAAGTCACAATGCTGGAAATACAACAGTACTATCCAAAGTGCAAAAGAAAAATAAATAGATAAATCTGCAGCATCGCAAGTCATAGATTGGTCCCATGCTCTCCAGCTCCACAACAATTCAAGTACCTGAAGTAGAAGGGAGACTTCCCTTATCTATACTTGCAACAACATAATCTGTTTGTGCCCAAAAGCATGAAACAAATAGGGTGTGAGACTAAATACTAGTTGGAAAACACCAGAATATCTGTACCTTCCAGTTAGTGAGCATATGGAAGATAATAGTACAGTAAATAGTAAACAGTAATAGTAAATAGGATGATACACAACAGTAAACAATCCACAATCAACAAGTTGTAGTGAAGCAAACAGCTAACCAAAAATAGGAATCCCTTTGGAATGTTCTCACAGCCATCCCCTATGGTCCTATCAAAGAAGTACCAACAACCCTCTGGGAAGTACACTCAGCCAATCCCCTATGGTTTGGTCATATGAAATTATATAACTCTCTAAGGAAGCACGCTCATTCAATTCCCCTTGTAGTCTAAGGTAGTCAGGAATTCTCTGAGGATAATCACGTGGTCAATTCCCCTTATATCCCAATTGTCTAGAGACTCTCTGAGGAATCTCACTAGGTTAATTCCTCCTATAGCCTCAGGTCTATAGCATACTCTCTGAGGAAGCTCACTCAGTCAATTCCTCTTATATCCTGGAATGGTTTAAGGAAATTCAAACAAGACAAGACTCTCGGACGAAGCTCACTCAGTATATCCCCTTATTCTCTATAAATCTTAAGACTCTCTGAGGAATCACACTCGGTCTATCCTCCTATATTCTATTATATCTAAGACTCTCTAGAAAGATCACTCGCTCTATCCCTTATAGTTTATAATGTACGACACTCTCTGAGGAAGCTCACTCGATCTATTTTCTTATAGTCTACAGGACCAGGTTATCACAGCCTCATGCCAGTCAGTGCATAATAATTATATAAGGCCAAAGGAAACCTACAGAGGTACTTGGATAACCAGTCTACAGTATAAAAAGCATGTCAAGAACAACAATCCTGCTGTCGGAAGGCATTGAAAACAGGTATAACTTCCAATAGACTGATCAAGACAAAAAGGTCGTAAATAGAACAAGGCATGGAAAATCATCCAAGAAAAGAAATTATTCTCATACATCACCAAATTACCTCTAAAAAATCATACAATCAAGGTAGTAAACAATAGGGGTAAACTGGAAACACAGATTACCCCGTTCAAGGGTATTGGTGGAATTTTCACATAAAACTCAAGGACTTTGAATGGAAAGGCACAAACCACCTACCTTGATACTAGGAGATTGATATAATTGAACCGTGATTCGTTAATCTCTTTAGAACTTCATAGATCTATGAAAATTCACAAACTTTTCAACCCTTGATAACTTGAAAATGATGGGGAATTGGAAAATGATGCTCTAGAACAAGGAAGAGATTACCGCTGCGGTTCCAACGCAATCGACGGTGGTCGATTTGGAGAAAGGACGGAGGTTTGGGGGCTCAGAGAAGATTTGTGGTCGTACCCTCGCTCTCAGTCGAAGAAGCTGGTTCTGGGGTTAAGACGCAACCCCGGTCCGTTGAATGAAAAAATAATAAAGTACACGACATGTAATTTTGGAGTACACGGTGTTTCCTAGACATTTTTGTACTCTAATTTAAGCGGTCTTCACATCACCCCAACATGGTCATGTGTAGGCCATGACACGACTAGCACATGGCCTCAAGCGGCATCAAAGTACATGGTGTGTACTTATAAAGTACACGACATGTACTTCAAAAAATTTCCAGAAACTCCACTTATCTAAAAAACACCAGAAAAAGGAAAAACATACCTGAAACAAAGGTCCAAGTTCTTACAAACTTCCCCCCTTAAGGAAATCTATCCCTGAATTTCCCTAGTGAGGTGTGGAGGAAGAATACTCGAACAGCCCCGTCCACTAAGATCGTATATCAGCCTCCCTCTCCCAAGTCTCGTCATGTACATGACCGTGCTGCCATATCACCTGTACCAGAGGAACAGACTGGCCATGGAGAACCTTCGTACTGCGATCGACAATCCAGATAGGATGCTTCTCAAATGTGGTATCCAATTTGAGATCAAACTCCTCGGGTTGAAGGACATGAGATGGGTCTGAAAAGTAATGTCATAGTTGAGAAACGTGGAAGAAGTCATGCATAGCCTGGTACCACTGAGGTAACTACAAACGATAGGACACAAGCCCAACTCTCTCCAACACCTCAAACAGCCCGACATACCATGGTGAAAGCTTACCCTATCACTATATCCTCCTATGTCACAACCACGGTGTGACATGCAGGAAAACTTGATCCCCTACCTCGAACTCCAGAGGTCGTCTCCGCTGATCAGCATAATACTTCTATCAAGACTGTGTTTTAGTCATCCTCTTCCGAATCAACTCTATCTGCTCTGTGGTCTCCTAAACAAAATGATATCCCAAAAATGTTTCCTCTCATACCTCCATCCAACATAAGGGTGATTGGCATGGCCTACCGTACAATGCCTCATAAGGTTCCATTTGAATAGTCACTTGGAAACTATTATTATAGGAAAAATCCACAAGAGTTATATGCTTCTCCCAAGAACCTCCAATGTCTAAAAGACAAGCTCAGAGCATATCATCAAGCACCTGAATTTTATGCTCGGACTAGCCATCAGTCAGGGGATGGTACGTTGTACACAAAATTACCTGTGTACCCAAAGCTTTCTAATGCCCCTGCCAAACCTGAGAAGTAAAACGTGCATCCCTTTCTGAAACAATGTAGTGTGGAACAATATATAGATGTACAATCTCTTGGATATACAACTGTCTGAGCTCATCAACGCTGAAGGTCACCTTGATCGGAAAGAAGTGATAAACCATTTTAAGCGTGTCGATGACAACCCAAACGAAATTACTCCCTCAAGGTGACCTCAGCAAACCGGTCACGAAGTCCATCACAATGTCATTCCACTTCCACTCGGGAAAGGGTAACTACTGTAAAAGACCTGCTAGTCGTTGAGGTTCTACCATCACCTGCTGTCAAATGGAACACCTCATGAAAAATCCAGCATCATCTTTCATCATTCCTGGCCACCAATACTGACAGTGTAGATCACGATACATATTGGTGATGCCAGTATGAACATCCCAAACTGAGGAATGAAATTCCGGCATCAGCTCCTTGAGTATGTCTACTAGAACCCATATGTGTCCCTGGAAGTGAAAGATCTCATCCTCGCCTACCATCCATCCAGGAATAGGGTCCTATGCTAACACACATTCCCATAGGAATAGGCCTTCAGAATCTAATAGCTGCCTCATTCGTACCCGATCAAGAAGTGCATAGGTAACAACTATAGAAGATAGAAAAGTTTACCCCTGTCTGTCATGCACCTCTAGATGCATCTCACAGAACATATCCATAAGTTTCCACTCAATAATGGCCTCCTGAACTGCCTGAATTTGAGTCTTCCTACTCAACGCATCAGCCACTACGTTGCCTTTACTAGGTGTATAGGCAAGCTCATTGTCAAAGGAATGAAAATACCCGACCCACCTATGTTTTCTTAGATTTAGATCACGCTGTGTGAATATGTACTTGAGACTTTTATGGTCAATGAAAACCACGAAATGCTCTCCCATAAGATAATGTCTCCAAAAACCTAAGGCATGAACATCTTCTACCAACTCTAGATCATTTGTCAGGTAGTTTTTATCATGTGGCCTCAACTGCCGAGACTTGTACGTGACGAATCCATATCCCTGCATAAGCACATCTCCCAGCCTGATACCTGAAGCATCGCAGTAAACAATGTAGCTCTTTCCCGGCTCTGGAAAGACTAGTATCGGTGCTGAAGTAAACCTCCTTTTCAGATCCTAAAAGGCTGGCTCACAAGAATATGACCATAAATACATCACACCATTATTGGTCAGACCCGTCAGTGGTGTTTCTATGCATGAAAAGTCCTTTATGAAGCGTCTATAGTATACTTCCAGCCTTAGAAAACTCTACACCTCAAAGACAATCTTCAGCTGCTCCTAGGAAACTACTTCTCTCACATTCTCTGGGTCTACTGATACTCGTGTATCTGAGATAACATTACACAAGAAGTAAATATAATCCATCCAATTGTGCCACTTCAAGAGATTAGCATATAACTGATGCTCTCTTAGTGTAATCAGAATGATCTCATGATGGGTATCATGGTCATGTCGATTGTGAGAGTACATCATGATATCGTCCACCAAGACCACCATGAAAGAGTCTAAGTATGGATGGAACACTTGGTTCATCAGTTCCATGAAAACTAAAAGTGCGTTCATGAGACCGAATGGCATAACCATATACTCATATAGACCATACCGGCTCTGGAAATATGTAAGAGGTATATAAGAAGGTCTAACGCACAATTTATGATAACTAAACCTCAAATTGATCTTCCAGAACACTCGGGCTCCTTGAATCTAGTCAAAGAGGTCATCAATCCTAGGAAAGGGATATCAGTTCTTGACTGTAAATTGGTTCAGCTTCCGATAATCCACACAAAGTCTAAAGGACCTATCTTCCATCTTCTCAAAAAGAACAAGAAAACCCCATGGAGAAGTATTGGGTTGGATGAAACCCTTTTCCTGCAACTCCTCCAACTGATTCTTGAGATCCTACAACTCAGGTGTAGCCATCCTATAAGGAGGAATGGACATCGGTGTCACTCCTAGCATAAGCTCAATAGAAAATTCTACCTCACGCTTCGGAGGAAAACCTAAAAAGTCCTCTATAAAGACATCCATGAAATGATCCACCACTAGAGGAAAGTCTAATTGTGAAGTCCCCTGGTCATCTAGATATTGACTAGCGATTTGAGTTGTAACACCTCCCAACCCATGGTCCTCTAGACCCTCTTTGATCTCTTGGACATCCCACTCACCCCTATGGAGAAAAGATCCACCCTCCAGGGATATGAAACATACCCAACAACGATAACAGTCAATGACTACCTGGTAAGAAGCTAGCCAGTCCATTTTGAGTATGAAATCGTAGCTTGCAATCTCTAGGACATAGAGATCCCATAAAAAGTCACACACTGGAACCTCAATAGGTCACTCTCTACACTGACATACACTAGTCATCCTTGTCCCCAATGATGTGTCTAGAGTCAACATGTTAGCAAGAAAAAAAGATACAGAGCCCAAGGATCTCTACAATAGCAACAGAGATAATGTTATGGAAATCCCCTGTATTTAAGAGAGAAGAAGATAAAACTGAGGCTACTAAGATCATACCTCGAACGGTGGAAGGTCTAGGATCATGTTCTTACTGGGTCTGCTCCATTGCAAATGCCTGACCTATTCTACGAACATGTGGTACTGCCTGACCGCTCTGAGCTGATCCACCCTGCTTTCGTTGAAAGACCGGTGACTGACCACCATTGCCTCAACCTCAACCTCGGCCCAAAAGGCTGGAAGAACTTCAGTTTCTAGACTGCAGAGAAACTTGTGGTGCTGCTCCTGAATGAGGAGTCATAGAAGAACCTCTATCACCAACTGCTGGTGAGAAAACCTGACAGAAGCACTAAAGGTGACCCATCTTAATGCAATATTGGCACTCCATTGGGTCCCTCTGGCACTACGTCCTCGTATGCCCAGCCCTTCCACACTGGTAACATACCACATGGCTACCTGAAGATGTGTATCGTCGCCTCGGATCACCACGCGTAGACTCCCTATGGTGCTTCTTGCTATCATACGGTGAAAAAATAACTCTGGAAGCAGAACCGCCCTAGCTCTCTACTCCAAATCTATTATATTGCGCTCTGCCATCAGTGCCTATTGGACAATGAAAGTGATGGAAGTCATCCTGAAGATATTCACCTATGAATGGATCTCCCGTCTGAGACCATCCTCAAAATTCATTAACAAGAACAACCCATCTCCACTCTGTAGGGGAGTGAAATGCTAAAGCTTGGTGAAACAATAGGAATAATCCATGAAATAAAGAGTACCATGCTCTAGGCTCATTGACTCCTGGGATCAGTCAGCCCTCAGGGTATCTGGATAGAAGTAGTCACAAAAGACGCACTGAAACTCCTCCCACACCATGACCTACTAATGACCTGCCTGTGAGATCACGTCCCACCACCTCTTGGAGGATTCTCATAGAATGTAGGTAGCGAGATTGACCTTCATTTATGGAGGCATCTCTAGATGCTCGTAGATCTTCATCATGGCTTCTTGCCATGACTCTGTTGCCTGAGGTCCTCCTTCCCCTGAGAAGGTGGGGGGATGCTGCTGCTGGAAAACCTGCATCAAGTCTGCCGTAGTCGAGGCATGAGGCGGTGCTCCCTATAAGGTTTTCATCCTCCTCATAAATCCTTCCCTAAACTGCAAATCAATTCCTACAAATGGTATAACTTCTGGTGCCAAGGATGGCACAACAGGGGGATCTGCATGAGGTCCATTATCATCCATATATGGCATCTGATCACTGCCCTACAACTGATGGACAACCAAAGGACGTCTTGGTTCCATAGCTTTGAAAGGTAAAAATCACACCTTAGATTTAGTATTAAAAAGGACTGAAAAATTTAAGGAACAAGGCGGAATAGATAAAAGACGACATTCAAATTATGAAAAATATGACAACAGGGCGTGTTATTTCCCTACACAGTGTGTTCACTTAAGTCATTCAAATGGACATGTACTACTACCTAAACTGGTAATGTAACACCCCAAACACGCGATGTGTTTATCCAAACACACGGTGTGTACCTGAATCCTCTTCCATGCCCATGTCCTTTTACATGGTTAAGCCACATGGCTCCTCTAACACAAATCTACATGACGTGTTCATGGAAGACACGGCGTGTACTAGACATTCCTTACTTGGTCTGTGTTCTTAGCGACACAGCCTGACACACAGCTGACACTACACAGCGTGTTCCAGACGGAAACTGCGTGTACGAGAAAGGGTAACACCGACCCGTGTTGTTCGTGACATGGTCGGGTACCTAGATCAGACTACATGACGTGTAAGATTCAGACATGGCGTGTATTTGAAAAGATTACATGACCCATGTTGTTCGTGACACGGTCGAGGTACCTATGTCATACTACAAGGTGTGCTAAACTAGTACACGACATGTATAAGAAGAGATATCACCAACCATGTTGTTAGCTACACGGCTGGACTCCTAGGATTACACCTCACGGCCTACACAACTAGTACACAACGTGTTCTTGGAAGATTTTTCACAACACCGTGTCCCTGCTCGTACAGTCAGTGACACCGTTTTAAAAGTACACGGCGTGTATTCATAAAGTACACATCGTGTATTTTGGATTTTTCCAGGCAGTAGCCTCAGAAACTACTCTAGAGCCTAGAAAACATATAAAACAATGGTTAAGGTGCCAAATTTTGATCCGTAAGAGCCCATACTCCCTGCAAATCAAATCATGGCATCTTATACAAGTTATTACAAGGAAACCAGCAATGATCCCCCAAATTCCGGTCCATGAGGGCCCATAACACCTCAAGAACCAAGGTTTGGCGTCCATCTAAGAAAATAACTATACAAACAATTCCTTATTAAACAGAAGGGATTCTATCAAAGAATCTATCAGAACAGCATGCATAATGTACACATCGTCTATCACAACAACATGCAATCGCTAAAGCATCCTTGATGGCATGGAAAGAATGCCTGTCATGTGATTTCTAACAAGTGATTATATGATGCATGATATGGAATACCCCCATCTCAACGGGTTGTGAATGAAATAGAAAAACAATTACAACAACGATAATAGCCCAAAGCATGTGAATCACCCAACGGAGAAATCAAATTAACTGTAAAATTTGAAAACCAAATAAAATTGCAATAAATGAGGTAGTATGACTTTTCCCTATACATGGGTTAGCTACTCCCAGGCACAACTCTTAAACACGTACCTATTCTATCTAATCCCTGGCTAAAGGTTCCAAACAATATGTTTATAGGAAAGAAACCCTCTAATACCACTTTGTAACATCCCTATTCCGGAAGCCACCTAGGGGTGCCCCGTACCCGATTGGTCACATGGCCTCAAGTGCATTTCCCCAATTTCTAGAGGCTACCGACTAGCAGTGAGGGCTTTGGGTGTGAAGGTGGGGAAACTATTCCCTCATTGGCATAGTACACAGCTAAGAAAATAAATAATAAACAATAATGGAAGCAATAAACAATCCATACACAAGTTAAAAGTGGAAGACTAAAACAATAAACAACTGGAGCATTTATATATATATATATATGAAATGATTCATGATACATATGTCTAGGAAAGCATCCAAACAAGTCACAATGTTGGAAATAAAATAGTATTATCCAATGTGAAAAAGAAACATGAAATGATAACTCCTCAGCATCGCAAGCCATAGCTTGGTCCAATGCTCTCTAGCTCCACAGCAAGTCAAGTACCTGAAGTAGAAGGGTGCTTTCCCTTATCTATACCTTCAACAACATAATCTGTTTGGTCCTAAAAGCATGACCCAAATAGGGTGTGAGACTAAATCCCAGTAGGTAACCACACAAAGATCTATTCCTAACAGTCCATGAGCATATGGTAGGTAATAATACAGTATACAATAAATAGTAACAGTAAACAAGTTGATACACAACAGTAAACAACCCACTGTCAACAAATAGTAGTGAAGAAAATAGCTAATCACAAATAGGAATCCCTCGGGGGAGTACTCACAGACATCCCCTCTGGTCCTATCCAAGAATTACCAACAACCCTCTGGACAATACACTCAGCCTAACCCCTCTGGTTGGGTGATACGAAATTATAATACTCTCTGAGGAAGAATGCTTAGTCAATTACCCCTATAGTCTAAGGTTGTTAGGGACTCTCTGAGGATGATCACGCGGTCAATTCCACTTATATCCCCAAGGTCTAGAGACTCTCTGAGGAAGCTCACTCAGTCAATTCCTCCTATAGCCTCAGGTCTATCACAGACTCTCTGAGGAAGCACACTCGGTCAATTCATCTTATATCCTGGAATGGTTTATTGAAATTCAAACAAGACAAGACTCTCTGTGGAAGCTCACCACATATATCCCCTTATAAACTATAAATCTCAAGACTCTCTGATGAAGATCACTCGGTCTATCCTCTTGTATTCTATAATATCCAAGACTCTCTGGAAAGATCACTCAGTCTATCCCCTATAGTCTATAATGACTGAGAATCTCTGAGAAAGCTCACTCAGTCTATCCCCTTATAGTGTATAGCACCAGGTTCCCACGGTCCAGTGTCAGTCAGTGCATAATAATGATATAAGGACAAAGAAAACCTACAGAACAACTTGGATAACCGGTCTACAACGTAACAAGCATGTCAAGAACAAAAATCCATCCTATGTTCGCAAGGAATGAAAAACAGGTAAAATAGCCAAGTATATCAATTATCCTCATTCATCACCAAATTACCTCTACAGAAGCATACAAGCAAGGTAGGAAACAATAGGGGTAAAACCGGAAACACACAATACCTCGTTCAATGTTATTGGTGGAATTTTCACATTAAACTCAACGACATTGAATAAAAAGGCACAAACCACCTAACTTGATACTAGTAGAATGATATACTTGAACCACGAGTTCTGAATCTCCTTAGAACTTCGTTCATCTAGGAAAACGCACAAAACTTTCAACCCACGATAACATGAAAAATATGAGGAATTGGAATACGATTCTCTAGATGAATGAAGAGCTTACCGTTGTGGTTCTAATGTAATCGACGGTGGTTGATTCAGATAATGGATAGAGTCTCGGGGGCTCGAAGAAGATATGCGGCCATACCCTCACTCTTAGTCGATGAAGCTAGAGAAGAAGACGGTTTTGGGGTTATGACGTGACCCCGGTCTTTTTAATGAATAAAAAGTACACGGCATGTACTTTTGGAGTACACGACGTGTACTAGACTTTTTGGTACTCTACTTTAAGTGGTCTCCACATCACCCCTATATGGCCTTGTGTGTGTCCATGACACAGCCAGCACACGGCCTAGAGTGTCTTCAAATTACATGGCCTGTAATTATAAAGTACACGACGTGTACTTCAAAAAATTCCTGAATCTCCTCTTTTCTCCAAAACTCCTGAAAAAGGAAAAACATACCTTAAATGAAGGTCTGGGTTCTTACTGCAGTCATTTCATGAAATGTATTTATTATTTAAAGAAAAAACTTCTTTAGACAGGGTAGAGGAAGACCCATTACATAGCCTAAAGCCCCAAGGCCATGTGGCACGAATACAAGGCTTGAAAGCCCATTTTTTGGCCCAAAGAGCCCCTCGGTGAATAGTACTGCTACAGTAACTAGGCTACTACAGTTCCTGCTACAGTACCACCACCACTACAGTTCCTGCTACAGTGCCTCCACTACTATAGTGTCATCACCGCTACAGTACTGCTATAGTGCCCTGCTACAGATCTTCTACAGTACCTCGGAAATTAGTCCATGTCCAGATTTGATCATGGGTATTTTGGATGGTATGCAAGAGCCTATACCACTAGGGTACAGGCTCGTTGGCTTTCATAAAATATCTTAAGTGTATTTTAATGGATATATACATGATAAATAGATTATAAGGATACTATACACTTAGTTAAGGAGAGGTATAACATAGCTGGTTTATTTTTATAATTTGCGTGAGTTCAACATCCTCCAAGGGATCCTCTAAAAATTTATTACAGTAATTATTCACTCTATAACTACTCAAAGAGATGATATTTTATCCTAGACCTATAGTGATCTCAACTCCACTAAAATAAAAATTTCTAGTAACTATTCATGGACTCTCCAATCTATAAAAAATCCTACAAATAATTTTTACTGGAAGTATAAAAATACACTCTCTCCAGGATGGAAGCGTCCCTTCTAGATTATTTAGACTTCTACCTTTCACTGATAATGAATATTATATCATTTTCTAATTCAAATTTTTTAATTTGGTTATATATATATATATATATATATATCATCCATTGATATCCATCTTCCTCCATGTCCATGATCCTATTCTTGAAAACCCTATAGTATTTTTCTCTAATTTAATAAGGAAGTAATAAATCATTCCATATACTATTCTATATCGAATTACTCTAATAGGTGTATTAAAAAGTATTTTGAAAGACCAAAAATTTACTTCAACCATTTACATCTAATCCTTCCTATTATGATTCACAATCTATTCAATGTTACATTCACATGAATATTTGTAACCTTGTCCTTCCCATCTTTCTATTGTTGGTATGGTGTTCAAGTTTTATGGTTCACTCCATATTTCCTCATCATGGATTCCAAGATTATATTGTAGAATTGAGCTCCATGGTAACTCTTTGAATCCAAAATATACAATATAAGTTATTCCTACGAAAAGAGTAAATAATAAATGAATCATTATTTATAAAGATTTTGACTTCATGTTGTGACTCATGGTCATTTCCAATATTCCTTTCACTAATATGTACATAACCTCATCCTATCAATATTTCAATGTGTGTCATGATGTTGGTTTTTTATTTTCCATTCCAAATTTTTTTAATCAATAATTCCATGATTTTATTCTGTAATTCAGTTTCTTGGTTACTTATTATTTCCCTCAGAATCCAAAATCCATAAAATATGTTTGTAAAGAACATAAAAATAAAAATTAATCACAAATGTATTTATTTTTGGATTCCCCAGATGTAGAATATATTCAATATCAACCAATATATATATATATATCAAAAATACCATGGAAATGGTCCCATAAACTCTATTCCCCATACGTAAAATATTTCCTACATGTTTATGGGTTCTTAAAGCATTTCCTATATTTTAAATAAATTTCAAGTAAATTAACAGTTCTAACATTTCTTATAGGATTTATAAATATCCTTAAAACATATCATCTAATAAAGACCTAATTCTCATAATCTAATACATGTTCTAGGGGGATAAATAGGCCTCTCCATGATACTAAGTGAATACAGTTAATCCCATAATGTGTGTCACTCTTGAAAGGGATATTTCTTATATACATGGTCATACATATTCTCTAAAGATAATTAGCATCACATGCATTGAATTTTGATTACCCCAAAAGTCTTGAAATTTATCATTTGAAGAGGATTGAATGGTCTTTAACTATAATAATAAATATTACAATTTTATAATACTAGGGAACCACTCCTTTAATTATAGAGAGTTTCCCACCTAATATTATGTCATCAAGTGGCTATTAGTAAAATATTCCTAACTTAGTGTTGGGTGGTAGCCTTCTCATATGATCATCCACATAGTTTTTGGTCCCCATATTATCATTCATCACCAAATAAAAGACTTTTAAAATAAGTATCAATATTACAAACCACTTCATTGATTATTTCTTATTCATAAGGTACATAAATGTTACATGATTAGACAAAAAAAATTATTATGGTTCAAGAAAATATTATAGAAAAATTCAAAATCCTAAAACACTAAAAGATAATATTTCTGATGGATGTATAGTTTCTATAGGTATTGAGTTATGAACTGAAATATGGGTTTTTATTTTAATTATTTATGAAGGAACTACACATATATGTCCATTGATTGCATCATATAATTATTTAAAATAGTGATCCAAATCTATAAGATTGAATTATATGTGGTGAGGTTAGTCTTCTATTTATTTCATAAAATTCATTAATACAAGAATCATAAAATATAAAATCAGAATCATTTATATATAATTTATATAGTGGAATGCAAATATCAATAAATTCTTGATTAACCACCTTTAATAACTTGCATACTCTTAGTATGATATAACATGTTTAACATGTATAGGGTAAGGTAATGCATCGATTACTTCTATATTTTTTTTCAAATTCAATTTAATTATATTAAATAACATGTCCCAATACAATCCCTTATTTAACCATGCAATGGATATTTTCAGAATTGGGAATGGAATAAATTTATATGAATATATTTCAAATCCAAATCCATATTTGATAGGAAATGAACAAATAAATTTTCAAACACTCTGAAATCAACTAAAAACATATAAAAATTCCTAAATAAGGGATAAGAATATAAATAAAAAAAAATTAAAATTTCCTATGGGATTTACATAATATAATCATAATGATATTATATGAAAATGATCCATATGAATAAGTAAAAGATGTTTTCCCATGGACATTTGGAGTAATGGAAACTTGGAAGTAACACGAGAATCGATTCATAATATTGAAATTTGTCTTCCTTGATTGTATTTCATGTATTTGTTGAATAAATTGCATTGCAAGTGGTCTTTACGATCAACTTGAAGAAATTTCATATAGTAAATATAGTTTTTCCTTCTATTTTCAAATCTCATAAGGACTAGTTTATTTTTTTCATTCCAAATAATGATCATACATGTATGTATGGGTGTAATGTGAATGTAACTAACCCAATATATGTTTAAAATTGGGTAGATGATTCATTCCACTATAAATGTTTCAATTTTTTTAACTACCAACATTATGGTTAGGTTTAGTCTCATTTTGGGATGTATAGATGTTTTGGTAGTATTTTAAAAGGGGATTTTATGTATACATATTCTAGTACTATGCTCTCGTATGTAACCTAGACTCCATCATATGGCCTTAAAATTATATTTTATATTATTTATGAGTTTCAATCAAGATCAAGAGATAGGGTTCTAGAAATTAACATTGTTATCTTGTCTCTACCCATTTTAAACACATACGTTAAATGTGGTGGTATTGGTTTCAATTTAATCATGGGGGCCAGTTTAGTGATGTTAATAAATTAAGTCAAATTAAATCAGCCACTTTCATTTCCTTCAAGAAAAGAGAATTATGTGTTTAATAATTAATTCAAAATAACTGATACAACAAATTAATGAAATCTAAGTCTAACTCATTGTTTAGTTCTTATAAAGTAAGATATGGTTTATCATATTCATTTCTTAAACAATTATTGATATCAATTTGTAACCAAGATTTTGAATCACTTAAATTATATATATTTGTTAATGTGAAGTAGGTTTCTCAATGCATGTTAGTGTGAAAAGTGAATGTTCTTCTTATCTAAACTTCATTTAATAAAAACAATATGTTTTCTCTAAATTATATTGTAAATGTAACTTCAAAGAAATGGATGATTATGTTAGATGACCTCAGAAATATATTTACTAGGAGGAATGTGATTTATTGGGTCTTACATCTTCTTCCATTTTGAGGACATTGTAATTAGACAGAAATGTAAAGTTTTTCACCCTCAAAATCACATCTTCAATAACTCCAATAATAAATATTATAACTCAGTTTATCAGTTGAATTATAACAAAGGATTGATCTTAGAAATTTGTAAATATTGTAACACATAATAAAGTATTACAATAACTAAATATAATAAATCACAAAAATCATATTCTAGTGACATGTGTCTAATAGATTGGTAATGGAAAATGAGCCTGTATCTTGACAGTTTATCTATAATTTAGGGGATCTCAAAGTTGAAACATTTCTTCCAAATCATACCATTGCGTTACCTTGAATCCTCAGTTTCATTTTGTCTAATTCCTTTAAGAATATATCATTTTATTAACTATATTTAAAATTTTGAAAAATAGGTATGTAGATTTATAATATCTTAAATGTGTCCATAATATCATTTTAAATCTCCGCTAATTAATTTTATTAGTTTAATTAATTATTATGGGAAATGGTAGTGGAGATTTCACATATATTCTATTGTTTTCTAAAGATCAATTTATTATATTTCTTTATCCTTTTAATAATTATTTAATTTTTCATCTTCACTGATGGACTTTGTTTGTTCTATATGTTTCTTTAGAGAAGGTTGAATTTCCTTGCCACTTCTAATTATTGGACTAAAATTTCACTTATTATATGATAATTTTTGTGGTAATTTCATAGGATTATTAGCAACCATTTCCAATATATTTACTAACTATTTTTTAAAGACTTTAAAATCCATTTTTAGTTGTTATATTTTTGGATTCAGTTAGTTGTGGGTTTATACTTTAAAACTATTGTTAAGAGATTCATTGTATTTTTTTCCTTTAAATAGTTATGGTTGGACAGTCTATTGTTATTCATTCATGAAATATTATTGAAATTTAAGAGATTTATGGAATTGTGGTTAAAAATAGTGGACAATATTGGTTTTGTGGATTTTTAAATTAATACAATATTTATGATTTCTCTCTACTTCCTTGGATTTGCACTGGTTATAGAAATGGTCTTTATTGATAGGAAACAACACAACTCTCTATATCCTACACTTTAATACAGTGGTCAATAAAATGACCTGGATAACAAAAAATACTTAAAACATAAATTGGTTTTGGTTTTCATTAGATATGTAAAGATCTATTTGTATTACCAGAGTTCATAGTCCCTCATTTTTTAACTCAAATAAAATTGATTTAGTGGGAGTTTTTATACATTACATCATGGGATCCTCTAAGGGAAGTACTATTTGATCACATTTTTTAAATTCCAAGATATATAACTCGTCTTTCATTGGTGTCCTGTGAATCAATTCCCATTTAAAGGACGCATCTAGAAAATTTATATCACTGTCAATTATTCCATATTCGACCACTTTTGTGAAGTGATGTACAGAAATAGAATGGTGTGGATAACAATCTCCAATTATCTTGTATCTCTCTAAAACAAATATAAATTTTCTCTCCTGATACTTTCTTGATTGCATATCTTTCCCCATGGGGAGATCCTTGATGGGGGAATGAATCCTTAAAGGACTTTTTTTGTTCATCCTAGTACCACAATCTCCAAATTGAAATTTGAATATATAATCCTTGGAAACTCATTTAAGAGAGAAAGTTAATTCAGTCTATTTGACATGTTTGTCTACTATGCCTATCAACATCAATGTAGAACACATAATAGTGAATTACATGATATGTTTTTTTGATCCTTAGAAGATGTCTCTTATGAAATTATTGAATAATTATAGTTTTCAATTGAAATTTATCTTGAAATGTAAGGTTTCTAATCTATTTTTTTTTTATGAAATGAGGCTCATATAAATCTCCCAAATTCTGGCCATGGGACTTTACAATAGTTGGAACCTCCCATTGTACCACCTCATATTTAAATAACATGCATGTATCTTCTTTTTCATTATCCCCCATTTCCATTCCATCTTTCTGATCCATATTCCACAGTCATGTTCCTTTGGTTTCTAGGTCCAAAATAATTCCTTTATACTTCCTAAAGTTGTCCTTCGTTTTACCATCACCTCATATTTTATGATCCACCTGGTTCAAAACTAATTGTGTCGTATACATATTAAATTCCCAATTTTGAATCTATATCATCTATAATATAGAATTATTTCATTTATCCAGGTGCTAGAGTCTATCCTAAAATGTCTTTACTACAGTTTCATGTCCCATAATTTTTTTATTCGTCATCATGGGTAAAATATAAGGTGTGTGAAAGTCACTTTTCCCTAATATTTTGCATCTGACCTATTACATGTCATTAATTCCATCCACTTCTCCTCAAAAATTTGATCAACCTTATTTTATTTTACCAGGTGTTCCTACCACAGCTGTCATGTGTCATGTTCCACCTCAGCTTCCATGTCTCAGAATCCATCGATGTCTGGATATTTTTTCTCACAATTATTTCATTTTCAACTATTTAATCAATAATATATAAATATATCTTGAACTTATGGTATTTCCAAAAAAAATAGATATTTCTTCATATAATATTCTGCATGTATAATTTATAGCTGAAATTTAATTTATTGAATATATATCTCCCTCTATGCAAGCACTCTCAATGAAAACTCAAATTAATCAATGCAAGAGAAGAATTTTTGTTATCAATTTATCCATTTTTCAATGTTTTTAAAAATTTTGGTTAATTAATTTAGTGATGATTATGTATTCGGATAATGTAAAATAGAAATTCTCCATAAGGTAACTTTTAGTATGTTGTCCTTTAGTAACTAGACAAGGATGAATGATTAGATATTTTGTTAATGTGAAATAGAAAAGAATAGTTGTATTCAAACTAAATTGGTATCCCATTTTAAATTATATCTCATTTAGAATATATATGTAGGTTGGGTGGATGATTGATAACCTTTGGGGTTCACTCAAATTAGTCAGGAACAGTGCTTTTGGAAAGGTAAGGATTATATTGGTTTATATTGATATGGATACTCAATATAAAGGTTATAATAGCTCACTAATGACCATATTATTTTGGAAAAAAATTAAATGAAATCTTATAAAAAGAACCAAGTGAAGATTATAAAATAAAAATATGATTGAGTGGAAGCACATGAATTTGCAAGGTTACCCAATCATGTAAGTCAACTGGCTATGAAGGAGGCCAAAATGATGTAATCCTTTCAGGGGTTTTACCTTATTGATAGTGTGTTAATATGGTATTTTGATCCGTTTATGTGAAATTATTGAGTTCATCCGACATAGTAGACTATGGTGAGAAGGTATCTGTGTATTCACGGGATGGTGGGGCTCAATGTTTTTAGGAAGAGGCTTGGACACAACTAAATTGGTGCCTATGAAGTATTTTTTACAAAAATGGAACACCATTGGATGAATCTTATGTGAAGATAAATGATTTGAAATAGGTAAAAACATACATAAATAATCCCTTGGAATTCATATTATGGTTTTTATTCAAAACTATGTATTCTAGAAGTTAACTTGATTATTTGTGGTTAGTCACATCTTCTGTTTCATGAAATGAGTGTCCATTCTTGAAAGATTCACTTGGGAAATTCCATGATAAAAAATAATATTAGGGTGATCCATGAGATATTTCAATAGTATATTCATCAATGAGTTTTATGTATACATTTCTGAAAATATTGTTCGTAGTGGTGATATGTTTACAACACTTTTTATATGCTCGATTTTTTCTTTCGATAGGTAGAGAACTTTGGTAAATTTCCACTTAACCCCAATCACAAAAATTATCATAGGGTAAATTGATATTTTTTCATGCCATTAATTGCAATGATATTATTTTTTTTATGAAATTATGTTATTTTCATAATACCTTGTTTTGTATCAGGGTTCTTCATGTTATGAGCTCAATAAAGAGAAAAATTTCAGCTACTCGTCTTCAGCCACTTGAATGTTTGTTCTGTTGGCGGAATGATATTTTTCCATATGTTAAGTTAAGAATAATAAATTTTTCTTTAAAACAAACTAATCTATTGATTCATATTATCTGTGATATTAGAGTGATGTATTTTTCTCCAAAATTAATTTAAAACATACATGATGAACGTCATAATGTTAATAAAATATAGACAATATCATTCTGTATAAATAATATAATCATAAAATACATATTATAACTGATTTTAGAGAGAGTGAATAAGTGAAATAAAAGTTAAAAGAAATGATAATTTTGAAATAAAAATGTTTTTCCATTACAAAAACAGAAATAATTTTCATTGCAGTCAATTCAACATTCTCTCTATTTTTGATGATTTTAAAATATGATCCAAATCCTCAACATTTTTGAAATTGATAAAAATATTAAATTAACCAATTCCTCTTCCATTTAATGTATAAAAAATTAAAAATGAAAAAATAATCAGTCTAATGTAAAAATTGATTAATGGCAATGAAATTAACACTATAATAATGTAAAAAATTAATCTCCTCCAAAATTCTTGAAAAATTACTCATGTAAAGTAGTAAAAACAATATACAAAAAATATTTTAGAAATGGGAAATGTTGATCCAACTTTATTTATTATAAATTATTCAATAAAATGTTTTATAATTCAAATAGACATTTATGATATTATATTTGGATCTTCAAGTGATTCACCATTTAATTAATTTTTATAATTAATGTATTTGGAGTTTGACATGAATATTATTAGTGAACATAAGTTCTTTTTGTGATTTAAAATAGTTCCAATTAATGTTCCTATATTTCTTAATCAATCAAAATATGATAAGTAATTGGTTATGATGATTGGTATTGATCGTTTAAAAATATTAGATATTTTAATGGGTATTTCTTAATAGATAGATTATGATGATTCTAAAAAATCTTTTGATAATAACATTTTTATAGCAGTGCTTGTTAGATTTATTTTACTACCTCTATAATAGATTTAATGTTTTAAGATTTTATATGAGATATATTATAATATAATCCTAAAAAAATCATTTTATTTCTTGTAAAATGTGTAGTTGCATTAGTTAAAATATCTATAAATATCAAATTGATTTATCCAAAACATACTTCATTTGAACTAACTAGTTTTTCATATTTTGATATTGGTGGTTTAAAAATTGATAGAAAATGAACAAAATGTTTGCGTAACATCCATGGTAAATGTTTTTTATTGTGGATTTAGAAGAAACAAAATTCATTGGATTTATGAACAATTGAAAGTGATTATGTTGATAGTACATCGATGTTTTCCAACCTTTTTTGATCAAAAAAACCATTTATTACTTTGGTTTTAATTTACAAAAGATACTAATTTATTTTGAAAATTAATTTCTAATAGATATCAATATAAATAATTTCAACATTATATAAATAAAAAAAATTATTTCTAATATCACTTTCTAAGATTTCATTTTCAAAAAATAAATATCATTCTAGAATTTATTTCTATAGTAAATCAACTCGACGACATATTTACAAGTCATTGGATTTATCTTAGTTTATATAATTAAAATTAAAATTTTTATAATAGATATTTATAATCTATTTATGGGATGTAAAATTATATCTTTTTAATAAATTCTATGCATCTATTTTCATCCAGACTAGTGCATGTTGACTTATTCTTTGAAAAATTCTTTATTAGTTTGTTACCACTTCATTAATTAAATATTATATATTTCATGAACCCCTCCATCCAAGGATATCACAATGTGGGGAGAGAGATAATGATCCCCATGTACCACCTCCAGTGGGTCCTAGGTTGGGGACTAACACTGAGGGTATAAAAATATCATGAAATGGGAGGCATTGGCCTTTATAATAATGTAATATGAAAATAAAGGACGAATTATCCACAACAAAATCCCCAACATAATATAAAAAACCAAAACCATCTCACAATGAATATATAAATAAAATTGATATACATAAAATTAACCAAAGAATGTAAACAAAATCAGTGCTAAATTAGCATCACAAAAGTCATCCATGCTCTGTGCTAGTAATTTCTAACATGGCTTATGTGATCATCATGACTGAAAGCTAACATTTTTATTAATTTTGAGAAGAAACATTTGGTACCAGAGAAGAAATGGGGTTCAAAAATAGTGCAGGCCCGGTGTATCATTAATAAAAAACTTCATCCCCTCACAAGGAAAATAACCTATGCTAAGGAAGGATGGCATACATTTATTAGGGGATACCATGAACGTGAAGAAAACAGTAACCTGGTTCCCTTCCCACAATGTGTGGGTGATCTCAAGTGATTACCCAAAATCTTTTTTCACATCCTGATTAGATATTCAATATTTCATGGACATTATCATGTACCTGATAGTTTTTTATAAAGAATTAATGAGTCTATTTCCACACACTTAAGAATGTTCTGTCACTACCGACACAGCTCCAAACTAGTGAGAATCACCTTTGCCTCCGCCTGTAGGATGTCACCATTTCCAAAGAAGTCTTAGAATGCTTCTACGACAGACCCCTCCTAGTTCCTGATGATGCATCCACCTCTCATATACCCCTAATAAGTGACCCATCTGTGTTGATATTTATCCCAAGGTAGAGAGGGTACCAATGGACCCAATACCCCTATCTCGAATCCCTGGACTGATTAGAAATAAACTGGTTTGGGATTTGGGCTTTAACCGACAGTGCATCATAGAAATCTATACATAACTGGACTATATCCTGAAAAGAGTTCTTCATTTTGAAGAGGATGATAGCCTGAGAACCTCATAGGATTTTGTGGCACGCATAATATCTATCCTTCCAAATGGTCCAGTATCCAACCAATAAGATAATGACCATTTCCTTCCCCTCAAGACCATTATCACCCGCTCCTTGATACCATACACTAAAAAAGTATCCTACATCCCTCATGGACTGTTCCATCCAGTAAATGCACCGAAGGCCTCCAAAATCCAACTATCCCATTCTCTAACAAAAAATAGATGCCCCACCATTTTTGGTTTGGGATCGCAGTAATGCTTTCACCAAGAGGCGATGCTCATGCCCATGCATTGAATTTTATCATCATTGGGAAATGCTCTATTTCTCACCCACTACAAGAAGAATTAAAATTTGAAGGGAACCTCCAGCACAACAAAGTCCCCCCATGGGTCATCATTGGTTGCATCCCTCCTCATATGAGAAAATGCCTTTAATGAAAACTCACCTAATGGGTAGCCTGTAAAAATGAGGTTATCAGGAAACCTATGTACATGTCATACATTCATACTCTATAGGAAAACCAATGTCTCTCATGAACTTTTTAATGAAGCATACTGATGCACTTGGGAAAAAATAGTAGAACCAACTACACCTAAACATATCAAAAATCATTCCAAAACCTCACTAAGGTACTCTTACTAAATAACACAAGCCATGTAATAATATATAACATGACTCTCATCAATAAAGGGTACCTCGTACTACTATCACGTTGGTATGCCACTCTCACATCTCAAGTTCATATATCTTGGAATATACATCTCTTTAAAATACCAAACCACCTCACAAGCACAGTCACATTGCATCTCACCAAAAAAATAACTAGGCTCACTTCCCCATAAGAGCGACCACATCATGTATCACCAAAAGACACCTGGGCGACAGTACATCCAGAACCATAACCATAGTCGAAGGGTATCATGAAAATGAATACATCAAAATCGTTCCATCATAAATTCATGCACGAACTCCACTGTAAGCCACCTCATATTATCTCATCCATCCCACATACATTTGACCTTGTAACAATCTATGAAATACACATGGGATCACATCCTAATAATAACTACCATACCTCATCTCATCCAATGACATATGGGATTTCACAGCCACTATTTAGTTAACTAATAAAAATCCTTCCATCACAACCAGTGTAATACCTTCCTCACATGGAAGAGAGGGTGGGAAAGGAAGGGAACCTATCCATCCTCACAGGATTTCAGGTAAGACACCCCAATATAATCATAAGTGTGAAAACAAGTTCTTGACATGGGTGGGTGTGAATAGAAATTACAAGGACCATACAAGTATATACATATAGCCGCAAACAAGCCCAACCTATGGGTTCACAATAAAACACTAACCAACTAATAACATCCCATCTTTCTATTCCACCTTTAAATACAAAACACCACATAATCCATGAGCTACAAGCCTCATTTCAAATCTCTAACCAAACACATTATCCCTTCCCTTTTTTAAGCATTAAGAATCAACCACATTTAACCACATGACCCATAATTTATTTATTCATTAACCATTTCCATCCTGTTAACCAATAAAAACCCAAACCATTTCATTCATTATTAAATAGTAATTCTATCACTACCTAGGAATCTATAAAACTCAACCAAGCATCATAAACATTTCAAAATCTCCATCAAACCATCTTCCTACCTCCCTGAATGCAAGGACAAACAACCACCACCTCATCTCCATAGAAGCACGGCCAAACAACCACCACCTCAATGGCCCAAAAGCATGCCCAAACAAGAACCACCTCAAAAACAAAAAAGAATGGGAAAACAACTATATCCCCACCATCCCAAAAGAATGGCAAAACAACCACAACCATTCTTCCCCAAGAGCATGACCACATCTCACCCATCATCCTTATTAAAAAAATGATTTTTCAACAATACATTATTATTATTAGGGGGAGATTGTTGAGAACAATACTTTATCACTTTATGATTATTTTTATGTTCTCAAATACCCTTTTTTATTTTTCTAATTATTTTATCTTAAGTATATTTAAAAAAAAAAAATCTCTATTTCTTTATTTTGAATTAATATTAAAAGTGTTTAATCTGCATGGAATATTTGAAAAGGTTTTTAGAATTTTTTTTAGAATATTGGCATGTTCTGGAAACATTGTTCAAGCTCTTCATGTTCTGAAATCACTTTAACAAGTTCTGGAAACACCGTTCATACCCTACATTAAGGAGCATAGAATAATCATTGAACTCATTGTTTACATTATGGGATATCAGAAAAGTATGGTTAAGAAACCATACGTTATCGAAAAATCCATAGAAGAATAACACTACATTTTGAAGGAACCTTATGTTTGAGATATTATAAATTATTGGAAGAAGAACCTTACGTTAGTATGGAACGTTATGTTTGTTTCCCAAAAGTATGGTTCATCAACATTACTTTAGTAAACAAACATACATTTTATCAAAAGGTATGGATAATGTATATTTCACTTAGAAGCTGATAAATGAATAGATCATCAACCTTACTTTTATAATGAACCTTACATCCTATCAAAAAGTATGGATCATGTATTTTATGTTTTACTAAAAAAGAAATGTATAGATAATAAACCATATGTTTGAAAGGTGACGAGAAAAGTATGGATGATCAACGTTATGTTTGATATCAACCTTACATTTTAAGAATGGATCATCAACTTTTCATTCATGATCAACCATATGTTTTCAACCATAAAATCTGAGAAAGAATGCTATGCACCTCAACCCTATGTTTGGCATCAGAGATTTAAATTAAAACATTATTGAGCAATGGTCCTTATGTAGATTATTTGGCTGATTACATGTAAGATTCAGATCTTGAATTTAAAGCGCGTCATTGACTGATTCAAAGTCTTATATTTTTGTATTCAAAGGGTCAAAATAAGATGAGGTTTTCATGGTGAATATTCTTGGTATTTACGACTTCTCTGTTATTCCAACATTTGAATATCATGATTTAAAGGTGACATTTGTGGATCTAAATTTGAAAGGAAAATGTTATTTTTATAATTATATATATATCTGTGATATTATATATTATAGAGGATAGGTGAATCAACAAAAGGAAGATGAAAATAACAACATCTTAAGTCTTTCACTACTACTATTTATAGATACATTAAAAATTTACAGATCTTCAGTTACAAAGAACCACACACTATATTATTCTAAAGAAGAAGAAACATGTTGAAGATTCTCAATTTCTAAAAAAAAGAACTATTGTGAATCCATTGTTATTGGAGTTTCTGAATTTTTTTTATATCTATTCAATCGAATCAACATAGAACTTCCCTTACCTAAAGAACATATTTTCTGAAGATGACGATCAATATATTGTCAGTTGCGTACTGCTGCAACTATGAAGAACATTTGGAAAGTCTTTTTTTGACAAATACTATTTTTATTTTTAGTAATCGGATTCTCGTACTATGATGTATTTTGTTCTGTGTATGAACAAGAAGGCTCTGTCTTAGCCTTAACTAGTAATGGTGTCAACTGCCTGCACTCAGTTGTGGATAGTCTGTCGATAAGAGGACGAGATAGTGAAAATCACCAAGCTCATGGAGTAGAGCGTTGGTGGAGTGGACTAGGGGCCTTCTATTCCCCAACCCACTATACATCTTTGCATTATTTAACTGTTTATTCTACACTGCATAAAAAACCAGATAAGGATAGAAGTACAAACTTGGATATCTTTAGGATTCGTGAATAATTTGTAAAAGAGACAGTCCATCCCCCTCTTATTCATATTTGGTGTAACTCGATCCCACAATTGGTATCAAAAGATATTCTTTTGTTAAATATATAACAAGTTTAATGTTATATAGAATCATACTCAGAGAAAAATGGATGATACATGAGGGGGTATGTCAATGGATTGATCTCCCTACTTAAACGGTGAAAATAGGGATGCTGTAAATCATTAATGATCATTTACTTAAATAAACTAGGATATAGAGTCTTCTCGAAAATTCTAACTCCCTATGTGATTCCAGAGAAACTTGAAACATGGTGTGCTGATACAGAATCAGAGTACGGCATAAACTTGAATGCTATGAATGCTATCATCTGTGGTCTTGGACCAGATGAATTCAACATATTGTCTCAGTGCCTGACTACTTATGAAATGTGGCAGACAATTGAAGTTGCTTATGAAGAAACATACAATGACAGAAAAATGAGGTATGCCATAGCTAAATTGAAATTCGACACATTCATAATGTTTCATGGAGAATGCATCACCCAGATGAATGGATGACTTATAGAAATTGATAACAATATCTCTACCTTGGGAGATCCTATCAAACAAGAAGATCAGACCCTAAAAGTATTGAGAGTAATACCACATAGATGGAATAGGATATCCATAGCTATTAGCCAATCATCACCTGTAAAAGATATAACTATTAAAGAATTAATTGGAACACTAATGATGTATGAATTTGAAATGAAAGATGATCCAAATGATCATAAAGTCTTGATCAAGAGATAAAATATTACTTTTAATGGAACATCCAAAAAGAAAATTATAAAGATGAAGAATGAAATCAAAGTGAAGTCAGAGACTTCAAATTCATCTAATTCAGATGTGTAACTGGTTCAGCTATCCATAATGTTCAGTAAATTCATCAGAAAGAAGAAGGGATTCTGAAAATCCAAAAAAAGGATGAAAAAGAACCAAAGGAAGTCGAATTCTATGAATTCAAAAATATGGGTCACATAAGACCTGAATATCCCCAATTAAAAGGATAAAATAATTGTTTTTCAAAAATAATGATTATGAGAAGAAATACAAAAGAGTAATGAATGATACGTTGAGTATTTCTGAAGACTCCAGTAGTTCATAAAATTCTGACTCAGAAAAAGAAGAATCGGATCTAAGAGAAAACATGTGATTTATGGCAGAAGCTAATGAGGTAAAATCTTATTACTCATATTATTCTGATTATGATTCTAGTTCTAGTTGTTCAAATAATAAACTTAATGCCTACTACAATATGCTTAAAGATAAATACGATTCCTTATTTAAGAAACATGAACCTCTGAAAAATATTCACACTGCTATTTTAGGAGAAAGAGACGCTATGATAAAACAACATCAAGAGTTTGTTGAAAAATATAATTCATCAAACACAAAATATATATATAATGAAACTAAAATAAAAACACTACAAATAGAAGTAAAAACATAAAAAATTGTAGCTCTTGTTTTTAAAAAAAGGGAAAATGTACTAAATGAAATTATTGGAATTAATGTGATTAAAAATAAATGATATGTAATAGGCAGTAAAGGTGAGAATCCCAAACTGTATATGAAATATTTTTTTCCATGTACAAAATGTAAAATTTGGAAATATTGTGGAACAAAAGGTCGCATATCAAAAAACTATTATTTAAGGAAACCACTAATAAGTGGTATTAATAAATATTTTGTTTCATGTGGTTTATATGAATCTGTTGATTTTAGAAAAACAATGAACGTATTGATTCCAAGAACATTGATAACTAACACTACAGGACCCAAAAAAATATGGGTACCAAAACAAACCATTGTTTAAATGCCTTTGCAGGAAGTAGGTCATAGAAGCAGAAAAGTTGTACAGTATACAGACAATGGTTGCACCAAGCATATGAGTGGAAACTCATCAAATTTTAGAACTCTAACTCAAAATGATGGTGGTCTAGTCACATTTGGTGACAATTCTAGAGGTATGATAATTGGGATTGGAACTATTATAGATCCAGACGCTGTCTCAATCAATAAATTAATATATATACAAGGATTGAAACACAATCTGATAATTATTTCTAAACTATGAAATGATGGATATTTTTATGGGTTTTCTAACAACTACTGTTCTGTTTTTAGAGATAAATTTCTTAAATTTTGAGCACACATAACTGATAATGTTTATACCATGGACATTAATTCCACGTGTAAACAAAAATTAAACTTCATAACTACTAGGTTAAATGAATATTTGATATGGAATAGAGGTCTTGGGCATTGTAATATATATTCTTTTCATAAGTTATATACATACCAACTAGTTTCTGATATGCCTCATCACAAACTTAAGAGTGATAGATTCTATGATGCATGTCAACTAGGCAAGCAGCATAAATAATCCTTCAAATCTATTAACAAAATTGCTATATCTAAACCTCTAGAACATATTGATATGGATTTTTTTGGACATTAAATAATTGCAAGCATGGCTGGTAAATTATATGTATATGTTTTAGTTGATGATTATTCTAGATTTACATGGAATTATTTTCTAATATATAAAAATGAAGCTTTTACTGTATTTGAATGTTTTTCCAATGCTGTCCAAAATGAAAAAGGATTTAAAATAATTTCATTAAGAAGTTATCATGGTGGAGAATTTGAGAATCTAGAATTTGATGAATTTTTCAGAAATATGGGTATTAAATAAACATTCTATGCCCTAAGAACACCTCAACAGAATGGGATTGTTGAAAGAACAAATAGAACTATTTACTAAATGGATAATACTATGAAAAATTTATTCATACTTCATACATATTTCTGGGAAAACATTGTAATCACAACCTGTTATATAATGAATAGAGTTTTAATCAAATCAATTTTTAAAAATACACCCTATGAACTCTGGAATAACAGAAAACCTAAAGTAAATTACTTTAATGTTTTGGATGAAAGGTTTACACCGTAAACAACAAAGACAATCATGGTAAGTTTGATTCAAAATCTGATGAAGGCATTTTCTTATGATATTCTGCTTCATCCAAATCTTATAGAGTTTCTAAAAAAATTCCGGGATTGTTGAAGAATCAGTTTATTTGATGTTTGATGAATCTGATCCCTTTGATAAAAATAAAGATCAAATTGATGAATATAATTATAATTATAACATGAGACTTGAGAACTTGAAAATGATTTTGAAAAATATATAAATAAAATTCAGTATAGTTCATAATATCATGACATTGAAGAACCTAACAATTTACTACTTATACAGTCTAGAACCCTAAATAATCACCATGTAGAAACTATTATAGGATACATAGAAACTAGAATAAAAACTAGAAGAAATGTATGAAATCTTGTTGACTTCTCTTCTTTTCTATCCCAATTAGAACCTGTGACAATAGAAGAAGCCTTAGTTTATAAAAGTTGGATGAAGGAAATGCAAGAGGAACTAAACCAGTTCAAAAGAAATGAAGTTTGGAAATTATTTAAAAGATCCCAAAACTATCTGGTTATAGGAACTAAATGGGTCTTTATAAATAAACAAGATAGTCAAGGAATAAAAACTATAAATAAAGAAATACTAGTATCTAAAGGATATAATCAGGAAATAGGTATAGATTATGATGAAACCTTTACCCCTATAATAAGATTTGAATCCATTATAATCCTTTTAGCCTATGCATCTCACATGAACTTTAAATTACTTAAGATGGATGTTAAGTCTTCTTTTTTCAATGGTTATTTAATGGATGAAGTGTATGTTGAGAAACCTCCGGGTTTTTGAAATTATCAAAAACTAGATTCCCTTTTTAAACTTACTAAATCTCTTTATGGGCTTAAACAAGAACCTAGAGAATGGTATGAAATAATATGTTCTTTTCTTTTAAAAATGATTTTATTGTTGGAATGATAGATCCAACAAAATTTAAGAAAAATATAAAATCAAATATTTTATTGGTTGAGATTTATATTGATGATGTAATATTTGGATAAAAAAATTAAACTTTTTCATGACATTTAAAATTTAATTATAAAAACTTTTATATGAGTATGATAGGTGAATTAAATTTATTTTTAGGACATCAAATTTTTCAAAAATGTTTTGGAAATGTTTTGAATCGAACAAAATACATTACACATTTACTAGAGAAATTTGGACATGAAAAAAACACAACATATACAACTTCTATGTGTACTAACATTAAACTTGATTTGGATGAAACTGGAAAATAAGTTGACAAAAAGTTATATAGAGGTTTTATTGGAATTTTATTATATTTAACTGCTAGAAAGAAAGAGATAATGTACTCAGTATGTCTTTGTACAAGATTTCAAACTAGTCCTAAAGAATCTCATCTAAGTGGTGCTAAAATAATTTTTACATATTTAAAATGAAATGCTTTTCAATATCTTCTCTATCCAAAAACTTCTTATTTTAATTTATTTTCATATTCAGATGATAAATTTAGAAGTTGTTGGTTAGATAGGAGAAGCACCTCAGGGACTTGACACTTATTAGGAAAATATTTACTGTCATGTCCTAGTAAGAAACATCACCCAGTTTCCCTGTCAATAGACGAGGCAGAATATGTGTCTATAGGCAGTTGTTGTGAAATGTCTTGTGGATAAAAAACACTCTTATGGACTTTGGAATAAGTTTTAATAATATACTTTTTTTATAATAGTAGCACAATAAATATGTAAGAACCGGGACCTTCTTTTCAGGTATGCTTTCCTTTTCTGGTTGTTTTTTGAGGAAAAGAGGTAATTATGGAAATTTTCGAAGTACATGTCATGTACTTTATGAGTACACACCCACTGCATTGTCATAGGAGGCCGTGTGCTGGCCATGTAATGGACACACACACAGCTATTTGAGGATGACTTGGAGGCCGCCTAAAGCGGAGTACGGAAACAGTGAGTACAGGTCATGTACTTCAGAAGCTCACACTATGTACTTTCTTTTTTCATTAAATGGACGGGGGTCGTATCTAATTGATATAACTGTCTTCTTCTAGGTCTCGTTTGGCTAAGAGAAACCGTGTGGTGCCCAAACTTCTCCAAGCCCCTGATCCTCCATCCTTTCATTGAATCAGCCACTGTCGATTGATTTGGAACCGCAGCGGTAAGTTCTTCCTTCTCCTAGAGCATCGTTTTCAAATTACTCCTCTTTTCAAAGTTATCTTATCTTAAACCATTTATACTTTTCCGTATATCGTCAGTGTTTCAAGGTGATTCTGGCCTCGAGGGTCACATATAGTGGTCTCCTAACACCGAGGTAGGTGGTTTGTGCCTTTCTGTTGAAATTCGTGAATATAATGTGTAATGGTGACAATACCCTTGAACAAGGTATTGTACATTTACTGTTTTACCCCTATGTGTTTCCTTCCATGATTGTGTGCTTGTGTAGATGTTAATTGGATTTGAATAGGGTTTTTAACTTTTCTTTGGTTGTTTTGCCCATGCATGTTCTACTTACGACCATTGGTCCTACTTTGCTTGTTTTCTGATGCCTAGTGATTGTAGGATGGAGTGTTGTATTATGACATGTTTGATGTGTTGTAGACTGGTTAGCCAAGTAGTTCTGTAAATTCACTTGGTCATATTGCATTGTTATGAACTTTAACTTACATAGGGTTGTGAGAACATGGTGTAGTAGACTATAAGGGTATAGACCGAGTGATATTCCTCTAAGAGTCTTTTGGAATTATAGACTATATGGGGATAGACCAAGTGAGCTTCCTCGGAGTCTTTGGGAATTATATACTATAATTGGATAGAGTGAGTGAGCTTCCTCATAGGGTCTTTGATCATTATAGACTATGAGGGGATATATCAAGTGACCTACCTTAGAGAGTCTTTGTTTTACTTTGAATTACCTTGAACCACTCCAGGCTATAAGGGGAATTGATCGAGTGAGCATCCTCAGAGTGTATGAAAACAACCTGGGCTATAAAAGGAATTGACCGAGTGTGCTTCATTAGGGAGTCTTTGACCTTGGGGATATAAGGGGAATTGATCGTGTTAGCTTCCTCAAAGAGTCCCTGACTATAGTAGACTATAAGGGGAATTGACTGAGCATGCATCCTCAGAGAGTCTTCATGAATTATTATGATAGAACCAGAGGGGTTATGCTGAGTGTAATTCAAAGGGGGTTTCCTTTACTTGTAGGTAGGAATAGTGGGGATGGTTGTGTGTGCTTCCCAGAGGGTTACCTGTTTGTGTTTAACTGTTGCTTGATATTAAATTGTGGATTGACTACGGCTGAGTATTTATCCTGTTTACTACCTTTTGTACTTTTCCTGCAATATATATTCATTGAATATTAGGCACAGATCTTTGGGTGGTTTCCTACTAGTATTTAGTCTCACACCCTGTTTGGGTCATGTTTTTGGTCCCAAATAGATTATATGTTTGCAGGTATAAATAAGTGCAAACGGCCTTTTACTTCAGGCACTTGATTTTCTATATAGTTAGAGAGCCTGGAACCAAGCTTATGGATGCGATCCTGAGGAGCTAATTATCTTTTTTCGTTTGTACTTTGGTTAAGTACTATTTTATTCCAGCAGTTTAGTTTTTTTGTCTGGTTTCCAAGAAATATATGCATCATGTGTCATTGTTATATATGTGTTCTCTAGATTACTTCTTTCAGTCTTCTGTCGTTTACTTTTGTATGGATTATTACTGCTTCTGCAACTGTTTGTTGTTTACTTCCACTATGTACTCTTCCAGTGAAGGAATAGTTTCCCCACTATCACACCTAAGGCCCTCACTGCTATTCGGAAGCTTAGGGATTTTGGGGAAGTTTGATTGAGGCCATGTGACCAACCGGGTATGGGGTACCTCTAGGGGGCTTTCGGAACGGGGATGTTACAAAGTGGTATCAGAGGAATACATTTCTTCTTGACTTACTGTATGGAGCCTATATTCAGGGATAGGAGAGAATAAGTAATTAGTAAAATTTTGTTCCTAGGAGTATCTAACCCATTTAAAGGGAAAGATAATTTACCTCAATTAGTACAATTTTTTCTGATTTTCCAATTGTACAGTTGATTTCATTTCACCGTTGGGTGATTCATATGTTTTTTGATGTCACCGTTGATGTTATTGATGTTATATTTCTATCTCGACCTAATGAGATGAGTTTATTCCATCTCATGCACCATATAGGAACTTGCTAGAAATCACATATCATGCATTATTTATTTTCCATCAAGGGAGCATTAGAAATTGCATGTTGTTGTGATAGATGTTGTATAGAACATGCATGTCGTTGTGATAGATTCCTTGATAGAATACATGCTTTTGATAGGCATTTCTTTGTATAAGTTCTTGTCTGAATGAACACCAAATCATGGTTCTTGAGGTGTTATTATCCCTCAAGAATCAGAAAATTGGGTATCATTGAGTTTTTTTCTTGTATATGACATGTGTAAGATGCCAAGCATTGATTCGCGGGGAGTATGGGCCACCACGGGTCAGAATATTGCACCATAATGCTTGTTTTCTGTGTTTTCTTGGCTCTAAAGTAGTTTCTGAGGCTACTGTCCAGAAAAACCCATAATACATGGTGTGTACTTTATGAATAAACATCGTGTAGTCTATAAATATGTCATTGACTATGTGGTTAGGGACACAGGGTTGTGAAAATCATACAAGAACATGTTTTGTATAGTATGCACACGTCGTGTTGTAGTGACCATGTTTCTGCCCATGTGACTAACGACACAAATGGATGAAACTTGAGATATGCACACCATGTTAGTATTGAGCATGCCATGTCATGTAACCTAAGTATCTAGCCATGTAACAAAAAACACGGGTCGGATGAATTCTTCAAGTACATGTTGTGTCTACCTGGAGCATGCCGTGTAGAGTGATCTATGTAGCCGGATGTGTAACTAAAAACACGGTTCATTGAAGCTTGTATAATACACACCGTGTCTGAACTAAACATGTCATGTAGTCTTTGGTTAAGAGGAACATGTGGGTTAGACGTGTAAGCGAACTCAGGTAGGGGAATAGAGTTAAATTACATGTCGTGTGTATGGACAACACGCTGTGTGTTTGGGGTGTTACATGGCCAGTTGTAGTAGGAGTACACACCCATGTGAATGACTTAATGGAACACGCCATGTAGGGGAAATACACATTATGTAGTCATGTTTTGTTAAACTTGAATTATTTCATTATCTTTTTCCTTTCTTGCACTTCTATGTTTTTTCCTATTAAACTTGTTCTAAGGTGTGCATTTGACCTTGCAGAGTTATGCCACTGAGACATCCTCCGGTTTTCTTATAGTTATAGGGAGATGATCAGACACCAGATATGACTGATCAGGGACTTCCTGTAGATCCTCCAACCATACCCGTCATGGCACTAGCCATTATACCTAACACAAGATCTAATGCTTAGTTCAGAGAGGGATTTATAAGGATGATGAAGAACTTTCAGGGAGAACTATCTCCTTCCCCATCGATGGAAAAATTGATTCAGGTCTTTTAGCAATAGCATCTTCCTACTTTCTCAGGGTATGGAGGACCCTAGGCTGCAGAGTCATGGATAGAAGCCATGCTTAAGATTTTCGAGCAACTGGAGATACCTCGAAGGAAAAGAGTGAAGCTCACCTCCTACATTCTCTGAGACTTTGAAATGATGTGGTGGGAGGTGACCTCATAGGCAGGGCGCCAGTAGAGTCTGGCTTGGGATGCGTTTCAATGAATTTTCTATGATTACTTATATTCAGAGACCTTGAGGGATGATTGGGCCTAGAAGTTTATGAGTCTGGAGCATGGTACTCTTTCTGTGATGGAGTATTCCTTTCACTTTACAGAGCTACAGTGTTTCACACCTATTCCAAGAGGTGATGAGTTTTTCCTTGCACAGAAGTTTGAGGATGGTCTCAGGCATGAAATCTGATTGCATGTGAACATCTTCATGTTGACTTTGATATCCTCTATCATCAACCAGGAGCTGATCACATAGTGCAATCTGAGGGATTCTGGAGCAGTGAGCAAGGGTGGTTCGACATCCAGAGTTATTATTCCTCCTAATGATAGTAGGAATTGTCGTAGGAAGGATGCGTGAGGATATTATAGTTGGCGCGAGGAATCATCAAGTTTCCAGGTAGTATGCTACCAGTGCAGGAGGAGCGGGCATACTAACCCGTAGTGCATGAGAGCCCCGATGGAGTGCTGATCTTGCAGAAATATGGGCCATCATAAGTGTTCATCTTAGATCTTCTCACTAAAATCTGGTGACATAGGTTAATGTAGGACTCATCGTATAGGAGCAACGCCACCAGTTTCTCACCAGTCTTGGAATTGGAGTTCATCCAGCCACTCAGGCCGAGGTGGAGGTCGCAGCTATGGTGGTCAGTCGCCAGGCTATCAGCCGAAGTAGGGTGGATTAGCTCAGAACCATCAGTCAGGGTCACAGAGCCGTGGAGCAGGCCAAATAATTGTAGTGGAGTAGACCCAATAAGAGTAGGATCACGGACCATCTACAGTTCGAGGTACAATTCTAGTTGCCTCAGTTTTATCTTCTGCTATTTTCAACATAGGGGCTACCCATAGCTTTATATCAGTTGATATTGTGGAGAAAATTGAGTTATGATTCTTTATTCTACTAATATCTTGACACTAGACACTCCTTTGAGAATGATAACATCTAGTGTATGTCATTTCAAAGAGTACCCTCTTGAGGTTGATGGGTGTCACTTCTTCTAGGATCTCTATGTCCTAGAGATGAAAGAATATGATGTCATTCTCAGGATGGACTAGTTAGTTCCCTTTCAGGTAGTTATTGATAGGTATTGTCTTAGGGTAAGTTTAATATCACCAGAGGGTGGATCATTTCTTCATATAAGGGAGAATGGGATGTCCATGTGAGTTGAGTGGGACCAGAGCATCATGGGTTAGGAGGAGTTACATCCCAGAATGCATGTCTGTATCTAGATGATCAAGGGACTTCGCAGTTAGACTCTCCTCTAGTGGTGGATCGTTTCAGAGACGTCTTTCCATAATACTTTTTATGTTTTCCTCTGAAGCGAGAGGTGGAATTTTTTATTGACTTCATGCCATGAGAGGCACTTATGTCCATTACACTTTATAGGATGGCTACACCATAGTTACAAGAGATCGTGAAGCAGTTGGAGGATAAGCAGACAAAGGGTTAAATCCAACCCAGTACTTCTCTTTGGGATTCAACTGTTTTGTTTGCGAAGAAGGCGGTTGGTACCCTCAGACATTCTATGGATTTTCGGAAGTTGAACCCGTTGACGGTCAAGAACCAATATCCCCATTCGAGGATTGATGATCTCTTTGATCATATTCAAGGAGCTCAAGTGTTCTCGAATATTGACATGATATCCGGTTACCATCAGTTGCATGTTAGACAATCTAATATACCTCTTACATCATTCTGGAGCAGGTATGGTGTATATGAGTATTTGGTTATGTCGTTCGGTCTGACGAACACTCGTGTAGTTTTCATGGAACTGATGAACCAAGTGTTCCATCCATATTTGGATTTTTTCGCGGTTGTATTCATCGAGGACATCTTTATGTACTCTCGCACTCGACACGACCATGATAAACATCTTGAGATTGCTCTGATTACACTAAGAGAGTATTTGTTATATGCTAAGCTCTCAAGATGCCACTTTTTGATGGATCATAATCACTTCATGGGCCATGTTATCTCAAAGACTGGAGTATCAGTAGTCCCAGAAAAAGTGAGAGCAGTAGTTTCCTGGGAGAATTCGAAGAACGTCTTTGAGGTGAGGAGTTTTCTAGGACTATATGGACACTAAATACATTTCATTCAAGACCTTTCATGCTTAGCAGCACCACTAACGACCCTGATTAAGAAGGGTGAGAACTTCTTGTTGTTAGATTTTTGTGAGTCAGCCTTTTAGGAGCTGAAGGGGAGGTTGATGTCAACATCGATACTAGTATTTCCAGAGCTGGGAACGATCTATAGTATTTACTGTGATGCTTTAGGAATCAGTTTGATAGATGTTATTATGCCTAGATATGGATTCGTTGCATACAGGACTCGGCAATTGAGGTCACATGAGAGAAATTATCCGACACACTATCTCGAGTTGGCAGTAGTTGTTCATGCCTTACGTTGTTAGAGATATTACCTTCTGGGAGAGAATTTTGTGGATTTCATTGACCACAAAAGTATCATGTACTTTTTCACTCTGCATGACTTGAATTTGAGGTAGCAAAGGTGGGTTGAGTATCTTCTGTCCTTGGACTTTGAGCTTGCCTATATGCCTAGGAAATGCAATGCAGTGACTGATGCAATGAGCTGGAGGACACAAATATGAGCAGTTTATGAGGCCATCAGTGAGTGGAAGCTTATGGCTATGTTCTCTGAGATGCATTTAGAGGTGCATGATAGACAGGGGTAGACATTACTTTCTTCTATAGCTATTACCTCTACCCTTCTTGATCGAATACGTCTGGTGCAGCTATCAGATCCAGAAGGCCTAGTCCTACTGTTGGCGCCAAAATATTGCATGAAAGGACGGTCCAGAAAAGAAGGTCATCATGCTGCCTCACGAAGCCCCACCGTGAAGCGCCCCGAGCATCGCGGTCTTGCGAAGCTCCGGAGGTGGTAACTCTATGGGAACGCATTTGACGTTCGCGGGCACGCCGTGAAGCTCTAGAGGCGGTAACTCTCCGCGAATGCGTTTGACGTTCATGTGACCACCGCGAAGCAGCTTTGGCGGCGCACGAGATCGGCTTCGCGGCGCCCCATGCCTATAAATACGGGGCTCCCCCTGAGTCCCAGGGATGGACAATCCGACCTTTTAGCTTCTCCTCTCCCGAATCGCGAAGCACCCTTTTCCCCCAGGAATCATGAGCTCCGCGAGGTACTTCTACTTCGCATGACGCCATTGTTTTGTCTCGTTTTGGGCCCCTCTTCCGAGAGGGATGCCCTTCGCGATGCTCAAGGGCATTCGCGAAGGAAGGGGATTCCAAAGGGAACCCGGGTAGCCGCAGAGCGTTTATGCTTCGCAAAACACCCAACATGTACTAGTGATCCCTATGATAAGGCAGGATCGCTACACATCGCGAAGCACACTACTTCGTAGCACCTTTCTTCTTGAGGATCCTCTCATTTGTGAGGCAGTGCTTCACAAATACTGTTCCACTTCGCGAAGAACCCTCCCCTCACACCTATGACCCATGCTAGGGCCAAGGCACTCCGCTTCGGGAAGCACACTCATTTTCTTGGCAATTCCTCTTCCCATGCGACCCTCAAAGTGTGCACAATGTGATTTCAAAGTCCCACGGACATTACTACTTGTAGCGTTGCTTTGCCTAATGCTTCTTCGCATAGGCATGCTAACGGCTATTGCTCCTTCGCATAGCCATGATAACGTGGACCCCTCGATGGTTCGCTCCACAACCCCCCTTGACCATGCCCTTGCCAGTACCTTCCCTCCCCCAAGGACCAGAGGGTATCGGTTATGTAAGTCCTAGGGGTGACGAGTGAACCCACATCGTCTGAGCTGCAGGACGTTAAACTGCCAAGCACCACGTCTTGAACACATGACGTTAAACTGTGACCCGACCTCTTGCCTCTCACAAAGCGTCCCCTCAGCTCGAACATTCTTTACGCCACTCATATCCACGGGAGTGGAATCATCCACCCACAAGGGATGATATCCTCCTTACTGGAGTGGCGTATGTTCTTAGGAGAAGGGTGACCCTAGTTCCCCAACGGATGGCTGCACCCCTGCATCTCCGTACTTCCCCACTACCCAGGTCAGTGGAGGGCGTGATAGGGAATGAGGCACCTCCCACCATCGGTCCCAAATCCCTCTTTTGCTGCGCTCTGTCACACTTTGGGCCTCCATACTGGAATAAGTCCCAGCACCATGGGTCGCCTAACGTGTAAGCCCCTCTTCGCTTCTCACGGACGCACCCTTTGTGGCGCGATCGTCAGGTCCTTGTTGTCTCTTGTTTCTCACACCGAGCATGACTCATGTGGGCTTAGAGTTGGCATTGGATATGACAATACTTTGTCCAACATGACGTTAAACTGCATGCCCTCATCCAGCATGACGTTAAACTGCACGCCTTTGTCCAGCATGATGTTAAACTGCAAGCCCTTGTCCTGCATGACATTAAACTGCACACCCACCCGAACTTCGAGGACTTTGATCCATGTTAAGGCATGGTACATAGGAAGCCTCTCTGAGGTTCAAGACCAACAATAATTGGCCCAAACCGTCTCCTTTTCGGTGTGCCAAGCCCACCATTTTCCCCCGAACTATGAGGACTTTGATCCATGTCAAGGCATGGTACGTAAGAAGCCTTCAAGAGGTTTAAGCCCACCACAAGTGGACCCCCCGGGTTCACATTCATGTCGGTTCACCGATGAAACCCTCTGAACTACGAGGTCTTTGATCCATGCCAAGGCATGGTACGTAGGAAGCCTCCAAGAGGTTCACGCCCACCCATCATTCAATTCATGTTGAGTTCTACCTTTGTCCAGCATGACGTTAAACTATATTCTAGTCCGACGGCAAGCCATTGTGACCATCCCGAACTATGGGGACTTTGATCCATGCTAAGGCACGGTACGTAGGAAGCCTCTCAGAGGTTCAAGACCATCTCCCATCGGACCAAGGTCCCTCATTTACATCGGTTCTCTGACACCCACCGCCATCCCGAACTACGGGGACTTTGATCCATGCAAATGCATTGTACGTAGGACGCCTCCACGAGGTTCAATCCCGTCGCCCGTCGTTTATTCACGTCAGGGTTCACTATCGCCCCACATGACGTTAAACTGTATTCCATTAACGCCCCGAACTATGAGGACTGTGATCCATGTCAAGGCATGGTATGTAGGAAGCCTTCACGAGGTTTAATCCCACCACAAGTGGACCCCCCGGGTTCACATTCACATCAGTTCGCCGATGACACCCTTTGAACTTCGAGGACTTTGATCCATGCCAAGGCATGGTACGTAGGAAGCCTCCCATAGGTTCAAGACCATCACCCATCAGACCAAGGTCCACATTCACGTCGGTTCGCTGATGATGCCCATCAGACCAAGGTCCACACTCATGCCGGTTCACCGACACCATCCCGAACTATGTGGACTTTGATTCTCTGCCACGGGGATACGTAGGAAGTCTCTTCAAGGCTCAAGCCCAACTTCACCGTCTCCCTCGCAACGGTTCCTTGCCATTCCCCCCTCCACTTCATTCGTTCGTCCATCATCCACCCTGATTCTCCCCCAGACCGTCATATCCCGATGAGACCATGTCGGTACGCTCCTCTTCACAGCCGCCCATGGGCTGGTCCCGGTATCGGCACCCCTTCAAGGGAAATCCCTCAGTCTGATTTACCCTAGCTAATGCTCCGACCGGGCTGATCCATCTCCGCTGGACGTTAAACATGCGGCATACCCTGTGTTAAACACAGGAAGCTGAGGAAAACCTCAGATATATGTCTATGGCATATAATTCCCCACGCTCGATGTGGGATGCCTCGGGCCTCCACGCCCTCGAGAAGCCCTGTGACCAGGGATAATAGATAGACACGCCAGGTCCCCAGCATCAAGACATGCTACTGATGCCTCAACGTGACTACTCCCCTGAATGAAGTTTGCTGCCCTGACTGGACCCTTTGGAATGTCCCGACAGAAGCAATGTAATTAACCGGCGTCCATGGAATCATGGCACTGGGAAGAGTTTAACGAACAACGTATTAAATCTATGAGGGAGACCTGGACTAGGTGACGTGTTTCGAGGAGGAATCCACGGAAGGAAGAACCGACATCCCATCATCCCATTTCGATCAAGGAGAAGACGTCCCTGAATAAGGAGTGAATGCCACCTGCCTTTGGAAAGTGGGAATGCGGGGCAACAAGCAGCGTGTCCTCCACGAACAGACGCGTGCGCCCCGACGAAAGCATCAGAAACAGAAATGGTGAACCCGATGTGAATGTCATCTCTTCAATGTGGATATTAGTAGAGTTCGAGACACCAGTAGATTGACGTGTCAACGGATCCAGATATCTGGCGCCTGGTCCCGCCAAGCAAATAGCGGGCCTGTCGTGAAACTCACTAGAAGTCGGGGCAGTAGAACGCGGGGCACTCCATTCTGCAGCGTGTTGGCTTGGATCCTTCTTACGGACGTGGAGAATGGAAGGACGGTGGGGAAATGGCTGTCAATCCTTTTCCTGTCAGTGCTGATGAGTTGATCCCTTCATTTCTCAGGAACCAGGTTGCTGTTACAGAGACACGGTCACCGCCCGCTCGCCTACGCATAGGCAGAGGAAACACCACCACGACCACCCCGCATGGTGCCGCTACCGCCACGGAGGCCGCCACATCGCGGAATACGGGGTGCCCACATCCCCTTTCCCCATCAGAGGTCATCCAACGAAGGGTGATCAACAACCTCGTACATAGGTACGAGGAGGAGGGGGTCATCCCAACTCGGGATATGGCCCGCCTGGACCTGGAGGCATCCAAGCCCCACCAACAACGCTGCCCTAACAGGCCGTGCAGGGATCCCCTGATCCCCACCCCAACGTTCAACCGTTTTGGGAGCCTGTCCCTGGAACGCCTCGATGAATCCTCGCCTTACGCTGATGAGGCGAGCGCCGTCCGGCTCGACCCGCTCAGGGTCCCGGACCAAGGGCTCCAGGCAAGGGCTCTCGTCCGGCCGTGTCAGCGCCGCCGTCCGACTCCACAGGAGGAGCAGGCAGGCCATGCCCCTGCACCACCTGTGCCAGCTCGTCTAACCCGACGTCAGCGTCGGGCCTGGGCTGAGGACGCTTTCCCAGGTGCGTCAACGTCAACAGCTACAGTGGCCCGAACCACCGCCGACGTGCATCATGGGGCCCCTGCATACGCTGAGCAGGGGCACTCCTTCACCCAACCAGGATCGAGACCCCAACCGCCCCATGGGCAGGTTGGGTTGACTCTCTGGGTTGCAGGCCTAAGTGGTGATCACCGCGAACTAACCCACGGTGATGTCACCCCGTACGGAGGCCCTCCCCGTACCACTACTCTACAGAGCGTGGGCCTTCCCCGCTCTGAAGCTCGTCATGGAGGTATGTTTCATGCTACCCCCATCCCGAAGGATGACCTGCCCCGCGACAGTGACGCTCGGAGCGGAAACCTTTCCCGCGCCCACTATAGATGGTATGGAGTCCATCCTCCTGTCCCCAACCGCCGATCTGAAGGCACCATCCATTCGGTCATTCTCTAACTTGGGGGCCCTCCCTACGTCCTCTCTACAACTGGTGAAGGTCCTCCTCACCCCGGAAACTCCAGGATTGACGGTCAGCCTCGCTCCGCCCGCATCGACCATGGAGGTCCCCCCATGCTCCTGTCGGTTCCAACAGAGGCTATGCCCACATGGGTGATGTCCGTGGAGGTCCTCCCCATGTACCCTTCGACATTTTCCCCGGTGCCCCTCGCACTTCGGCTATCTCGAGTGGGGGCCTCTCCACCACGGCGCCAGCGCCACCCCGAGTCTACATGATGGGAATCGACCATGTCCCGAAGAGCCACCCCAGGGCAGGAGAGCGGGTCGTCGCCACCACAAGAAGAGTCCTGTGAAGGCCCGGGTGGAGATCAAACCAGCCCGCTTCTCCAACTCTCAAGCGGAATGCGACTCAGCGATGGAACCTTCTCCCCGCTCCTCCGTATCAAGGACTGGGGCAGGAACCAGGCGCGTTAGCCTCATTATCCCGGAATATGAGCTCCACCAGATTCCCATCTCTCTCCACAGGTATATCAAGGAGGAAGAAATCTTGGGAGTTCTGCAGGTCTCGACCGCGCAATCATCTCCATTATCACCAGAAGTGCCCTCTACCTCTACCATAGATCACGAAGAGCTATTTTGGGGGACAACGGCGGTAGAGCGAAGACATTATCTGTCGCCGGTAGCCGCGACTCCTATGCCAGAAGCGGCGAATATCATCCCATCATATCGTGACATCGTGGCCAGGTCACATTACTCTTTAGAGGATGGCCCAGAATTCGGCGGCCAGTCAGCTCGTTCACCGTATTCTCCGCCGCCGAGTTTACTATCCCTGAGGTCTGCCTCGGTACCGCTACCAGTCCCTCAGCCGACCCCGGTTGACGAGTGGGGAAATACAGGGCTAGACCCTGAGTCCGAACCCAGGAGCTTCTGGAGTATTCTCGCAGTGGATCACTTCCCAGAGAAATTCTGGCTGACGGCGGCGCTGAACATTCGTGCACTAGAGTCACATACCCCCGAAGAAGCAGGGTTCTTTTGTCGAACCCTATGGGTGACACACTTCCGCCTTCGTTACGAGCGGGTGGTGTACCCCAGGAGTCGAGAGCACTTCAAAGAAATCGGCGATCAATGCCGCCTGATCGATTTGGCCGCACACCTTGTGGCCCAGCACCCTGAGTCGCCAAGCCGTCAGAGCGCCCTTTAACAGAAATGTGTTCAGAGTTTCAAAGTACTCCGTAGAATCGTCAGGGAAGCTACCCCCATGTGCAAGTCCGTGGTTGGGGACACTATGCCGCTCTCCTCTTTGACCCTATCCGACGGCAGCCCGATTCGTTATGCCACATCGAGGACATTCCCTCAAGAGGGGTCGCGGTCCACATGGCTGACGTAGTGGACAAGGAAGATGAGCTTGAATTCCCTGATAGAGACTTACCCCCCGAGGGCATACCGCCACTGCTGGACCTGTCCGGGAGGGTTACCCATCAGTAGAGGAACCTGATAGGCCTCCCCGTACCCACTGAGTCGCTGTTACTCGGTTGAAATACCGGCAAGGGTAAGGAGCACGTCGGAACTGTCAAGCACTCTGACCCGTCCACCTCTGTGCAGAAAACAGACGATGATCCCGAGAAGTACATGTTACGCCAGTTGCTTTCTGAGCAGAAGAGGCTGGTTGACGAACTCTTGGCTGATCGCGCGACGGAGCGGCGACCCGACTATGGTAATCTCAGGCCGAGGCAGCAGGGGCAAGAACAATTTCCCCCCGGTGAGATGACTCCGGGAAACCCTGATCATGCTACTTCCATAGACAGGGCAGAAGCCGGAACTTATGGAAAGAGGGCGCGATACATCTCTCCAACCCCCCCCCCCCCCCCCCGAGTGACAGGGCAATCTGAAGAATCCAGTCCGGGTTCCCCCAGTCGCCCCACAGGCCATTCCGCCAGTCGATCCACAAGCTGCCGAAGTCATTTACCGTGTTGAGGAACCTGGCAATGCACTTGTGATCAGGGATCCCCGTCAAGACAGGGACCCCCACCCGGATGATCTGATAGCGGCACTCACAGCCCGCCTCGAAGCATTGGAAACACGGCAGGTGGCGGTCCCACCTGATGGCAAGCCGTATCCCACGTGGGTGGATGATATGCCCGCGCCCCCGGGTTTTGGGAACCCCACTTTCTCACCCTTCAACGGGAAAAGGGACCCACCGCAGAACTTGGCTCATTTTTCTTTCAGGTGTTTCCCCATGCTGGGAACCCCGGCTCAGCAGGAAGCTGCCAAGCTCCGATGTTTCGTACAGACATTGGAAGGTCCAGCATTTGTCTGGTACAACCAGCTCCCTAACGGATTGGTGACCGGTTGGGAGGATCTCCGCTGGTAGTTCCTATACCAGTTCAGCGCCACCACGTGGAAGACCAGCATTACAGACCTCTTCAAGTGCAAGCAAAGGCCTGATGAGTGAGTCACATATTTCATCGCCCGGTGGAAGGGACTTATGTATTCCCTCGATATGCCACTGACTCAGGAGCAATTACTGATGATGTGTGTGGGGAACATCAAGATGGAGCTGGTACCCTCCCTGATTACCCAGAACTACCCTGGAAGGTTCATAGATTTCTCAGATAAGGCTCAGCGCCTTGAGGAAGCTCTGCAACAGGCTAGTCAGGCACGTTCGTTGCCCGATATGATCCCAGCCAGGAGGACCGCCAGGGCTAAACCCGCTGCGGTGGCCCAAATAGAAGCCCCTAGGCAGCTGGAATTACTGCCAGCTGCACTATCCCTGCAACTCCGCAGAGGTCCTCCACCTCAAGAACAGGCTCCTGCCCAGCATCGACCACCTCAGAATCGACAGGTTCCCCCGCGCAATGCGCCACTGCCACCCAGGCGAGACAATCAGTCGTCGCCTCCTCGGCAAGCCGCTCCGGACCCTCGTCAGGGCCAGGCCCCCAGGCCCCCCTATCCGGAAAGAAGGCACCAGACCTATTCGTTCAACAAAAATCAGGTCCCTGGCTACTTCTGAAGTGCTCTAGAGTAAGTGATTGTGTGCCTGCCTGAGTGCAGAAGGCCGGAAGAGGTGCATCTCACCGATCACCCCAATTATTGTCCTTATCATTGGATTTTGGGGCACACCCTCAAGAAATGCTATGTGTTTAAAGACTGACTTCAAGACTAAGTCAACAACAACATAGTCAGGTTGATCCCGGCACCAGCACAAGTGGCGGGTGTCTTTGCAGGATCAGAGATCGGCATCGACAGCGAAGGCGAGTGTCAGCAGGTTCCCAGCCACGGGTCCCTGAAATACGACGACTGGATGGCTCGAAAAACCATCGTCTGTGCCCATTGTATCATCCGGGTGCGCCTGAAGCAGCCAGAACCTTCAGAAGAAGTAGCCGGTACCTCTGCATCGTCTTCACAGCCGACCACTTCCCAAAAGGGAAAGCAGCGACGGCGCAAGAAGAAGCATCGCGCTCCGCTAGTGTCGTCGTCATCCCACACTCTCGGCGACATTATGCCCCCTAAAATGGGGATTCATCCCAGAATCCACCCGGTCGTGGATGAATCCTCAAGTGACAGTCAGGGGTATGCTTCGGTTAACACCGTGGAGCTGGTAAAGCACTATATGACTCTCGACTAGGGGGAATGCCAGGAGAACCTCCCCAACGTTTCCAGCCGACGTCTACGTCAACGGAATCGCAACTGTGCCAGTCATCGAGGTACATCAGCAGGCTCTTTCAGCCAAGTCGTGCATGCTACTGAGACCAAACAACAGGCTCAGCGCAGAGCTCAGCATGCGCAACCCCATCTAACACCCTCGACTTTACCTCCACCGCCATTTGTGCTACTAGATCAGGGAGAGTTGCCTCGTTCGTATTGTTGGAACCAGGTTCTTCAAAGCATGTTTTGGTGTATGGTTTGTGTTTGTTGTCAATCCTCAGTGGAATTTCAGGATTTGTACCAACAAAGAGATCATACCGTTCAAGCAGAAAATAGTAGTGAAGGTAGCGCCGTTTCCCAGTGTTTGCCAAATTTTTGGGGTCCAAAATATGGAAGTTGTTGGGCATCGCGAAGAGTGGATTTCTAGGAAGATCATTTTTTTATATGGAAAAGGCATGTGTTTCGCGAAGATGGGATGCATGGATTAGATTTCGCGAAGACCAAAAGAATATAGGCGGTGACTCTTCGCGATTACGTCGAGCTTCGTGAATGACAGAGGCTGAAGCGCATCGCGGAAGAGAAGGGCTTTGCGAGGGAGCTTCGCGGCGAAGGCGCACACCGCGAAGGATTGTTGAAGGTGTTTCTCCGCGATTACGACGAGCTCCGTGAACGAAGGTGCGCCGTGAAGGTATGTTGACGGTGATTCTTCGCGACTACGTCACGCTCCGCGAACGGAATAATTGCCGTGGTGCTTCGCGATTTGGACAGAATTCCGGCGGGAACTTCGGAGCTTCGCGATTTGAGCTGACATGACACTGACTTCGCACGGAAGGGGTGAGGGTCGGTGGAATCTCCTATAAATAGAGGCCGACCCCCTCAAGAGAAGAAGAGAGAATTTCAGAGAAAGTCCTTTGCTCTCGGTTCGCAAAGGTCTCTCGCGAAGGCAGCGTGCTTCGCGAAAGAGGAGCTTCGCGGCGGCTATTCCAGCTCCACGAAGGACGTGCGCCCCGAGTTGGCTCTGTGAGCTTCGCAAAGAGGCAGGAGCTTCACGATAGCAAAGAATTGCGAAGGATGGAGCATCGCGATATTTCTTCGTGATTGAGCTTCGCGATTGAGCTTTGCGAAATGGCAGGGGCTCCGCGAAGGCTTGTTTGAGATTTGCAATATTGGGACCCTCGCGAAGTAGGGTACTTTGCGAAGGCCTTATCCAAAGGTTTATTGCCCTGTGGACAAGGGAAAATGGAGTTTTAATCAGTGGTTGGATTTTGGATCTTAACAGAGCATTAAAATCAGGACTCTGATGCAAGCAAAGTCTCATGCTGAACAGGAGACAATGAACTTCATGACTATCAATTGAAGAGACCTTCAGGTCTATAAACTGAGTGAGACTTCACCAATGGAAGTGAGCCCGGGGGAGTCAACAGGAGTGACCCGAGGGAAGCAGTGGGCTATCCCTGAACCTTTGTAAAGGTAGTGAGCCTGGGACAGAGTGACTGTGCCCGAACTTTTGTAATCTCCAGCTAGTGAAGCATAGTGGATTTTGGTACGACCGACAACTTGTCGGCATATGCTCCTTGGATGTATCCCTTAGGGGTGAACCAAGTAAAAAGGGATGTGTCTTCTCTATGCATGTGCATGTTTTCTTTCTGATCTTTTTCGTCATACAGATTCAACAAGTTCCTACCAACGTGGGAACAAGATCTATCCCATTAGAAGAAAAAGTTGACACCCTGATTCACCCCTCCCCTCTCAGGGCGTCCCGGGGTCCTTCACGTATCACAATCAATCTCGCTCGAGTACAGGCCAGCCTCCGCTGTCCAGTCCTAGTCTGCCAGCTACTCCCCAGGCTTCAACCAGTAGGCAGCAGGATGCACCAAGTACTAGTCGATCGCCAGTTCAACCGGCAGGACCCTCTATGCCTCCAACTCCCGAACGGCCTCTTGTAGGCAGAGGTTCGCGTTTGGCACGAATGTACGATGTCTTGAAGCACCTGGCCGGCATTCCGGCAAGGATTTCTATCCTTGAGGCCCTTCACCTGTCATCTAAAATGCGTGAGGCACTTGCCGATTCCCTAAGGATCCCCCTCCAGTTTGAGACGGAGGTAGCAGCTGCAGAAGCCTTCCATACCGAGACGATTGAAAGCGCCGAATGTCACGCAGTTATCTCGATCTCCAGTGAAGATGAGGACCCTCCTATAGAGGGGCACATTCGCCCGTTGTACATCACTGGATACTTCAATGGTGTGGAAGTCTGCCGCTGCCTCGTTGACACAGGTTCGAGAATCAACCTAATTCTGACTCGGACGTTGTGAAATCTGGGTCTGTCTAAAGGCAATTTAACTCCCTCTGACCTTAGAATCCAGGGGTACGATAGGACCGAGAAAACCCCAGTCGGCAAGATCCGCCTAAGAGACTCAGTTTGGTGGCTTATTTCCCAGAATCTAGTTCTTGGTCGTCTCTCAAGACACTGCCTACAACGCGTTGATGCGTAGGCCATGGCTCCATCTGCATGCAGTTGTCCCTTCATCGTATCACCAGTGCCTCAAATACTCACTCAATAGTCGAGTAGGCGTGCTCTAAGGAGATGTGTCTACTTTTTCCTCTTGTAAGGCCTGCTATCTGGATGCAGGTTATTAAAAAAGATAGGATAAGCAAATCCTAGTAAGTGAGGATGAACCGGCCCCGGTCGCAAGTGATCCCTGGGCAAGCATGGATGACGCCTACATCCTCTCGATCCAGCGATTGGAGGCCACGACCCCCGACATGGGGCAATGTTTTGTTGTTTCGGGTATACAAGGAAGGCAGGTTCCCGTTTCCATGTGACGGCGGAAAATTTCCTCTTACTCCTACATCAACCAGGATCAAGTGATCTCGGAACCTGCTACCCCTGTACGGTACCAGAATTTCAAGTTTATGACAACGGTGGTACGCCATACGTGTCTCTTCCGACGGGCTATAATCCACTGACTCGGACCAAAACGTCAACACTGCTTTGATATCATCAAGCGTGGCCCCTTAGGCCGAAGGCCAGATGGGATAGGGTCGACTACCTTCATTGCTATGGTCTCAATGGTGAGTGAGTCTCCTGATATGATGACCACTGCTGCCTGAGCCGGCACCAGCTGCCCCTCAGGTTTTGATAGCCCCGAAGAATCTCCCATCGCGGGAAATCCCCCCACGGGTGGGGAGGAAGACCTGGAGGATGCTCCCCCCGCCTTTGAGGATGGAATCTCTACCACGGTTGATGAACTGGTACATGTGAACCTTGGTAGCGAGGAAGATCTGAAACCCACATTGATCAGTGTGGCCATGTCCCCCGAGGAGCTGCAGCAGTACGTAGACTTCCTCAAACAACACAGTGATGTGTTTTCTTGGAGTTACAATGAGATGCCAGGACTAGATCCCCAGGTAGCCATTCACCGTCTGGGCCTCCCGGAAAACCATCGTGGATTTAAGCAGCCTCCCAGGAAGATGAACCCTTCTCATGGTGTTATGGTTGAGGCCGAAGTTGATAAGCTTATCAAAGCCAGCATCGTCAAGGAAGTCCAGTACCCCAAGTGGCTTGCCAAAATTGTGCCAGTCAGGAAGAAGAATGGGAAGATCAGAGTCTGCATCGACTTCCGCGATCTTAATCGCCACTGCCCAAAGGATGACTTCCCACACCCGGTGATGGAGTTATTTATTGACTCCATGGCCGGGTTCCAAGCTCTCTCTTTCATGGACGGGTATTCCGGGTACAACCAGATCCAGATGGCCCTCGAAGATGAGGATTCCACTGCCTGCAGGGCTCCCCAAGGTACCTTTTTCTACCTGGTTATGCCATTCGGTTTGAAAAATGCAGGTGCTACTTATCAGAGAGCCATGCACCGCATATTCAAGCCGATTCTTGAAACGTTGGTAGATTGTTACGTAGATGACCTAGTGGTCAAATCATGTCTGCGTCGGGACCATCTCAAAGACCTCAAGAAGGTGTTCGGTTTCCTCCATTCCCATCACTTGAAGATGAACCCGTTGAAGTGTGCCTTCAGGGTCACCTATGGGAAGTTTCTGGGCTATGTTGTTAGATACCGAGGTATTGAGATCGACCTAGAGAAGATCAAGTCCATCAGCCAAATGCCTCCCCAGAGCTACATTCAGGAACTTCGAGGCCTCCAAGGCCACCTAGCCTATATATGCCGATTCATCGCGAATCTGGATGGCAAGTGTAAGCCATTTTCCCGGCTCATGAAGAAGGGTGCCGCCTACGAATGGGATGAGGAGTGTCAGACCGCCTTGGAGGAAATCAAGCAGTATCTACTCTAACCTCCGGTTTTGATGCCACCCATCTCCGGAAAGCCGCTTTTCCTTTACGTGACCGCCCTGGAAAGATCCCTCGGTACACTGCTTGCCCAGAAGAATAACGAGGTTACTGAGAACATTCTATACTATCTCATCCACATGCTTCTCGATACGGAGGTTAGATAATCCCCTATCTAAAAGAGCTGCCTTGCGCTCATCTTCGCCATGCAAAAGTTGTGACATTACCTATAACACCATGAGGTGCAATTGGTCTCCCGGGTAGACCCACTGAAGTACATCCTGAACCGCCCCATGCTGACTGGTCGACTAGCGCGGTGGGCGGTGATTCTCCAGCAGTTTGATATCAGGTTTGTACCTCAGAAGGCCATTAAGGGACAGGCGTTGGCAGACTTTTTATCTGCCCATCCAACCTCCGCAGATCAATCCCTGGGCCTGGATTATCCTGATGAGATGATCCTTTCAGTCGACCATGTCATCCCGTGTTGGCAAATGCATTTCGACGGTGCCTCCTGGAGCCCCACCGGTAGGAGGCTCATCGATCCCAAGCTCAACAGAGTGGGCTTGGGTATTTTCTTCATTACCCAGGTGCAAGCCGTCCTTCCATACTCATTCCTATTGTCATAAGGCTGTACAAACAACGAGGTAGAGTACTAAGCTCTCATCACCGGTCTCGAGTTGGCCCTTGAAATCCATGTGCCCCAACTACATGTGAAAGGAGATTCCGAGCTGGTAATCAAACAGGTTAATGGTGACTATGTCATCAGGAAGTCGGAGCTTATACCATTACTAGAGTACACCCTCTGCCTGATGGCCTAGTTCTCTTCTCGACCAGAGGTTACTCATGTCCCACGGTCACAGAACGGTCAAGAAAACGCCTTTGCTGGTTTAGCCGCATCGCTCGCAGAACCCGAGCAAGAAGATTTGATCATACATGTGGCACACCAGAGAGTCATTGCCCCCGTCACCCAAGAGGACAATGATGGCCTGCGGGTAAGTCATCTCACTGCCGGACCCTCTACGTCAGGGGTCCCGGGTTCATCAGACACAGTGGTTGAAGCCACTCCCGATTGGAGGGAACCTTTTGTCGAGTATCTCCAATATGGTCACCTCCCGGATGATTGGGCCGAGCACGAGCGAATCCGACACCGCGCGCTGCAATTTACCCTTTAGAGCGGCTCTAGTCTTGAACAGATCCTTTATAAACGGAGCTTCTATGGCATCCTCCTCCACTGCATTCAAGGAGTAGAGATTCCTCATGTTATGCAAGTGGTTCACGCCGGTTCCTACGGCGCCCATCAAGCTAGGCCGAAGCTATCTCATCAAATCCAAAGGTTGGGGTACTTCTGGACCTCTATGATCCATGATTATATTGGGTATGCCAAGAGATGCCACGCGTGCCATGGTCACGCCAACTTCCTGCATCGGTCGCCGGAGCCCCTCCACCCCACCAAGTACTCTTGGCCATTTGCGGTATGGGGACTTGATGTAGTGGGACCGTATCCACCGGCAACAGTTCGTCAGTGTAGGTTCATCCTGAATGCTACAGATTTCTTCTCCAAGTGGGAAGAGGCAGTTCCACTCAAAGAGGTCAAGGCCCGTTCCATCGTTGACATTGTGAGCTCCAATATTATCAACCGGTTTGGGGTCCCTCACGCCGTCCTCATCGATAACAGAACCAACTTCCGAGCGGCTGAACTGAAGAAACTGTACGCCAAGTACGACATTTGTTCGAACCATACCTCCCACTACCACGCGCAGGCAAACGGACAGATCGAGGCGTTCAACAAAACCCTCTCTAAAATTATGCAGAATATGGTTGGTCAGAACAAGAAAATTTCGCCGGACAAGATCCCAAACTCCCTCTGGGATTATCGGATGATGACTCGCAACTCTACCCAGGTGACCCCACATTCCCTGGGGTATGGAGCAGAGGCCATCCTACCCATTGAGATCCAGCTGCCATCATTACGCACTATAGTCTATGATCACCATACATCATATGAGGTAGCCGAAATCCGTCTAGCTGAATTAGAAGCACTGGACGAGAACCGGCTTCGTGCCCTGCACAATCTGGAGAGGAATTAGGAAAAGATAGCGAGGGCTTTCAACAAGAAGGTTCGTCTGTGATTATTTCTACAGGGAGACCTGGTGCTGTCCCTTTGAGCACCAATGATTCCTGGTAGGAAACCACCCAAGTTATAACCCAAATGGGAAGGGCCTTATATCATCCATATGGTTTACCCCAATGGAGCATACTCCTTGGTGACCATGGATGGATAGCGCATAACTCCTCCCACCAACACCATGTTCCTCAAACGATAGTTTGCCTAGGGAAAAAGGGTCTTGCATGACAATAAACTGCATCATGGTCCCGCATGACCATAAACTGCATGAAAGGGTCCTTCACGACCTTAAACTACCTCATGGTCGCGCATGACCTTAAACTGCATGAAAGGGTCATGCACGACCTTAAACTACATCATGGTCCCGCATGATCTTAAACTTCATGGAAGGGTCCTGCACGACCTTAAACTGCATCATGGTCCCGCATGACCTTAAACTGCATGGCAGGGTCCCACATGACCTTAAACTGCACGTTATGGTCCAACACGACCTTAAACTGTAAGGTCCTTCATGACTTTAAACTACATCTTCGTCCTGCAGGACGTTAAACTGCAAGCCAGTCAGGCCTTCCTGACCGAGGCTCAGCCTCAGTTCCCTTGTCCTCTTCGGGCCCATGGCCCTCGTCCTCACTGCAAGACGTTAAACTGCAAGCAGGTCAGGTCTCCCTGACCGCGGTCCGGCCTCAGGCCCCTTGGTCTTCCCCGACTTACCCTTTGCGGGATTGTATGGTTTGGTGTAGGATTACGTCCTCATTCCCATCAGATTACATGTCGTACCTTGCATATCCCCAAATGAGATGCATCTTTATCCTGCATGACGTTAAACTGCATCTCGAGAACTATGTGTGGCTTGATTCTCATCTTAATGAGATACGTAGGAATTCCCAGATGCCTAGTCTTGAGCCCAGCCCCAAGCTTTTCTCTTCTGCTATCCCCCCTGGGAATAGTTTCCTTGGAGGATCTTTGTGTAGCGAGGAGTAGGCTTTCTTAGCCCGCTCATACAAGGATTGTAAGGGTTTCACCATGTGCCCACTCCCGTTCTTCTATCCTCCCATGTCCTCACCGAACGATGCTAAACTGGATGGCCTTCAAGAACTACGTGTGGCTTCATTCCCATCCTAATGGGATACATAGGAACGCCCAGGCATTTTGTCCATTGGCCCAACCCGAAAGCCAAAATCTTCCCCTCGGGTCATGACATATGGAAGGGTGCACAGTTTTTCCCCAACTCACATCGAGTAAGCCTCGACCCGGCTGCACATCCCCCTAGAGATTTTTTCCTCTTTCGTGGATGGATATAGCTATGCTTCACCCACTCCTTGACTGGGATTCCATCATTCTTCACACCCAGAGGGACCCCCAAGAACGTCCTCGATACTACGCCCAAGGGATCTCCTACCAATACGGGCCAATGCCCCGAGGGTTTTCAAGCAACAAGCCGATACAAGTCCCGCATTGCGAATTTGGTCAGCGTTCAACGATCAGTTGTTTCTCACATATCAGGTCACCATAGGAACGCTGTGTTTTGAACATGGTCAACAGTGTCCTCGATCTTCGAGTCCACCCCGAGATGTCCCAGACATCGAGTGCAGTGATTCATTCTACCCCATCCCGAAGTGACAAACTTCCCCCCGGGTGATGCTAGCGGTCGGGCCCATGGCTCTGATTCCCCTGTAAAGGGTGTACGGTGTGGTGTGGGACTATGTCCTCATTCATGCCGAGATCATGTACCATGCCATACGCCTTCCCTTACAAGGCCCAGCCTCAGGCCCCTTGGCCTCCTCGGGTCCACGGCCCCCCGTCCTTATGTAAGACGTTAAATTGCAGACCAGTCAGGCCTTCCTGACTGATGCATGACTTATGTCCCTTGGCCTTCTCGGGCCCCTTCGCCCAACCTCTTACCCTGGGTGTACGGTGTGGTGAGGGACTACGCCCTCATTCACGTTGGGATCATGTACCATGTCGTACTCCTTCCCTTACGAGGCCCAGCCATAGGCCCCTTGGCCTCCTCAGGTCCCTGACCCCCGTCCTCATGTAAGACGTTAAACTGCAGACCCGTCAGGCATTCCTGACCAATGCCTAACCATCAGGCCCCTTGGCCTTTTCGGGCCCCGGCCCAAGTCCTCTCTTATAGGAGTGTATGGGGTGGCGTGAGGTTATTTTCTCATTCAAGTCAGTCTCGTAATGACCACACCATGTACCTCTCCCTCCTGATCTGTTTCGTCGATCCCTTTTCGGCAAGTTCACCAATGTGCCTAAGAGTACTCTGGTTTATTACCTCGAGTGCCAATCTTTATTCGGACACGTCCGCACCTGCTTTCCAGGCATTGTTTATCCCTGCATCAGGGCTTCCATCATCTTTCGCACCCTGAGGGACACCCAAGAACGGCCTGGATACTACGCCCAAGGGCTCTCCTACCATTATGGGCCAACTCCCCCGAGGGTTTTGGACAACAAATCGATAAAATCCCGCGTTGCGAATATGGTCAGCGTTCGATGCTCGTTTGTTGTTCCCACCTTAGGCTAACATGATATGGACGTTGCGTTTCCACCATGGTTAACAGTCTTCCTCTATCGGCATGCCAACCCTTTAAGCCCAAAATTTCAGGTACACAATTCACACCCTTCATCACTTCATCGTATCCATGTAGAGTCTCGGAACTCTTGGTACTTTTCCTTCATGCATGTCTGCGCATTGGGGAAACAAGCCGTGTCAAAGGTGTCCTTCGGGGCTCCCTACCAACACCCCTCTGATGGACACCCCAAGTATTGCGATAAGGGTCTCCCCACCTTGTTTCCCACACTGAGTTTAACTCACGTGGGCTTAGGGATCAGGTTGATGCCTGCACTAGCTTGGGAAGTTGTTACCATTCATGGTCCGAGCTCTAAGACCATAAACTAAGATCCATCCGGAACTATGTTCAGCTTGATTACCATCCTCATGGGATATGTAGGACCGCCCAAATGCCATATCTTGTGGTACAACCCATTTAGGGAGCCAGTCTATCCCCCCTGTTTCACCTCTTACCTCTTATATAGGCCCCTCAGCCTAAGGTCTCCCTCTCCGATTGGCGTACAATGTGATGTGGGATCATGTATCCATCAATTGTGTGTTATAACACTACGCACATTCCCTGCCTAGCATCGTCTCTACTACGTCTGTGCTACATGACGATAAAATGCATGCTTGGTCCTATCATACGACCCTAAACTGTGACATTATCGTTCTAGCCACACGATGAAAAATGGCACTGCATTGTGGTGGCCTCGTTGTAGAGAACATCACGTTGGGTATTGGTCACGTGCCATGCCATTTGTCAACGCCCATCACGACTTGATCCTTGGGGCGACACCACGGCCTACTACTCTAGGCCCGTCGCTTCATAAAAAAAACCACTCACCTTAAAGGACAAACAAGATTTATCAAATTCCGCTTCTTTTGGTGCAAGGGCCCATGGCCGCACTCCCTTTTTCTCCTGGCACTGGTATCTTACCATTTCACCATTAAGAACTATGGGTGTCTTGATTCTCATCCTCATGAGATACGTAAAATCACCTGGGCACTTCCCCGTGGGCCCAACCTAACCTTTTTGTTGAGTCCCTCGACTCGAGAATTTCCCCAGAGAATGCATGCTAAGTAGGGCTTAGGTCCTCCTTCACGTCGGGTTTTGTTGCCATGTGTCCCCAGCTCCCTTTACACATTTATGGTCTGAGGTCCATCAAGAACTACGTGAGGATTGATTCTCATCCTTATGAGATACGTAGGAGCGCCCAGGCACTTCCCCGCGGGCCCAGCCAAACTTTCACTTTTGGTCCTTTGACCTAAAACCTCTCCCAAGGGGGGTCATGCGATGTGATATGGGATTATGTCCTCATTCACGTCAGGTTGTTCACCACACCGTACAATCCCCCTATTCCCATTCACCCCATGTGTTTGAGTTACTCCACCATGTGCCTCTTATGTTTCCTCCCATCCATGGTCCGAATTCTACGACCCTAAACTAAGATCTCCCTAAGGGAAAGGACTATTCTCCCTCCATCTAATATATCTCGTTGTCGTTTTCAGATGTGTTTTGACAAAGATCCCGAAGTGTGGGATTTTCATAGGGACATCCTCCTCATCCCATGACCATGCTTCGTGAGCCCTCTATTTGGATCCTCATCCTCTTCCACATCCAAAAGGATCCTCGGACGACATGGATACTAGGTTTAAGGGCTCTCCATGAATGCTGGACCTAAGGGCCCTCCAATCATTTCGGGCCAACATCTCTACGGATCTCTGACAACATTTGTGACATGGTCCTGTGTTTCGAGCATGGTCAACGGTCGACCCTCATTTTTTTGTGCCCATTCTAGGCTAACGCGGTATAGATGCTGGTTTTTCGCCATGGTCAACAGTCATCCTCCATCGTTATGCCGCGATCATCGTGATTTGAATCTCGAGTGCCATGATTCACACATTTCCACTTCCTCATGTTCAAGTATAATTCCATCATACTTGGCTCTTTCTCTTCGCGCATCTAGGTGCGCTAAATGATCGTGTTAGTGTCATTGGGCTGGTATTCACCAAGTGTCCCTTTTCCCGGACCTACCCCCTTTCTATGTCGGGAAATTCCCACCACTACTTTTTGTTTCCCACACCGAGCACGACTCACGTGGGCTTAGTAGTTTTGGCAGGATTCGTACCAACACGGTCGGGCTTCTCATCGTCCCGCATGATGTTAGACTGCGCTTCCAGAACTATGTATGGCTTGATTCCCATCCTTATGGGATACGTAGGGACACCCAGGCATTTCACCTAGGGTCCAGCCCCAGGAATCGTAAAATCCTGTTCCGCCCCCTGGTCGAACCCCTCATAGGGGACCGTAAAACTATGACACTGCCCTGAACAAGTTCAGAATTCCCCAATATTACATTGGAAAGCAGTAAATCCTCTCGCTAGAGAGGCCCTGTCTGAAAGAAGGAATGATCCATGATCAAACCAATGCACCCATATGGTGTATTCCACCACGGTGGTGCAATTACCTAAGTGCTAGATTCTGTTCAGACAAACCATCACTCCATATTCCACGCTTTGTGTGCCCCTTATTCGGACCCTTGTCCCCTTTCATGTCTCACGTGACCCCCTAACAGCCTGGTCTCATGTCGCATCGGCTCACCTACCGTCCTGGTCCAACGTTCCGGAAGATTGTTCTTGTTTGGAAGGACCCCCTAACATTATGGATGTTTGACCTACGGTCCTCCAACTGTCCCGAGTCAATGTCCTGAAAAATTGACCGACGATATTTGTGACATGGTGCCGTGTTTCGAACATGGTCAATGGTCGACCCTCATTTTTGTCCCCATTATAGGCTAACACAGTAAGGATACCGCTTCTCCACCATGGTTAACAGCTGTCCTTTATTGCCATGTCATCCCCACAGTGCTCCGAATCTCGGGCATCGTAATTCACGCTTCTCCTTTCTGTCTGTTCGGACTGATTTCAGTGTCCTTGGTGTTGCACCATTCGTGCATAAGAGAATGTTGAAGAAACAGTAACTCAGCAGTCTTGAAAGTTCTTTCTCCGGTAAAGCCTCTCCCATTATTCGGAAATCCGGACTGGTAATCCGAATCCTGGATGCCTGGAGCATGGTCTCCACTCCTATGTTAGGTGGGACGAGAAGGTAACTATCCCCTATTTCTCACATTGGGCTCGACCCACGTGGGCTTGGGGAATTATCGCCGAACGTCCCGCAAACTTTGTAGGGATGTAACAAGGCGATTCAAACAGTGGAAATCGTTTGCGCTACGGCGTTCAAAACAAAGAAAGAAAACAAATTGAAGAACAAAAGTACCAATAAAAGGATTTTGGTTTGTTACAATACCCGGGGGTGGAGTCCCCCCATGGATGGGTAGACCCCATCAAAAGAACGTTACAGCTCTACCACCCGTTGGCTTGTGGTGTCCAAGGATTGCTGCCACTGACTTAGCTCCCGTTCCTCCTCAGCAGCGGCGGGGCGCAGTTCGTCAGCCTTGGCTTTGGCCCTCTCTATGCCAGCTTGAACGGAAGCCATCTTTCCAGAGGCCTGCCTCATTTGCTCTTCTGCTTCTGCCAGCTGGGCCTTCAACCGTGAGATCAGCTCAGATTGTGCATTAAGAGAGGCTGAAATCTCATCTGCCCGGGTCTGCATTTGTTGGACCTCGCCTTCAGCCTCCTGGAGATTCTTAATGTTGATCTCCTTCCTCCGCTGCCAGCCCATGCTGAGCCCACGATCATGCTCCCGGATCTTCTCAGCTATAAGATCATGGATGAGTGCATGAGGACATTGGGCATCCACTCCCCCAGCGCACAGTTCACGCAACCGCGAGTGGAGTTTGTCCATTTCGGCCAGCCATTGCGCTTGGGGGTGTCCTTGATGAAGTGTGTGATTAACTTCCATGACCGGCGTCGGACTATGCTACTGTTTTCCTCGTCGGAGGCCGTTTCGTCCCAGTCTACGCAATTTTCAGGCTCGTACATGGGATACACCCACAAGAAATCCTTGGAAGGATCTACATCTGGTGTTGAATCCAGTATGGCATCTGGCGCCGAAGTAGGCGTGATAGGACTGGGGCCAACCAGTTGATCCTCTTCATCGGAGTCCACCTCGATGACTTCGGGCAAGACCCTACTGGTGGTCCCTCCAGTGATGATGTGTGCTTCAACTTGAGGAGATGGGGGGAATATTGCCACCATCACCAGCATGCCCCTAGGGGGGACGCCACCAGACATCTCGACTAGCCTTACCGCAGCAGCCCATGCCAGTCAGAGAACTGTACAACAGAGAGGGACATAAACGTTAGTTGGCGTAGTCTACATGTGAAGACAAGGATACCCGTAGAGGAAACATACGGAGATCGACCTCCTGGTACTGCTCTTAAGCTGGTACTGATAGGACCCCGAGGCGAGGCCCTCCGTATACTTTTGGAAGGTCTGGAGATTCTGGAGGAGACACCTCGGGTGCTCTGGTCCCACCAGACGCGGAACTGGACGCAGCCACAGGCGCGGTTTCTGAAGGTCCCACATCATCACCCACCAAGGGGCGTGAACGAGGCTTGCGAACAAGTTCCTCCTGTGTGGCTCAAACATCGGTGAGAAGTCCATAGTAGCCTGAGAATGGATTGAAAGGAAAGATGTATGGAATGCTACCTAGAGAGCCTCTGCGAAATCGTCGGAATCTGAGCCTTGATCTCCAACCTCGCCCTCCTACAATGGGATCCCTCCTCCAGCCTCGTCCTCCTGAGAGGAGTCCTCTGATTCTTCCGGCAGGGGGAAGCGATCCCTCAGATCGGTGGCTGATAATTGTGGGGGGACCGTTCGATTCACCAGTACCCTCACCTGGTCTTTCATTGGGCAAGGGACACCACTAGAGTGGACATAATCCTCCATCTCATCCAGGTATTGCTCTTCCTCTGCTGGAGACGCCAGTAATCTATCCCGGACTGGGCCTATGCCCGGTAATTCCATCCCGAGGCAATTTAGGTGGGCCCATATCTCAGGTGGGCTGAGGAATTTCCGGTTGACATCCCAAATGACCCAGGGTTCCAGGAAGACGACATCCTCTGCCATGTCGATATGATGCAAGCGCTTCCCCACAGCCTGAGTGGATATCCTACAAAATCCACTCATTGGCTGCCCCTCCGGATGGCCCCGCTCTTCCGGAATCACCAGATCCACCACTGCTGCCACACCCTCGGCCGGTGCGGGTCTCACCGCCATGGCAGCCCCGCCATCGCGAGAGGACCTATCTGCCCTCTAACACCGACCTCGATATAGAGGAGGCCCACCATCACCGACCTGAATAGTCGGTTGCTTCAGCATCTCCCCTGGGTAAGCATCCTCCCAACTAATGTCATACTCCCTCACCAATCTGAAAGCGGCGGTGGATGGAGGAAATGCAATTCGCATCTTCCCATCTTCCCGTGTGAACATGAGCCACAGCTTCCTCATCACACATGGGTGCTCCTCATGACGCACCTCCCGGTAGACCTGTGGGGTTAGCCGCTGAAGGCACCGGAACTACCTCGCAAACCGGTGCGGGGTGTACGATTCGCAGAGTGGCTCACGATCTACTCGTGCCACCAAAACTCCACCTCGAAAGGCCAGGAGGTAAGCCCAATGTTCTTCCGTTCCCCACCCGTCGTCAGTAACTATCCCCGTCGGTAATGGGAAGGGGTGGAAATTGAACTCATCCGCCCTCCACACCAGATTCAGCACCATTAGCATAGCTAGTTTGAACGGGAAGCTCCCGACCGCGTTCAGGATGGAGGGGCGGAAGTTCAATCCTGGCGGAAAAATAGGGTTTGGATACTCATCGATCCCCCTATTGTGCGCTACGATCCACCCATACAGGAGGTGAAAGGGCCCACATATCCTAGGAGGCTTCTTTCCCTCACTAATGTTCCGCAACATTCTGTACAGTTTGGTGAGCATTAGAATCCCCAGATTGATCCGCTGCCCCATGGCCAACATGGATGCCATAATAAACGAGCTGGGCCGCACCCCCATGCTTGTATCCCTCACCGGTAGGATCCAACCATAGATGAGAGCCGCGATGAACACCGCCAGCCTGACTATCAGCTGTTGTTCAATGCTGACACTGAAACCCCAAGTCTTCCCTTGGATGTCATCCAAGACCCGCCAATACGAGTGCCCCTTACCTCATTGGGCCACCCTCGGACAAGTTTGAGGCCTCAGAGGGAACTCTCAATTCTCTGGGAAATTTAGGAAGTACTTGAACCATCTCCTAAAGTGGACATCCCTCACTGCCTCCTTGTCCTCTCCAGGGACGAATTCCATCAGCACTGACGCCAGTCATGATATTTTCTCAGTATCCTCCCACGCGCTCATGACGGGGAGGAACACATCATACATGGCCCCCAATATTGGAACCCCAGAAATCTGGTGGACATCCCACAGGCTGATGCCCACCTCCCCGTGATGTAGGTGAAAGGTGTTGGTCCTGGATGAAAATCTGCTCAGCACTTCCGGCATCAGTTTCTTTGGTTTGTAAATGTGTAATTAGAAGGCCCATGCCGCCTCATATAACCCCACTCTCCTCAGATCGGCCCCAAACTCCTTGCATGAGGCACCTAACCAGTAGGTCCAGGCCCAATCGTCAGTAAAGTTGCCACCCTGGTGCAGGTCCCACTCATCGGACCATCCCTTCTTCGAATATTGCAAAGCCGCCTTCAGCATGGTATGAGAGAGGAGGGGACGTCTCTGGTTGCAATGACTTCCCGTCAATATTGTTTACATGATTGTAGAGACAATCAGTGGTGATGAGTGTGAAGTCCTCCTGTGCGTGACCATCAGCCGCCCTGAACCATTGGTGCTGGCATGGTGTACTCCTGACCCAGCAAGCTGGTTCGTCCCTACTCGCCTCAGGGATGAAGACGTCATCCCTCAACCCGAAGTCATACAATGGCAGCTTCTTACACTGCGGATAATTCTTCTGACCCTCCGATAGCAGATATGTCAAAGAAGTGTGGTCCAAATGGCTTTGGACCATCTCCCCAAGGCCTGGATAGTTGGCCATCTCATCCTTACGGGTGACATCTGCAAGCACCCCCAATACAGCCTCTTGGTGGGCCATTTCGATTCTGGCCCTCAGAAAAGAATTTTTTTAGAACGGATTGTGAAGTTGGGCCACGAAGCCGGATCGTGAAGGTTGGCCGCGAGGCCAAACCGCGAATTCATACCTAGGCCGACAAGCAGAAGTTCTCTTGGCGCGGACGCGGAGTCGGAGACCCGCGGTTCGCCGCGAAGCTCGATTCGCGGAGGGTTGTCGCGGAGTACGCGGAGCTTCGCGAAGTCGAGAGCACAAAAAGACAAGGAAGTCATGTGAAGACAAAAGTGGTCGACCCCCTATTTATAGGCAGCGACCCCGGAGCATCACGGCGCGCCTCACCCGTGCGGAGCATCGCGGCGTATCCGGATCCGTGGCCCCGGTCCGCACCGCGGGCCCTCTTCGCGAAGTCGCATCGCGAACCGCCGACGATTTTGGCGATTTTCCCTCAGACTTGGACCCATCACCCTCCACGGCTCCAAGTCTGAGGGGGGGCATTTGCTGGCACCAAAATATTGCATGAAAGGAAGGGCCAGAAAAGAAGGTCGGCACGCAGCCTCGTGAAGCCCCGCCGCAAAGCACCCCGAGTATCGCAGTCTCACAAAGCTCTAGAGGCGGTGACTCTCCGCGAACGCAGTTGCCGTTCGCGGCCACACCGCGAAGCTCCGGAGGTGGTAACACTCCGCGAACGCATTTGACGTTCATGTGCCCATCAGGAATCACCTTTGGCGGCGCGCGAGATTGGCTTCGTGGCGCCGCTTTCCTATAAATACGGGGCTCCCCCTAAGTCCCAAGGATGGACAATCCGACCTTTCGGCTTCTCCTCTCTCGAATCGCGAAGCACCCTTTTCCCCCGGGAATCATGAGCTCCGAGAGGTACTTCTACTTTGCGTGACACCTTTACTTTTTCTCGTTTTGGGCCCCTATTCCAAGAGGGATGCCCTTCGCGAAGCTCAAGGGCATTCGCGAAGGAAGGGGATTCCCAAGGGAACCCGGGCAGCCGCGGAGCGTTTATGCTTCGCGAAACACCCAACCTGTACTAGTGATCCCTATACTAAGGCAGGATCGCTACACATCGTGAAGCACACTAATTTGTAGCACCTTACTTCGTGGGGAACCTCTCCTTCACGGGGCAGTACTCCGCGAATACTGTTCCACTTTGCAAAGCACCCTCCCCTCACACCTATTCCCCATGCTAAGGCCAAGTCACTTCGCTTCGCGAAGCACACTCCTTTTCTTGGCAATTCCTCTTCCTGTGCGACCCTCCAATTGTGCACGATGTGATTTCAAAGTCCCAAGGACAATACCACTTGTAGCGTTGCTTCGCCTAATGCTTCTTCGCATAGGCACGCTAACATCTATTGCTCTGTCGCATAGCCACGCTAACATGGACCCCTTGATGGTTCACTCCACAACCCCCCTTGACCATGGCCTTGCCAGTACCTTCCCTCCCCCAAGGACCAGAGGGTACCGGTTATGTAAGTCCTAGGGGTGAGGAGTGAACCCACATCGTCCGAGCTGCATGACGTTAAACTGCCAAGCACCACGTCCTCAACACATGACGTTAAACTGTGACCCGACCTCATGCCTCTCATGAAGGGTCCCCCCATCTCAAACATTCTTTATGCCACTCATCTCCACGGGAGTGGAATCATCCACCCAAAAGGGATGATATCCTCCTTACTGGAGTGGCGTATGTTCTTAGGAGAATGGCGACCCTAGTTCCCCAACGGATGGCTGCCCCCCTGCATCTCTGTACTTCCCCACTACCCAGGTCAGTGGAGGGCATGATAGGGAACGAGGAACCCCCCACCATTGGTCCCAAATCCCTCTTTCACTGCGCTCTGTCACACTTTGGGCCTCCATCCTGGAGTAAGTCCCATCACCATGGGCCGCCTAACGCATAATCCCCTCTTCGCTTCTCACGAACGCACCCTTCGCGGCGTGATCATCAGGTCCTTGCTGTCTCTTGTTTCTCACACCGAGCATGACTCACGTGGGCTTAGAGCTGGAATTAGCTATGACAATACTTCGTCCAGCATGACGTTAAACTGCATGCCCTCGTCCAGCATGACGTTAAACTACATGCCTTCTTCCAGCATGAATTTAAATTGCATGCCCTTGTCCCGCATGACATTAAACTGCACACCCACCCGAACTATGAGGACTTTGATCCATGTTAAGGCATGGTACGTAGGAAGCCTTTCTGAGGTTCAAGCCCAACAATCATTGGCCCAAACCGTCTACTTGTCGGTGTGCCAAGCCCCTCATTTTCCCTCGAACTACGAGGACTTTGATCCATGTCAAGGCATGCTACGTAGGAATCCTTCACGAGGTTCAAGCCTACCACAAGTGGACCCCCTGGTTCACATTCACGTCGGTTCACAGATGAAACCCTCTGAACTACGAGGTCTTTGTACCATGCCAAGGCATGGTACGTAGGAAGCCTCCACGAGGTTCAATCCCACCCATCATCCAATTCATGTTGAGTTCTACCTTTATCCAGCATGATGTTAAACTGCATTCCAGTTCTTCGGAAATCCATTGTGATCATCACGAACTATGGGGACTTTGATCCATTCTAAGGCATGGTACGTAGAAAGCCTCCAAGAGGTTCAAGACCATCTCCCATCGGACCAAGGTCCCTCATTTACGCCGGTTCTCCGACACCCACTGCCATCCCGAACTATGGAGACTTTGATCCATGCCAAGGCATCGTACGTAGGAAGCCTCCACGAGGTTCAAGCCTGCCGCCCGTTGTTTATTCACGTCAGGGTTCACTATCTTCCCGCATGACGTTAAACTGTATTCCATCAAAGCCTCGAACTACGAGGACTTTGATCCATGTCAAGGCATGGTATGTAGGAAGCCTTCATGAGGTTCAAGCCCACCAAAAGTGGACCCCCCCAGGTTCACATTCACGTCAGTTTGCCGATGACACCCTTTGAACTACGAGGACTTTGATCCATGCCAAGGCATGGTACGTAGGAAGCCTCCCAGAGGTTCAAGCCCATCACCCATCAGACCAAGGTCCACCTTCACGTCGGTTCGATGATGACGCCCATCGGACCAAGGTCCACCCTCATGCCAGTTCACCGACACCATCCCGAACTATGCGGACTTTGATACTCTGCCACATGGATACGTAGGAAGCCTCTTCAAGGATCAATCTCAACTTCACCATTGCCCTCGCAACGGTTCCTTTCCATTCCCCCCTCCACTTCATTCGTTCATCCATCATCCACCCTGATTCTCGACCAGAACATCATATCCCAGTGAGACCATGTCGGTACGCTCCTCTTCATAGCCGCCCATGGGCTGGTCACAGTATCGGCACCCCTTCAAGGGAAATCCCTCAGTCTGATCTACCCTAGCTAATGCCCCTACCGGGCTGATCTGTCTCCGCTGGACGTTAAACTTGTGTAATACCCTGTGTTAAACACAGGAAGCTAAGAAAAACCTCAGATATATGTCTATGGAATATAATTCCCCGTGCTCGATGTGGGATGCCTCAGGCCTCCATGCCCTCAAGAAGCCCTGTGACCAGGGATAATAGATAGACACATTAGGTCCCCAGCATCCAGAGATTCTACTGATGCCTCAACATGACTACTCCCCCGACTGAAGGTTGCTGCCCTGACTGGACCCTTTGGGATGTCCCGAAAGAAGCAGTGTAATTAACCGGCATCCATGGAAACATGGCACTAGGAAGAGTTTCGTGAACAACGTATTAAATCTATGAGGGAGACCTGGACTAGGTGACGAGTTCCGAGGAGGAATCCATGGAAGGAAGAACTGACATCCCATCATCCTGTTTCGATCAAGGAGAAGACGTCCCTGAATAAGGAGTGAATGCCACCCGCCCTTGGAAAGAAGGAATGCGGGGAAACAAGCAGCACGTCCTCCACGGACGGACGTGTGTGCCCCAGTGAAAACATCGGAAACATATACAAGAAAGCATGTCAGGAGTGGACCCTATTCATGTTTGGACCATAGGTGAAGATGATGTCTTGCATTTTCAGGGGAGTGTATGGGTGTCAGCAGACATACATGAGGAGATGATGTGGGAATTTCACCCTTCTTTTTGGGAAGTTCATCCTAGCATCACCAAGATGTATCGTGATGTACACCGTCAGTATTGGTGGCCAGGTATAAAGAGTGTTATTTCTGATTTTGTTATGAGGTGTTCTACCTGGCAGCAGGTGAAGGCAGAGCATCAGAGACCAGCAGGACTTCTACAGCAGTTACCCATTCCAGAGTGGAAATGGAATGATGTCGCGATGGATTTCATGATTGGTTTTCTGAGGTCACCTCAAGGGAATGACGTTGTGTGGGTTGTCATTTACAGACTCACAAAGGTTTCTCACTTCTTTCCAATCAAGGAGACCTTCATTGTTGATCAGTTGGGATAGCTTTACATCCGAGAGATTTTACAAATACATGGGGTTCCACACTCCATTATATTATAAAGGGATTCACATTTTACTTCTCAAGTCTTGAAGGGGCATCAAAAGGCTTTGGGTATAAAGGTACTTTTGAGTACAACATACCATCCCCAGACAGATGGCTAGTCTGATCATACAATTCAAGTGCTTGAGGACATGCTCCGAGCAAGTATTCTAGATTTTGGAGCTTATTGAGAGAGACACATACCTATTGTGGAGTTTTCAAAAAACAATAGTTTCCATGATACTATTTAGATGGCACCTTATGAGGCTTTGTACGGTAGGCAATGACAATCATCTTTGTGTTGGCTGGAGGCAGGAGAGACATCTATGTTGGGACCTTGTCTTGTCCAGGAGACCACGAAGTAGATAGAGTTGATTCGTAAGAGGAGGGCTACAACACAGTCTTGTCGGAAATATTATGATGATCAGCAGAGATGACCATTGTAGTTTTAGGTCGAGGATCAGGTTTTCTTGCCTGACACACCGAGGATGGGACACAGAAGTATTAGGAGATAGGGTAAGCTTTCACCAAGATATGTCGGGCCATTTGAGGTGTTGGGGACAGTTGGGCATGTTTCCTATCAGTTGCAGTTACCTCAGAGGTACCAGGGTATGCACAATGTTTTCACGTCTCTCAGTTTCGAAGATACTTCTCAGACCCGTCTCAGGACTTTCAACCTAAGGAGGTTGAGTAAGAGGTGGATTCATTGTTCGAGGAGCATCCTATCAGGATTTTCGATCATAGTACAAAGGTTCTACGCAGCTGTTCTATTCCTCTGGTATGGGTTTTATGGCATCATGGATGAGTACAAGATGAGACTTGGGAGAGGAAGGCCAATGTACGCTTGTAGTGGCCAGATCTATTCAGGGTTTCTTCTTCTGTGCCTCCTTGCTAGGGAAATTAGGGGATGAATTTCTTTAATGGGGCAGTTTGTATGAACCTATAACTTCTTTTCAGATATTTTTTCCTTTTCAGGTTTTTTTAGGAAAATAGAAAATTATGGAAATTTTCAAAATACACACCATGTACTTTATGAGTACACACCGTGTACTACGTTGTCGTAGAAGGCTGTGTGATGCCCGTGTAATGGCCACACACACGGCTATGTGAGGATGACTTGGAGGCCGCCTGTTTCCGAAGCTTTTGTTGGGGCGCACGCATCCGTCTGCGGAGGACACGTAGCTATTGCCCCGCATTCCCGCATTCCAAAGGCGGGCGACATACGTTATCTGTTCAGGGAAGATTTCTCCTTGATCAAAACCGGGATTACGGTATGTTGGTTCTTCCTTCCATGGATTCCTTCTCGGAACTCGTTACCTATTCCGGGTCTCCCTCATAGATTTAATACATTGTTCGTGAAACTTTTCTCATTTCCATGTTTTCATGGATGCCAGTTAATTACACAACTTCTGTCAGAACATTCCAAAGGGTCCGTTCAGGGGAGGAACCTTTAGTCGGGGGAGTAGTCATGTTGTGGAATTAGTATCATGTCTGAACACTGGTGAATTAGAATGTCTGTCTTTTGTCCCTTATCATAGGACTTCTCGAGGGCGCGGAAGCCCGAGGCATCCCACATTGAGCGTGGGGAATCATACACCATAGGATTGTATCTGAGGTTTTCCTCAGCATCCAATGTTTAACATAGGGTATGCCACAGGTTTAACATCAAGTTGAGATGGTTATTCCAAAGGCGTGCCATCCAAGGTTTTCCTCAGGAATCTCAAGTTTATCACGAGGTAGGTCACGAGTTTAACATCCAGTGGAGATAGATCAGCCTGATCAAAACACTAGCTGGAGTGGATCAGATTGATGAATTTCCCTTGAAGCGGCATCGATGTCGGGATCAGCTCATGGGCGGCTTCCCAGATGCCGTGGATGGGAGTAGAGTGGCATGATCCCACCGGAATGTGGCGGTCGGCGTATGAATCAGGGTGGATGATGGATGGGTGGATGGATGAAGTAGAGGGGGAATGAAATGGGACCATCGAAAGGGAAACAGAAAAGTTGGACTTCAGCCTCAGGAAGGCTTCCTACGTACCGTGCCTTGACATGGATCAAAGTCCTCATAGTTCAGATGGGATGTGGGACACAGTTTAACGTCATGCGGGATGGGGTGAACCGACGTGAATGGGGTCGGAATGACCGGGTGACGGGCTCGAACCTCATGGAGGCTTCCTATGTACCATACCTTAATATGGATAAAATTCCTCGTAGTTCGGGCGTGAATGGTGGGTGTCGGTGGACCGACGTGAAAGAAAAGAGACCTTGGTCTAGATAGTGTGGGGCTTACACACTAGGCTGCCCAGGTGCTAGTGAACTGATGTGAAGGAGGTCAGAATGGCCAATGAGTGATGGGCTTGAACCTCAGGGAGGCTTCCTACATACCATGCCTTAACATGGATCAAAGACCCCGTAGTTCTGTTTGGGTTTTGTCGGCGAACCGACGTGGAAGTGAACCTGGGGGGTCCACTGGTGGGGGGGATTGAACCTCGTGAGGCTTCCTACGTACCATGCCTTGACATAGATCAAAGTCCTCGTAGTACGAGATATAGTTTAACGTCATGTTGGATGGGGGAATGAAGTTTAACGTCATACTGGATGAGGGTGGAACTCGACGTGAAGGAACGACTGAGTGGTGGTCTTGAACCTCGTGGAGGCTTTCTACGTACCATGCCTTGACATGGATCAAAGTACCTGTAGTTTGCTTAAGGTGGGGGTCTGGGTCGGTGCCCACTCTAAGCTCACGTGAGTCATGCTCGTTGTGAGAAATAAGAGGTTGTAGGGACCTCACTATCACATCATGAAGGATGCGTCCGTGGGAAACGAAGAGGGGCTTACGCGTTGGGCGGCCCACAATGTTGGCACTTACTCCAGGATGGAGGCCCGAAGTACAAAAAAGCACAGCGGGAGAGGGATTTGCGACCAAAGATGGAAGGTTCCTCATTCCCTATCGCGCCCTCCACTGGCCTTGGAAGTGGGGAACTACGGAGGTGCATGGGTGCTACCTTCCACAAGAGAGGCTTTGGGGCTTATACCAAGGTGTTTTCCCTTCTCCCATGGACATACGCTACTCCGAGAAGGAGGATATCATCCCTTGTGAGGGTGATTCCATTCCCGTTGAGACGAGCGGCGTAAAGAATGTCTGAACAGGGGGGGACCCCACTTGCGAGGCACGGGGTCTAATCATAGTTTAACGTCATGTGTTGAGGATGAGGTGCTTGGAAGTTTATCATCCTGCAGCTTGGAAAAGGTGGGTTTACTCCTCACCCCTAGGACGTACATGACCGATACCCTCTCCTCCTTAGAGGAGGGAAGGTACAGACAAGGCCATGGTAAAGGGGGGTCGCAGATTGAACCATCGAGGGGTCCACGTTAGCATAGATATGTGAAGAAGCAATAGCTGTTAGGGTGCCTATGTGAAGAAGCATCAGGTGAAGAAACTCTACGGGTGGTGTTGTCTATGGGAATTTGAAATCAAATCATGCAAACCTAGAGGGTTGCACGGGAAGAGGAATTTCAATGCAATGGAGTATGCTTCGCGAAGTGGAGTGCCTTGGCCTTATCATGGGGCAGGGATGTGAATGGGAGGTGCTTTGTGAAGTGGAATGTTATTCGTGGAGCACTTCCTCATGAATAAGAGGTTCCTCATGAAGTAAGGTGTTGTGAAGCAGTGTGCTTCACGATGTACAACGACCCCGCCTTGGCATGTGGATAACTAGTACAGGATGGGTGTTTCGCGAAGCATAAACACTCCGTGGCTGCCAGGGTTCCCTTGGGAATCACCTTCCTTTGCGAATGACCTTAGGCTTCACAACGATCATCCCTCTCGTAAGAGGGGCTCAAAACGAGACATGGCGAAGGCATCTCATGAAGTAGATGTACCTCGCAGAGCTCATGATTCCCGGGGGCGAAGGGTGCTTCGCGATTCGGGAGATGGGATGCCGAAAGGTCGTATCGTCCTCCTCTAAACTCAGGGGGAGCCTAGTATTTTATGGAAAGGGGAGCCGCAAAGCAGAGCTCACGTGGCGCGAAGGGGTGGCGGGTGCTTCGTGGCGGGCTCGTGAACGTCAGGCTGTTCGGGAAGCGTTACCGCCTCAGGAGCTTCGCGGCGGGCTCACGAACGTCAGGCCTTTCACGGAGCATTACCACCTCGGGAGCTTTGCAGCGGACTCGCGAACGTCAGGCCATTAGTGGAGTGTTACCACCTCAGGTTCTTCATGACATCCTCACAAACTTTAGGCTGTTCGTGGAGCATTACCGCCTCGGGAGCTTCGCGAAGGCCACGTTTTCTGGGGTGTGTTCCGCAGCTGCGCTTCATGGGGCAGCGCGCAGGCTTCTTTTACTTCTTCCTTTGTCGTCCAATATTTCGGTGCCAATAAATGCCCCCCTCAGACTTGGAGCCGTGGAGGGATGAAGGGTCAATGTCTGAGGGAAAATATCCAAAATTAACGGTGGTTCGCGAAGCAGCCCCTCAAAGAGGGCGTGCGGGGCGGCCAGTGGCCGCGCTGTCCGTATGCGCCGCGATGCTCCGTGCGGGTGGGATGTGCAGCGAAGCTCCGGGGTCACCACCTATAAATAGTGGGATGACCTCTCTTTTTCCTTTTCTCAACTTTTGTCCTTTTTCACTCTCGACTTCGCAAAGCTCCGCATACTCTGCATATGCTCTCTGCAAATCGAGCTTTTCGGCGAACCGTGAGTCTCCGACTCCGTGACCGCGCCCAGAGAACATATGTTTGTTGGACTAGGCTAGGCTTCGCAACTTGATTTCACGTCCGAGCTTCGCGAGAGCTCTTTGTGAGCAACCTTCGCGACATGACCTGAAAATTTTTTCAAGTTCTGCAATCGAAATGGCCCATAGAGAAGCTGTGTTGGGGGTGCTTGCAGACGCTGCTCAGAGGGATGGGATGGATGACTGTCTGGGCCTTGGAGAGATGGTCTGAAGTCACTTAGACCATAATTCTTTGACAGCACTTCTATCAGAGAGTCAGAAGAACTACCCACTCTGCAAGAAGCTTCCTTTGTATGGATTCGGGCTGAGGGATGATGTCTTCATCCCTGAGGAAAGTTGGGACGAACCAGCTTGCTGGTTCAGGAGCACGCCACGCCAGCGCCAGTGGTTCTGGGTAGCCGATGGTCATGCATGCGAGGACTTAACACCCGTCACCACTGACTTCCTCTACAAGCATGTGAACAATATTTACGGGGAGCCACAGCAACCGGAGACGTCCCCTCCTCTGTACTGCACTATACTGAAGGCAGCTTTGCAGGATTCGACAATGGGGTGGTCCGATGAGTGGGACCTGCGCCAAGGCAAAGACTTCACCAATGAATGGGCATGGGCATACTGGGTAGGAGCCTCATGCGAGGAGTTTGGGGCCGAGATAAGGAGAGTGGTTTTGTATGAGGTAGCATGGGCCTCCCAATTCCACATTTACCAACCGAAACAGCTGATTTCAGAGCTGCTGAGAAGTTGGTCGTCTTGGACCAATACATTTCACCTGCACCATGGGGAGGTGGGCATCATCCTGTGGTATGTCCACCAGATTTTGGGGGTTCCGATCTTAGGGGCCATGTATGATGAGTTCCTCTCCGTCATGAGCATGTGGGAGGATACGGAGCAGATGCCGCGACTGGCGTTGGTGCTGATGGCACTGGTCCCTGGAGAGGACAAGGAGGCAGTGGGGGATGTACACTTTAAGAAGTGGTTCGAGCGGTTCTTGAACTTTCCGGAGAGTCGAGGGTTCTCTTTGAGGCCTCGAACTTGTCCAAAGGCAGCTCAACAAGGTAAGGAGCACTCGTATTGGCGGGTCTTGGAGGACAGCCAATGGAAGACTTGGGGTTTCAGTGTCAACACTGAACATCAGCTGATAGTCATGCTGGAGGCATTCATCGTGGCCCTTATCTGTGGTTGGATCCTACCGGTGAGAGATACCAGCATGGGGGTGTGGCCCAAATCATTCAACATGTCGTCTATGTTGGTCATGGGGTAGCAGATCAATCTGGGGATTCCAATGCTCGCCAAGTTGTAAAGGATGATGCGGCACGTTAGCGAGGGCAAGAAGCCGCAAAGGATATGCGAGCCCTTCCACCTTCTTTATGGGTGGATTGCGGCACACATCAGGGGGGTCTATGAGTATCCAACCCCTATCTTGCCGCCGGGATCAAACTTCCGCCCTTCCATTCTGAATGCGGCTAGGAGCTTCCCATTCAAACTAACTATACCGATGGCGCTGAATCGGGTGTGGAGGGTAGATGAGTTCATCTTCAACCCATTTCCATTGCCGATGGGGGTACTCACGGAAAACAGGTAGGGGACGGACGAGCATCAAGCTAATCTTCCGGCCTTTCGAGGAAGAGTTTTGGTGGCACGAGTGGATCGTGAGCCACTCTGTGAACCGTACACCCCGCATCGATTTGCAAGGCAGTTTTAGTTCCTCCAGTGGCTGACCCCGCAGGTCTACTAGGAGGTGTGTCACGTGGATCACCTGTGTGTGATGAGGCATCTGTGGCTCATGTTCACACAGGAAGATGTGAAGATTCGAATTGAATTTCCTCCATCCACCGTCTCTTTTGGATTGGTGAGGGTGTATGCCATCAGTTGGGAGCCCGCTTATCCGGGGGAGATGTTGAGGCATCCAACTGTTCGAGTTGGTGACGGCAGGCCTCCCATATCCCGAGGTCGGCGCCGTAGGGCAGCAAGGGCCTCTCACGGTGGCGGGGCTGCCATGGCGGTGAAGCCTGCACCGGCTGAGGGTGTGACAGCAGCGGCGGATCAGATGATTCCGAAAGAGCAGGGCCATCCGGAGGGGCGGCCGCCGATGGGATTTCTTTGTATATCCACACAGGCTCCGGGGAAGCGGCTTCGTCATATCGACATGGCAGAGGATTCTGTCTCCCCAGAGGCCTGGGACATTTTGGATGTCAAACAACAATTCCTCACTCCACCTGAGATATGGGTGCACCTGAATCACCTCAGGATGGAGTTACCGGGCATAGGCCCAGTCCGGGCTGGTTTCACGACATCTCTGGCGGAGGTGGAGAAATACTTGGAAGAGCTGGAGGACTACGTTTACTCCAGTGGTGTCCCAAACCCAATGAAAGACCGGGTGAGGGTACTGCTGGATCGGATGGTTCCCCCAAAGTTGTCAGCTGCCAATATGAGGGAGCGCTTCCCCCTGCCGGAAGAATCAGAGGACTCCTCTCGAGAGGATGAGGCTGGCGAAGGGAGCTCGTTGGAGGAGGGTGAAGTCGAAGACCAAGATTCAGATTCTGATGATTTTGTAGAGGCTCTCGAGGTAGAATTCCGAACTTCTTTCCTTATGGTCCGTTCTCAGGCCATCACGGATTTCTCACCGATGTTAGAACCATACAGGAGGAACTTGTATGCAGGCCTCGATCTCACCCCTTAGCAGGTGATGACGCAGGACCTTCAGAACCCGCGCCTATGGCTGCGTCCAGTTCTGTGTCTGGTGGGGCCATAGAACCCGAGGCCGCTCCTCTAGGATCTCCAGTCCTTCCACCAATATATGGAGGGCCACACCCCAGGGTCCCGTCAACATCGACTCAAAAGAAACACCAGGAGTTTGATCTCCATAAGTATCCTCTACTGGATTCATTTCTGTCTCATGTAGATTGTTCCAACTATCCTTTATGTCCCACTCTGTCATAAAGTTCTTTGACTGGCATCGGCTGTTGCGGCAAGGCTGGTCTGGATGTCTGGTGGCATCCCTTCTAGGGGCAGGCTGGTGATGGTGGAGATAGTTCCCCCATATCCCCGAGCTACAACACACACCATCATTGGCGGGACCACCAGCAGTGTCATGCCCGAGGTTATTGAGGTGGAATCCGATGAAGAGGATCAAACGGCCGACCCAAGTCCCTTCACGCCTGCTCCGGTGCTAGATGTCGCCCCAAATTCAACGCCAGATGCAAATCCTGCCGAGGAAATCCTGCAGGCGTATCATGCATACGAGCCTTCCAATCGCACAGATTGGGATGAAATGGCCTCTGACGAAGAAGACATCAGCATAGCCCGCCGCCGATCATGGAATCTAATCAGGCGCTTCATCAAGGACACCCCCAAGCGCTATGGATGAACAAAATGGATAGACTTCGCTCGCGGCTATATGAACTATGCGCTGGGGGAGTGGATGCCCAACATCCTCATGCGCTAATTCGCGATCTCATGGCCAAGAAGATCTGAGAGTATGATCGCGGGCTAAGCGTGGGATGGCAGCATAGGAAGGCAACAAACATCAGAAGCTCCAATAGGTTGAAAGTGAAGTCCAACAGCTGCTGGCCTGGGCGGATGAGCACTCATCCTCTCTTAATACACAATCTGAGTTGATCTCCCGATTGATGGCCCAGCTGGCAGAGGTAGGAGAAAATATGAGGCAGGCTTCTGGAAAGATGGCTTCCATTCATGCTGGCATAGAGAGGGCCAGGGCCAAGGCTGATGAATTGCACCCCGCCACTGCTGAGGAGGAGTTGGAGCTGAGTCAGCGGCAGTAATTCCTGGACGCCACAAGCCGAAGGGTAGCAGAGCTACAATGCTCTTTTGACGGGGTCAACCCGTCCATGGGGGGAGTCGACCCCTGGGTACTGTAACAAATTACAATACTTTTAATGGTACTTTCACGCTTCAATTTTTCTACTTTTGAATGTCATAGCACACATGATTTCCACTATTTCCATCAGTTCATTACATCCCTACAATGTTTTCGAGACGTCCGGTGATAATTCCCCAAGCTCACGTGGGTTAAGACCGATGTGAGAAACAAAAGATAGTTGCCTCATCGTCCCACCCAACATGGGAGTGGAAAACAAGCTTCGGGCATCCGGGGTTTGGATAACCAGTCCGGACTTCCAGAAGATGGGAGAGGCCTGGCCGAAGAAGGAGGTTCTCAGAACAGATGAATTACCATTTCTTTAGTATGCTCTTATGCATGAATGATGCAATGCCAGGGGCGCTGAAATTGGTTCGAATAGATTGAAATGGGAAGAGTGGATCACGATACCCATGATTTGGAACACTGTGGGATAGCATGACAATAAGGGACAAACGTTAACCGTGGTGAAGTAATGATATCCTTACTGCGTTAGCCTGATATGGGGAAAAAAATGAGGGTCGACCTTTGACCATGTTTGAAACACGGGACCATGTCACATATGTTGTTGATAAATCCTTCAGGACGTTGGCCCAGTAGAGTAGGCGGACCCTAGGTCTAGCACCCATACTATTAGGGGGTCCTACCAAATATGACCAGTCTTCCGGGACGTTAGCCCAGGATGGTAGGTGAGCCGATGCGGCATGAGACCGGGCCGTTAGGGGGTCCCCTCAAACATGAATGGATATGAGGGTCTGAATAAGGGGCACGCAAAGCATTGAATATGGAGTGATGGTTTGTCCGAACAGAATCCAACACTCATGTAACTACACCACCGTGGTGGGAGTACGCCAGATGAGCGCATCGGTTTGATTGCGGATCCTTCCTTCGTTGGGATAGGGCCTCTCTGGAGAGGGGGTATGTTTCCTCCCAACGGGATCTTGGGGCATCCTGAACTTCTCCAAGGTATAATCATAGTTACATGGTCATCTACGAGGGGTTCGGCCAAGTGGCCGGAAAAGGGGAAGAATAGGATTAATGGTCCCTATGGGCTGGACCCTAGGCGAAATACCAGGGCATCTCTACGTATCCCATGAGGATGGGAATCAATTCATACGTAGTTCTGAAAGAGCAGTTTAACGTCATGTGGGACAATGAGAAGTCATGCCGTGTTGGTGCACATCCTGCCACAACTACTAAGCCCACGTGAGTCATGCTCGGTGTGGGAAACAAGAAGCATAGGTCGGACTTTCCCGACATAGAAAGGGGGAAGGTTAGGGTGAGGGGATGCTTGGTTATTACCAGTCCCTTAATACTAACATGACTATGTGGTGCACCTATATGCGCGAAGAGATAGAGTCGAGTATGTTGAAATTACACTTGAACATGAGCAAGTGTAAATTTTTGAATCATGACGCTCGAAATTTGGCTCACAATTACGGCGGTGTGATGATAGAGGACAACCGTTAACTGTGGTAGAAACGCAGCACCCATATCGCGTTATCCTAGAATGGGAACCGAAAAATGAGGGTCGGCCGTTGACCATGTTCGAAACACAGAACCATGTCTGAAATGTTGTCAGAGATCCGTAGGGACGTTGCCCCGAAACGATTGGAGGGCCCTTAGGTCCAGCATGCATGGAGAGACCTTAATCCTAGTATCCATATCGTCAGAGAGTCCTTTTGGATGTGGAAGAAGATGAGGATCCAAATAGAGAGCTCACGAAGCTTGGTCATGGGATGAGGGGAACGTCCCCATGAAAATCCCACACTCTGGGATCTTTGTCAAAACACATCTGAATACGACAACGAGGCGTATTAGATAGAGGGGGCAGAGTCTTTTCCCATAGGGATATCTTAGTTTAGGGTTGGAGAATTCAGACCACGGGCCAGAGGAAACACCAGAGGCACATGGTGGGGTAACTCAGACACCTGGCGTGAATGGGAACCGGGGGTTCCACCCACCATGTGCTTCTCGGATAGTTATAGGTCGAGGTGTCATAAACGAGAATTGAGCTGGGCCTAAATAAAAATTCAAAGGAATTCCTATGTACCCCATGAGGATGGGGATCAAGATGCAGGTAGTTCTTGAGATACTCTTAGTTTAACGTCTTAGAACTCGAACCATGAATTGGTAAGGGGTGCAGGGGACACATGGAAAGGAGGTTACAAAACCCGATGTGAATGAAAACCTAAGCCCTACTTAACATGTGTTCTCTGGGGAAATTCTCGAGTCGATGGACCGAACATGAAGTTTAGGCTGGGCCTGCGGGGAAGTGCCCGGGCACTCCTACGTATCTCATGAGCATGAGAATCAATCCGTACGTAGTTTTGAAAGGTGGCACGGTAAGGTACCAATGCTAGGGAAAAAGGGAGTGTGGGCGTGGCCTTGCACTAAAAGAAGTAGAATTTGATAAATCTTTTTTGTCCATTAAGGTGAGTGGTTTTTTTTGTGAAGCGACAGGCCTAGGGTTTCAGGCCCTGGTGTCTCCACAAGAATCAAGCCATGATAGGAATTGACAAATGGCATGGAACGTGACCGATACCCAATGTGATGTCCTCTACAACGAGGTCATCATAATGCAGTGCCATTTTTCGTCGTGCAGCTAGGATGATAATGTCACAGTTTAGGGTCATGTGATAGGACCAAGCACACATTTTAACGTCATGAAGCGCTGACGTAGCAGAGATGATGCTAGGCGGTGAATTTGTATGGTGTTGTGCGGCATAACAGACGTTAATAGAGAAATAATCCCACATTATACCATACGTAGTCTCGAGAGAGGAACCACAGGCCGAGGGGCCCACATACAGGTGAAAGGTAACTGGGGAGAGACTAGCTCCCAAATGAGATGGACCCGAAAACAAGACGTTCGGGTGGTTTTATGTATCCCATGATGTTGGGAATCAAGCTGAACATAGTTCTGATGAGATCTTAGTTTATGGTCTTAGATCTCGGACCAAGGGTGGATGAATATTTCTAGGTAAGCGCAGATCTCGAGCCAATCCCTAAGCCCACATGAGTTAAACTCGGTGTTGGAAACAAGGGGGAAGATCCCTATAGCAATACACGAAACATCCATCGAGGGGAAGTTAATGAAGAGCCCCGAAGGACACCTTTGACATGACTTTGTTCCCCCAATGCGCAGACATACACGGAGGAATAATACCAAGAATTTCAAAACTTCACTTGGATGCGATGAGAATGGAGAAGGACGTGAATCGTGTAATCGACATTTTAGGCTTAATGGGGTTGGAATGGCGATAGAGGATAACCATTAACCGTGGTGGAAAACAGTCTCCATATCACTTTATCCTGCTATGGGAATAACAAACGGGCATCGACCGCTGACCATATTCACAACGCGGGATTTTTATCGATTTGTTGTCCAAAACCCTCGGGGGAGTTGGCCTGTAACGGTAGGAGAGCCCTTGGGAATGGTATCCATGACGTTCATGGGGGTCCCTTCGAGGGTGAAAGATGATGGAAGCCCTGATGGAGGGATACAAAAATCCTAAAAAGTGGGTGAGGACGTGTCCGAGTAAAGTCCGACATTCCAGGTAATAAACCAGAGTACATCTAGGTACATTGGTGAACCGCCGAAGAGGGTCGATGAAATAGCTCGGGAGGGAGAGGTACATGGTGTGGTCATTATAATACCATTGTGAATGAGGACATAATCCCACGCCACATCATATACTCCCCTTTTGGAGAAAGGGTAGTCCAAGGGGCCAAGGTGGGATGATGATTTTCGATAGGTGGGGCTCGACCCGAAGATTAGACATTCAGGTGATCCTACGAATCCCATAAGGATGGGAATCAAGCCACACGTAGATCTAGAAGATACCCAAGGTGTAGGATACCCTATCGAGGGCATGTGCGGTGTAGCGAATAATGAGGAGATAACCCCACACCACTCCGCACAATGTCGTAGGAAAGCACCATGGCCAGGGGGGCCGAAAAGGCCACGGGGCCTGATAGTTGGGATCTGGTCAGGAAGGCCTGGCCTTCTCGTAGTTTAACGTCTTGCAGTAAGAACGATGGTCAGGGAATAGGAACCCCTAGATGGAGGAGTTGCGACGTATTGAGAACAAACCGACGTAAATGTGGACATAATCCCTCACCACACCATACACTCCAGGTAAGAACTTGGACTAGGGCCTGAGAAGGCCAGGGGCCTAAGGTTAGGCATCAGTCAGGAAGGCCCGACCAGTTTGCAGTTTAACGTCATACATGAGGATGGGGAAAGATATAACTGCATCTCATCTGGGGATGTGTATGGCATAAAAATTAACCCAGCGTGAATGATGACGTAATCCTTCACCCCGCCGTACATCCCTTATAAGAGATTCAGGGTCGTGGGCCGACCACTGGCACCACCCGAAGAGATGTTTGTAACTTCGGGATAGGGCAGAACGAATCACTAAACTCGATGTTTGGGACATCTCGGGGTGTACCGGAAGACCCAGGACACTGTTGACCATGTTCGAAACACAGCGTCCTTATGGAGACCTGATATGGGAGCAACAAATAAGCGCCGACTGTTGAACAAATTCACAACTCGGGACTTGTATCGGCTTGTTGCTCGGAAACCCTTGATGGCGTTGGCCCGTATCGGTAGGAGAGACCTTGGGCATGGTATCCAGGCCATTCTTGAGGGCCACTTCGGGTGTGAAAGATGATGGAATCCCAGTCAAGGAGTGGGTGGATCATAGCTGTACCCATCCACAAAAGAGTCGAACATCTCCAAGGGGGATGTGCAGTTCAGTCGAGGCTTGCTCGACGTGAGTTAGGGCACAGGTTTTCACCCTACCATATGTCTTAACCCGAGGGGAAGATATTGGATTTTGGGTTGGGCCAACAGACGAAATGTCCGGGCGTTCCTACATATCCCATTAGGATGGGAATCAAGCCATACATAATTCTTGGAGGCCATGAAGTTTAATGTCGTGCGGTAAGGACATGGGAGAATAGAAGAACGGGAGTGGGCACGGGGTGTGACCCTTATAATCCTTGTATAAGTGGGGATATGAAATCCTACTCCTCGTTATGCAAGGATCCTCAAAGAAAACTATACCCAGGGGGACAGTGAAAGAGAAGAGATCAGGGCTGGGCTTAAGACGGGACATTTGAGCATTCCTACGTATCCCATGAGGATGGGAATCAAGCCGCACGTAGTTCTTGAAAGTGCAGTTTAATGTTTTCTTGGACGAGATGCATCTCATTTGGGGATATGTATGGTACGGCGGGTAACCTGACATGAATGAGGATGTGTCCTACACCACACCGTACAATCCCATAAGAGAGCCTGAGTCGACGAAGGCCAAGGGGCCTGAGGCTGAGCCTCGGTCAAGGAGGCCTGACCGGCTTTCATTTTAACGTCTTACAGTAAGTACGGGGGCTAGGGGCCCGAAGAATCCAAGGGGGATGAGGCTGTTCCTTGGTCAGGAGGCCTGACCAGCTTACAGTTTAACATCTTACAATAAGTACGGGGGCCAGGGGCCCGAAGAGGCAAAGAGGCCTAAGGATGTGCCTCGGTCAGGGAGTCCTGAACAGCTTGCAATTTAACATCTTACAATAAGGATGGGGGAGATCGTAGTTTAAAGTCATAGAGCTCGGACCATTTTGCAGTTTATCGTCTTGCAGGACGATGGTGTAGTTTAGGGTCGTGTGAGACCGTACAGTTTAAGGTCGTGCCAGACCAAGGATGCTTAGGCAAATTACTGCTTGAGGAACTTGGAATTGGTGGGAGGAATTACGCACTCACCATCTGTGGTCACCATGGAGTATGCCCCATTGGGGTAAACCTTATGGATGATATAAGGTCCTTCTCATTTGGGCTCTAGCTTGGGCGGTTTCCTACAAGGGATCATTGGTGCTTGAAGGGCCAACACTAGGTCACCCTATAGAAAAGTACGAAGGAAAACCTTCTTTTTGAAGGCTCTGGCTATCTTATTATGATGCCTTTCCAGATTGTGGAGGGCACGAAGCCTGCACTCGTCCAATGCTTCCAATTCAGCTAGACGGATTTCAGCCACCTTATCTGGTGCCTGCTGGTCATAGACTGCAGTGCGTAATGATGGCAGCTAGATCACAATGGGTAGGACGACCTCATCCCCATATACCAGGGAATATGGGGGCACTTGAGTGGAATTGCGAGTCATCATCCGATAAGCCCAGAGGGCGTGGGGGAGCTTGTCCAACCTACTTTTATTGTTCTAACCAACCATCTTTTGCAGAATATTAGTGAGGGTTTTGTTGAACGCCTCGATCTATCCATTTTCATGTGCATGATAGCGAGAGGTATGGTTCGAACGGATATTGTACTTGGCATACAACTTCTTCATCTCAGCCGCGCGGAAGTTGTTATTTTATCATTGAGGATAGCATGAGGAACCCCAAACTGGTGGATGATATTGGAGCTCACAAAGTCGACGATGGAATGGGCATTGACCTCTTTGAGTGGAACTGCCTCTGCCCACATGGAGATGAAATTTGTAGCAGTTAGGATGAACCTACACTGGCGAGCTGTTGCCGGTGTATATGGTCCCACGACATCGAGTCCCCACACCGCAAATGTCCAAGAATACTTGGTGGAGTGGAGAGGATCTTGTGGACAATGTAGTAATTTAGCGTGAATGTGGAACGCATGGCATCTACGGGAAAACTCAATACAATCATGGATCATAGAGGGCCAGAAGTACCCCAACCTCAAGATTTGATGGGACAGATTTGGCCCAGTTGGTGGGAACCACAGGAACCTGTGTGAACCTCTTGAATAACCTGAGAAATCTCAACACCTTGAATGCAACGGAGGAGAACACCATCAAAGCTCCACTTATAAAGGATCTGCTCAAGACTGGGACTGCTCTGGAGGGTAAATTGCAGTGCACAACATCAGATTCACTCACACTGGGCCCGATCGTCAGGGAGGCAACCATTTTGGAGATACTCAACAAAAGGTGCCCTCCAGTCAGGAGTGACCTCAACCACTCCATCTGAAGAACCTGGGACCCCTGACGTAGAAGGTCCGACGGTGAGATGACTTACCCACAAGCCGTCATTGTCCTATGGGGTGATGGGGGAAATGAATCTCCAGTGTGCCACATGTATGATCAAATAATCTTGCTCGGGTTCTGCAAGTGATGCAGCTAAGCCACCCAAAGCGTCTGATCGACTATTCTGTGACCAAGGGAGATGGGTAACCTCTGGTCGAGAAGGGAACTGGGCCATTAGACGAAGGGTGCACTCCAACAATGGCATAAGCTTTGGCTTTCTGACGACATAGTCGGCATTGACCTGCTTGATGACCAGCTCAGAATCTTTTTTCACAAGTAGATGGGGCACATTGATCTCAAGGGCCAACTCAAGGCCGGTGATGAGAGCCTGGTACTCTGCCTCATTGTTGGTATAGCCTTCTGACAACAGGAACGAGTATGGCAGGATGGCTTGCACTAGGGTGATGAAGACGATACCCAGACCCACTGTGTTGAGCTTAGGATCATTGAGCCTCCAATCTGTGGGGCTCCGGGAGGCACCGTCGAAGTGCATTTTCCAGCATGAGACGACATGATCGACTGAGAGGATCATCTCATCAGGAAAATCCATGTCTAGGGATTGATCTGTGGAGGTTTGATGAGCAACTAAAAAGTCTTCCAATGCCTATCCCTTGATGGACTTCTGAGGCACGAACCTGATGTCGAACTACTTGAGGATCACCGCCCACCGTGCTAGTCGGCCGGTCAACATGGGGTGGTTGAACCTCATGGTGCTGCAGGTAATGCTGCAACTTCTGTATGTCAAAAATGAGTGCCATGAAACCCTTTTCGATAGGGTAGTATCTGATCTCCATATCGAGAAGCATGTGGATGAGAGAGTAGAGACTGTTCTCCATACCCTCATTATTCTTCTGGGTGAGAAGTGAGCCGAGGGATCATTCCAGGGAGGTCACGTAATGGACCAGTGGCTTTCCGGAGACGGGTGGCATCAGAACCGGTGGTTGGAATAGATACTGCTTGATTTCCTTGAAGGGGGTCCAACACTCTTCATCCCATTCGTAGGCAGTGCCATTCTTCATGAGCTGGGAAAAGGGCTTACTCTTGCTGAACAAATTCGCGATGGATCGGTGTATATAGGCTATGTGGCCTTGGAGACCTCGAAGTTCCCGAATATTGCTCAGGGGAAGAATTTGGATGATGGACTTGATCTTCTCTAGGTCGATCTCAATGCCCCGGTATCTAACAGAAAATCCAAGAAACTTCCCATAGGTGACCCTGAAGGCACACTTTAACGGGTTCATCATTAGGTGGTGATAATGGAGGAAGTCGAACACTTTCTCAAGGGCTTTGAGATGGTCCTGGCACTGGAGAGATTTGACCACTATATCATCCACATAGCATTCCACTAATGTCCCGAGAATCATCTTGAACATGCGATGCATGGCCCGCTGATAAGTGGCACCTGAATTTTTTAGGCTGAAGGGCATAACCTGGTAACAAAAAGTACCTTAGGGAGCCCTGAAGGCAGTGGACTCCTCATCCTTGGGGGCCATCCAGATCTGACGTACCCAGAATACCCATCCATGAAGGAGGGAGCTTGGAACCCAGCCGTGACATCAATCAATAACTCCATCACCGGAAGAGGAAAATCATCCTTTGGGCAGTGGCGATTGAGATTGTGGAAGTCAATGCAGACTATGATCTTCCCATTCTTCTTCCTGACTGGAACAATGTTGGAAAGCCACTTGGGGTACTGGACTTCCTTGGCGAAGTTAGCTTTGATAAGCTTATCAAACTCGGCCTCAACCATGGCACCGTGAGAAGGATGCATCTTTCTGGGAGGCTTCTTAAACCCACGATGGTTTGAAGGGAGGCCCATGCGGTAAATGGCTACTTGAGGATCAAGTCCTGGCATCTCACCGTAACTCCAGGCAAACACATCACGGTGTTTTTTGAGAAAGTCTACGTACTTCCACTGCTCCTCGGGGGACATGGCTGCACTGATCAATGTGGGTCTCGTATCTGCCTCCCTACCAAGTTTCACCTGTACCAATTCATCAATCTTGGTAGAGACGCCTTCCTCAAAGACGGGGGGAGCGTCTTCCAGGTCTTCCTCTCAACCCGTGGAGGGATTTCCCGCAAGGGGAGTTACTTCTGAGCTATCCAACCCTAACAGGCAGTTGGTGCTGTCTTGGGCAGTTGGTGCTGGCTTGGGCAGTAGTGGTCATCATATCAGGAGACCCATGTGCCACTGAGACCATATAAATGAAGGCAGTCGATCCTATCTCATCTGGACTTCGGCCTAAGGGACCACGTTTGATGACATCAAAGCAGTGGTGACGCGTCAGCCTGAGTCGGTTGATTCTAGCCCGGCGAAAGAGACATTTATGATGTACTACCATCTCCATAAGCCTGAAATTCCGATATCACATAGGGGTAGTAGGTTCTGGGATCACCTGATCCTGGTTGGTGTAGGAGTACGAGGTCATTTTCTGCCGTCGCATGGACATGAGAACATGCCTTACTTTTTTACTTGAAACAACAAAACATTGACCCATGTCGGGGGTCGTGGCCTCCAATCGATGGATCAAAAAGATGTAGGCATCATCCATGCATGCCCAGGGATCACCTGTGACAGGGGAGGTTTCATCCTCCCTTGCTAGGATTTTCTTAACCTTGCTCTTGTAATAGTCGGCGTCCAGATAGCGGGCTTCACAAGAGGCGAATGGAGACGCATCTCCTTGGAGCACACCTACTCGACCATTGAGGGAGTATTTGAGGCATTGGTGATATGACGAAGGTACCTCTGCGTGCAGATGGAGCCATGGCCAACCCATCCATACGTTTTATGTGATGTCCTAAGAGACAACCATGAACTCAGTGCTGGCAATTATGCCACCGAATTGGGTCTTCAGGCGGATCTTGCTGACTGGGGATTGCTCAGTCCTTTCATATCCTTGGATTCTGATGTCGAAGGGAGTTAAATCATCTTCCGACAAACCTAGCTTTTGCAGTGTCCGAGTCGGGATTAGGTTGATCCAAGAACCTGTGTCAACGAGGCAGCGGCGGACTTCCACACCATTAAACTGACCAGTGATGTGCAATGGGAGAATATTCCCATGTATGGGAGGGTCTTAATCTTCACCAGATATCGATATAACTGCCTGGCATTCGGCGTTCTCAGTTGTTTCAGCGTGGAAGGCTTCCGTAGATGCTACCTCCGTCTCGAACTGAAGGGGGCTCCTTAGGGCCTCGGCAAGTGCTTCACACATTTCAGACGATATGCCAAGAGCCTCAAGGATAGAAAGCATTGCTGGAATGCCGGCCAGGTGCATTAGGAAATCGTACATTCATGCCAGATGTGAGCTTCTTCCTACAAGAGGTCGCTCTATGGTTGGAGTCATAGAGGGTCCTTCTGGTTGATCCGGCGGCTAGCTAGTACTAGGTATATCCTGCTGGCTACTAGTTGATTCATGGAGAGTAGCCGCTGGATTATAATCGGACAATCGAGATTGGCCTACAGCTGGGGAAGACTGACTGCGATACGGACGAGGCAGCTCTGCCTGATCTAGTAACACAAATGGTGGTGGAGGTAGATCTGAGGGCATCATACGAGATTGTCCATGTTGAGCTCTGTGCTGAGCCTGCTGTCTGGTTTCAGTAGAGTGCACGACTTGACTGAAATCACCCACTGACGTCCCTCGACGACCTGTGTGGTTACATTTCCTTTGACATTGGCATCAGCTGGGGAAGTTGGGGAGGTTCGCCTGGCATTCCCCCTCGTCGGGAGCCATATAGGGCTTTACTATCTCCACGGTGTTAACCAAAGCATACCCTTGGTTGTCGCTCGATGATTCATCCACCACTGGGTAAACTCTGAGTGGAATCCCCATTTCAGGGGGCATAAAGTCGCCAAGTGTGTGGGATGACAATGACAGAGGTGGAGCGAGTTGATTCTTCTTGCGTCGTCGCTGCTTACCCTTTTGGGAAGAGGTCGATTGTGATGACGATGCAGAGGTACTAGCTACTTCCTCCAAAGTCTCTAGCTGTTTCTGGCGTGCCCGAATGATTCCATGGGCACGGGAGACAATTTTTCGAGCCATCCAGTCGTCGTATTTCTGGGACCCCCTGGCTGGGAACCTGCTGCCACTCACCTTCGCTGTCGATATCGATCTATGACCCTAAAAAGACACCCACTACTTGTGTTGGTGTGGGGCCCAACCTAACTATGTTGTTGTCGACTTGGTCTTGAATCTAGTCTTTAAACACATTTCATTACTTGAGGGTGTGCCCCAGAATCAGATGATAGGGACAGTAGTTGGGGCGATCGGTGATATTCACCTCTGTTGTCCTTCTAAACTCGGGTAAGCGCAAAATAACTTGCTCTAGAGCACTTCGGAAGTAACCTGGGACCTAATTCTCATTGAACGAGTATGTCTGGTGCCTTTTTTTCGGATAGGGGGCCCTGGGAGCCTAGCCCTAACGAGGGGTCGGAGGGTCCTGCTGAGGAGGCGGTGCCTGATTGAGTCGCCTAAGCGGTTGTGGCGCATTACGTGGGGGAACCTTTCGGTTCTGAGGTGGTCGCTACTGGGCAGGAGCCTGTGCTTGAGGCGGAGGACCTCTGCGGGGTTGTGGGGCCGGTGCCACTTGCAGTAATTCTAGCTACATGGGGGCTTCTATTTGGGCCATTGTGGTGGGTTCGGCTTTGACAGCCCTCCTGGCTAGGATCATAGGGGGCAGAAAATTTGCCAGACTAGCCTGTTGCAGAGCCTCCTCGAGGCGCTGAGCCTTATCTGAGAAATCCTGGAACCCTCCATGGTAGTTCTGGGTAATCAAAGAAGGTACCAGCTCCGTTTTGATGTTCCCTACACACATCGTCAGTAATTTCATCTAATTCAGTGGCATGTCGAGCGAGTATGTATGTCCCTTCCACTGGGCGATGAAGTTTGGGACACGTTTGTCAGGCATTTGTCTGCACTTCAAGAGGTCTGAGATGCTGGTCTTTTGCGTAGTGGAGCTGAACTGGTATAGGAACTGCCAACGGAGATCCTCCCAGCCGGTCACCGATCTGATAGGGAGCTGCCTGTACCAGACAAATGCGGGTACCTCCAATGTCTGTATGAAACATCGGAGCTTAGCGGCCTCTTACTGGGCCAAAGTCCGCAGCATGGGGCCTCACCTAGAAGAAAAGTGGTCCAGGTGCTGTGGTGGGTCCCCTAAACCGTTGAAGGGCGAAAAAGTGGGGTTCCCAAAACCCGGGGGTGCGGGCATATTATCCACCCATGCGGGATATGTCTTGCTATCCAGTGGGACTGCCACCTACCGCATTTCCAATGCTTCGAGGCGGGCGATGAGTGATTCTATAAGATCATCTGGGTGGGGGTCCATGTCTTGATGGGGTTCCCTAATCACAAGTGCATTTCTTGGTTCTTCGACACGGTAGATGGCTTCAGCAGCTCGTGGAGTGACTGGCGGAACGGCCTGTGTGGCGGTTAGGGGGACCCGGGTTGGATTCCTCATATTGCCCCATCATTCCGGAGGGTTTTGCGAGACGTATCATGCCCTCTTGTTGTGAGTTCCGGCTTCTTCCCTATCTGCGGGAGTATCATGATCAGGGTTTCCCAGAGGCATCTCACCGGGGGGAAATTGTCCCTGCCCCTGCTGCCCCGGCATGGGATTACTGTAGTCAGGTCGCCGCTCTGCAGCGCGCTCGGCCAGGAGTTTGTCAACCAGCCTCTTCTCCTCAGCAACCTATTGGCATAATGCGGCCTTCTCGGGATCTTCGTTCGTCTTCTGTACAGAGGCTGACGGGTCAGACTACATGACGGTTCCGACATGCTCCTTACCCTTACTAGTATTTCGACTTAGTACCAGTGACTCGGTGGGTATAGGGAGGCCTAGAAGGTTTCTATGCTGATGGGTAACCCTCCCTGATGGTCCAGCAGTGGTGGTACACCCTCAGAGGGTAGGTATCCATCGAGGATTTCATGCTCGTCCTCCTTGTCTACTACGTCATCCATGTGGACCGCGACCCTCCTTGGGGGAAAGTCCTCAATGTCGCATAATGAATCAGACTGTCGTCGGATAGGACTGAAGAGGAGGGCGACATACTGTCCCTAGCCACGGACTTGTAAATGGGAATAGAATCTCTTATGATTCTGCGGAGTACTTTGAGACTCTGAACACATTTCCGTTGAAGGGTGCTCTAGCGGCCTGGCGACTCAGGGCGCTGGGCAACAGGGAGTGCGGCCAAATCGATTAGGCGGCATTGCTCGCCGATTTCATCGAAGTTCTCTCGGCTCCTAGGGTACAATACCTGCTCATAACGAAGGCGAAAGTGTTTCTCCCATAGGGTTCAGCGGAAGCACCCTACATCCTTTGGGGTAAAGGATTGCATTGCGCAAAAGTTCTGCACTGCTATTGGCCAGAACTTCTTCGGGAAGTGATCCGCTACGAGAATGCTCCAGAAGCTCCTGGGCTCAGACTCATGGTCCGACCCCGTATTTCCCCACTCATCAACCGGAGGTGGCTGAGGGACTGGTAGCAATACCGAGGCAGACCGATGGGACAATAAATTGGGCGGTGGAGAATACGACGAATGAGATGACTGGCTGCCGAATTCCAGGCAATCCTTTGAAGAGTGAGGTGACCTGACCACAATATCGCGATACGATGGGCTGATAGCCACTGCCTCTAGCATAGGAATTACGGCCACCAGAGATGGGTCAGGCCATTGATCTACTATCGTTGATCCCCAAAACAGCTCTATGTGATCTCTGGTAGAGGTAGAGGGAACTTCTAATGACGACGGTGGTGATTTCTAGTTCGGGACCTGCGGAATTTCCACAATTTCTTCATCCTTGATGTACCTGCGGAGGGAGGCGGGAATCTGGTGGACCTCATATTCTGGGAGAATGAGGCTGACGTGCCTGGTTTCTACCCCAGTCCTTGACGCGGCGGAGTGAGGAGAAGGTTCCATCGCTGAGTTTCATTCCGCATCAGAATCCGAGAAACGGGCCGGTTTGATTTCCACTCGGGCCTTCCCAGGACTCTTCTGGCAGTGACAACCCGCTATCCTGCCCCTAGATGGATAATTTGGGCAAGGTTAATCCTTGACATGTAGTCTCGGAGCGGCGTCGGCGCCATGGCAGGGAGGACTCCTGCTTGAGATAGCCGGGGTGCGAGGGGAACCAGGGAAATGTTGAAGGGTACAAGGGGAGGACCTCCATGGATAGCACCCATGTGAGCGGAACCTCTGTTGGAACCAGCAAAAGCACAGGGAGGACCTCCATGCATGATGTGGGAGGAGCGATGCTGACCTTCACTCCTCGGGTTGCAAGGGCGAAGAGGACTATCGCCAGTTGGAGAGAGGACCTTGGGAGGACCCCGACGTTGGAGAGGGACCGGTTGGGCGATGCCTTCACATCGACGGTCAGGGGGAGGAGGAGGAACTCAGTTCTCTGTATGGTGGGCGCGGGAGAGGCTTCCACGCCGAGCGTCACTGTCATGGGGCAGGTCTTCATTCGGGATGGGAGTGGAACGAGGCATACCCTCGTAACGAGCTTCGGAACGGGGGAGGCCCACACTCTGTGGAATGGTGGTACGGAGAGGACATCCGTATGGAGTGACGTTACCGCGGATTGGTTCGCGGCAATCACCGCTCAGGCCTGTGACCCCAAGAGTCAACCCAGCCTTCCCATGGGGCGGCTGAGGCCTCAACCCTGGTTGGGTGAAAGAGTGACCCTGCTCAGTGTATGCATGGACTCCATGATGTACGTCAGCGGTGGCTCGGGTCACAGTAGCTGTTGACGTCGATGCACCTTGACTAGCGCCTCAGCTCGGGCCCGAAACTGACATCGGGACAGACGAGCTGGCATAGGTGGTGCAGGGGTATAGCCGACCTGCTCTTCTGGAAAAGTTGGACGGCGGTGCTGATGCGGCCGGATGGGAACCCTTACCTGGAGCCCTTGGATTGGGACTCTGACTGGGCTGAGCCGGACATCACCCGCCTCATCAGCATAAGGCAAGGATTCGCCGAGCCGTTTCAGGGACAGGCTCCTGAAATGATTGAATGTTGGTGTGGGGAGAAGGGGCTCCCTGCACGGCCTTTGAGGGCTGCGTTGATGGAGGGGCCTGGATGCCTCCAGGTCCAGGCGGGCCATATCCCGAGTTGGGATGACCCCTTCCACCTCGAACCTGCGTACGAGGTTTTTGATCACCCCTCATTGGATGATCTCTGACGGGGAGAGGGTACGTGGGCATCCTGTATTCACGGATGTAGAGGACGTTGTGATGGAAGTGGAGCCAAGGGGAGCGGCTGTCCTGGTATTGCCCCCACCCCTGCGTAGGAAAGCAGGCGATGTTCGTGTCTCCATAGCAGCAACCTGGTTCCTGGGAAGTAGGGAGGTTAACTCATTAGCACTGTGAGGAAAACAATTTAACAACCAGTGCCCCAGTGTTATTCCATCTTTTGTGTCTAGTAAGAGGGATCCACGCTGACAACATTACAGAACGAAATTCCCCACGTTTTACTGCCCCAACTTCCAGTGAGTTTCACCCCAGGCCCGCTATGTGCTTGGTGGGACCCGGTGCCGGATATCTGGATCCGGTGAAACGTCAATCTAATGGTGTCTCGAATGCTACTAATATCCACATTGAGGAAAAGAGTTTCACGTCACGTTCACCATTTCTATTTCCGACACTTTTTCCCAGGCCTGCGCATCCGTCTGTGGAGGATGCGCAGCTGTTGCCCCGCATTCCCGCTTTCCAAAGGCGGGTGACATCTGTTCCTTGTTCAAGTACGTTTGCTCCTTGATCAAAACCGGGATGATGGGATGTCAGTTCATCCTTATGTAGATTACTCTTTGGAACTCGTCACCTAGTCCGGGTCTCACTCATATATTTAATACGTTGTTCATGAAACTCTTCCCAGTGCAATGTTTTCATGGACACCAGTTAATTACACTTCTTCTGTCAGGACATTCCAAAGGGTCCGTTCAGGGAAGCAACCTTCATTCGGGGGAGTAGTCATGTCGAGGAATCAGTAGTGTGTCTGAACGCTGGGGAATTGGCGTGTCTGTCTTTTGTCCCTTGTCATAGGGCTTCTCATGGGTGTGGAATCCCAAGGCATCCCAAATAGAGTGTGGGGAATCAAATTCCATAGGAATTTATCTGAGGTTTTCCTCATCTTCCCATGTTTAACAAAGGGTATGTCGCAGGTTTAACGTCCAGTGGAGACGGTTACACCAAAGTCATGCCATCCGAGGTTTTCCTCAGGCATCTCATGTTTATCACGAGGTAGGCCTCGAGTTTAACATCCAGCAGAGATAGATTGGCCTGATCAAAACACTAGCTGGAGTGGATCAGATTGGTGAATTTCCCATTAAGGGGCGTCAATGTCGGGATCAGCTCATGGGAGGCTTCCCGGACGCTGTGGAGGGGAGTAGAGTGGCATGATCCCACCAGGATGTGAAGGCCCGTTTAAGAATCAGGGTGGATGATGGATGGGGGGATGGATGAAGTTGAGGGGGAATGAAATGGGACCATTGCAAGGGCGACAGTAAAATTGGGCTTGAGCCTCAGGAAGGCTTCCTACATATCATTCCATGACACGGATCAAAGTCCTCGTAGTTCATATGGGATGTAGGACACATTTTGACGCCATGCGGGACGGGGTGAACAAACGTGAATGGGGTCGGAATGACCGGGTGATGGGCTCGAACATTATGGAGGTTTCCTACATACAATACCTCAATATGGATCAAAGTCCTCGTAGTTTAGGTGTGAATGGTGGGTGTCGGTGGACCGACGTGAAAGAAAAGAGACCTTTGTCCAGATGGTGTGGGGCGTACACACTAGGTTGCCCAAGTGTTGGTGAACCTACGTGAAGGAGGTCAGAATAGACAACGGGTGATGGGCTTGAACCTCGGGGAGGATTCCTACGTACCATTCCTTGACATGGATCAAAGACCCCATAGTTCAAGTTGGGTTTTGTCGGTGAATCGACATGGAAGTGAACCCGGGGGGTCCACTGGTGGGGGGCGGTAGAACCTCATGAGGCTTCCTACGTACCATGTCTTGACATGGATCAAAGTCCTCGATGTTCGGGATACAGTTTAACTTCATGATGGATGAGAGCATACAGTTTAATGTCATGCTGGACGAGGGTGGAACTCGACATGAAGGAATGACTGAGTGGCGGGCATGAACCTCATGGAGGCTTCCTACACACCATGCCTTGACATGGATCAAAGTCCATGTAATTCTCTTAAGGTGGGGGTATGGGTCGATGCTCACTCTAAGCTCACGTGAGTCATGCTCGGCGTGAGAAACAAGAGGTAGCAGGGACCTGATGATCACGTCGCGAAGGATGCGTCCATGTGAAATGAAGAGGGGCTTACGCGTTGGGTGGCCCACGGTGCTGGGACTTACTCTAGGATGGAGGCTCAAAGTGTGAAAAAGACTGGAGGGAGAGGGATTTGTGACCAAGTATGGAAGGTGCCTTGTTCCCTATCGTTCCCTCCACTGGCCTTGGTAGTGGGGAAGTAGGGAGGTGCGTGGGTGCTACCTTCCACAAGAGAAACTTGAGGGCTTATAACTAGGTGGTTTCCCTTCTCCCGTGGATATATGCTACTCCAAGAAGGAGGATATCATCCTTTGTAAGGGTGATTCCATTCCAGTGGATACGAGCATCATAAATAATTTCCGAGCCAGGGGGGACCCCACGTGTGAGGCACGGGGTCTGATCACAGTTTAACGTCATGTGTTGAGGACGAGGTGATTGGAAATTTAACGTCCTGCAGCTCGGATGAGGTGGGTTTACTACTCACCCCTGGGACTTACATGACCGTTACCCTCTTCTCCTTGGGGGAGGTAAGGTACTGGAAAGGCCATGGTAAAGGGGGGTCACGGAGCGAACCATCGAGGGGTTCATGTTACTGTGGCTATGCGAAGAAGCAATAGCTGTTAGCGTTCCTATGCAAAGAAGCATCAGGCGATGTAATGCTATGGGTGGCGTAGTCCATGGGACTTTGAAATTGCATTGTGCAAACCTAGAGGGTTGCACGGGAAGAGTAATTGCCATGAAATGGAGAATTCTTTACGAAGTGGAGTGCCTTGGCCTTAGCATGGGGCATGGGTGTGAATGGGAGGTTCTTCGTGAAGTGGAATAGTATTCACGGAGCACTGCCCCATGAAGCAGAGGTGCCTCGCGAAGCAAGGTGCTGTGAAGCAGTGTGCTTCGTGATGTACAGTGACCTCGCCTTGGCATGTGGATCACTAGTATAGGATGGTTGTTTCGCGAAGCATAAATGCTCCGCAGCTGCCCTGGTTCCCTTTGGAATCCCCTTCCTTCGCGAATTCCCTTAGGCTTCACGAAGGGAATCCCTCTCAGAAGAGGGGCTCAAAACAGGACAAGGCGAAGGCATCTCGCGAAGTAGAAGTTCCTCACAGAGCTCATGATTCCCGGGGGCGAAGGGTGCTTCGTGATTCAAGAGATGAGAAGCTGAAAGGTCGGATCGTCCTCCTATGGACTCAGGGGGATCCCAGTATTTATAGGCAAGGGGCGCCGCGAAGAAGAGATCACGCGGCGCGAAGGGGAGGTGGGTGCTTCGCGGTGGGCTCAGGAACGTCAGGCCGTTCGCAGAGTGTTACCACCTCATGAGCTTCGCAGAGGGCTCGCAAATGTCAAGCCGTTCGCGGAGTGTTACTGCCTCGGGAGCTTCGCGGAGGGCTTGCGAACGTCAGGTCGTTCAGAGAGCGTTACTTCCATGGGAACTTCGCGGAGGTCTCGTGAACGTCAGGCCGTTTGCAGATCTTTACCACCTTAGGAGCTTCGCGGTGGCCGCATTTGCTGGGGTGCGCTCCGCGGCTACGCTTCACGGGGCCACGCACGGGCTTGTTTTCCTTCTTCCTTTTTCATCGAATATTTTGGAACCAACACCGCCTAAAGTGGATTATGGAAATATAAAGTGCACGCCACATACATTATTTTTTTCATTAAACAGAATGGGGTCACATCTAATCGCCAGAAGTTCATTCTTCTAGGTCTCATTCGGCTGAGAGAAACCGTACAGCGCTAGAAATTCTCCGAGCCCTTGAGCATCCGTCCGTTCTCTAAATCGACCACTATTTATTGCGTTGGAACAGTAGCAGTAAGTTCATCCTTCTCTTAGTGCATCATTTTCCAATTCATCCTTTTTTTCAATGTTATCGTGGCTTGAATATTTTATACGTTTTCATAGATCATTGGTGTTTCAAGGTGATTCAATCCTCGAGGTTCACATATAGCGATCTCCTAACACTGAGGTAGGTGGTTTTTTCCTTTACATTTAATATTGTTGAATATTGTGTACAACTGTGCTAATACCCTTGAACAGGGTATTGTGCATTTACCGTTTTACTAATTAATTTTTCCTTCCATTCTTGTGTGCTTGTGTAGAGGTTATTTGGATGTGAATAGGTTTGTTTACCATGCTTTGGATGTTTTTCCCATGCACGTTCTTCTTATTAAAATTGTTCATGCTTTTCCTATTTTCCCATGCCTAGTGATTATAGGATGGATTGTTGTATTCTGACAAGCATGATGTGTTGTACACTGGTTAGCCAAGTATTTATGGAGGATCACATGGCCATATTGAATTATTAAGCTAGTTAATGTACACAAGGCCATGAGAACCTGGTGTAGTAGACTATAAGGGGGTTGACTAAGTGAACTTCCTCAGAGAGTCATTGGGCCTTATAGACTTTAAGGGGATAGACTAAGTGATCTTCCATAGAGATTCTTTGGGAATTATAGATTATAAGAGGATTGGTCAAGTGATCTTCCATAGAGATTATTTGAGAATTATAGACTATGAGGGGATAGACCAAGTGATCTTACTCAGAGAGTCTTTGTTTTACTTTGAATTACCTTGAACCACTCCAGGAAATAAGGGGAATTGACCGAGTGAGATTCCTCAGAGAGTCTGTGAATGACTTGGGCTATATGGGGAATTGACCAAGTTTAATTCCTAAGAGTGTCTTTGACCTTGGGGAAAAAATGGAAATTAACCGTGTTAGCTTCGTTAGAGAGTCCCTAAATACCTTAGACTGTATGGGGAATTGACTGAGCACGCTTCCTCAGAGAGTGTTCATGAATTATTATGACAGAACTACAAGGGTTTAGGCTGAGTGTACTGCCCATAGAGTTTCTTGTACTTGTAGGTAGGACCAGATGGTATGGCTGTGTGTGATTCCCAGAGGGTTTCCTATTTGTGTTTAGTTGTTTCTTGATATTGAACTGTGGATTGTTTACTGCTGAGTATTTTCCTTGTTTACTGCCTTCTGTACTTTTCCTTCCATATATATTCACTGACTATTAGGCCCAGATCTTTGGGTGGTTGGCTACTAGGATTTAGTCTCACACCCTATTTGGGTCATGATTTTGGGTCCAAAAGGATTATATTGTTGCAGGTATAGATATGGTAAAGCTCCCTTCTACTTTAGGTACTTTATTTTTTATGGAGTCAGAGAGCATGGGACATAGCTTAAGCTTGCGATGCTGAGGAGATGTTTATCTATTTTATTTTTTACCTTGGTTTAGTACTATTGTAAATAACATTTTGGTTTGTTTTGATTCTTTCCTAGAAATATGTGAATCATGCATCATTGTTATATATGTCTCCTCTAGTTCAATTCTTTCTGTATTCCGCCGTTTACTTTTGTATTGATTATTACTGCTTACACTATTGTATGTTGTTTACTTATATTGTGTACTCTTCCAATGAGAGAATAGTCTCCACACTATCACACCCAAGGACCTCGCTGCTAGTATGGAGATTCTGGCATTTAGGTAAATGTTATAGAGGCCATGTGACTAACCGGGTATGGGGAGCCTCTAGGTGGCTTCTGGAACCGGGACGTTTCAAAATATTTCCAAAAAACACTATTAATAATTCAAGAACTAGGAATATTGATATCAGACATCATTTTCTAAGATAAAATGTTTCTAAAAAGGATATATTTTTAGAAATTGTAAGTACTGAAATTCAATTAGCTGATATTTGTTTCTAAATCACTTCCCACTGCACGTTTTGATTTTATTAAGGGGAGCTGGGTTTATTTATTTTTTATTTTTTTATTATTCTAATGGTTATTTTTTTACATGTTTTTAGAATAATTTAATATTTCATATGAACTGCTTAAAATTTTTTCTACATATGTTGTTACTTTTAAATAATTTATTAATTACCATATACATAGTGGAACGGGAATCAAGGATGTTAGAAACTGTTTAAAATTCTAAACTCTTCCATTTCATTCGAAACCTTTTGAAATAGAAAAAATCCTTACCACACTTATCTACCCAAACCTTAACCTTCGATATCCTAGCTCTTCGAACCTTCAAAAATATGTAAAAGAAATGGCCAAGACAATTAGAAACGAGGAAGGAGAAACCAGAAATTCCCAACGTCAGTGCACGGTATGAAGAAATATTATGCTAGGAAAATTAATCAACCTCGAATTGCTTTATGAAATGGATATCCTGTTGTGGGAATCCATGGACGTTCAATATCTCAAGAAAACACTCAATGGAAAAAATACATAGTTTCTATATGAGTTAGAGCTTCATCACTTTTTCAAATCTATTCATTTCAGTATTGGAGATACAGAGAACAATATATTTACTAAAATTGAAGATCAAGATTTTTCAATTTCATCTGCGGAAATATCTATAATTTTAAACTTCCCTCATGAGGGAATTTATCATTTAGACATAAAAAATATTGGAGAGGATGAACATAAGTCATAGTACATTATGTCATTTTTATTTGGTTCGAGAAGTATAAGAAAAATGTTAGTGAAGGATCTAGAACCTGGTCATAAGATTCTTTTTATGTTTGTGAAAACAAGGATTGCACCTAGGATGTCAGAGATGGAATAGATTTTGTTTCCTGACAGGTACATAATGTTTTTTATTATGAGTGAAATCATGTTGAATATTTCGAGAGATATGGTAATATATCTCAACTACTAATGTCAACCAGAGGCTAGAATGAATGACTATCCCTATGGAAGGATTGTTGAAAAATTAATGTTTAAGTTTGATATGGTCAGATTAATAAATGCAAGAGTAAGATGCCATGACGGAAATGTTTACAATGTTAGAACTCTATGGAAGATTGGCTTCTTTTAGAGTATTGTGAAAGGAAATCATATGCCTGTTGAAGCTGAGGAATACCTGGACTTGGCTCAGGGGGAACATCGTGCTAAATCTAAGGAAGGCATGAAAGAATATAGAGCAAGTGGAACATACAGAAGATTAATATTTAAAGGAGTAAATCCACATGCTGATGAGGGAAGTCAAGAGGGAATTCAGAGTAAAATACATCAAGAGGCTCAAACTGGTGAGAAGCATATTCAAGAAAATGATGATGTGACTGAACCTCTTCTGAGCTATAGATTTATTAGATAATCTGGAGTATGAAAAATTGAACAACCAATTGTTTCTCATAATGAGTTGACTCGTCAAGTGGAAAAAAGAAATTGTGCCTAAAACTATTGAAAATCTAGGAGAAGTTAAACTGGATAGACCTGAATCTGTTCAAACTATAAAGCCTACTGAGATTGTTCAATATGAATTATCTCAAGAGAAACCTTTATTAGAGGATCCAGTCTTGGAGGAAATCAATGAAAAATATTATCAGGAGGAGAAAGAGCCTATTAATATGAATCAAGAAGAGAACCATTATTAAATTTACACTGAAATTACTAATGAATATTTTTTTATGGATGAGTTAGGGAAGAACTTTAATGAAAAATCAATATAGAAGCCAGTATAGAGATAGGATGAAGAGAAATCAGATGTTGAATATCTACCTTTAATTCTGTTAAATATAGAGGAAGCTTAGACAAAGAATGAACCAAATAGTTCCTTGTATTTTGGGAATGTATAAGTTTAGGAGATATATAGAATGTTAACTAGAGTTGAATATGAAAATTCTCTTTGAGAAGAGAATTGGAAAAGGAAAATAAGAGATTTCAGAAATTGAAAGTCGGTTATGTTTAAAAACAAGAAGTTGAAGTCTTTAAGAAGGATATTTTGGTTAAAGTTGAAATTTTGAAATATGAGAAGGTAATGAAGTCATATTTGGAATATTTTAAGATTCTAATGGAGGAAAAATTCTCAACTATAAGGAATAATCAAGAAGGTACCTTAGGAACATCGCTGGATCTGATAAGGAAATTTCAGGCCATTACAGAAGTAATGAGCAGTATGAATAACATATTGCAGGACCCTCAGTGCAACAGTGCTCCATTTATTGTCTTATTGGACAACAGAACGCTTCTTTTTCAGCAGTTAACATCATATGAACCCAGAATAAGAACTTTGTTGAACATTTTCATAGATAATTTAACTCATTTAATGGAAAATAAAGAAAGGATTCATGAGTTCTTCAGAGTCAATTTGATTGGGGATATTCATATGTCTCAAGAGGGAAGTGATCTCATTATCCAGTTGGGAGATGGATTAATTACGAGGCTGATGAATTAGTTAGTAGAAACCAAGAAAGTAATTTAAAGAAGATGAGACCAGTTTTGAAACCCTTATTGAGGAAAACCTTGATTCCCATTGTCATTACTGTTCTTGTACTTATAATTTCAATAAAATGAATTTTCATCCCATGTTTATGTGATATTAATTTGTTTCACTCCACCGTTTATATTATAAATCCTATAATTTAGTTTCAAATATTGATAAATAGTTTATTATAGCATTTAAATATGTTTATTACTACATTAAAAGGTGTTATATTCATTATTCTATCATACATTTTGATATCAAAAAAATGGGGAGAAATTTTTATAAATATAAATTTTTTTTATGTTTTTAAAATTTTATTTTAGGCTATTGAATCTATTACTCAATGGGTGAAATACAGATAACCATGAAATGAGAATTTTTTTGTATTAACAAAAAAAAATTATTTTCTTTACTTATAAAGGAGGAGAAATTATTTTACTTTATAAATGGTGAGAAATTGAAATATTGTGAATGTTTATATATATATGTATGTATATATATGTATGTATGTACATGACCTTGGGTAAAATAAAATTTATTTCTAATTGGAAGAATTTTGTTAAAATTAAATATTGTTTTTTTCTTTAATGATTTTTAAACTATATGCAATTAATTTTGTAAGATAATTTCACTAGTTATTTCATGGTTTCTTTTATCATTAAAAGGGGAGGATTGTTGAGAATTTTTTTTTCAACAATACTTTATTATTATTAAGGGATATTCTTGAAAACAATACTCTATCTATTTTTGATGATTTTGATGTTCACAAATATTCTTTTTTTTATTCTAATTATTTTATATTAAGTGTATTTCATAAAATTAATATTATTTATTTCTCTATTTTGGGAAAATAATAAAAGAAGTTAATATTTTTGGAATATTTGATAAGTGTTCGGAAGTAATTTTAGCGTATTTGCATGTTCTAGAAACACAATTCATGCTCTATGTGTTCGGAAATAACTTTAGTGGGTTCTCAAAACTCTGTTCATACACTACGTTGAGGAGCGTAGCGTAAGGATTGAATCCTTTGTCACGACCTCTCCACAGTACCCATGCCATGACTACCCCAAGCCCGCCTTCCATAGGCTAGGGGCTGGTGACAAGCACCAAAGGCGTAAATCCTGATAAAAGGGGAAGGCATTGCCTTATAAAGTAAACAAACACCATAGAGTAAGCCAGCAGAAGTAAACACTAAGTAAACTGGGTACAATAGTAAGTGCGGAAAGTAAATGGACCAGAATACAAACCCAGACTGAAAGTAAAGTACAACTAGAAATAAAGTACCGCAACTGAAAGTAAAACAGCAACGTCGAGCCATACACTGGAAGTCCCCCCTGAAGGGTGTGTACATATAGCCTCCTCAGCTCCTCGGGTCCAGCCGTCCGCTCCGTGTACGTCCCGCCCTGTGGTCCACCTCCAGGTACCGACTTGCTGCACAAGCCTCAACCACGATCAGCGCTGTCTGTATTCTACATCCAACACAATGTAGTGCGGGCATAGCCCATGCAGGGGTGAGTATACGCTACACAGTAGTGACCCTCATACCCCCGAAGGTCTCCCATAATCCACAAAGGATAATCCACAAAGGAAAGATACAATCACGAAGTAACATCCACAGTACTTTGGTATATGCCCATACATATACCTAAGTCATCAATTCCAGTTTGGCTCCAACATCCAAGCCCATGTTCGATCACGTCCACACAGGATATTACAACCCAATCCCCATAGGAAACCACAACCCAATCCACATAATAAATCAAGTCAATCATATCGGAGATAATGATTGAAATTCAAGACTCAGCTCACACAGGTATACATTAATTGTAAAGCAAATGAGATGATCAGATGTAGTTACTAATTCATCTAGCTGGGACCCATGTAGGATACTAGACCAACTAAGCTGTTAGACCCACGTAGGATACTAGTTCAGCTACTCTTTCAGACCCACGTAGGATACAAGTACAATAGTCGTCACCATCGAACCCATGGATGATTCCAGTACAGTTGTCGTCGTCGTCGAACCCACAGAGGATTCCAGTACAAAAGTCTTCCTCATCGAACCCACGGAGGATTCCAGTATGGTTTTCATCGTCCGCGAACCCACGGAGGATTCCACTATGGTTTTCATCGTCGTCGAACCCATGGAGGATTCTAGTACGAATGTCTTCATCGTCAAACCCACAGAGGATTCCAATACGGTTGTCATCGTCGTCGCAGCCAGCTCTAGGGTTCCCGCACACAACATGCTCATTTCCAGGAGGGTCCGCTCCACGTGCCAAGGGGTCGATACAAAAACTGAAACGTAGTCCAGAGTTGATGTATCCCAAAGTTCTGCCTCTTCGATAGGAACTCAACGTGACAGACGGCACGTCAATCGGACGCCCGGTCTGTGAGTTAATGGATTTTTCGTTCCAGGGGACCGGTTGGTTTTTAAGTCAAAACCAACCCGACCGTACACCAACAGCGTCCAAACCTCGAGCAGAGTAAGCCAAAAGGTCCGTCTCACTAAGAGGATTCCAACAAAGTCGACAACGCGTCAATCGGACGTCCGGAGCTCATGTTATAAGCATTTCTGCTCCGAGGGCCCGGTTGGTTTCCTGTTCAAACCAACCCAACAGTACCCAAAGTTCTTCGAAACCTTGAGTGTAGTATACCAAAAATACTTTCTCCATCCAAGGATCGCATAACAACTAATGGTGCATTGATCGGAGGTTCGTAGCCAATGTTACGGGCGTTTTAACGAACCTGTCCGTTTTTATGGGGTTTTGGGCCCGTACAGACCCGGCCCAAGACCCCCATGGGTCGGTCCGAACTGGGTCGACCCGACCCGAGTCCGGGTCCGGCCCACTAGGGCACGGCCCGGCCCGGCTGGCGCGACCCGGCCCAGCCGGCGCGCCCCGGCGTGGCCGGTCCGGCCTGGGCGGCTCAGCGCTGGCCGAGAAGACGCGGAAGGGGGGTGGCGTTGTCCCCCCCCCCCGGTCGTCCAGCGAACCGGTGCGGATTTAATGCCGTGCCGCCACCGCCGGTCGCCGGCGTCGCCGCGCCGGGGTGGCGCGCCACTGCCTCTTTCCACGGACCATCGGACGCGCACCGGTGGTCAGTTTCACCCGTCGTCTACGCCTGGAGTCCTTACGGGACCCGAACATCACTACGGAGTCTTCAAATCACCTCTGCGGTCTGATCCGTCATCCCCTGTCGATCCGCACATCAATAAACAAACTGTGGAGGGTTTTCGGGCTATGTTTGTTCGGCCCGCTCCCTCCGCGTTAGGTGTTCTCAAATGGATGTCATTAAAACACATGCTTTTAGTATCGACGAGGGTATAATTTATTCAAGTGTAAATTATACTAACTTCATACCATTAAATGATTTATCATGTGAGATTAAATCACTCTAAGAGTATTAAACAAAATCCCCTTACGTTTTTCCCGCAATCAAAATTTCCCAACCTGGAAACATATTCTTTCGTCAATCAACGTAATATTATGTTGATCCATGCTCTTTGATTTAGAAGGAAAATAATCATGGGTTTATTATTATTCACAAACTAATCCCCTACCTTGATGAAGTCGTCGAACAAGGATCGTCGTAGGAAGAAGATGTCACAGAAGACGGCGTCGCGGAACGAGGCTCCGTAAGCGTCATCGGTGTTCACCCAATGAAGGATGTGGCGCGTCGTCGTTCTCTGAAGAAGGCGTCTCTCACCGGCTGCGGAGAGGAGAGGAGTCGGCACAGCGATTTCCTTGCTGTGATGGCACGATGATTTCCAGGCGATGCGGCTAGTTTGAGGCACGCTGGCGCAGGTAGACGGGGGCAGTGCGGTAGCGTAGTGGGAAGACAAAGGTCATGGCAGTTATGGCCATGTGGAAGGAGGCCGGGTGATTGGGGCTCTAGTTGGGAGAACATAATCGTGGAAGAGTAAATGAGATTAGAGAGATAGATGATTTATAAGATAATAGTGGGGATAAAATCAAAATAGAAATAAATGATAAATGGGGGTTTTGGGGATGAATTCCAGCGCACAAGGAGTCCAAAATCATTATTCATTTTGGGGTTAGAAAGATAAATAAGTAAATAATTAATAATAATAATAATAAAATATTGTTATTATTAATTTTGTTGATAAAAAACTATTTTGACTGTATCTTCTTTGTGTGACCTCAGTTTCACAAACCGTCTGCGGTAGTGTGACCTTGACTTCGACACTGACTTTATGAGTCCAATATTGGATGTCTTTTTTGGGTTTTTGGATCGGGTACCCGAAGTGCTCAGAAAATAATAGATTTAATATTATTATTAAATCTTTGACGCGCCATAACTCATGTGTGTGACGTTCGATTGGCTTTCCGTCAGTGGCGATGTAATCCTAACATCAATATAGTCGATTTAAGTCTAATGTTGAATAATAAATTCTGGTTCATTTCTCAGGCCCACGAAACACCGAATAATAATAATGTTATTATTATTATGGGAACTTGTATCGGACATATCTCTCTCATACGGTGTCGGAATGTCGAACTGTCTGCGAGGTTGTGACCCTGGAATTAAGAAGGATGTTTCAAGAACAATTTCGGATATTTATGTCGAGCTTGAGGCGCGGGACCCACGAGGCCCGATTCGTGCGTGTTGTGGTGAAATGAAACTTTTTACCGACTATCCTTTTTGGACTAATGGGTAGTCCATCTCGTGTGTTTTTCCAAACGGATCGCAATGGTGTGACCTGTTTGGTTAACCAGTGTCATTTGAAGTATGGCCAGGTTGGTTCGAACCCAAACCCAACCGGGACCTTGGAGCAGAAACACTTATAACTTAAGGACCGGACGTCCGATTGACGTGCCGTCTAATTTTTTGGATTCCTCTTGATGAGACGGTTCTTCTGGCATAATTCACCTAAGGTTTGGATGCAATGGGAATATGTCTGGGTTGGATTGTAACTAAAATCCAACTGGGCCCCTGGAACGGGAAAGCCGATAACTTTCAGACTGGACGACCGTTTGACGAACCGTCAGCGGCGTTGGTGATCACGTTGAGAAACTATCCCTATGAGTATACCATATGTGAGTTCGGGGTATAGTTGAGATACGGCCGGGTTGGTTCGTAGACGAAACCAACCGAGCCCCATGGACGAAAAGGCTAATAACTCACAGACCGGGCGTCCGATTGATGCGCCGTCTATTGCGTTGAGACCCTTATGACGAGGCGGACCTTTGTGATACTTGGAGTACTGACCAGTAGCTCATGGAACAGATCCTCATGGAGACGAGTGTATGGATTGCCGATACCTAGTAGCTGTGGACCTGATGACTTCTTGTCCGATTCAATTCGAAGTGACTTGTATAGCCCATTGGGGAGCACCACTTTGTGAGGGGAAAGACTAATGGCAGAAGAGCACTACTTTGTGAGGTGGCAGACCTGTGGTACTCAACAGAAGGAGTACCTCTGTAGGCTATGAGGGGGAGCACTACTGTGTGAGGTGGCAGACCCATGGCAGGGAGCACTACTTTGTGAGGTGGCAGACCCAAAGTACTCGACAGGAGGAGTACATCAACAGTCTAAGGTTAGTGAGTCACACCTCGGAGTCGTGATAGGACTACTATGCTCGACAGAGGAGGAGTTCTTCAGCAGTTGTGGTTTCGACATCATGTTTAAATCCTGGTTTGAGCTGAGTCAATGACCTTTGTGTTTACCTCATGATTGAGATGGGTCACATGATAACTTAGGTATATGTATGGGCATATACATAAGTAGTGGTTATCCGTTGATTTCATAACCTTTGTGTTTCCTCGTGATTGAGAAGGGTTACTTGATAACATAGATGAGTGTAAGGGTATACACCTAAGTAAATGTTATCTGTTGAGATCTTTATTTTTGGTTTATCCTTGTTGGATTTTAGTGATACCTTGAGGGTCTCGGGGTCCCTACTAAGTATCGCTATACTCACCCCTGCACGGGCTATGCCCGCACCTCATTGCGTTGGTTGCAAACAACGGACAACACTGATCATAGTTGAGGCTTGTTGAGCTGGACGGTACCCGAAGGTGGATCTCACGACGAGTCGGTACCCGGAGGAGATAGACGGATGGACGGTCGAATGCGGAGTGTTGTGGAGGACATCTGTAACTACCCTTCAGGTAGGATCCGTGGTGGACTATCCAGGTGCTGCTTGTAACCTTTCAGCTATTGTCCTTTGAGTTGTACTTTACTTTCAATTGTAGTTGTACCTTTCTGTTGGGCTTGTATTTCTGGCCCCATTGTATTTCCAGCACACTTGTTTACTGCTTTACTTAGTGTTAGCTTCCGCTTGTACTATGTTGTGTTGTTTACTTTTATAAAGTCAATGCCTTCCCTTTTTAATGGGATTTACGCCTTTGGTGCTAGTCGAAAGCCCCTGGTCTATGGAAGGTGGGCTTGGGGTAGTCACGGCACGGGCCCTGAGGACGGGACGTGACATCCTTTATTTACTTTACAAGGTATCAGAAATGTATGTTTAAGAAACCATACGTTATCAACAAATGTATGGAAGAAGAACCCTACGTTTGGAAGGAACCTTATGTTTTGGATATCAAAAATGTTTAGATGAAGAACCCTATGATAGTATATAATGTCATGTTTGTTTCTCAAAAGTATGGTTCATCAGCCATACAATTGTAAAAAAACCTTATATTTTATCCAAAATTATGGATCCTGTTCCTTACACTAAGAAGCTGCTAAAAATATGGATCATCAACATTACTTTTATAATGAACCTTATTTTCTATAAAAATGTAGGGATCAGGTATCTTATGTTTTACTAAAAATGAAAGTATAGATAATATACAATACATTTGAAATTTAAAGAGAAAAGTATGGATGATCAACCTTATGTTGTAGATCTACCATATGTTTGATGAATGGATCATAAACCATTCATTATTAATCAACTTTACATTTTCAACCTTACATTCTGAGAAAGAATTCTATGCAGTTCAACCCTATGTTTTGCATCATAGATTTAAATTAAATCTTTATTGAGAAATGGTATTTATGCAGATTATTTGCCTGATTACAATCTAGATTCAAAGATCGAATTTAAAGAACATCTTTGAATGATTCAAATCCATTTGTTTGTGATTCAATGGATCGATTTAAGAGGAGATTTTCATAGTGAATATTCAGGGGAGTTACGACTGCTCTGTTATTCCAACATTTGAATAACGTGATTGTAAAAGAGATATTTGTGGATCCAAATTTTAAAGGAAAACATTATTTTCTTTATTATATATATCTGTTATATTTGTTTTATTTAGGGGAGGAGAATGATCAAATATAAGATCAAAATAACAAGCTATTGAGTTTTTGACTATTATAGTTTACAAATACATTCGAGATTTACAGATTTACTGTAACAAGGAACCACAAACTCTGTTTTTCTGAAGAAGAAGAAGAGGAAACACGTTGAAGATTTACCGTTTCTACATCGATGATCTATTGTGAATCCATTGTTTTCGGAGTTTCTGAATTTATTTTTATATCTATTGCATCCGGATCGACTCATAACTACACTTACCTGATGAACATCTTTTATGAAGACGATGATAAATCTACTATTAGTTTCGTACTGATGCAACTATGAAGAACATATTGAATGTATTTTTTAGACAAATACAATTTTTTTTGAGTAATTGGCTTCTCATACGAGGATGTATTCAGTTCTGTGTATGAACCAGAAGACTCTATTTTAGCCTTAATATGTAAAGGTGTCAACTGCCTGCACTCAATTGTGGATAGTCTATTGATAAGAGGACCAGATAGTGAAAATCACAAAGCTCATGGAGTAGAGTGTTGGTGGAGTGGACTAGGGGCCTTGTGTTCACCAAACCACTATACATCCTTGTGTTCTTTAACTATTTATTTTCCTCTGCATAAACAATATGATAAAGATAAAAGGAAAAACTAATTTATCTTCATGATTCATGAGGAATTTTTAAAAGACACAATTCACCCCCTATCTTGTGTGTATTTTATATAACCCAATCCAGCAATCCATACATCACATCACAACCACACATCACCAGCCAATAATCACAACCACACATCACAAAAAAATATCATTTTATATATTTAACAATAGATCTTCAATCACATTAAAACATACTTTGAGGGTTTTATCACACTAACCAAAATTCCAAGGACATCATTTAATTAAAAAATACAATGGTTAACCAATATCCATTATAGGGTTATTCCCCAACAGTCACAACAAAAACAGCCATCAAAACACATATCATCAAGTGTAAAAAATTCCCCCTAACATCCAAATTTGTTAGTGGGGAATCAAACTCATACAATCCATCATGTTAAAATAATATCAAAGCTATAAAAAACCTAAAACTAATTCTTCTTCACCGTTCAATTTCAATTTAACCGGTTCATTGTCCTTAATTAAGGAAAAACAACCATATCACATAGATATACAATAGAAAACCCATCCTGTATGATACAATATAATGAAAAATAGGGGATTCCTTAACTCAAATAATCTTAGTTGATTCTTTATACACTATAGGGTGAAGAATAAATTCCTAAAAATAGAAAGAGTACACAAAACCCATGAAAAAACCTACCCCAAACTAAATATCCATTTGAACGCATCCCAACTCACACTATAATCCAAAGCCACTCCACCATAGAAGGTTACCAAAATAAGATCATGATATAAGCATCAATAAAGGTTAATAAATATCAACATAAACTGATGGGAATGAATCAGAATCAATGGACCGAAGTTGGTGGAAAGGGGATAGAATATCCCTCAATGTTTCTTTGTGATTTCCTAAAAATGGGAGGGATGGGGATTAGACTAAATGAAGAGAAAAATTGATGAAAAGAAGTTGGAAGATGGAAACCGACTGGTTTAATTTCATGTGATATGTATTCATGATGTGAATTCCACATGAATTCACAATGTCCAACTTTCACTAAATGAAGTTTCGTATCATCCTTTTTTAATACACATCATAAATTACACTTACACGATGTGTAATACATCAAAATAATTACACCTCACCATATTTACTAGCTATAAACTATCCATATATACATGTTTTGAAACACCATTACATGACTTATAAAACAATTACATTACCTAAACATCCTATAGAATCTTTGGTGCAGCTCTATCCTATACCGAAATATTTTGAGGCCTCCCCCAAACACCTCTGTAACGCCCCGACCCTAGTTACCCAGAGTCGGTGAATTATTACATAACATTTGCATTGTCATAAGAAAGATCAAATCTCGAAAGACCGATTGGTTTAGTAGCCTTGGAAACACTAGATATGTTCATAAGTTTTACATTACATCATAAAATGAAAAACTACTACAACAACATAATGTCTCCATAATCCACACTCATATCCCCACATAACATCCCTACAGGTCATTCATAATTTACTTCTTCACTTCCTGGGAAAAATAAAACATAGAAAAGGGGTGAGCTCAAATGCCCAGTAAGGATAACAATATAGCGGAAACATTAATAAATAAGAATAAAAATTTAAGGCAATGTATAACTAAAACAAAAGCCTTTCAAACATGAACTTTCAACATGGTATGGCATAAATAAAATGATATAATGCCATTTACTTATTCACATGGATATTCTACTAATCGAATAATCACATGCAAAAATCAATAACCACTTTCATAATGTTGGAATGCATAATGCCAGACTATCATAACCACATAGTCAAGACCTCGTGCCAAGACTACAAATAAGATTTTGTCAAGGCCTTGTTCCAAGACACTAGTTTGTCTCATGAGACCTACCGATGCATCGAGGAGCTATAGCGGGCTCCACCCATCACATATTAAGTCCAATGCATTCCCATATGAAAAGGTTTAAACATAACATAAACATTCGTATTAAAACTAGCATACGAAATGTCAATACTTTCACCATAAACTATCAATGGTATAAAAATAGCACATCCACAGTCAAACATATCATAAAACCTTCAATAAAATATAGATGTTTTGTATCATAATAAATCAACTTCAAATTATCTTAAAATCCATCAAAGGATGTTGACATAGATGAAATCAAAATTCTTTTTAAAGAAATATCTCCTTTTATTTTGAAATCATTTAAGATCCATAAAAAATAAAACATTTTCTTTGAAAATATTCTTATAAGATTATAAGGGAAGCTTTGAAGATTTTATAACGGCGGAAAATAGCCGCACCCGCCGTATAAGTTAAAAAAACATTCTTACCATAATTCTGTCGAAAAGGTTAAAAAGGACCTTGTTTTGAAAATGACGGAAATATTCCTTTATAAACCTCTTATAAAAATTCAAACAAGGGTATAAATGACTTTAACCTATATTCTTGTAAATAATAAATATATTTTTAAATACATTTCGTAGAAACATGGATGTGGATGATAACGAAATCCCAGTAGATTATTACGTATAAACAACCTCGGATAATGAAGAGATTGTGAAATAACCCTTACCTTGTACTTTTCCTTGGTTGGGGTAGGTTAACCTCATGTATAATGGTGAAATAATTTTTATTAAATTATTCAATAATCATATACATTAATATAATATCATATATTATCTTTTAATATTGATTTGATAATAATATCTTAGTATTATCGTTGTTTCGGGTGTTAACTTACTTGTTTTCTTTTATATGTTTTGTTACGTAAGACATGTTTGTAAAGGATAGGTTTTATATTATTCATATCCAGAATGATATCAAGTCCTTAAACATCATTTTTTTAAATCATCAAATGATAATTATACTTGAATGGATACGATGGAGAATGAATCTCATCGCGTTCGTGGAGACGGTAGTCCGTACGTACGCACGAGCGACAATATCATTCTTTTGATATTAAAATAATATATAAATGGATGGTATATCATATATACAGAATCCTTAACATGTTATATTTATTATTTACATGAGTTACACATCATTATTATACCCATCCAAATAATATTATATTGAATAACAATTACACCACGACGTGGAGACGGTAAGCCGTACGTACACAAGTATGGTGACATGTTATTCAAAGGGTAGATAGAATACTGAATATGGTTGTACCATATTTATAATAACATCACAGTATATATATGATACTGGATTCATTATTTTAGAATGGTAACAACAAAGGAAGAAGAATTGGAAGAAGAAATGAACTTAGAAAAGCGTGGTGAAATCATTACCTCTTCTTCGGGTTCTTCCTTTTGATTTGATCAAAAGGGCTCCTTAGGTTGGCTTTATGATCAAACTAAGGCCCCTAGGTTGTAGTGAGGGAAGTTGGGAGAGTATTTGGGCAGAGTTTGGCCGAACCAAAAGGCTTTTAAGGTGTAAAGAAATGAGAAGGAGGAGTGCCCTTTTATAAGAGGGGGGAGGGGCACCTTTGGAAAAACTAGAAATATTAATTTATAATAAATTCATATTCGGATTCTAATGGATAAAAAGTTTATTATTAAAAGGTTAATGTGGGTATGGGTCGAAAACAACTCAACCAATAGAATTTAGACAGGTTTGGGTACTTATATTAACCTTATCTTTAAGTATTAACTCTAAGTTAATTAGTTTCACTTTTACAATGTCTCTTTGTATTTTTATATTATATGGTTAATAAACTTACTACATACATCCAAGAGACCCCCAAGTGGTCCATTAATGATGAACCTATGATGATATAAGACTCTTGGACGAACCTTAGATTTTTAGGAATTTAATATCTATTAATAATATAATAATTGTTTTAAGAACACTTTTATGTCAATTTTGACACTATTCAATAGTTGATTTTTGTGAAACTCATAACAGATTGATTACTTCGAACAAAGTCAATTAAAGAAATCAAAATATATCATATTATCCTATAAAATTAGTTTAATTCATTAAAAGTTTCATATTATATTTATTTGGATATTTATAATATCAATTATTTTAATTTTTCACTATTATAGTAATTACTGCATCATCATTGTGTCATAAATAAAATAACTTATTTAATGTCTAAAAATTATAAATAAAATATCATTATGTACGAAATCTTTTTATCTTTCTAATGAATATTTATAATCCAAAATACAACATATATAACCTTATGTAATAATTGTTTTTCTAAAAGATATATGCTTGTGTCATTTTTGTATTCATTTTAACTTAATTAAAATAAAGTGTCATTATCACTTACAAGTGGATCCATGGGGTCCCAAAATCGACCCAATGATGTAAATGGTCTACCATGTATCAACAAATAGGTTTAAGACACGTTTTAGGGTAATTTAGTATTATTATAATATTATTTGTTAACCCTTATTTACCGGATTTACCCTTAACCATGGTAAATAAAATATTTACTGCAGTAATTATTCAAAATGTCTAAAAATAAAAGTTACCTATTTACAAAATTTGAACATCATGATTACAAATATGGATAACATTTTCCTAAATTCAAAACACAGAAGTGGCAAAAATTAATTTAAAATTAATTCCCGCTGTCAAAACAAAAAGCGTGTTTTTAAGAGATAATAACTATCAAAAGATTGACACTTGTTTATGTTCGGTTTAATTGTAAAATTATGTCCACTGACCAACATTATATTAAATGGTAAAAATATATTCTAAATATACTTTAAAACTACTAAAATTAATAATTAATCACTATTAATTATTTTGATTTAAAAAGTTGTTTTTAATTAAAATTTAGTAATTTTCATTATTCATCAAAATATGAAAGTTATCCGAAAAGTACAAAAATTTCACCTTAGGCTAAATTAGATATTCTGAATCCAAAAATGAAGTCCATTTTGAAATATAAAATATATATAATTTTAAAAAGTAGGTATTACTATTCATAACGGCTAGTTTGATTGGTTGTTAGAACTCGGTGTTGCATACAACACACGCTATCGCATTAATCAAAGAGAAGCGTACCGTAGAAGCTTGGGGTGTTATATTCTCCCCTCCATCAAATAATCTCGTCCTCGAAATTTCTAGAATACTATCGCATGAAAAGACTTGGGTGGTTCTTCATCATAAGTTCCTCAGTTTGCCACGTTGCCTCTTCCATCTTATCGGTTCTCCACAAAACATTTACCAGACGCGTCGTCCGATTTCTCAGTACTTGTTCTTTCGTATCAAGAATCCTGACGGGCTCTTCACAATAGGAAAGATCGGGTTCCAGTTCTAATTCCTCATAGGTGAGTACATGAGATGGATCAGGCATGTATTTCTTCAACAGAGATACATGGAACACATCGTGAACTTTGGAGAGACTTGGCGGCATTGCCAATCGGTAAGCTACAACCCCAATTCGTTCTAGAATTTCGAAAGGTCCGATGTACCTGGGACTCAATTTACCTTTCTTACCAAAACGTATGACTCCCTTCCTTGGAGATACCTTCAGGAAAACATGATCACCGACTTGAAATTCCAAATCATTCCTTCGATTATCGGCATAGCTCTTCTGCCTACTTTGAGCTGCTTTGATGTGATTTTGGATTACTTTCACCTTTTCCACCGATTCCTCCACCACTTCTGGGCCTACAAGTTTTCTTTCACCAACGTAATCCCAAAAGGTTGGTGTACGACATCTCTTTCCATATAACGCTTCATATGGTGCCATCTGAATACTCGAATGGAAGCTATTGTTATAGGAAAATTCTACCAGTGGTAAATATTGATCCCACATACCCTGAAAATCAAGTGAGCAAGATCTCAACATGTCTTCTAAGGTCTGAATAGTCCGTTCTGATTGTCCATCTGTCTGAGGGTGGTAATCTGTGCTCAAATGAAGTTCAGTATCCAGGGATTTCTAAAGACTTTTCCAAAATCTTGAAGTAAAATGGGGATCACGATCAGAAACAATTGATAAGGGTACTCCATGAAGTCTCACAACTTCATTAATATATAGTCTTTCTAGACGTTCCTGGGGTAGATCATCTCTTATAGCAAGAAAATGTGCTGACTTGGTAAGACGATCAACAATAACCCATATTGCATCATTCCTTCTAGGAGTCTTTGGTAGCCCCATGACAAAGTCCATCGTAATATTGTCCCATTTCCACTCCGGTATGGGAAGAGGTTGCATGACTCCTCCAGGCTGTTGCCTTCCAGCTTTCACTTGTTGACAAACCATACATCTTGACACAAAATCAGCAATCTCCCTCTTCATGTTGTCCCACCCAAAATGTTCCTTCAAATCTCTATACATTTTGATGCTCCCAGGGTGTATAGAGAAATTGGAACTATGAGCATCATCCAGCAATTCCCTTTTTAGATCAGGTATATTAGGAACACAAAGTCTCTTCCCAAATTTCAAAATTCAATCTTCATACACAAAGTCTCTCAATCTCCCATCATTCACAGCATTAATCTTCTTTTGAAATTCTTCATCATCGGTCTGAGTACTCTTAATCCTTTCTATTAAAGATGGTTTGGCAACCATTGAAAAAGAAATGATGTTTCGCCTTCCCTGGTTATTCCCATGTCCATCTTCACTAGATCCATGAAAATTGGATCCCTTTCAATTCTCATATTGTTAAAAACTCCATGGTCTTTTCTACTCAAAGCATCTTCCACCTTGTTTGCTTTCCCCGGGTGGTAGTGTATCGTGCAATCATAATCCTTGAGTAATTAAAGCCATCTCCTTTTCATCATGTTGAGTTATTTTTGTGAAAAAATATACTTCAAACTCTTGTGATCAGTATAAATCTCACATTTTTCACCATAGAGGTAGTGCCTTCATATCTTCAAAGAAAAGATCACAGCTGCTAACTCGAGATCATGAGTAGGATAGTTTTGTTCATGAATTTTCAACTGTCGTGATGCATAGGCAATAACTCTATCATTCTTCATAAGGACACAACCAAGTCCTTTCTTCGATGCATCACTATAAATAACGAACCCATCATTCCCCGATGGTAGAGTCAATATAAGAGCATTGACTAATCTTTTCTTCAGTTCTTCAAAACATTCTTCACACTCTTTTGTCCAAAAAATTTAACCCCTTTACGTGTGAGCTTCGTTAATGGGTTAGCCAATCGGGCAAAATTCTGGACGAAACGTCAATAATAACCTACCAAACCAATAAAACTGCGTACCTCAGTTATACTCGTAGGTGCTGGCCATTCTTGGATTGCCTTGGTCTTAGAAGGATCAACAGAGATTCCATATTTAGAGACAATATGGCCAAGAAAAGAAATCTCCTGAAGCTAGAATTCACACTTGCTAAACTTCCCATATAATTCATGCCTCCTCAGAGTCTTCAAGATAATGCGCAAGTGATTTTCATGATCTTCGTAGGTTTTGGAGTATACCAAGATATCATCAATAAATACCACCACAAATTCATCGAGATACTCATTGAAAACTCTATTCATCAGATCCATGAATACAGAAGGTTCATTAGTCAATCCAAACGGCATTACAGTAAACTCGTAATTCCCGTACCTAGTTCGAAATGCTGTCTTTGGAATGTCTTCCTTCTTCACACACAACTGATGGTATCCAGATCGAAGGTCAATCTTTGAAAAGTATTGAGCTCCATGCAGTTGGTCAAATAAATCATCAATACGAGATAGGGGATACTTGTTCTTTATCGTTATAGCATTGATCTCCCTGTAGTCGATACATAACCTCATAGATCCATCTTTCATTTTAACAAAAAGAACAGGGGCTCCCCATGGAGAAACACTAGGGTGAATAAATCCCTTATTACTCAATTCCTCTAATTGTTTCTTTAGTTCGACTAATTCTACAGTGGACATTCTATAAGGGGTCTTAGATATAGGCCTTGATCCAGGAATCAAATCAATGGAAAACTCAACTTCTCGTTCTGGAGGATGTCCAGGTAAATCTTCCAGAAATACATCTAAAAATTCTTTCACAATAGGTACATCCTCTATTTGAACATTCCTTTCCTCACCGACAGTTATTTCATTCTCTTCCTCCCTAATAATTGAATTTAGTTGAGCTACTGGGGGTGGATCTAAATAAGAATTAGGTGGTGACGATTCTGCTCTAAAAATATGGTGTTCCTTATCATTATCATCAAGAATCGTAACCTCTTTCTTCTTACAATAAATCTTCACATCATAGTCCGAAATCCAGTCCATACCAAGGATTATATAAAACTCAATCATAGGTATGACGATGAGATCAGCAGATAAAGAAAATTTATGTGCTCTAATGGGGACTGATTCACAAAACTTTGTTGCAATGATACTTCCCTTAGGAGTTTTAACTGACAACTCCCTTATTAAATCAAATTGGAAATATCTAATTTTCTTAGCAAACTGGGAAGATATGAAACAATGCGACGATCCAGAGTCAAATAATGCATTTGCTAAACATGAGGAAACCATTAAATTACCTGCCACCACGTCTTTTGGAGCTTCTACCTCTGCAGTAGTGATAGCATAAGCCTGGCCTTGATCCCTTGGCCTTTTCTGAGGTAAGTTCTCCTGACGCTTAGGACATGAATTTGCATAATGCCCCATCTCCCTTCAATTGTAGCACTGAACGTTGGTAGCTTCCTTCTTCCCCTTGCAATCACGAGCTTGGTGGCGTTTTTCACCACACTTGTAACAGACTCCCATTCCCTTCAAGAAAGTACCAGGATATTTCTTCCCGCATTTACCACAAGATGGATATTCAACCTTTCCCTTCTTCCCCTTATTTCCATTCCCATATTGATCAGAAGGTCTCTTCTTCTCTTGATTTTCTTTAAAGTCATAAGACATAGAGAATTCCTTTTCGGTCTTGATAGCACATGAGACAATGTCTTCGTACAACGAAAAGGATTGTGAGACTAATGCTCGACGAAGAAATGGTTTTAACCCATCAAAGAAACGATCAATCTTACTTCTTGGGTTACGTATATAATCACCAGCATACCTTGCTAACCTTGTAATGTTATCCTCATACTTTGCGACATTCTCATCCTCCTTCTGTCTCAGACTTAGAAATTGCCTTTCCATATCTGCTTGATGGTCGCGAGGGAAGTATTTTTCTAAAAACATATCTTTGAACTCCCTCCATTCCATATTTGATACTTCATCATCTTCCTTCATGTTTTGAATCAATGACCACCATTGATCAGTATCTCCAGTGAGGCGGTAAACTGCCATGATAACTTTTTCCCTTTCACTGCTCCCCAAAGCCTGAAATATTTTCTCTAGGGAATTTATCCATTGCTCAGCTACTAAGGGATTTGTACTCCCATTGAACGTTGGTGGTTGTTGCCTCATGAATCGATCTAACATTGATCATCCACGTTGTGGATCAGGGTGCTCCATACGGGTAAGGTTATTATTCATAACCTGAGTAAGTTGTCCCAGTATGGTGATTAGCTGATCGGCACCAGTTGCATCACCAGCCCCACTATAATTATCTTGAGCAGGAGGGAAATCCCTACATGGAGTGCGTGCATTGATACAGTTTCCATTTCTTCCACTAAGCGCCATTTCTAAACAATGGCATAAACTAGATCAGTTTATGAATCAAAATACATAATCCCATACTTATAAAACACTTAACATAAATTGAACTATTTATGGATATAATCCATAATCATAAAAATGTTTAGTTTGAAGAATTATATACTCATAAACCCTTCATAATGATTTGTAAAGAAAATGAGAGTTATCCTAAGCATATCCCCCGGGAGTGTCGTAACCAAGAGTGCAGCAAGGCCCGTTGTCGTGCACTAGTTCCTGTTCGAGTCTAGCTCAAAGCGGTGTTTTCGGGTTTTACCCCTAGGTACATCTGTGCCAGATCCGCCTCTACCTGCTCGTATCCAGACAGGGATGTATTGCTTGGAAAACTCACAAAATCTCTACAATAACAAAATTCTAGGAAGTTCTTCTATACTAATCCTCAAAGTTCATCTTAGGTCTACGTGCTCTAATCAGAGTTTATCTAAATCTAGCTTCCAAGGTTTGTACTAAACTTCCTCTGATACCAACTGTAACGTCCCGACCCTAGTTACCCAGAGTCGGTGCATTATTACATAACATTGGCATGATCATAAGAAAGATCAAATCTCGAAAGACCGATTGGTTTAGTAGCCTTGGAAACACTAGATATATTCATAAGTTTTACATTACATCATAAAATGAAAAACTACTACAACCAAATAATGTCTCCATAATCCACACTCATATCCCCACATAACATCCCTGCAGGTCATTCATAATTTACTTCTTCACTTCCTGGGAAAAATAAAACATAGAAAAGGGGTGAGCTCAAATTCCCAGTAAGGATAACAATATAGTGGAAACTTTCATAAATAAGAATAAACATTTAAGGCAATGTATAACTAAAACAAAAGCCTTTCAAACATGAACTTTCAACATGGTATGGCATAAATAAAATGAAATAATGCCATTTACTTATTCACATGGATATTCTACTAATCGAATAATCACATGCAAAAATCAATAACCACTTTCATAATGTTGGAATGCATAATACCAGACTATCATAACCACATAGTCAAGGCCTCGTGCCAAGACTACAAATAAGATTTTGTCAATGCCTTGTGCCAAGACACTATAGCGGGCTCCACCCGTCACATATTAAGTCCAATGCATTCCCATATGAAAAGGTTTAAACATAACATAAACATTCGTATTAAAACTAGCATACGAAATGTCAATAATTTCACCATAAACTATGAATGGTATAAAAATAGCACATCCACAGTCAAACATATCACAAAACCTTCAATACAATATAGAAGTTTTGTATCATAAAAAATAAACTTCAAATAATCTTAAAATCCATCAAAGGATGTTGACATAGATGAAATCAAAATTATTTTTAAAGAAATATCTCCTTTTATTTTGAAATCATTTAAGATCCATATAAAATAAAACATTTTCTTTGAAAATATTCGTATAAGCTTGTAAGGGAAGCTTTGAAGATTTTATAAGGGAGGAAAATAGCCGCACCCGCCATATAAGTTAAAAAAAACATTCTTACCATAATTCTGTCGAAAAGGTTAAAAAGGACCTTGTTTTGAAAACGACGGAATGATTCCTTTATAAACCTCTTATAAAAAGTCAAACAAGGGTATAAATGACTTTAACCCATATTCTTGTAAATAATAAATATGTTTTTAAATACATTTCGAAGAAACATGGATGTGGATGATAAAGAAATCCCAGTAGATTATTACGTATAAACAACCTCGGATAATGAAGAGATTGTGAAATAACCCTTACCTTGTACTTTTCCTTGGTTGGGGTAGGTTAACCTCCTGTATAATGGTGAAATAATTTTTATTAAATTATAAACTAATCATATACATTAATATTATATCATATATGATCTTTTAATATTGATTTGATAATAATATCTTAGTATTATCGTTGTTTCGGGTGTTAACTTACTTGTTTTCTTTTATATGTTTTGTTACGTAAGACATGTTTGTAAAGGATAGGTTTTATATTATTCATATCCAGAATGATATAAAGTCCTTAAAAATCATTTTTTAAATCATAAAATGATAATTATACTTGAATGGATACGATGGAGAATGAATCTCATCGCGTTCGTGGAGACGGTAGTCCGTACGTACGCACGAGCGACAATATCATTCTTTTGATATTAAAATAATATATAAATGGATGGTATATCATATATACAGAATCCTTAACATGTTATATTTAATATTTACATGAGTTACACATCATTATTATACCCATCCAAATAATATTATATTGAATAACAATTACACTACGACGTGGAGACGGTAAGCCGTACGTACGCACGTATAGTGACATGTTATTCAAAGGGTGGATAGAATACTGAATATGGTTGTACCATATTTATAATAAAATCACAGTATATATATGATACTGGATTTTTTATTTTATTATGGTAACAACAAAGGAAGAAGAAGTGGAAAAAGAAATGTACTTAGAAAAGGGTGGTGAAATCATTACCTCTTCTTCGGGTTCTTCCTTTTGATTTGATCAAAAGGGATCCATAGGTTGACTTTCTGATCAAACTAAGGCCCCTAGGTTGTAGTGAGGGAAGTTGGGAGAGTATTTGGGAAGAGTTTGGCCGAACCAAAAGGCTTTTAAGGTGTGAAGAAATGAGGAGGAGTTCCCTTTTATAAGAGGGGGGAGGGGCACCTTTGGAAAAGCTAGAAATATTAATTTATAATAAATTCATATTCGGTTTCTAATGGATAAAAAGTTTATTATTAAAAGGTTAAGGTGGGTATGGGTCGAAAAAAACTCAACCAATAGAATTTAGACAGTTTTGGGTACTTATATTAACCTTATCTTTAAGTATTAACTCTAAGTTAATTAGTTTCACTTTTACAATGTCTCTTTGTATTTTTATATAATATGGTTAATAAACATACTACATACATCAAAGCGACCCCCAAGTGGTCGATTAATGATGATCCTATCATGATATAAGTCTCTTGGCCGAACCTTATATTTTTAGGAATTTAATATCAATTAATAATATAATATTTGTTTTAAGAACTCTTTTATGTCAATTTTGACACTATTCAATAGTTGATTTTTATGAAACTCATGACAGATTGATTACTTCGAAAAAAGTCAATTAAATCAATCCTAATATATCATATTATCCTAGAAAATTAGTTTAATTCATTAAAAGTTTCATATTATATTTATTTAGGTATTTATAATATCAATTATTTTAATTTTTCACTATTATAGTAATTACTGCATCATCATTGTGTCATAAATAAAATAAATTATTTAATGTCTAAAAATTATAAATAAAATATCATTATGTATGAAATATTTTTATCTTTCTAATAAATATTTATAATCTAAAATCAAACATATATAACCCTATGTAACAATTGTTTTGCTAAAAGATATATGCTTGTGTCATTTTTGTATTCATTTTAACTTAATTAAAATAAAGTGTCATTATCACTTACAAGTGGACCCATGGGGTCCCAAAATCGACCAAAAGATGTCCATGGTCGACCATGTATCAACCAATATGGTTAAGACACGTTCTAGGGTAATTTAGTATTATTATAATATTATTTGTTAACCCTTATTTACCGGATTTACCCTTAACCATAGTAAATAAAATATTTACCGCAGTAATTATTCAAAATGTCTAAAAATAAAAGTTACCTATTTACACAATTTGAACATCCTGATTCCAAATATTGAATCCATTTTCCTAAATTCAAAACACAGAAGTGGCAGAAATTAATTTAAAATTAATTCCCGATGTCAAAACAAAAAGCGTGTTTTTAAGAGATAATAACTATCAAAAGATTGGCACTTGCTTATGTTCTGTTTAATTGTAAAATTATGTCCAATGACCAACATTATATTAAATGGTAAAAATATATTCTAAATATACTTTAAAACTACTAAAATTCATAATTTATCACTATTAATTATTTTTATTAAAAAATTTGTTTTTAATTAAAATTTAGTAATTTTCATTATTCATCAAAATATGAAAGTTATCCGAAAAGTACCAAAATTTCACCTTAGGCTAAATTAGATATTCCGAATCCAAAAATGAAGTCCATTTTGAAATATAAAATATATATAATTTTAAAAAGTAGGTATTACTATTCATAACGACTAGTTTGATTGGTTGTTAGAACTCGGTGTTGCGTACAACACACGCTATCGCATTAATCAAAGAGAAGCATACCGTAGAAGCTTGGGGTGTTACAACCTCCAAACCCCAAAACCAGAAAATGTAATTGGCTGAGAAGGTGTGAGAAATTAAATCAAATTAATCTCAAAATATTCATGACCTCAACAATCCAAAACCAATCCTAGGTGGATAGGAGTCCAAAAAACCACACTATGAGATACCACTCAAGGATCTCATCATACCTCAAATTCCACTATCAGAAAAACAAGGCAGGCCAAATAGCCATAAGAATTCTTGCACAACCTAATCACCCCCCTAAACACATCATGTCGACAATGAAACATCCATAGATCTAAAACCAAAAATCATAACAACCCAAAAACTAAACTTCCTCTAACATACGATTTATATAATTCCATTCTCCATGTCATGATATTATCTTATCTAGGTGGTACTGAATTTCTTACATGGGTTCAATCACCTTGTTGTATAATGTGACCTAATTAGGAATCAATTTATCCCCTTTCCATATTTCATAATATTATCACACAGTATACATTACAAAATTGTTAAAGAAGCTCATCGGATAAAACAAAAAGGTCCTAAATATCCCATGAAATGAAAAAAGTGAAAGGAAAACATAAAAATAGCTATGGGTACTGGGAAAACATATATTCCTTTCACTAAATTGTACTATTCTCCTTGTAACCATTTTCATACAATACATGAACCAATGAAATGATCCATCCATGTGATTCCATCTTTTGGAGATCCTAGATCTCTACTGGTTGCCCCATGAACATCACAACATCCTTGATATCAAAATCACCTCAGAAAATGACCTGATAATCATTGTAATGATACTAAATAATTTTAGATTTGTGGAAGATGTCATGGTTCCTCCTCTAACATTGTTCCAATTCAAATCAATATGAAATCTCTCTAACTATCCCAACTCCTCAAAGTAATCAAAAAACCTATGAAAAATTATAAAACCTTTTCTTCCCATGTCATGGGGAAACCTTCAAGAACATATGGTCACCAACCTAACAATATAAGGGCATAATCCTTTGATCTATATAATATTTCTTCCATCCTGCATCACTTTCATCACCTTAAAAATAATTTTATCCTTCACTATTTTCCTCTTCACAGCATCATGTCAAGGAACTACTGCCTCCCCATCCTTTGTCAAACTTAATTGATAAAGACATAGTCTCCAATATAAATCCTAATAAAATCCTTTCCAATTGAAGTGTATTTCCTTTTTTTAAAAAACACAATAATGGGAATGTTTTATACCCAATATCCACCATAGTTGAAGATACATGCCTACTATATATCCTCTCCTTTCTAGATGTTTCGCTCTATCTGCCCATCCATTTGATGGTGGAATGAATTGTTGAGGCGTAATTGATTTCCAAAATAATGTTCTAATAACCCCATGAACTCATGGTTAAAAAATTCATTCTCATCTGATAAAATTGACCTCATAACTCCATTAAACCGTACCACCTCATCAACATACATTTTATCCAAAAAAATTCACTATGCTCGACTCAATGATCACAATAAAGTGGGATAATTTTGTCATCCGATCCATGATCACCAAGATATCATCAAAGCTTCTGTATTCTCAGAATAACACTATGAAGAAATAAATCTAGACATTATACCATTTCAATTGAGTAATATCCAATGGCTGCAAAAAACTGCAAAGGACATGATTCTTAGCCTTTACCTGCTAGAAAAACCCAACACTTCATAATAAACTATGCCACCACCGATTTTATCCCGGACCAATAAAACAACATCCTCAAGCAAAGGTACATAATTTATACACATGGGTGTACCTAAAAATTTGACATATGAAAATCATGAAGGACTCTTTTATCCATTAACACATGAAAAAATAGCTTCGAGTGAAAAAACATCTATTTCCGGCCATCCTTGGTCCATCCCATTAGATCATCACTATGTCAAACACAATCGTACATCACCTCTACCACTGAGTCTCCCCGTAGATACTCTACCACATGACCTATCATATAATATTTCACCTTCATCATAAATAAATAACATCTACCATCAAAGACAATTGAATCTATGAGTTAGTTTTCCAACTACTCCATTACCTTGAATAATTCCTCGAACTTCTATAAAAACTCCTTCTCCAAATTCATGATCAATGATTCGGCCACACCATTTAATTTTCCTGAGTTACAAGAGATCACAAAATATTAATCTAGATGAAACTTTATCCACATATTCTGCTGAAAATTTAGATCACGTTATGAAAAGATATACCCCATAATATTATGATCTTTGAATACCAAAAATTACTCCCCAATGAGAAAATATTGGAAACAATTCAGCACAAACACCACTACCGCTAATTCTAGATCATGAAAGGTGTAGTTAAAATCATGAACATGTATCTTCCTAAAACCATAATATATTACTTCACTCATATACATAAAAATACCTCATAATCAAATATGATAATAGTCACAAAACACCTCAAAAATGAGGCCCACCTTAGGACACAGAGGCATTTGAGGACCAACTGAATTCCAATTCAGGTTACTGAAACCTAAATCTCATTGATTATTTGGTAGAAAATATTCGTCCTTTATGGTAAATTTTTTCAATGGGACTAAAACTTAAGATAAATCAATCACAAACATATGATAATATCCTATACGACTAATAAAACTATGAAACGATGTCACGTTCTTGGGGGTTTCCATAAATTTTGACCTTTTATTGGTCTACTAACCCTACTAAGAAACTTATTGATTGAGGAAATATACCTCTAATATCCAAAACATACACTTGGAAAACTCTCTAGGTAAATGGAGGTGTTTAATAACATGAAATACATCTTTTATATGACATTCATGGTCCTCCACTAAATTTGATTTGATCAATATATCATCGATGTACCACTATAAAAAATCACATATACCGACATAAATTTTCCATCAGATAATATACCTATAGGTAAAAATGAATAATTCCAACAGATATTATATTTAGTTTATATTCTTTAAAACAAAAAATAATTCTTTTTACCAATATATATATTTTTCAATATTAATCGTTCAATGCCAATACATCCTTTATCAACAACTAAATTTGTCATTATATCATAGTAAAACTAAAAATTATTTTACCAACATATAAATCTATTTCTATTGATTATTATTACTACTAATTGACTTATTATTAGAAATATATTTTTCAATAAATTATTCAATATCAACATTCATTTTATTAATATGTAGGATTAAATAAATAAATAATCTAATTATAATATAATACTATTTTGATAAAATATTATATTATATTTATATTTTATTATAATATATTCTCACATAATGAATTAAAATATCGATAATTTAATAATGTTTCATGAAATTTGGTTATATAATTTAAAATTGTGGATAAATAGTCTAAATTATTTACTTTAACAAGATCAATTATAAAACTATGATTTAAAAAATAGAAAAATAGAATTTTATGAATTTAAAATAAATATCTTGTAGTAAAATATAGTATTTATTAGGAGGCTCAAATTGATGTAGAGTGTACTTATGGATTATAGCTCAAGAAACCCCAAAACCGACATTTTAACCACTGCAAATATTATTTTCAACCAAGCTATAGAGCCAAATGTGCCTCCCAAGGATCCAAACACCTGTATTTTCATTGAACCCAGAATTTTTTGACATCAATTTGTCAGTTCATTAACACTTCATAGACATTCCTTAAATTCATCCGTCATTACCACACCATTCATCCATTCAGTTCACCCCCTTCGATTTATCAACAAATATGGTCTCCAGTTACACCACTATATGTTCGTCGCCACATTACTGGGGACCATCTAAACTTCCTTTCATCGACGAAATCTTTGGTAAGTAGGTATCACTAATTCTTTATGTTAGTTTTTCATTCCCATTTCATTATTCCCACTCTATCCACCTCTTTTACTATCCTCAAAGGTCATCGCAAATTGTTGGTCAACATTATTTTTTTGATAATTTAAAATTCATGTGGGAAATAAATGAATTAGGAATTGAAGAACATGTTATAAGTGAAAACACATGAAATTTCTATTTTGATTTACCAACTTTAAGCTATGAATGTTTAGAGAATACCTTGATTTAAAATTTCTCCGCTCATAGATAAAAATATCATGTCAGCTATCATTGGAATTTTTAACCATTTATATTTAATATCTATTAATGATTAAATTTGTTATAGTTAATGTTAATATACTAGTCTTATTCAAAATAACTTAATTTTTTACACTTGAAACTTTCTTGAAAATAGTATTAGATTAGGAAAGAATAGGGTTAAAAGTCACATGATGATGAATAGGTTTTTCATTTGAAATCAAGATTTGATAAAAGTCTTATTCTACACATGAATGTAATTTCATTTGAACTGAAATGGTCTAATACTATACATTGTAGTTCAATAATAACCCATATTTAAATTTAACACCATTAATTGGCAGAGGTTGAATATTTTACATTTGAATTCACCAGGAATCATCTTATTATAAGGAGATTAATTTGTACATTTATGAATTGCTCTTTCCTGTTATTTACATGGTTACAATTCTTTTTTTTTTGATTTGGTGTGTGGAATGATTCAATATTGTACCTTTTCTTGATTTATGTATGATTCCCATTTCCATATAGTTGTCTAATTCCCATTACCTATGATTTATAAAACCAGAATATTCATTTTATTATATTAATTGTCTGGTGTATGATTTAATATCATATTTCTGAATGTTTTTACAATTCATGCCTTATGTTCCTGGATTTAATTACTTAAAATATGTATAATAGTTTACATCGACATTGAAATTTATTTTCATTTTTATTATCATAATGATATATTTTTTTATTAAAAATTAGTAGTGTTTCATGTTAACATCATATTTTATTTTAGTATATAAAATTCAGTATTCTATATGTAATTTGAAAGATGTTTCATTATATAATATGTGGTTATTAATTTTTAGTAAATTCTGAACAATATTATGTCACTATATTTTCATACCCATATTAATGGATTAATTGTTGGAAGTTATTATTTGAATTCGGTATAAATTATGTAGTTCTCATTATGGCGTGTATAAACCAAGAACATGTGATCAATTCAACTGAATTATTTCCCCAATTAAAATTTATTAAGGATATATTAAAACATTAATATCAAAATAAATCAACATGAATAATTGACATTATAGAGAATTAATTATTGTTTTTTTATTAAAAAAATCATGAAGTGTTAACAAATGAATCACAATTTTAATGCTCATGTCAAGGTAGTGGATTTATTTTTTTGGTTGTGGTCCAAATCATTTTAATGTTATAGACATGTAGTGGTACCATAGTTTAACTAGTGGTCCATTCATGTAATTTGGTATGAATGTTTTGTGGGAAATTTATATGATTATATATTTTCTATAGGATGATTGAAATTGTGATGAGTATATATATTCTTTTCAAAGATTTATTTTCTAAATAAGATATTTGAAAAGAAATGTTAAGCTATAATCTATTTTGGGTTAGTTTTTGATGATAATTTTCACTGAATAGTGAATCTATCAATTGGGTTAAAATGTTTTTTTCCTAAATTTATTTTTGTAATCTTATGACAGTATGTGTTTACTATGCTCTTGAAATCTCTCTAAGATGTTCATTGTGAAAATCTACACTAAAATTGGATATGGTTGTCATGCTTGAATATAAGGAAGTTTAATTGGATTTCTGAAATCATTTAAATGTTACATTTTATGTTGATTTACGAGAAAATCATTAAACTATTTTAGTTATATGATAATTTTTTATTTCATTATGAATTAAGAAATGATATAAATATATTAATGTAACATCCCAGGTAAATAATGAATAAAACATTTTCATATTTATTAATATTTACGGATAAAATATTAATTTTACTTTATAGGGGTTGTTATGTTCGATAGCGTACCCGATACGCAACAGAGTTTCTTTGAAATCTTACGTTGCACACTAGTAATAAAATAATATTATTTTAAATGGTAGTTAACACATAGTCGTTGTATTGGCGGGAATGGATAGAAATAACTAAAATATGATTACATATGTTTTTAAAATGTTTTTACTTTTATCCAATAAAAGATAAAGGCTTAAAATACGAAAAGAATTCAATTTTAGGCTTTTATACCCTAATTTTCACTAAAGGTTCACTTATCGCCTTTTGATGGAGAACCGTCATTAAATATAGTTTTGTTCACTCTTATAAATTCTATTGGACCAAATAAAATTCCTCTTTAGAATCGGGACAACAAAATTTACGTTGTGTAAATTTTTGGTATTTTTCCGATAAAGTTCATTTTTTAATGAATAGTGAAAATGTTGTATTTTAATTCAAAACCTCTTTTTAATCTAATTTATTTATATGAATAGATTATCTTTTGAATTAGTTTTAAAGTGAAATTAGAATATATTTTTACCATTAAATCCAATAGTGGTCTTTGGAATTAATTTCACTTTGAAATCGGACTTAAACTAGTGTCAATCTTTTGATACTTATTGTTTCAAAAAAACACTCTATTTGCTATGAAAGCGGGAATTTATTATTAAATTATATAATGCAACTTAAATGTTTTCAATCTTGTAAAATAGACATCATTTTAGAATTCGGAATATCAAATATATCTTAGGGTGATGTTTTGGTATTTTTCTGAAAAACTTCAATATTTTATGAATAGTGAAACTGCTAAGTGGTACTTAGAAAAATGATTTTTCGTTTAAATGCAATTTTACCACCTCTATGTTTTGAATTTCAAAAATCTGACATAAATTGTTTTCATTATGAAGTAAAATGTGGTTCAATGGGATTAAAATATTTTTCTGGTGAATAGTAACTTATTAAGTTTTTAATCACAATTAGAGGTAATTAGTGTATTTTAAGGTAAAAATAATGTTTTAATAATATGAAATGAACATGAAACATGTCCTACCCTTATTTGATGTGTCATGGGCGACCAAGAAAATCCTTGGGTCAACTTTGGGACCGCATTGAGCCTCTTTAGTTGGAAAATGACATTAATAACATTTTATTTAAAGTTAAAATAAAAATGTCACAAACATGAGTTGTTTTACTAAAAAAAATTTTATATGGCGTTATACAAATCAAATTTTGACTATAAATATTCATTGGAAAGGTAAAAATATTTCCTACATCATAGTATTTTTTTTATAATTTTATACATTAAATAACGTAAATGATTTATGACACCATGATGATGTAGTGATTACCTTATTATTTAACGATTTAAATAAAATGGAAAGATAATGTAAAATCTAAGCCCTAAACATGTCAAAAACCTATTGGATGGGTGGATTTAGAACCCTTATCATCTTATCCTTTAAACAGATCAATGTGGGACCATTAAAATCCGAAACTCATTCTAAAATAATGTAACATTTCCTTACATTCCAATAGTGCCCCTCCTCTCCTCTTATAAAAGGCCCCAACCTCTACCACCTTACCCAAACTTCCAAAGCCTTTGGCTCGATCCACCCCTTCCCATTTTGTCTCTACACATCCCTATATTAATCCTTGAATCCTCAATTGGTGCAGAAGTCTTCCCAAGGAAGCATTTGAGCTCAAATCTAAGAGAGTTAACCGATTAAAGGGTGATGTGTACACTTGTGTTCTTTTGTTTCATTTTGCTTCTCCAACCCCCTAAACTATTTTTATTCATTTCATTTGAAAAAACTCCAGTATCTTAAATATAATATTATTTTGTTATAAGAATATTTATAGCTACAATTATACACATCTACATCTAATGGTTAAAGAACATACTATTTCTGTGGTTGGCGAATTTCTGCCACACGAAACGATGATTGTTCAATCTTCTTTTAAACAGATTTAATGGTGGCCATTAAGATGTCACTATATTTATATATGATATATATTATGTTTAGGTTTTCATTATGCTTATTTATTTTTCATTTGTGGTATACCGTTATGGTTTTCATTGTGGGTAAACACGATAATTTCATTTTAGGAAGTGTGGACTACCGCCCCCTCAAAGTGATGTGATTCGTTAATGCCATATGTGGGACGTATAAAGGATGTATTTAAAGTTATTATATATGATTTTATACTGGATTTATAATATACCTCTATTTGATTATTATTTCTTTCCATTAATGTATGAGATAGAAATGAAAGTAGCGTTCATGCGTACGTACGGCTTACCGTCTCCATGAACGGTGCATTTCATTTCTTATCCCCAAATGTAATGTACTATTATAATTACATATATATAATGGATATATATGATGTATGTTACATCTAAATAATTAATATAATTATGGAATTAAAATATAGATAACTCTCATTTAGTTTTAATTCCATTAATATGGCATAGAGATGAAAGTAACGTTCATGCGTACGTACGGCTTACCGTCTCCATGAACGGTGCATTTCATTTCTTAACTCTAAATGATTATGTGATATTATAAATACATGTATATGCTAGATATATATGATATATATGATATACAAATCAGGAATGTCATTCTGGATATAAAGAACCATTGACCACACGAACAACATGTAATTGAAAGAAGTCCACTTTCGACTTAAGAACCAAATATCGACAAAACAAAAATTATTAACATAAATGATTAAATAATGTTTATAAAATTACAATAAGTTACATAAAAGGAATAATTAACTTGAAAAAGTTTCATAAGAAAATATAAACTAACTCAAGTTTATTATTCAGGACGTTAAAGAACGATCAAGTCAAGTCGGACCCGAGGTATGGGAACTTCTTAACCCAATTTTCTTTCTTTGGGTTAATCTCCTACTTTAAAATTATGTCATGATATTATTATGTCCTATCTTTTATTTTTACTTTCTTTATGTGTATTTATAGTGAATACACATAATAGATCTATTTTATTTAAAAATGATCTTTGTAAGGGACTTCCTCTCAATCTCCTTTCATTGAGCCATATTTCGTTTTATACACAACTTTGTTTTATATGGTGTATAAACCCCGTTGAATTTTTCTTTTATACAAAAGGAATTTATTTCTATGAAGCGTTTTACAAAACGACAAAAAGGAATGATTGTTTTAACGTACGCGGTGACAACGACCTTTTCCACCGCCGTGAGTATTTTTTGGTCTTTGGCTTCCTGAACAAGTCGTAATGTTTTTTTAAATAAAATAAATAACATATAATCTTTAATGTATTTTGGTATTGAAAATTGTTTTTATAATGGATTTGTTATTTCAATATATTTACGTTATATATTGTGATCAAAGTGTGGAAATGTTTTCTTTCCATTATATTTGTTTTATGTCTTATGATTTTTATAATGGTACTTGGACATTTGACGGGTGGTTACGTGATAAACCATATGATGGGTGGTGCCATGAATACTAGGATGGGTGGTTACGTTATAACCTCCAATGCATTGGGTATGGAAGTCAAACATATGTCTATTCCATTAAGTATGTATGGAAGTTGGCCGAATGGCTATTCCATTAAGTGATATGTGTGGAAGTCGACCGTATGGTTATTCCACTTAAGTATGTTTATGTCCCAAGTTACCTTTATATGTTATGTTTTCTTTATATAGTTTTTATGGTAATATTTTGGTTACAAAAGGGTAAGTAATGATATTTTATTCATTGAAGAGTTTTTACTACTTCATAAAGGTGAAAAGTATTACTTTGATAAAGTAAACATGGTTTACTTTTTCTTTTGATAAACTAATAGTTTTCATTCTTTGTGTATCCTTACTGAGATTTTTATGCTCACCCCAAGTTTTTTTGAAATGTTTTTCACAGGACTTAATGTGGAATATGGTCAAGGATGGGATCAAGGGAAAGTCATGCTATATAAAACATGGAACTAGACATGTTTCTTTTTAAGGGTTTTTTATTCTATGGAAACTTAGTAGAAGTGTCTACTTTGTAATCTTTTGAGATGTAATAGTATATTCTAATTCTCTAAAACTCTAAACCTGAAAAGATCCTCAATGTGAATTATTCATTTAATTCAATATTAAGTAAGGTTTAAGGCCGAAGCCTTATAGATGGTATCAGAGGTCGGTTTAGATAACTTTAGCAGTTAGAAAATTGTTAAATTATAAATTAATTTATGGTATGATTGAAATGATATAGCATTTGAAGATTACCATGTTGCTTCGCCTATGATATTTATTTTTTAAGAATGGTTTTTCTTAGAGGAAACAGAACAGATTTTCTAGGAAGGCATACAGAGGGAAATGACCTTTCAAATCAGTATCCTGAGATGGTCAGAATCAGAACTAAATAGTTTGTTGTAGTGATGGCTTAGTTGACACATGTTACTACCGAGGAGTTGAAAAGAATATTGGTGAATGCTCTAGTTTTGGCACTTCCTTCTAGGAATGGTGAGTTTCTTATATACAGTGATGCTTTGTTGAAGGTACTTGGTTGTGTCCTTATGGAGAATCATCAGGTAATTACATATGTTTTACATTAGTTGAAAACTCATGAGGTAAATTACCCTACACATGATTTGGAATTAGCTGCTGTTGTTATTGCTTTAAAAATTTGAAGGCATCATTTGTATGGAGTAAAGTGTGAAATATATACTAATCACAAAAGTTTAAAGTATATATTCACTCAGAAATAATTGAACATGAGACATAGGAGATGTCTATAATTAATCAAGGATTATGAATGTACAATTCATTAACATTCGGGAAAAGAAAATAAAGTGGCTGATGCTTTAAGTCGAAAAAGTAATGCTTCATTAACAATGTTGCATTTGGAACGAGATCCTTTGGTTTTTGATTTGATGAACTTTGGAATGTAAGTTGGTTGCGTAGGAAGTCTTTCTGTTTTGTTTCAGGTATCAGTGAGATCATCCCTATCAGACAGAAATAAGCAAGCACAGAGGGAATACAGTGAGTTTCAGAAAAAGGTAGAGCTGGTTCATAAGGGTAGGTTACCTGAATTAAACATTGATAATGATTGTGTTTTGAGGTTTGGGAAGAGATTATGTGTCACTGGTGATTCACAGTTGAAGAATGAGTTGTTATGTGAGGCTCACAGTTCCCCTTTTTCAGTTCATCCTGGCAGTACTAAGATGTATAGAGATCTTCGGGAGTATAACTGGTGGGATGGAATGAAAAGGGATATTGCTGAATTTACTGTGAAGTGTTTGACTTGTCAGCAGGTTAAAGCAGAGCAGCAGTTATTGAAAGGGATGCTTCGGCAATTAGCAGTTCCAGAGTGGAAATGGGAAAATATATCCATGGACTTTGTTGTGGGATTACCGAGGACATATCAAGGTAATAATGCAATCTAGGTTATTGTTGATCGATTGACTAAATCTGCTCATTTCCTTCCTATTCGAGATACATTCTCTCTAGATCAACTGTATCGATTGTATCTTAATGAGATAGTCAAGTTGCATGGAGTTCCTCTCTCCATTTTATCTGATCGTGATCCTAGGTTTACTTCTAACTTTTGGAAAGGCCTTCAGAAATCGTTGGGTACTGAATTAAATTTTATTACATCTTTTCATCCTCAATCCGATGGGCAGTCAGAATGAATAATCCAGACCTTGGAGGATATTCTGTGAGCTTGTTCGATGGATTATCAGGGATGTTGGGACCAAAATCTTTCTTTGGTTGAGTTTTCATATAATAACAGTTTTCATTCTAGTATACAAATGGCACCGTTTGAGGCATTATATGGGAAGCGGTGTCGAACTCCAGCTTTTTGGGATGTAGTGGTTGAAAGGAAGTTGATGGGACCAGAATTGATAGATGAGTTGGTAGAAAATGTTTAGTTGATTCAGAAACACATGAGAACAACTCAGAGTAGACAGAAAAGTTATGCGGATAACCGGAGGAAAGATCTATCTTTCGAGGTAGGTGATCATGTTTTTCTCAAGGTTTCTCCAAGGAAAAGTGTGATGCGATTTGGTAAGAAAGGAAATCTGAGTCCAAGGTTCATTGGACCATATGATATTCTGGAGAAATTTGTATCAGTTTCTTACCGAGTGCATTTACCTCCGAGTTTAACTCAGGTACACAATGTTTTTCATGTTTTGATGTTGAGGAAGTAAATGCCAGATCCATTCCATGTTTTGAGTCTAGAGGTAGTTCAGATGGAAGAGAACCTATCTTATGAAGAACAACTAGTCCAGATTCTTGACCGAAGAGATTAGGTGTTGCAAAATAAGGTAATTCACCAGGTAATGGTTTTGTGGAAAACCCATATGGTTGAAGAAGAAACGTGAGAATCTGAAAATGTTATGAGAGATAAATACCCCCACTTATTTTGATAAGTGAATAAAATTGCGAGGACGCAATTCTAAAAAGGGGGGAAGGATGTAACATCCTAGGTAAATAATGAATAAAACATTTTCATAATTATTAATATTTACGAATTAAATATTAATTTTACTTTATAGGGGTTGTTATGTTCGATACCGTACCTGATACGCAACAAAGAGTTTCATTGAAATCTTACGTTGCACATTAGTAATAAAATAATATTATTTTAAATGGTAGTTAACACATAGTTGTGGTATTGGCGGTAATGGATAGAAATAACTAAAATATGATTATATATGTTTTTTAAATGTTTTTACTTTTATCTAATAAAAGATAAAGGCTTAAAATACGAAAAGAATTCAATTTTAGGCTTTTATACACTAATTTTCACTAAAGGTTTACCTATCGCCTTTTGATGGAGAACCGTCATTAAATATAGTTTTTTTACTCTTACATTCTATTGGACCAAATAAAACTCTTCTTTAGAATTGGGACATCAAAATTTACTTTGTGTACATTTTTGGTATCTTTCTGATAAAGTTAATTTTTTTAATGAATACTGAAAAATGTTGTATTTTAATTCAAAAACTATTTTTAATCTAATTTATTTATATGATTAGATTATCTTTTTAATTTGTTTTAAAGTGAAATTATAATATATTTTTACCATTAAATCCAATAGTGGTCTTTGAAATTAATTTCACTTTGAAATCGGACTTAATCTAGTGTCAATCTTTTGATACTTATTGTTTCATAAAAACAAGCTATTTGCTCTGCGGGAATTAATTATTAAATTAATTAATGCAGATTATATGATTTTAATCGTGTAAAATAGACTTCATTTTTGAATTTTTAATATCAAATATAGCTTCAGGTGAAGTTTTGGTATTTTTCTGAAAAACTTCAATTTTTGATGAATAGTAAAACCACTAAGTGGTACTTAAAAAACTGATTTTTCGTTTAAATGAAATTTTACAACCTCTGTGTTTTGAATTTCAAAAATTCAACATAAATGGTTTTCATTTATAAGTAAAATGTGGTTCAATGTGATTAAAATAATTTTTTGTTGAATAGTAACTTATTAAGTTTTTAATCGCGATTAGAGGTAATTAGTGTAGTTTAAGGTAAAAATAATGTTTTAATAATATGAAATGAAATTGACACATGTCATAACCTTATTGGATGTGTCATGGCCGACTGATAAAATCCATGGGTCAACTTGGGGACCTGATGGAGCCACTTTAGTTGGAAAATGACATTAATATCTTTTTATTTAAAGTTAAAATAAAAATGTCACAAACATGAGTTGTTTTAATAAAACAATTTTTACATGGGGTTATACAAATCATATTTTTGAATATAAATATTCATTGGAAAGGTAGAAATATTTCCTACATCATAGTATTTTTTTTATAATTTTTAGACATTAAATAAAATAAATTATTTATGACACCATGATGATGCAGTTATTACCTCATTATTTAATGATTTAAATAAAATGGAAAGATAATGTAAAATCTAAGACCTAAACATGTAAAAAACCTATTGGATGTGTGGATTTAAAACCCTTATCACCTTATCCTCGAAACACATCAATGTGGGACCATTAAAATCCGAAACTCATTCGAAAATAAAGTAACATTTCCTTACTTTCCAAGAGTGCCCCTCCTCTCCTCTTATAAAAGGCCCCCACCTCTACCACCTTACCCACACTTATAAAGCCTTTGGTTCGGCCAAACACTACCAATTTTGTCTCTACACATCCCTCTATTACTCCTTGAAGTATCAATTTGTGCATAAGTCTTCTCAAGGAAGACTTTGAGATCAAATCTATAAGAGTAACCCGATTTTAAGGTGATGTCTTCACTTGTGTTCTTTTGTTTTATTTAGCTTCTCCAACCCCCTAAACTCTTTATATTCATTTAGTTTGTAACAACTCCAGAATCTTCAATATACTATAATTTTTTTATAAGAATCTTTCGAGCTACACTTACACACATCTACATCTAATGGTTAAAGAACATACTGTTTCTGTGGTTGGTGATTTTCTGCCTCACGAAACGATGGTTGTTCAATCTTCTTTTAAACACCGTTAATGGTGGCCATTAAGATTTCACTCTATTTATATATGATATATATTATGTTTATGTTTTCCTTATGCTTCTTTATTTTTCATTTGTGGTATACCTTTATGGTTTCCATTGTGGGTAAACACGATAATTTCATTTTAGGAAGTGCGGACTACTTCCCCCTCAAAGTCATGCGATTCGTTAATGCCATATGTGGGACGTATAAAAGATTGATTTAAAGGTATTAAATATGATTTTATACTGGAATTATAATATATCTCTATATAATTATTATTTTTTTCCATTAATGTATGAGATAGAAATGAAAGTAGCGTTAATGCGTAAGTGCGGCTTACCGTCTCCATGAACGGTGCATTTCATTTCTTATCCCCAAATGTAATGTACTATTTTAAGTACATATATATAATGGATATATATGATGTATTTTACATCTAAATGATTAATATAATTACGTAATTAAAATATAAATACCTCTCATTTAGTTTTAATTCCATTAATATGACATAGAAATGAAAGTAGAGTTCATGTGTACGTACGACTTACCATCTCCATGAACGGTGCATTTCATTTATTAACTCTAATTGATTATGTGATTTTATAAATACATGTATATTCTAGATATATATTATATATATGATATCCAAATCAGGAATTTCATTCTGGATATAAAGATCCTTTGACCACATGAACAACATGTAATTGTAAGAAGTCCACTTTCGACTTAATAACCAAATATCGACAAAACAAACATTATTAACTTAAATGATTACATAATGTTCATATCATTGAAATAAGTTACATAAAAGGAATAATGAACTTGAAAAAGGTTCTTAAGCAAATATAAATTAACTCAAGTTTATTATTCAGTACGTTAAAGAACGATCGAGTCAATTCGGACTCGAGGTAAGGGAACTTCTTAACCCAATTTTCGTTATTTGGGTTAATATTCTACTTTCAAATTATGTCATGATATTATTATGTCCTATCTTGTATTTGTACTTTTTTTATGTGTACATATAGTGAATACACATAATAGATCTATTTTATTTAAAAATGATCTTTGTAAGGGACTTCCTCTCAATCTCCTTTCATTGAGGCATATTTCATTTTATACACAACTTTCTTTTATATGGTGTATAAACCCCTTTGAATTTTAATTTTATACAAAAGGAATATTTTTATATGAAACGTTTTACAAAATGACAAAAAGGAATGTTTCTTTTAATGTACGCGGTGACAACGACCTTTTCCACCGCCGCGAGTACTTTTTGGTCTTTGGCTTCCTGAACAAGCCGTAATGTCTTTTTTAAATGAAATAAATACCATATACTATTTTATATATTTTGGTATTGAAAATGGTTTTTATAATGGATTTTTTATGTGAATATATTTAATTCATATATTGTGATCAAAGTGTGGAAATGTTTTCTTTCCATTATATTTGTTTTATGTCTTATGATTTTTATAATGGTACTTAGACATTTGACGGGTGGTTACGTGATAAACCATATGACGGGTGGTGTCGTGAATACCAGGATGGGTGGTTACGTTATAACCTCCAATTCATTGGGTATGGAAGTCGGTCGTATGGCTATTCCATTAAGTATGTATAGAAGTTGGCCGAATGGCTATTCCATTAAGTAATATGTGTGGAAGTCGACCGTATGGTTATTCCACTTAAGTATGTTTATGTCCCAAGTTACCTTTATATGTTATGTGTTCTTTATATAGGTTTTATGGTAATCTTTTGGTTACAAAAGGGTAAGTAATGATCTTTTATTCAGTGAAGAGTTTTTACTACTTCATAAAGTTGAAAAGTATTACTTTGATAAAGTATACATAGTTTACTTGTTGTTTTGATAAACTAATAGTTTTCATTGTTTGTGTATCCCTTACTGAGCTTTTTATGCTCACCCCAAGTTTTTTTGAAATGTTTTTCACATGACTTAATGTAGAATAGGGTCAAGGATGGGATCAAGAAAAATTCATGCTATATGAAACATGGAACTAGACATGTTTCTTTTTAAGAGTTTTTTATTCTATGGAAACTTAGTAGAAGTGTCTACTTTGTAATCTTTTGAGATGTAATAGTTATGTTCTAATTCTCTAAAACTCTATATCTGAAAATATCTTCAATGTGAATTATTCATTTAATTATATATTAAGTATGGTTTAAGGTCGGGGCCATATAATTAATCATGATTTTAACTTTATTAAATGATGTGATCAAAAAAATTATGATATGCGGACTATTTTCATATGAATGGAACTTTTTTTAAAATTGGACTATTTTATTCTTATTATCTATTTCTATTTTTTAATTTAATAGAAATTTGGAATGGTTGTATTTATATTTTATTTTTAATAATTAATCTAGGCATGTGACTATTGTTCTAGAACCCTAAAGACCACATGCCTATTTTATATGCAGGAAATGGAAAATGTAAAAGTTATTAACATTATATAAGAGCTAAATAATGTGTTGTATGGTGGGTCTTTATCCAATAATATGGCTAAATAATTGTTTTTATTTCCCATTTCATGTGCATTTTGATGATGAATTTTCCTTCCAGGTGATGTAGTGAGCTCTCCCAGATTCTTGGAATCGGGTAATCACGTGGTTGTTGTTGTGAACGATGTTGTGAGATGTGTCTACTGTAAACACAACATAAATGATGGATTCATAAGTTAAAAAGATTATTTAAGATCCCATAGATATAGAGTTTATATATATGCTTCCAAATAAGTCTTCAAGGGAGGGTTTTTACCATTTGGAGAGTTAGTAGTGAATACGAATATTGTACTGCACATGACATCAAGGGAATTACCTATCAGGTCCTATTATATCTAGTTAGATAATTCTTGAATATGGTTATAGGTTTTGGATAACTATGTAATTAGGATGATGAGGGGGCTAGTTGACACTGCTTTTGCAGATGAATATGTTTTGTTGGTTGTTAAAATATTGATTCTACTCTATTGGATTCTAATGATGTTATTTATAAACACGAAAAAATTGCTCAGTATAGAATATTTTTGGTTTGCTTTCATATAAGATAATATGGTATATATATTATTTATGACATATTAGTGTTATTTTGATTCACTTTTTATTGTTATACAAATAACAAGAATTTTAAATTCAATTTTTTTTCGTTTTTTTTAATTCATTGCTAATTTTGAATATTTTTAATTATTTATATAATTTTTTTCAATTAATATATACATATATTTAAAATTAATCACCTCAAACTCCATTATAGGATTTGTACATAAATGATTATATTAAATATTCAACTTTATTAATAATAAAAATAAAAATAAAAATAAAAATGATGGTAATTCTATTAGTAATAGATAAATCATTCTTATGAATCTGTTACTAAATATTTTAACCAACATATATATTAATTTTTGGTATTATTATAAATTAAAAATATCTATTTTATCTATATCAATAACATATATCAATATAGTATTTACCAGAAATTTAGTTACATGAAAATTTATGTTCTAAAATGTTTTACCAATAGGAAATGCACTTTTACAAACAGATATACCCATGTTGGAAAAAACAAATTATTTTGTAGTGAACTCGATGATGAACTGGTCGAGGATCTAATGAACACAGAGTTCAAAAGTCCCATGAACATTACTCTTATGATCATAACACCAAATGACTTGACAACAAACATGAAGTTCTCATACCTTCAACTCTATGAAATATTTGCGATATCTCCCTCCTTCACCCTGAAATGGTGATATCTATAAAGGAAATCGATATTAGAAAAAAAATGACCCCTATTAGCTGGTCAAAAGGATCATATATCCTCAAAATAGGATAAGGACTCAATTTTGTTACTTGATTCAACCTATGATATTCTACACTCAAATTTATAATATCATCTATCGTCTTGTAGAACGACATTGAAGCACTCCATGGAGACACACTAGGACAAATAAAACCATTCTATATCAGATCATCTATATGAGTTCTGAAATCCAAAAACTCAAAAGGTATTATCTGATATGGAGCCATAAAATTTATAGAAGCACCATTCTTCATCTCTATCCCAAAATCAACATCTCATTAAGGGGTAACATCCCAACCTCCTCAGAAAACATCCAAAAACACCCCAATGACCCTAGAGACCTCTAATACCCTAGTGTCTACTAAATATTCCAATAACTCATCCATAAAATAATTTAGGGGCTCTATATTTCAGATCCCCACCTAAAAATCCTACTCTCCAATAAAAACCACATGTTGGACACCCACATCCATGAATATGTTTCTCCTACTGCTGTAGTCGATAAAAACACATATAGAATACAAATAGTTCATGCTGAGGATAACATTTTTGGGAGGCATATGTACCAAGAAATATCCCCATGAGATATATGTGGCCTCATAATCAGTTTACACACTCTACACAAATCAAAAAAGACGTGCTGGCCTCCAACTAGTGTTGTCATCACCGGGGGCATGCAAAGTATACCAACCTGCCTTTATATATATATATATATATTTCATTTCATGAAAAAAATTATTTCAATTCAGAAAATCTTTTGGAGTTTTATGTCTTGAAAATATGAAAATAATACTTAAAAATACATAAATATAATATTTCTTCTTATGAAATTTCTATAATTCATCATAGGTTCTTCCTAGGTTTCTATTACTGCATCTCATATCCAAGGGACATACACCAATGAAATGGGTTAGCATAATACCTCTCAATATAATTAACAAAGGAATAACTTAGCAAGTGAGAAAGACACATAAAATAAGTAATGATCATTTTTAAATTAAGAATACCCTAGAATAATTAATATGAATCATAATATGGAAATGTGGGAACAACATACAGATATGACATTCAAAATCATATCACCTTGGGTTGTCACAAAGGTGTCATAAATCATAATTATCGAGGTTATATTCCTTGGTATTGTAAGCATGTCATCTATAGAAATTTATTTTTTACCCAATTCATTAGAGGGATATGAGGGTGACCCCATCATATGTCTTAAATCATGTGATCCACATTGAACATAATGTAAATCATTTTATTAATAACCTAGGGAAATAAATAATACGTTTTATATAAAAATCATTTGGTACAAAGTGATTAAAGTCTTGAACAAAAAAATTATCCCATGAAAATGTAATATGGGTTTAATATATAAAAATTAAAAAAAATAATATATTTTTAGGTCTAGGAGAATACCCATTGAAATGAAAGAGGTTTGGGTATTCACAATAAGAATGTATTTCATGAAAAAGAGAACAAATCATGAAATGTTTCTTCTAGAATAATGTTATACAATATGGATTATGCGGGAAGAATAATGTGATATATTGGGGGTATACCAATGGTGAAACAATGTTTTGGAAGTAAGTTAAAAATGTAGGAGGAAAAAAATGAAAGAATATGCAAACTTATAAAACACAAAATGATGATTTACTTGAATGATTAAGGAGTGGAAGATGATTCTGTTACCATGAATAAATGCTTCTTAAATCATAGAGGGGGAAACCCTAGTACCATGGAATCACCTTTTGAAAACCATGTGGGGACTCTTTGGGAGCACACAAGTGTTTATATTCATAGATTTTAAAATTTTAGTGGATTTTGGGGGTGGGAAGGTGGTATTTATAATTTAGGAAGGGTAACATTAAGTGAATAAAAATGAATGTTTTGTATTTAAGGATTACCACACTTGAGAGGCATTAATTACAATGAATTTTGTTCAAAATTAATATTTTCAAGGTTATTTTATTTCATGAGAAACATCAACCACACATTTGAGGTTATATTTGTTTGATATGTTAAGCTTTATCCTTCTATATTATTTAACCTATGATAGGGTTACTATTTTTTAACCACAATAACGTTTTTATTTCTAAAAATAAAATTGAACTTTGTTCCAAATATAGACCTAATAATTCCAAATTTTCATTCTGTTTTACTTAATTCAATTTATAAAAGTGGTATAAATCAATTATAATTTGATATTCATATAACTCAAAAGGCAAAAAAAATTAAAGGTCAAATTCACGATTTTCCAAAATGCAAAGAGTTTGTTTCTAAATTGAACACATTATTTAACATGATGTAAAATAAATAGTTTCTAATTAATAATGAGTATTATAAAAGTTTAAATCAATATCATTTCCCAATTACCCCAAAGGAGTTATTGTATTTTATAAAAATAGAATTTTTACTTTTTTACCCAAAAATCATCATTTTAGGGAATTTCCACATATTCATCATAAGATAAATCTGATGTGATGAAATTAAAGATGACTCTTATTTTATCAAAATAATACACTAAAACTTATAATTTTAGATTTTAAATAATTTTTTTTTTGAATATTAACTATTTTTATGACATAAATAATGATTTAAAAATTTTAAAAATTACTTTGGACTTCTTGAATTTATATTATCCTTTAAAAGGGATTTATATGATAATATCAAGAATATAACATTTACATAAATCATATAATTTTGTAAAATTACATAACTTTAATGAAAATTAAATTGTTTTATAGTTTCTATAAAATTTCTCCAATGGTCGCTTTATTACATCAACAACAATAATATTGACCAAATATCTTCTTAATTAACTGTCATAATTTACGCTGGATGTATTGGCCCACACTCATCCTGTCAAATAGCCATATATCCCTATAAATAGATTATTTTACACTCATATTTACCCACTACTTCACAAAAAAGGTTCTTACACATTCCATGATAATTTATATTTTTTTTATTATCACTTCTTTTACATTTTATGATCATTATAGCTGGGGTGGTCTTCTTAGAGGATTTCATACCGATGTAGTTTTTTGTAGTTAATGTACTAGTATTTAATGTTTATATCCCATTATTGTTCTTATTTTTACTTCTACAAATTTATGCATGATGTATGAGGTTATCATGAAATTTAAATGTATTTTTATGTTCATTTATTAAAAAACATAATACAAATCTACCGGGAGGCAAGAGATCAATTAATAAGAGAAGAAAATTATATGGTTAGTTACATTCTTCACACCATAATGAAATCTCTACCCTATAATTTAATTTTACATATAAATACGAAAATAATTGTGTATTTATTATTTATAGGTTCTTCTAGTTCCTATGTAGCATCTTAAACATGTGATTTTTCTACATGAACATCAAGAGCCATATTGTCTTCATCCTAAACACTTATTCCCCTACATCAAGGATCTGGATCTTTTCCTCCTCATAAGAAATATATATCTTCCAAATGTACACCATTAGTATCAATTATATGTGATGGACTGTACATATACAATCTCATTAGGGAATCATGGAAGACATCTGTTATATTGGAATGAATTAGAAGTAGTGATCAATGAAAGGTAACTACCCCCAAAATGTTGTAAAATCATAAATAGTAAAATTTACCTTGGATTTTGTTTTCTCTAAATTAAAAGTTAAATAACTCCCTTCAATAGAGATATATTGATGAATAAATTATCCCCAACTTGAAATTCTAACTGCTTCCTTCATTTTTTTGGAATAAATTTTTTTTCGACTTTGAGCAGCCATGATATGTTTCTAAAGTGGTTGAATATTTTCAATATATTCCTTAAAATTATATATCCCAATAATTTCCCTTATATAAAATCATCTTAACATGTCGGAGGTTTACACCTTTTCCATAGAGAGATTCAAAAAGTTTAATTTTAATGATTGAGTTGGAACTCCGGTTATAAGAGAATTTTACAAGTAGAAGATGTTGATGAAAACACCCTTCAAAATTATGTAATGTAGCCAATAAAATATCATCCAATATTTTAATAGTAAGCTAATACTACCCATCAGTTGGAGTATGGTAGAATATAATCATGTTTACTTCTGTATTCATATGAGTTTAAGGGATCCTCCAAAATTGGGATATAAATCTACTGTCTCAATCCAAAAAAATCGATAGCGGTACTCCAAGGAGTCTCACAACATCTTGGATTTGGAGTAGGATCAGGAAGTCAAGGGAGAAATCATCTCTTATGGGAATGAAATGAGACAACTTTTTTAATCTATCAAGGATTACCCATGTAGCCTTGTGACTTTGGATGTCCTACGAAGGGCAGTGAAAAATCCCATTATGATGATATCTGACTTCCACATGGGTATTGGTAGTGGTTGAAATATCCCTTTAGGATTATTTCTATATTACATAACATTTTTTTAATTCCAAAAACCTTTTATATTAATTATCATTCTACGTTTTCTAATTATCCAAAAAATAATGATAAAAAAGGTCCATATACATTTTTGTGCTTCAAGGGTGTATATAGAATTCATAGTTGTGAGCTTATCCAAAATATAATTCTTTATCTCATGAATATATGGAATACATAACCTTGTGCTAATGTTCTATAAAACTACTTTATCAATATTTAATTTATGAAACATCTCATATTTCACAGCCACTATATTTTTTTGAATTAAAGGATTGTATATTGATATTTCTTGATCTCCTCTAGTAATGTTAGTTATGAAATATTTTTATATAGGATTGATGATTCCCCTTCCCTTATGATTCTCGTGTCCAAACATACTAGTTTGTTTATCAATAAATCTCATTAAATCCTGATCATTGAAATAATACCATGATCTTTTCTATGCAATGCATCTGCAACTTTGTTCTCTCTTCTGGGGTGATAATGAATTGACCAATCGTAGTATTTATGAATCAATAAAAATTTATTTTGCCTCATGTTTTTTTGATTCTATGTGAATATATACATTAAACATTTTTCAATAATTGTATATATCTCATTTTTCCCCATAAAAATATTATCTCCATATCTTCATAGAACCAATGTCTACAATTAAGTCCAAATTATGGGTTGGATAATTCTGTTCATGATTGTTTTACTATAACGATGCATAGTCAATTGATTATTAAATTTTCATGATTAAAAAAATAACCACCTTTAAGGATTCATCACTAAAAAAAATCATTTCCCATTAATGTGTCATGTTAGTATAGGTCCACTAACCATCCTCCTCTTCAATTCATGGATTACTTATTCACACTCCTTGTTAAGGATGAATTTTAATCCATTTTGAGTTAACTTAGTCGGCGTGTTATAATGTTGGGAAATGTTTTTTAAAAACATTATTTATTATCTTTTTAGACCAAGGAACCAGATAATATCTATTACAGTCATAAGATGTGTCAACTCCTCTATAGAAATTATCTTTTATAGATCCATTGAGATTCTTTCTTTGGATATGTTGTTTCATAATAATGAAACTTGTTGTAACCAGTACACATATTTTATAAACATACAAAAACAATTTCCTTGATCATAGATATTAAGATTACCATTAGATTTTCTTCATTCTCTGTTAATATTTTGAAATAAATTAGAATATAATCAATAGAGACTATATTAAAATTATCAATGTAGTCCATAAAGACTCCATTCCTAAAATCCATGAATATGGAAGGAGAACTAGTCAATTTGAATGTCATAATGACAAACTCATAATTACCATATCATGTTCAAAAGGATGTATTTGGGATATCATCTTTCGTCACCCTTAATTGATGATACCTAAGTCAGAGGTCAATCTTGGAGAATAATTTATCACCAAGAATCTGGTCAAATAAATCAACTATCATTGGGAGAGTGTACGTTTTCTTCAATATGATCTTGTTAATTTCTCTATAATCAATACAAAGACACATTGATCTGTCCATATACATTACAAATAGAATGGGTTCTCTCTAAGGAGACACACTTAGTTGGATAATGACCCCCAAAAAATGTTTCTAATGTTATTTGATTGATTCCTAAAATTTCACATTTTTCTATTCGATATGGGGTATTTAATATTGGCTCGGTTCTAGGAATTTTCATAAGGGATAACTCTACCTCACTTTCTAGGGTAGGTCCTTATATCTATTTAGGAAAAATTTCTATGTATTCCTAAATGATGTGGAGATTTTATATCTTTATACTTTCATTCCTTTCTACCTCTTCACAAACCATAACCATAAAGAAGGATATGGGAGGTGCTTCTACACAAAGCTCAAGACATGATGACTCTCCTTTGAAAATATCTATTTCATATACATTCATGATTACTAAAATTTCCATATTTATAGTATTTAAAAAATCATTATACTTTTAGTCCCATCCCATCCATAATATATTGTTGAATTATACCATTGGAACGACTACTAGATTTTCATTGAGATTATACTCACCATATTTAATACTAGTGTTTCTATATAATGTTGATGCTAGGATATTCCATCTAGGTGTCATGACTAAAAAAACTAATTCTATTATCTTGGGGATTGATTGTGTGTTCATTGAAAATGTAGATGATATAATGTAATGAGTTGAACCAAAATCAAACAAATTACAGGCTAGATTTGAAAGTATAATGAGTGTACCTTACACCACTTTATTTAGAGCCTCTACTTCAGCTATCAAGATTGAAAATTACAGACCATTATCCCATGGAATGTTCTTAGGTTGATGTAGGTTTCCCTCCATTATCTTTTGATCTGGTAATTTATTGTAAAAGTTCCCAGATTTCAACCAATAAATAGATGAACATCAAGATTGGCCTCTACGATCTTCACATTATCATTAGTGTTGATAATTTGAGGGATCACCTCATTATAAAAGTTCCATTATATAAGTCCATATCTTCTTCACATTTATAACTTTCCACTCCTAATAATCTATTACCCAAACCCCTTTTCCAAGAAATGTTGCTTGTGGGATGTTTCAAATTTTTTTATTATCTTCCGTGATCAAAATTCATCCATGATTTTTGGATAAATTGATCTCTTCTTTTTATTAAACCTATGTGACCAAAGCATATCTACTAATTAAAATTCAACCTTTATAGAGCTCCACAATAACATCTCATAGATTTCATAGTCACGATTATCCAATTTCTAATAATTATGGTCTCTCAGTCCTTCTAAGAATCTGTCAACCATTCCCTTAGGACCCATAACAATGATAGAGGTGTACCGAGAAAGTCTTTTAACGTTCATATCATATATTACCACTAATTAATTTTAAATATGATTCATCTCTAAAAATCACTTATGTATTTTTGATCACATCAAATGGGAAATTTTTTATTAAAAAAAGAATATCATGAACTCTTCCCACTCTATTGCATCAATGTCCCATCTCGGATTCACATTTTTATTCATTGTCCACCACTGATCTATTTATCCATCTAAGTGATATAATTCCTGGGTAAATTTCTATAACTATGAATTGTGATGTACATAAAATATATTTTTTATATAGGAAATTCATTTTTAGTAATCAATGAATCGATATATACACTGAAAGAAGTTGGTCATTGACGCTTGATGTATTCAACTAATAGTTGTTCCTTAATTTGTGGAGCAATATTCTCCCTATATTTTTTATTTTTTAATTACATGATCTCAATGATTCATTATCATCATAAAGCTATCAACTCTAGATCCCTATATATTGGGAATTCCATCATCACCTTGACCATTGCATCCATCTTTTTCATGATTTATTCAATTTTATTCCAATATTTATAGAAATAGATTACCTAAGTGAAAAATTTGTTACTATTAGGAGTGATATAAAAAAATTATAAAGGAATGATTAATATTATAATTTTATAAAATCATTATTTTAGGATGATATAAATCATTCTTAATAAATGATTTACATTATCTTTATATCCTTTATAATGGGTTTAACATTCTTGTAATTTAACAAAGCATATCCCTTGATAGTGTCAAACTAGGTGTGCAGCAAGGCCCATTATCATTCACCAATTACTGATCGAGTATAGATCAAAACATTGTTTTGGGTGTTACCCCTAGTTAAATCAGTAGTATATCTACATCCAATTATAATATCTTGATATGGATGTATTTATTTGGAAACCGCGTACCTAATACTTATCAAATTCAATGACTTTTTTCCTATATTTAAAAATATCATTGTGTTTTACTAATTTATTCTAATCCATTTTAACAAATAACTAAACCATCATTTGATACAAAGTATTGATAACTTCCCTTTTTTTACAAAAAATATTTCATTTCATGATATAAAATTAAACAATTAAAAGATATTTTGTGGTTTAGTGCCTTATAAATAAAACAATAATACATAAAAACAGATACACATAAACAATATTCTAATCTAATTGATATAATTCATCATAGGTTCTTTCTGGGTTACTCTAATTCTTCGCATATCCTCAGTACATACATCAATGAAATTGATTGAGCATAAATCCCATAAGAAAATAAACAATGAAAACACTTAGCATATTCGAAAGAGGCATATAAATAAGTTATTATCAAATGAATATGACATATATTATAATATAAATAACATGAATCTTAACAAGTAAATGTGGATAAAACATAAGAATAAGACATTCAAAATAATATCACCAAGTTTTATCACCATGGTTTCATAAATTATAATTACTATGGTTATTCAACTAGGTATTGTAAGAATGTCATCTCTAGAGATTAATTATTTAGCAAATTAATTAGTGTTCTATTAGGGTAAAACATTAATATTTATTAAATCATGTTATCCATATTTAATATAAAAGAAATCATTTCATCAAAAAACTCATGGAACAAAATAACAGGTTATATGTTAAAATCATTGTGTGTAGTGTTCTTAAAGTCTTGAACAAAATATTATTTTTAACCCATTAAAATGGAATATGGGTTTTATATTTGTAAATAATAGAATCAATAAGGAATGTATACATATATGTGAATTCAAGTGTAAATGAAATAGGTTTGGGTATTCACAATAAGAAAATATTTCTTGAAAAGGATAAATATTCCTGAAAGGATTTTGGACATAAAATGGTATACAACATGGTTTTGGGGAAAAACATAATTTGAGATATTAATGGTTTCCTCGTAGTAAAACACCATATTTAATGTAGTGGAATAAATAAAATATAATGAAAAAATTTAAAAAATCCTTACACATATAAGAAACATAATGAGGATGCACTTGAATGAAAATGTAGAGGAAGAGGATTCCCTTACCTTGAAGACTTGCTTTATAAATCAAGGAGGGGGTAACCCAAGGTCCTTGGATACACCATGGGAAGACATGAGATGGAATATTGTTTAAGGTAACATAGCATAAATTCATGGATTTCGAATTTGGGGTGGCTAGTGGGGGAGGTAATGGGTATTTATACTAGATGAAGGAGGAATTTAAGTGAATAAAAATGATTATTTTGTATTTAAGGATAACCACTTTATTGAGTGAATATGGTTTTCCTTATTAATTTTCCATTCCTTCTGGTTTTGAAAATCACAAACACCTTATACATAAGAAAATCTATATTTTACTTCTATAAGGAAAATTTCCATCCCAAAGGAATTTACCCCTACAATGTTTTCATTGTTCATATCAAACTTTTCCTTAAGTAATAAAATTGATTTTATATTTAAAACCTCAGAATCAAATAATACATAGATATGAAGCATTCTGTTTTAGGATCCGAATTTCGAGTAAGAACTCTCATAACATTCCACTCCGAAATCTATATATGAACTCTAGTGAAGATCCATTCTGAATTCTACATACGAACTCTCATGAAGTTCCACTCCAAATTCTGGAAATGAACTCTCATGAAGTTCCACTACGAATTCTGGATATGAAATCTTATGTAGTTTGACTCCAAATTCTGGATACGAACTCTCATGAAGTTCTACTCAGAATTCTAGATATGAACTCCCATGTAGTTTGACTCTAAATTATGGATACGAACTCTCATTTAGTTCGACTATGAATTTTGATTGCGAACTTATCTATGTTCTGAATCTGAGTTCTCTGAATTCAAACTCCGAACTCTTATGAGTTTTGACTCTGAATTCCCATGAACTCTGACTCCGAACATTGTATGTTTTGGTTCTGAATACTGGTGACACCAGATTTCAAATTTCCTTGAAATTCAGACTCTAGATTTCTACAGAATTCAGGTTCCGAATTCCTACAAAACAGAATCCAAATATATCTTTATTATATACTCTGAATTCCATTTTGGATAGACTCCGAAGTTTTATTTTCTTACATTCTGAACAGCATTTTTACTTATGCTTACACTTGTTTCATTAAAAAATGATGTCGTGATTTCAATTATTGACTAACTGTTGGTTAAGTGACACATGTACAGGTCCCTCTGAAATTCAAGGAGAAATATGATCATTGGAGGAGGGAGCCAACTGTTGGAGCTTCGCCTATAAATAGAAGCTCATTTGAAAAGAAGAAAAAACATTGACACAACTTTGATTTTTGTACTTACATACTGTTGAAGTTATTTCTAGATAGAGAGGATCTTATCAACTCTCATGCTTCGTGCAGAAAGATTGAACAGCTTGTTCAAACTTTGCCTTGTGCAGATTCGCTTCGTGCGACTCCAATTGTTGTTGTATACAATCAAGATCTTCTGGGGATAGGAAGACAGAGGTTCCAAAACCATGAAGTTGAGAGATTCCTTGCTGAGGAAGACATAGGTTCCGACTACCTTATATTTGAGGGCTTGCGGGGATAGCAAGACAGACTCTGATCTTCGTATCGAGGGCTTACTCTGGTGTTGGTAAGGCAGAATTTGTTAAAAGTATAAATCAAGGGACCTTTATCCAAGGTTGTTGGATACCCTTCCCTTTTGGTTAAACGAGTTATTGTTTGTTACTTGTAGTTTTACTACTTTGTTTTTCATTGTGATTTTTGTATTTTTAAGGAAAGTATAACCTTTTTATACTTCCTTACTTGTTCTCTGATTTAGTTAGATTCTATACGCTTTAAGGTATAATCTTAGTAGTTGTAAACTTTTGTTAATTTTCATTTTAGGAATCACTATTCTAGAGTTTATCAAGTGATTAGAACTTACATAGGTCTTGTGAATTATCTTGTTTAACATTTTTAGACATAACCATCCTAAAAATTTCCTAAGGGAATTTTTAAAATATACAATTCACCCCCCCTCTTGTATCTGAGAATCTATTTCTTATTTTGATCCTACATTTTCTATTATAGAGTATATCATAATCAGTCACATACCATCCTAACAATTGGTATCATAGGATTTGGTTCCATCTAAATTAAACTCACGAATAGATTCAAAAGTATTTATTATATATTTTGGAATTGAAACTTCAGATTCATATTTTCTAATTCATATTTCAGATTCATATTTCCATATTCATACTTTTTGGAATCTAATTTTTGGAATCATAGTTCAGATTTACTTTTTTCTTAGAGATACAAGTTCTTCTTGCTTAGAATATTTTCTTTGTTTACAAACATTTTCTACTAACAAGTTTGTGTTCCAATGTTTGTATTAAGGAAGGAAGGCTTAAATATTAGTTCTATAGAAAATCTTAATATAATCAGACCACCAATCATTGATGGTAATCATTACAAATATTGGAGAGATCGCATGAAGACTTTCATTATCAACACTGGGGTTGAAATTTTTTTTATGCTTACAGGTAGATACCAAATTCCTGATAAAGAATTAAGTGCCATTAGAAATCAAGAAAAGCATGAATACTTACTCAACTATAAGGTATAGAATACTTTACTTTGTTCAATGACTAGAAATATATATAACCAAATTTCTTCTTGTGAAGTAACAAATTCTATATGGAATAAACTTGAAGTTACTCATTTTGGTACATCAAAAGTAATTGAGACTATAAGATCCAGGCTTAGAGCAGAATATCATGGTTTTAGTTTTCCTTACGGTGAACCCATATGCAAGGTGAAACAGAGATTCATGACTATATTGAAATAACCTACAATAAATGGGTGAGAAAGGTTTGCATGATTAATCCCTTGTTTAAAAGATCATCGAAATCATGCCAAATGAGTGGGAATCTAAAAGGACTGTAATTGATGAGAATAGAAAGGTTACTCAGATTACCCTTGATGAGCTGTTTTGGAATCTTCTTCAACATGAGACTAGAATGAAGAGAGATGCTGATATTGTGAAGAAGAATAATGGAAATGGTAGTGTAGCCTTTACTACTACTTCGAATCATATGAAAGATACGACTCCTGAGATAGTTACTAGATCTAGATCTAAGAAAGTTGTTATCCATTCTGAATATAGTTGAAGTGAGTCCTCAAAAAATGAATTAGCAAATCTTGCTCGAAGGATGAACAAGATAGATGGACAGAAGAAATTTCAATATAAGTATAAGAAGAATGAAAGGAAATATAATAAATATTCAGAGGTCACATGCTATGAATGAAAGAGAGCTGGACACATAAAACCTGATTTCCCTATTCTCAAGAGAAAAGAAAAAAAGGAACGGTGTTCTGAGAAAAACAGAAAAAGGTAATACAAGTCCAAAGCTAATAAAGTGTTGAAAGCCAATGACACATGGAGTGATAGTGGTTGATACTCTTCAGATTATGAATCTTCTGGATAGAAAAATCTTGGTCTTCTAGCCAGACTACCTATTGATAATCGTTGCTTGATGGCTATGGTGCACAATACTAAATCATTGATCATTGTTTCTTTGAATTATAATGATAGTAAATATTATAACTCTTCAGATAAAGAATCCTCTTCTGATGAAGATAATACTTTTCCTTCCTATGAAGAAGTTTCTCGGTTTTCCAAACTTCTTGAAAATGAGAATTCAAAACTCATGAAAAAAATCGATAAGGAAAATTATAGGAATACTATTATTTCTAAGGAAATATCAGATCACTCTAAAGATCTTGATAAGAAATGTTCTGATTTTTAAATTATTTCAAAAAAATAGGAAGTACGTTCTGAAAAGAATAAACTTTCAAAAGATCTAGAAAAAGTAATTTCTATGAAATATTTTTTCGATCCTAGCTCAGTTCAAATGTTTTTTAAGACACGAACCTTGTTATTAAACTCAAATCCAAAATATTTTCTTTGAGGAAGCCTTTATCAAACATTACCCTAGGTAAGGAAAATTTTGAAAAAATGTATTCACAAATCCGACCTCGAATGAATACTTCTGGTTTTGGTTACACAAGTTCTAAACCGATTTTTAGTAACAAATACTTTGTTCCTCAAAGTGTCCCATTCTGGAAAAAGTGTCAATATAGTGGTCACTGGGAAAATAATTGTTCCTTAAACAAAACCCAATATTTTGGATTTCATAATGCTTATTTTTCTAGAAAGATGTGGGTACCCAAAATTTTACTTTCTGAAACATTCGGATCCTTGAAAGTCTAGATTCTGAAAACCTAACATTTTTTATTATCATCAAAATAGGGAAAGTACCAACAATAATTCATGGTACATGGATAGTGGATGTTCCCGGCACATGACTGGTAATAGATACTATTTTGAAAATATTATCAAGGCGAAAGGAGGAAAAGTAACTTTTGGAGATAATGCTCAGAGAGAAATTATTGGTATAGGTAATATCGTTATTCTTGGAAAAACATTAATTTCAAATGTTTTATTTGTTAAGGGTATAAATAAAAAACTCATTAGGATAAGTCAATTATGTGATGAAGGCTACCTTGTGAATTTTAGGAATGATTAATGCCTCGTACACAATTCCAAGGAAGAGTTTATTCTTTCTACCCATTGGCAAGATAATGTTTACACACTAAACATAGAAGGCCTTTGGAGCCAAGACATACCTTGCCTTAGTGCAATGGAATATCATTCTTGGTTATGGCATAGAAGGTTAGGACACTGTAACCTTAGGAACTTTTTCAAACTCTCTAAGAAAGGTTTAGTTAAGGATCTACCGGAGCCTAGATTTGATTCTTCAAAAAGTTTTTGACCCTTTTCAATATGGAAAGCAACATAAATCATGTTTTAAATCGGTCGGTGAAGTCTCAACCATAGATGAATTACAGTTAGTGCATATGGATCTTTTTGTTCCAACACAAACTGGAAGCATTGGCGGAAAGTACTATGTATTTGTTTTGGTTGACGATTACACTAGATTTATGTGGGTCTATTTTCTAGCAAAGAAGTCTCAAGCTTTTTCTTATTTCAAAAGTTTTAGACCCCAATTCAAAAATGAGAAAAACCTTCCATTGAAAACTATTCATAGTGATCATGGAGGAGAATTTCAAAATTCTAATTTTGAAACTTTTTGTCACAGAAAAGGTATTACTCACAACCTCTCATCACCCAGAACACCTCAAAAAAAATGGTGTTATTGAATGAAGAAATAGAATTCTTAAAGAGATAACTATAACCATGTTGAGTGAGTATTCTGTAGCTAAATATTTTTGGTCTTAAGCTGTATGTACTGCTTGTTATACTATAAATTGATTTTTGATTTGACCATTTCATAATAAAAATCCTTATGAGTTATGGAATACTAGAAAACCTAGACATTCCTACTTTATGGTTTTTGGTTTCAAGGTATTCATTATGAATATTAAAGATAAATTACACAAATTCGCACCAAAATCTGATGAAGGAATTATCTTAGGCTATTCAATAACTTCTAAGGATTATAGAGTTTATAACAAAAAACACTTGTACTGTTGAAGAGACAGTATATGTCAAATTTGATGAAACTGATCCTTTGGTTTTCAAACTACTCCAACCAAAATCCTCGGATGTGTTTTCAAAAATTGATTATCAACCTTTGAAATAAAATACTTCTGGTAAGGAAAATTTTCAAGAATATGCTTCTGAAACATTTACCCTAGAAGATTTCCTACCCTATGTTGATGAACAAGTTTTCCAGAATACAAACCAGTCATTTCTTAAGAATCATCCCAGTGATAGTATCATTAGTAATGTGAATTGACCTGTAAGGACTAGAAGTTCCTTAAGAAATAAAGTAGATAATCTACAATTCATTTCCCAATTAGAACAAAAAAATAACTGATGAAGCTTTAGGTGATGATGATTGGATTAAATCCATACAAGATGAACTAAATGAATTCAAAAGGAATAATGTCTGGACCTTGGTTGAAAGACCTAAGGAAACTTCTATTATTGGAGTAAAATGGGTCTTCAAAAATAAGTTTGATGAAAATGGAGTCATCGTTAGGAATAATGCTAGATTAGTTGCTAAAGGCTATAATCAACAATAAGGAATAAACTATGAAGAAACCTATGCTCCAGTATCTAGACTTGAATCTATTAGTATTTTACTTGCCTTTGCAGTATTCTAAAATTTCAAGCATTTCAAATGGATGTAAAATGTTCTTTCCATAATGGTTATGTTCAAGAGGAAGTTTTTTTGAACAACCTCTTGTCTTTGAAGATACTAAACTTCCTAATCACGTTTTTAGACTTACCAATGCTTTGTGTGGCCTTAAACAAGCCCCTCCAGCATGGTATGATAGGCTTATATGTTTTTTTCTTTAAATTAACTATGTTAAGGGAAATACATATCCAAACCTTTTTATAAATAAATAAAAGAAGAAGGTTATGATTTTTCAAATTTATGTTGATGGAATTATATTTGGTTCATCTTAGAAATCTTTAACTGATTCCTTTGTGGATCTAATGAAATCATAGTTTGAAATGAGTATGATGGGTGAGTTAACATTTTTCATTGGTGTTCAAATTTCTCAAAAACCAGAAGGAATCTACATATCCCAACAAAAGTATATTAAAGATCTTATTAAAAAGTGTGGATATGACAATAAAAAGAGTATAAGTACTCTTATTGGTACCTCAAACACACTAGATCTTGATGAAGCTGGGAAACTAGTATATCAAACATCTTTCAGAGGTATGACAGGAAGTCTACATTATTTGAAATCTAGTTTACCCGACTTAATGATTTTAGTATGCTTATGTGCAAGATATCAATCCAATCCAAAAGAATCTCATTTAAAGGCACTGAAAAGAATTTTTCGCTACTTAAAGAGAACCATTGATCTTGGACTATTTTATACTTCTGGAAATGGTTTTGTTTTATAGAGTTTTTTAGATGCTGACTTGGTTGATGTAGAATGGATAGAAAGAGTACATCCGGAACTTTTCATTTCCTAGTAGATTCATTAGTTTCTTGGTCTTGTAAGAAGCAACACTCAGTAGCACTCTCCACTGCTGAAGCTGAATATGTAGCAGTAGGAAGTCGTTGTGCTCAAGTGTTGTGGATACAACACACACTCAGCGATTATGGCATGAATTTTACTAAGACTCAAATTTGTGTGATAACACAAGTTCCATTTCCCTTAGAAAAACCCCTGCACATCACTCTTATAAAAATCAAATATTTATTAGGCATCACTTCCTTAGGTATCACACACTAAAAGGAGATATCATTCTTCAGTTTATTGAAACACAAGATAAACTTGCTGATATTTTCACAAAATATTTACCCTCCGATAGATTTGAAGAAATTGAACATAAGTTAGGGATGATAACCATGAGGTAATATTCCTTCATAAAATTCTTGTTGAACCATTATCCTTATTGTAATAAACTCCTTTTCATATGAGGAGTACATCTCTTTGTATGTTTTGTAAAAATGTAAGTTTTTTTTTAATTTTCGTAATGAAGTTTTCGTACTGGAAATTTTCATAATGGAAATTTTCATACTGGAAAGTTTTGTAATGATAATTTTCATAAAGATAATTTTAGTAATTGGAATTTTTGTACTCATACCTTTTCGTAATTAAGTTTTGGTACTCAAAGATTTTGCAATAAAACTTTTTTGTAGTAAGTTTTTCTTAGTAAAATTTTATTCAAGAAGAATATCACCAATTATGAATAATCTTCCTAGCCAATCCAAAAGGTATGATTTCTTTACTTATGTTTTCGTAGTCACTTTTACTTGTTGGTAGTTTCATTTGTTTTTAAACTTTTTTTCGGAATCATTTCTTCTTAAATCTGAATATTTTTAAACCTCAAAAGATCAGACTCAATATTTCCATGTGGGAATGTTTTAAACCATTGGATCATATCAGAGTGTTTTTTAACCATTAGATTGGTTTTTTAAGGTTAAATATCACCTCCACTTGCTATAAAAATGGGACCCCTAATGTTGTCCCACATCGATTTCAAATCACTCTCATGTTGAAACTCTGCCTCAGTTCTTAAAGCCCGTTCCGAATCTTTCAGTGCCCCTCTATTCCGGATGTCCGTATAACCACTTCTCAAAAAATGTCTACTATCAAACAAATCTCAAGTTGGTTAGTCTATAGGGAATGGTTTGTCCATCTGAACTTTTTTAGTAAGTATAATTCTCTTATTTCTATGATATCAAGCTAAATGGGTGCGAAGATTTCTGCATATCAAAGATAGAGGATTAGGATGTTGATTATACGGATTTTTTGTAGAATTTTGTGAGTTTTTTTCCTTCTATGAAGAAGATGGCAGAGAAAAATTCTTCTTTAAGAGATATGGAAAGACTTACAAGCTTTCTTACACGAAGGCTGCAATCCTGGTGAGCTTATCATACGATGGTGAAGCTGAATTTTTTTCAAATAAGTTACTGGATGTTCAGGGAAGTTTCAGCAAAGGGAAGGCAATGGAATGCCTTGGACTCAAAGATGAAAAAACAACAAAGATTGCCCATCTCTCCACCAATAACTGGATTATGCAGTTGTGGATTCAAGGGTTTTTCATTCCGAGAAGAGGTGATTAGGATAACCTAAAAAAAGTGATATTTACATCTTGGATTTCTTTGTAATTATAAGAAATATCAATCTGATGAGGAACATTCTTATTACAGTTCAGAACATCAAGAATGTGACTTTAAAAGCTGAAATTATTATGTATCCTGCTCTTCTCTCCAAGATTATTATTCGGTGTCTTGATTCTTTCAAAGTTTCTTGCACTTCTAAGGAGATGAATTGTAAGGTGATGTTGATTAGTGATGACACCTTAAAGAGGATGAAAGTCAGTTTTTCAAAATTGTCAGGTGAGTTTTATGATCTGCCAGAGGAGGAGGTAGAATCCGTTCTGGAAAATGTAGAGAAAGTTGAACCATATAAGAAGGCAGGGAAGAAGAGGAAGCTGAAGGAAGTGGTGGTTTAAGAAAAGACCCATAATGATAAGGAAACCCATTACACACCTCCCAAGCCAAAGAAATAGAAAGCATATCTGGATGAAGTGGTTACAAAGTGGAGGGAAGATAAGGAGAAAAGGAAAGAAGGGGAACCTCAGTTCGGATTGGACCCTTCCAAGGCTAAGGCCTTAAGAGAAAAAGATACTAATGAGTTAGAGAAACAGTCCAAGGAGAAGATGCTCAGGAAGAAAATGTTAGAGGTCGTGGTTTGCCAATCCCTTATGAGGGATGCTGAAATAGCTTCCGAGAATATTCTAGTGCCAGAATCTTTCCTAGTCGAGCCTTTACCTGAGACTCCAGGGAATAATTTTGTCACTCAGGAAAAGTATAAAGAGAAGGAAGTTATTGAAAATATAGAAGAAGAAGTTGTTGAATAAGTACAAGAAAAATAGGAAGTAGAAGAAGATGAAGAAAAAGATAGTGGTGACTTAGATGATCAGATTAAACAAGCTGAATATTATCATGAAAAGGAAAATATATCAGAAAATTTACCACTCTTAACATCTAAGGCCGTGTCCTCAAAGCTTGTCACTCCGAGAAAGGGAGTTCAGGAAGAAGGCAAGAAAGATGAAGACAAAGAAGAAGAAAAAGAGAATAAAATATCTGAGGAAGAAAGTTATGAGAAGAACTTTCTTGAAGAATGAGTAGAGAAGGAGAAACCAGATGAAGACAAGATATTTCAACTATCTGAAAGTGAGGAAGAATCTCCTGATGAGGAACCCATTCCGAATGTTTATAAGGGTAAGAAAGTGCTTATGGACACCCCAAAAAATTCTATCATAAGGAAGAAGGATGTTGGTGGCTATTCAGGAAGAATGTTGGTGGGAATTGAAGAAGAACAATCCCCGAGCAAGGTGTCAGATTTAGAATCATCAACACTTTGACTTGATTTTGTTGTTGAATCTTTGAAGAAATTGGTGGATACAATTTCGATCATTCCAACCATAAAATCCAGATTCCAGATGCTTCAACACATTCTAAATCAGAAATCAAAATCTATATCCATGTTTATGGACAAATGTGTGAAAATTGAGGATGATCACAAAGATTTTCTTATCAATTATGAGGTCCACAAGAATTCATTCATCAAAATGACTTTATAGTCAATGAAAATCGATGAGGATTTTTTAGAGATTTGTTATTTTCAGAATGATGTAAAAGATGATTTTGACACTGAGGATGCCAAAATAAATAATCTTCAGGATAAGCTGGACCTTAAGCAAAATTCTTGGAATCAGTAGGTGAGGGATCTGATGGGAAGCTTTACTCGATTGCTCAAAACTGGAAAGGGGAAAGAGATCTCCGGATTGAGATCAAAGAGAAGCTTGTGGAGAAGGATGAAATTATTAAGGCACAGTCTAAGGCTCTGAAGGATCAAGATGAAAGGATTAAAGCATTAGAAAAACAAGTTTAGGAGGACCAGAATGACTTAAAGAAGATGAAAACCTTGTTGAAGAAGTTAATCCCCAATGAAAAGGAAGAAAAATTGACCAATCCGATTTTTTGTTGTAATTTCTTTCCTTGTAAAGCTTCTTTCAATACTAATGGAATCTCGGTTTTTTTGTATCTTGTGTTATTATATACTAATGTTTCAGGTACTTTATTTCTTTTCCATTCCATTCAATTCTATTTGAAAATCAAAAAGGGGGAGAAGGAAAAAATAACTACTCAAACGGGGGAGAAGGAAAAATCTAAAAGGGAGAAGAAAAATTTCTAAGTTAAGAACTATCCTTAAGTAAGGGGGGTTTCTCATTACAATGTTTTTCATTACCATGATAATGAAAATTCCATTCCAGAAATCTAGAATACATTCCTTAGAGTTCTAAATCCTACGGGAGAGTTAGTTGTATTCACCATCATCTATGAACAAAAGGGAGATAAGTTTTAATTTCAAAGTCTAAAGAAATTTTTTCTAAGTCCTTATATTCTGTTTCGAAAGGTTGTTTGTGGTTTCTAAAAAGGGGGAGATTGTTGAGTCAATAAGGTTTTCCTTATGAATTTTCCATTCTATATTTTTTTGAAAATCACAAACACCTTATACATAAAAAAACTTATATTTTAATTCTATAAGGAAAATTTCCTTCCCATAGGAATTTACACCAACCATGTTTTCATTGTTCATATCAATATTTTTCTTAAATATAAAAATAATATTCACATCTAAAACCTCAGAATCAAATAATACTTAGATATGAATTATTCTGTTTTAGGATCCGAATTCTGAGTATGAACACTCATGAAGTTCCACTCTGAATTCTGGATACGAACTCTAATGAAGTTCGATTCCGAATTCTGGATATGAACTCTCATGATGTTCCAATCTAAATTCTGGTTACGAACTCTCATGAAGTTCCACTCCAAATTCTGGATACGAAATCTCATGTAGTTAGACTCCGAATTCTTGATACAAACTCTCATCAAGTTCCACTCTGAATTCTGGATACGAACTCTCATGTAGTTGGACTCCGAATTATGGATACGAACTCTCATGTTGTTCAACTCTGAATTATGGTTACAAAATTATCTATGTTATGACTCCAAGTTCTCTAAATTCACACTCTGAAATCTTATGAGTTATGACTCCAAATTCCCATGAACTCTGACTCCAAACTTTCTAAGTCCTGGTTCTGAATACTGGTGATACCAGACTCCGAATTTCCTGGAAATTCGGACTCCAGATTTCTACAGAATTCAGGTTCCGAATTCCAACAAAATAGAATCTGAATATATATTTATTATAGACTCCGAGTTCCATTTTGGTTAGACTCCCAACTTTTATTTGTTTACATTCCGAACTTCAGTTTTACTAATGATTACACTTGTTTCATTACAAAACGATGTTCTGCTTTCACTTATTGACTAATTTTTGGTTAAGTGACACGTGTATAGGTCCCTCTGAAATTCATGAAGAAATATTATCATTGGAGGAGGGAGCTGACAGTAGGAGCATCACCTATAAATAGGAGCTCATTTGAAAAGAAGAAAAAACATTGACACAACTTTGATTTTTGTACTTACATACTGTTGAAGTGATTTCTAGAGAGATAGTATCTTATCAACTCTCAAGCTTCGTGCAAAAAGATTGAACAGATTGTTCAAACTTTGCCTTGTGTAGATTTCTTTCATGTGACTCTGATTGTTGTTGTATACAATCGAGGGATTCCGAGGATAGGAAGGTAGAGGTTCCAACAACTTGAAGTTGAGGGATTCCTTGCTGAGGAAGACAGAGGTGCCGACTACCTGTTAGTTGAGGGCTTGTGGGGATAGCAAGACATACACTGATCTTCGTATCGAGGGCTTAACTTGGTGTGGGTAAGATAGACTTTATTGAAAGTATATAAATCAAGGAAACTTTATCCAATGATGTTGGATACCCTTCTCTTTGTGTTGAAAGAGTTATTGTTTGTAACATGTAGTGTTACTACATTGTTTTTCGCTTTTCTTTTTGTATTGTTAAGGAGAGTATAACTTTCTAATACTTACATACTTTTTCTATGATTTAGTTTGATTCTATACTCTTTAAGGTAGAATCCTAGTAGTTGTTAACTTTTGTTATGTTTCATTTTCGGAATCACTATTCTGGAATTTAGCAATTGATTAGAACTTATAGAGGTCTTGTGAATTATCTTGTTTAACATTGTTAAACATTACCATCCTAAAAACATCCTATGGGAATTTTTAAAAGGTACAATTCACCCCCCACCTCTTGTATCTGAGAATATCTTTCTTATTTCAATCCTACGTTTGGTATTATACAGTATATCATACTCAGTCACATACCATCCTAACACACTATTGGGTTGAATAAGTTCAAAAAATATCAGTTGATAGTTAATAATTTCTAGTCTAGTATAGGTTTGGAAAACAACAACCACCCATTTAATGGTTTATGTTTTTGTTGTTTTGATATTTTTCTTTTAAACTTTAGCTCGCTACATTATTTTAAATTTACTACGGTAACTCTTTTTTCAAAAAGGTAAATTTTTTATTTCCTTAAATGAAATTGAACATTTTATCTCCTTTTGACATTATAATTAATATTTTTTACTCAATTTAACTTTATTTACATTATAAAATTGGTGAAATTTAATTCTAATTCTATAGTGTATAACTTATAAATAAGGGTTTTTTTCTAAAGATTAAAATTACGACTTTCAAAAATGATAAGAATTTTTTTCTAAAAATAACACATTATGTACTATGTTGTTAAATAAATAATTTTTTAATAATAATATGTATTAACAAATTTTACATGTTTATAAAGTCCTAATTAAATCATTGTAAAAATTTCATTTCATAAAAACTATTTTTTCACTTTTTAAATGAAAAATAAATTTTCATAACAAATTACTATAAATTCACCTTTAGACAATTTTGATTTGATGAAATGAAAAATGACATTTATTTTTTAAAGAAACATAATCATAAATTGATAATAATGGATTTTAAATAATAAATCTTATTTATTTCATATTAGTAGTTTTTATGGAATAATTATATTTTAGAAAATTATAAAAAATACATTGGACTTCCCTAGATTATATTATTATCTAAATTTTTTTAATAAGATAATATCAAGAAAATGGAATTTTTTTAAAACATATTAATGTATCATATTATATAATTTTGGTGGAAATTAAAAATTTATACAGTTTCTATAAAATAATCCCATTGATTAATTTATTACCCTAGAAATAAAAATATTTACCAACTTCCATATTAATTAATTATCATAAATCCCACCGATCGTATTGGATGATGATACTCTTTTGAACATGTAATATCTCCCCATAAATATCCTATAATTATCTCATTATTACACATTACTTTTTTATAGTGGTTATTACACAAACTTTGATAATGTATATTGTTTTCCTAACACTTATTTTCCCTTTTATGATCTTGATGGAAGAGGATATCTTCTTGGAAGATTTCAATACTATAGATTTTTCTATCCTAAATAGACTATATTTTAATGTGTATTTTCCCTTGTTGATCCTAGTTTTACTAGTCCAAATTAATATGTTTCTTATGAAATTATCATGAAATGTGAAATTATTTTAATGTTCATTTATTCTAAAACATACTAAAAAGTCATTGGGAGTAAATTAATCAATTAATAAAATAAGAGAATTTTCAGAGTCATAACAGATAGACTCTATACATCAATTCCATTAACATAGACTGAAGTGTGTGTAAAGGAGTTAGAAGATCCCAAATCAAACAAGGCACAAAAAGGGTACAAAACAAACCAATCATGCCTTTGGAAATCTCTAGCCCCTGTGGACTTAATATATCAATTGCATGCAACGAAACATTCCCACCTCATCCACATCACTTTTGATGAGAACCCCCTGAACATTCCTAGTTCGATGTCCCTAAACATGAGGAACATCCTAATATCTACCTCTTCCTACTCTATCTTTCCTCGGTGGAGCATAACCCTTCTACCATTGTTTCTGAAATTGTATCATAGGAAAATGCTTCTAAGGATGGCATTGATCCCATCCACCTCAACTGAATTGAGAATAAAGGACCCCAGGGACCAGTTTTGAGGATGTGCATGAACAACATATACATATAACATTGTGACCAATCAACCAAGAATATGATGAAACCCACTTTCCCTAAAATGTTATATTGTAAAGTGCAGAGTTCGACTCCACATTAGTCGAAATGTTGAAGGTACTGGTGTCCGAGACCTACCACTGACAACCCTGCTCCTCGAAGAACCATGTTGGTTCCCCTCTCATGGTAAACCTCATCATTATTACATCCACATTATCACCTTCACCTTCTTCCAAACAACTAGATACATTAACAAAATTAAATGCGACTGCATACTGGAAAGAATTATGAAAGGCCTATCTAGACATCTCAAATGAGACTCTTAATTAGGTAAATGATATCAAGAAAAACATAGTGAACATGATTCGTAGTACCTGTACTGACATACACACATTTTTAAGAGATAATTTCATGCCTCCTGACATCCATCATGGTTGAAAAATGCAACTATGTCTGGAACTATTTATGATAGTCCTCCCATGAAACATTTTCCCCCTTATACTCTCCTGGATATAGTGTGCACCACTGACATGCATCTTCCGTCATATAACTAACCACCAATGGGACATAGAATCCCACCCTAACCTGTATTAAACTGAAAAAGATTTTTAGCTCTTCCAACAATATCTCTACCTCCACATAAAAAACATTTCCCTCATACTTTCCTAAATACATCCATTAGAAAGTGTTAAATATCCTCTTCCTATGAACATCCTTCTCAATTGGATCTACCCACTTGGGATCATCTACAACATTCAATTGAATTTCAACTACCTAAGACACATAAAGATGAAGGATATGATCCATAGATTAAAGAAAATAAAAATTTTCTATGGCCTCTAGTTTTTAATTTCATTTAGATTCATTTCAATTCAATTTATTAATTGTAACCATTCCAAAGAAATCCAATTCATACAAGAACAGTAGTCATCATGATCCATGAACCTCTCCTAGGTCATTACCATACAAATTGTTCCACCACAATTAGTCGTTCATGAATCTCATAGTCTACCCATTGGATCATGGAGGCCCTACAACCCCATTTCCTACAAGGTATCATTTGAATATGTCATCTAAAAATATAAACTAGCACTATTTTCACACCAAACAATGAAACTGTCACTGTTTCTCACAAAAAACTCCAATATATCTCTCAACCACCCATTTATACCACTCCCTCATTAACCCCACCCTCCAAAGATACTACATTGAGGGGAGAGAGATAATGGCCTCCAAGTCCTGCCTTATGTAGGCCCTTGGATGGATATTATCACTGAGTGTATAAAAATATCATGAAATGTGGGTCATTATATCTATAATAATGTATGATCATGACATAATTCGATTCATCAATAATGAAAACAAATAAATAATAAAAAAACAAAAATAAATCCAACAATGCATGTATAAAAAAACCGATATAGATAAAATTATCCAAAAAAGCTAAGGTAGTGACATAGAATATATCTAAGGTCTATGAAATAAATATCCAACATAGTCTATGTAATCTTCCAAGAAAAATGAAAAGTGATTTATTTTAATAGGGTCATCATACAAGTAAACTAAGCAAGAAAACCATGGTATCTTGTGCACATCTAAAAGAAGCATACATATGAACCTTTGAGTAAACAATAGTACCAAAAACACCTAAACATGTCAACTATCGATCCCAAACCACAAAAAGGCATTGTCACCAAATAACATAATCCATGAAATATAATATAACATGTGTCACGTCGATAAAGGGTACACCACACCACTTTCCCAATAGTATCCCATTTTCATTCCCCAATGTAGTACATTCAGGTGCTTCCATATCTTTTGATTACCACAATTCCCCACAAACACATTCAAAATACATCTTGCCCAAACACTCTTAGGATAACCACCCCCAAGCATGACCACATCACATCTAACCCAAACATATCTGGGTCACAACATATACACAAACATAACCACATTATTTGGTCATCATGAACATGAGGAAAATAATCCATTTCCCCACCTCATACCATGCATGATCCCAACTATAAGCCCCCTCATCTCCTATAATCCCTTACATAGACACCCAGACTCGTCAAATCTTTCCAGAAGGAACCTAGGATCGCTTCCCCACAAGCATGACCACATCAAATCTCACATGAAGACACATGTGCTATCACAATAACCATATATGTAACACCCTGACCCCCGTTACCCAGATTCGGTGCATTATTACATAACATTGGCATGATCACAAAACATCAAGTCTCGAAATGCCGATTAGTTTTGTAGACTTGGAAACACTAGATACATTCATAAGTATTACATTACATAATAAAGTGAAAAACTACAACAAAATCATGTCTTCATATTCCCTCATACTATCCCTATAGGTCATTCATATAATACTTCTTCACATCCTGGGAAAAATAAAACATTTAAAGGGGTGAGCTCAGATGCTCTGTAAAGATAACTATATAGCAGAATCTTTCTTAAATAAACATAAACATTTAAGGAAATGCATAACTAAAACAAAATCCTTTTAAACTTGAACTTCAGCATAACATGGAAAAATTAAATTGAAATCATGCCATTTAATTATTCACATGGATATTCTACTAGTTGAATAATAAAATGAAATATCAATAACCACTTTCATAATGATGGAATGCATAATTCTAGACTATCATAACCACATAGTCAAGGCCTCGTGCCAAGACTAAAAATAATATTTTGTCAAGGCCTTGTGCCAAGACACTAGTTTGTCTCATTAGATCTACCGATGCATCGATAAGCTATAACGTGCTTCACCCATCACTTATTTAGTCCAATTAATTTCTCATATGAATATGTTTAAACATAACACAAACATTCTTATTAAAACTAGCATACTAAATGTCAATACTTTCTCCATAAACCATGAATGGTATAGAAATGACACATCCACAGTCAAACATATCACAAAACCTACTATACAATATAGAAGTGTTGTATCATAATAAATCTACTTCAAATAAGCTTAAAATACATCAAAGGATGTTGACATAGATGAAATCAAAACTATTTTAGAGAAATATCTCTTTCTTGAAATCATTTAAAAGACACACATTTATTAAAAAAGTAATTTAAAAGAGATTTTTGAATCAAAGTGTCCCATACCAATTTGAAACTTTTGAAAAGAAATATCATTTCAAAAAATTCATGTCCATATAAATAAATCCTTAAAATCATTTTGAAAACATGGACATTAATTAAAAATATTTAGAAATACAAATCATTAAAACATTTAAAATCATGATCTTGATAAAGAGTGCCTTCCACAAATTCTTAAAATATTCATTTTGAAATCATTTAAATGTCACATAATTATAAAATAAAACAATTACATTCAAAATATTCTTATAATATTGTATGGGAATCTTCTAATAGTTTATAATGGTAGAAAATAGCCGCACTTGGCCTATAAGTTAAAAAAACATTTTTTACCTTAAATTTGTCAAAAAAGTCAAAAACTACCTTGTTTTGAAAATGACGGAAAGATTCCATCCAAAAAAAATAAGGTTATAAATTAATTTAACCCATGGTATACTAAATAGTAAAAAGTTTTTAAATATATTTTTATGAAACATGGATGTGGATGATAAAGAGGTCCCAGTCGATAATTACGTATAAACAACCTCGGATAATGAAGAGATTGTGAAATAAACCCTTACCTTGTACTTTTCCTTGGTTGAGGGTAGGTTAACCTCATATATAATGGAGAAATAACTGTTATTAAATAATACAAGAATCGTATAAATTAATATTATATCATATATTATCTTTTAACATTGCTTTGTTAATAATGTCTTAGTATTGTCGTCGTTTCGGGTGTTAACTTACTCATTTTCATTTATATGTTTTGTTACATAAGTCGTGTTTGTTGTGGACATGTTGTATATTATTCATATCCTCAATTATATCAAGTAATTAAACATTATTTTTAATCATCAAATGAGAATTATAATTGCATGGATACGATGGGGAATGAATCTCATCGCGTTCGTGGAGATGGTAGTCCGTACGTACACCCAAGTGACAATATAATTATTTTGATATTAAAATAATATATAATTGGATGGTATATCATATATAAAGAATCATTATCAAGTTATATTTATTATTACATCAATTACACATCATTATCATACCCATACAAAAAATAATGTTTTGAATAACAATTACACCACGATGTGGAGACTGTAAGCCGTACGTACGCACGTATGGTGAAATGTCATTAAAATGATGGATATAATAATGAATATGGTTGTACCATATTTATTATAACATCATATTATATAGAAGATACTGTATTTATTATTTTAGAATGGAAATAACAAAGAGAGAATAATTTCATGAAGAATGGAACTTGAAAGAGGGTGGTGAAAACGTTACCTCTTCTTCGGGATCTTCCTTTTCATTTGATCAAAAGGGCTACATAGGTTGGATTTCTGTTCAAAATAAGGCCTCTAGGATTAATTTAGGGTAGTTTAGAGAGTATTTGTTTTGGGTTTGGCTGAAACAAAAGGCTTTATAATGTGTGAAGAGTTGGTTAGAAGTTGTGTCCTTTTATAAGGGGGAGGAGGGGCTCTTTAGGAAAAACATAAAAGTATTTATTTATAATAAATTAATATTAGGTTTATAATGGCTCCAAAGTTGATTATTCAGAGTCTAAGGTTGTTATAGGATGAAATCCGTTCAAAAAATAGATTTTAGATAGGTTTGGGTCATTATATTAACCTTATCTTTTAGTTTTAACTCTTAGTTAATTAGATTGACATTAACCATGTCACTTTGTATTTTTATATTATATTGTTAATAAACATACTATATACATACAAGAGACCCCAAAGTGGTCCATTAATGCTACAAATATCATGATTTAATTCTTTTTTCCTATCCTTAGATTTTAGCAATAGAATATCAATTAATAATACAATACTTGTTTTAAAAACTCATTTATGTCAATTTTGACAATATTTAATAATTGATTTTTGTTAAAGTCTTAAAAACTTTATTAATTAGAAAAAAATTAATCTAATAAATACTAAAATGTCATATTAACCAATAAAATTTTTTTATGGCATCAAAATGATCAAATTATATTTATTTTAACCTTTATAATACCAATTATTTGATTCCTTCATTAATAAGGAAAATACTGCATCATTATTGTGTCATAAATAAATTAAATTATTAAATGTCTAAAAATTATAAATAAACTACATTTATGTAGTAAATCTCTTTATCTTTCTAATGAATATTTATATTTGAAAATATATCATATATAACCTTATGTAAAAAATGTTTTCAAAAAGATATATGCTTATTTTATTTTTGTATTTACTTTAACTTAATTAATATAAAGTGTCCTTATCACCTACAAGTGGCTCCATGGTGTCCTAAAATAGACCACAAGATGACCACGGTCGGAAATGTATCAACCAATAAGGTTAGGACATGTTTTAGGGTAATTTATTATTATTATAATATTATTTGTTTACCCTTATTTACCGGATTTACCCTTTAACCATGGTAAATAAAATATTTATCGAAGTAATTATTCAAAATGTCTACAAAAAGTTAACTATTTACAAAATATGGACATCATGATTCCATATATGGAATCCATTTTTTCAAATTCAAAACACAGAAGTGGCATAAATTAATTTAATATTAATTCTCGTTGTCAAAACAAAAAGCGTGTTTTTAAGAAATAATAACTATCAAAAGATTGACACTTGTTTATATACGGTTTAATTGTGATATTATGTCCAATCACAAAAATTGTATTAAATGGTAAAAATATATTTTAAATATACTTTAAAACCACTCAAATTTACAATATATCACTAATAATTATTTTGATTAAAAAAGTTGTTTTTAATTAAAATTTAGTAATTTTCACTATTCATCAAAATATAAAAGTTATCAGAAAAGTACAAAAATTTCACCCTAGGATAATTTCGATATTCTGAATCTAGAAATTAAGTCTATTTTGAAAGATAAAATTTATAAAATTTCAAAAATTTGGTATTACTATTCATAACGGCTAGTTTGATTGGTTGTGGTGTCTGTTAGAACTCTAAGTTGTGTACAACACACGCTACTGTATTATTCAAAGTGAAGCATACCATGGAATCATGGGGTGTTACATTCCACCCACTTTCAATAAATTTCATCCTCGCATTTTGAAATTGTTCTTCGAAAATAAATGGTTGAAAATAGAAAATATCTTTGTGGGAAAACCCACATCTGAAATTGGGTTAATAAAATTTTGTCTTAATAAGAGGAAAAGAAAAATGAAAAGGTCACCACAAAATTATGATCTCTATTAGGATAACATTGGTGGAAATTAGAGACATATAATTGGAGGAAAAAATGTAAATATTTATAGGTAGTGATTGAGGTCATCAATCAAAAAAAAGTGTAAAATTGAGGGCCTTAAATTCATCAATCTATGCTGATTTAAAATACCATCGGTTCAACAAAACATATGGTATTCGGATAACACATTTTTTTAAGATCCCTTCACTAAAGTATAATTATTAATTTCATCATTAAATAAGAGAAGAGGAAAAATATATAATTGACAATTAGAGTCCCATCCTTTAACTAAGTTCTGCCACAAACTCATATTTCACTCTAAAAGATAATAGAACATAAAAATAATATTCTATTTATCCTATTCATATAGGGTTCAAAAAAATGAATTTTTAAATCATCTAGAATAACCATTAAAAAAGTCCATTATTCAATCTAGGATATCACGTGGGTCAGTGGTAGGCGATACACCCTTGTCGCCCTACAGTTGTTGGTTCAAGTCTCGTGGCCTTGCTGGACGCGACATGTTGTCGCATGACCTTCGGTTTGTCCTTTTTATGGAAGTCCAAAAATAATCTCAGACTAGACTTATCCAAAATACTCCTGTCCAAACTCACAGTCCAAAATTTATAAGGTATTTAAACACAATTAAGATCCTTTTTCCACATAATAGCTTGTGAACACCTTCATCATGTATTCTATTAAAACACTACAACATCCTGAAATACCATAAAACCTTATTGATTACATTAATGATCCCTTATCACTTATAATATTCTGGATATTCTCCTTATATCCAAAAATTGTGTAAACTCCAACAATGATGGAATATATAAATCATTAATCAGTTTCAAGGTAGTCAAGAATATCCAATATAATTTATCCAAATCAATCATGTATTATTCCAAAATCACTACCTCGGTATGAGAACCATATTATGGTTTATCTTTCTCTCAACAATATATTTTCAAAACATTTAACCTGATATTGAGTCACTTATCTTTGTTCCATACAATCAAAAGTCCTTAATGAAATAGTACTACAGTATAATCCTTATATACTCCATAATTATTATAACCAGTACATTGTTGATACAACACTCAAATGACATAATTCTCTAATAACAACATAAGAACTCTAATCATTCCTGCTCATCTGTGAAAAGTATCATAACTTGATTATTATCCAATACCATCATTTGGGCCATACTCTAATGATTTATACATTGGTTCGCGTAGTGTCCCAACTCCTTGTAGATGAAGCATTGTACATTTGAAACCTATTTCTTACCCTTGCAGTTACGCACATGGTGTCCTTTTTCTCCACACTTATAACAAACTCTCATTCCTTTCAGGAAAGTTCTAGGGTGTTTCTTACCACAGTTATCACATATTGGAAAAAAGTTTCTTTTCCCTTTTCCCTTTATCCATATTTCTCACATACATCCTTTTCTTATCTTGCTTCCTTTCAAAGCCATAGCACTCGGAGAATTATTTACTTATCTTATTAACAAATGATATTATTTCTTCATATGTTGAGAATACAAGGGAGACTATTTCCCTTATAAATGTTGGCTTAATACCGTGAAATATATGATCCTTCTTACACTTTGGATTATACATATTTCTGGAGTTCACATTCCTTTTACTGGGCGCCATTTCTATACAATAGCATAAACTAGGTCAGTTTATGAATTGCAATGAATAATTCCAAACTTGTAAAATACCTAATGTAAATTGTACAGTTTATGGATATAATCCATAATCATAAAAATGTTTTATTTGAGTATGTATATACACATAAACCCTTCATGATGGTTTGTAAAGAAAATGATTATTATCCTAAGCATATCCTCCGGGAGTGTCGTAACCAATAGTGCAGTAAGGCCCATTGTCGTGCACCGGTTCCCGTTAGAGTATAGCTCAAAGAGGTGTTTTCGGGTTAGGTACATATGTGCCAGAGCCGCCTCTACCTTCTCATATCCAAACAGGGATGTATTGCTCAGAAAACTCACAAAATTTCTATAATACCAAAATTCTAGAAAGTTATTCTACACTAATCCGCATAGTCCATCTTAGGTCTATGTGCTTTAATCAGAGTTTATCTAAATCTAGCTTCCAAGGTTTGTACTAAACCTCCCTTTGATACCAACTATAACGTCCTGACCCCGGCTACCCAGAGTTGATGCATTATTACATAACATTGGCATGATCACAAAAGATCGTGTCTCGAAAGACCGATTAGTTTAGCAGCCTTGGAAACACTAGATGTATTCATAAGTCTTACATTAATAATAAAGTGAAAAACTACAACAATATCTTGTCTCATATTCCATCATACTATCCCTACAGGTCATTTATAAAATACTTCTTCATATCCTAGGAAAAATTAAACATTGAAAGGGGTGATATCAGATGCTCAGTAAGGATAACAGTATAGCAGAAAATTGCTTAAATAAACATAAACATTTAAGATAATGCATAAGTAAAAGAAAATCCTTTTAAAATTGAACTTCAGCATAACATTGAAAAAATAAATTGAAATAATTCCATTTACTTATTCACATGGATATTCTACTAGTAGAATAATCACATGCAATATCAATGTCCACTTTCATAATGATGGAATGCATAATGTCTGACTATCATAACCACATAGTCATGGCCTCGTGCCAAGACTACAAATAAGATTTTGTCAAGTCCGTGTGTCAAGATACTAGTTTGTCTCATGAGACCCACTGATGCATCGAGGAGCTATAATAGGCTCCACCTATCACTTATTAAGTCCAATGCATTCCTCATATTAATAAGTTTAAACATAACAAAAACATTCATATTAATACTAGCATACGAAATGTCAATACTTTATCCATAAACCATGAATGATATAAATATAACACATCCACAGTCAAACATATCACAAAAACCTTCAATAAAATATGGAAGATTTGTATCATAATAAATCAACTTCAAATAATCTTAAAATCCATCAAAGGATGTTGACATAGATGAAATCAAAACTATTTGAGAGAAATATATCTTTTTTGAAATCACTTAAAAGTCACACATTTATTAAGGAAGTAATTTAAAAGAGATTTTTGAATCAAAGTGTCCCATATGACATTGAAACATTTGAAATTAAATATCATTTCAAAACATTCATGTCCATATAAATAATTCCTTAATATCATTTTGAAACCATGGACATTAATTAAAAAGATTTAAAAAGATAAATCTTTAAAACATTTAAAATTCTGATCTTGATAAAGAGTACCTTTAAAAAATTCTTAAAATATTAATTTTGAACTGATTTAAAAGTCACATAATTATAAAAGAAAACATTTACATTCAAAATATTCTTATAATCTTGCAATGGAAGCTTTGACGAGTTTATAACGATAGAAAATAGCCGAACCCACCGTATAAGTTAAAAAAACATTCTTACCTTAAATTTGTCGAAAAGGTCAAAAAGTACCTTGTTTGGAAAATGATGGAATCATAACTTTCAAAACACATAATTTTATAAATTAATTTAACCCATTGTATAGTAAATAGTAAAAAGTTTTGAAATATATTTTTATGAAACATAGATTTGGATGATAAAGAGGTCCTAGTAGATAATTACGTATAAACAACCTCGGATAATGAAGAGATTTTGAAATAAACCCTTACCTCGTAATTTTCCTTTGTTGAGGGTAGGTTAACCTTCTTTATAATGGTGAAATATTTGTTATTAAATTATACAAGAATCATATACATTAATATGATATCATATATGTTCTTTTAACATTGATTAGTTAATAATGTCTTAGTATTATTGTCGTTTCAGGTGTTAACTTACTCATTTTCTTTAATAGGTTTTGTTACATAAGTCTTGTTTTATATGGATTGATTGTATCTTATTCAAATCCATAATGATATCAAGTCCTTAAAAATTGTTTTTAATCATCAAATGAGAATTATAATTGCATGGATACGATGAGGACTGAATCTCATCGCGTTCATGGAGACGGTAGTCCGTACGTACACAAGAGTGACAATATCATTATTTTGATATTAAACTAATATATAATTTTATGCTATATCATATATATAGAATAATTATCAAGTTATATTTATTATTTAAACCAATTACACATCATTATCATACCCATCCAAAAATTAATGTTCTGAATAACAATTACACCATGACGTGGAGACAGTAAGCCGTACGTACGCACGTATGGTGACATGTCATTCAAAGGATGGATAGAAAACCAAATATGGTTGTACCATATTTATAATAACATCAAATTATATAGAAGATATTGGAGTTATTATTTTAGAATGGAAATAACAAAGAAAGAAGAATTTGAAGAAGAATGAAACTTGAAAGATGGTGGTGAAAACGTTACCTCTTCTTCGGGTTCTTCCTTTTGATTTGATAAAATGGGCTACATAGGTCGGCTTTCTGATAAAACTAAGGCCTCTAGGTTTAATTGAGGGAAGTTTAGATAGTATTTGGGCAGGGTTTGGCCGAACCAAAAGGTTTTGAAGGTGTGAAGAATTGGATTGAAGTTGTGTCCTTTTATAAGGGGGAGGAGGGGCTCTTTAGGAAAAAATTGTAGTATTAATTTATAATAAATTCATATTCGGTTTCAAATGGCTCAAATTTTGATTATTCAAAGTCTACGGTGGGGATGGGTCAAAATATGTTCATTCAATATATTTTAGTCAAGTTTGGGTCGTTATATTAACCTTATCTTTTAGATTTAACTCTTAGTTAATTAGATTGACATTTAACATGTCACTTTGTATTTTAGTATTATATAGTTAATAAACTTACTATATACATCCAAGAGACCCCCACGTGGTTGATTAATGATACCCCTATCATGATGTAAGTACTTTGGTGTAACCTTAGATTTTTAGGAATAGAATATCTATTAATAATAAAATACTTGTTTGAAAAACTCATTTATATCAATTTTGACAATATTTAATAAGTGATTTTTTTAAAGTCTTAACAACTTTATTAGTTCGAAACAAATCATTTATTAAATCATAACATGTCATATTAACTAATAAAATTCTTTGGATGGCATCAAAACTTTAAAATTATATTTATTTTAATCTTTATAATATAAATTATTTGATTCTTTCATTAATAAGGAAAATACTGCATCATTATTGTGTCATAAATAAATTTAATTTTTAAATGTCTAAAAATTATAAATAATATTCCATTATGTAGGAAATCGTTTTATATTTCTAATTAATATTTATATTATAAAATATAACATATATAAGCATATGTAAAAATTATTTTTTTAAAAGATATATGCTTTTGTCATTTTTGTATTAACTTTATCTTAATTAATATAAAGTGTCCTTATCACCTACAAGTGGCCCCATGGGGTCCCAAAATAGACCCATAGATACCCATCGTCGTAAATGTATCATCCAATAAGGTTCAGACATGTTTTACGGTAATTTATTATTGTTATAATATTATTTTTTTTACCCTTATTTACCGGATTGACCCTTTAACCATGGTAAATAAAATATTTACCGAAGTAATTATTCAAAATGTCTAAAAATAAAAGTTACCTATTTACACAATTTTTAAATCATGATTCCAAATATGGAATCCATTTTTCCAAATTCAGAACACAGAAGTGGCTGAAATTAACTTAAAATTAATTCCCGCTGTCAAAACAAAAAACGTGTTTTTATGAAATAATAAATATCAAAAGATTGACACTTGTTTATGTGCGGTTTAATTGTGAAATTATGTCCAATGAACAAAATTGTATTAAATGGTAAATATATATTCTAAATATACTTTAAAACCACTAAAATTCATAATTTATCACTATTATTTATTTTGATAAAAAAAAGTTGTTTTTAATAAAAATTTAGTAATTTTCACTATTCATCTAAATATATAAGTTATTCGAAAAGTACCAAAATTTCACCCTAGGATAATATTGATATTCTGAATCCAAAAATGAAGTCCATTTTGAAAGATAAAATTTTAAAAATTTTAAAAATTGGGTATTACTATTCATAATGTCTAGTTTGATTGGTTGTAGTGTGTGTTAGAACTCGAAGTTGCGTACAACACACGCTATTGTATTATTCAAAGAGAAGCATACCGTGGAAGCTTGGGGTATTACAATATAGTTAAATAACATACATAAAACAATAAAATATTTTTTAATACCTACCTTTCATGCAAGAGAAAGAAGTAAAGGGATGGAACCTAGCCATTCGTCTCCCTCACTGGATGTGAGAAAAAACACCCCATCATATAAATATGATTTTCGATACATAATGCTCAATGTGGGTGGGGTTTTTTCGAAAAAACAATGCATATACAAGTATATATATATATATATATATTTACATGAACAATCCCAACATATGGGTTTACATTGAAACATTAACCAACTCACAACATTCCAACCTTTTCTGCCACCTATAAATGCATAACACCATAAAATCCATAAGAAAAAAGCCACATATAATTCTTTAAAGAAGCCTATTATCCAATAAATTAATTTAATTTTTAAGAATAAACCACATTTAACCACATATCACATCATTTAATTATTCAGTAGCCATTATTTCCCATTAACCAAAAAAACTGAAACCATTTCAATCATTATTAATTAGAAATCGCATCACTACCAAGGTATCTAGCACAATGTAACCATACATCATAAGTAGTTCATAATATCCATCGCATCATCTCTTCGATAATACAAAATCATGGACTAAAAACCCACACCTCACCTCCCCCAAATCATAGATAATAAACAACCACCTCTCCACCCCAAAATATTGACCAAATAACCACCACCTTGCTAGCCCAAAATCATGGGTAAACAACCACCCCCTTGTCAACCCAGAAGTGTGGCCAAACAACCACCATCTCACCTCCTCATGATCATGACCACATATCATCCATCATCCCCACATAAATTCACAACCACACATCACTACCCCAAAAGCTGAAGCACACATCACAACACATTAATCATCATTCTATATATTTAACATGGGATATTTTATCACATTTCGCATTATTTTAGTAGTGTTATCAGGAAATATATAATTTAGTAGAAACCATTCGATTATCCAAATAGAATAGGTTAGCTAATTTCCATTTGGTGGGGATATCACAGTAATTAGAGAGAAAAAAACAGTGACCACATAGATCATCGCACATAAAAATACGCCAACGCCAACAATATTCAGTGGAAAATCAAGCCCTTACAATCCATAAAATCTCAAAAATATAAAATCTATAAAAAATAAGTGAAACATTACCATTTTCCAAGTTAATATCAATTCCACTGGATCTTCAACCTTAATTAAGCCAACACAACCATCTACCATAGATAAACAAGATCATACCCATCCTATATGATATACAATAAAGAGGAACAAGGTATTCCCAACCCTAAATAAGCTTTTCTGGATCACTGCACACCGCAGGGTAAGGAATAAAAGACCATAAACCAAACTCTCATGAAAAACTCATGAATCAACCCAAACTACACAAAATATCCATCAGAACAAGCACAATTGACACCCTAAACCAAAACCCCCCCACCGTAGTGGGTTCCTGAAAGAAAAATTGAAGAAAACAACCAAGAATGTAGAATAAAATACCATTTATTTCCAATTGGGATAAACCAAAATCAATGGATATAAGAATATCATGGATTTATATAATATCCCTCAAAATCATGTTGGTCTTTCAACAAAAAAATTAGGGAGGAGGGTTTTTTTTGAATTAAGAGAAACAACTAAGAAAAGAATATAAAATAAGGAAACCCATCAGTTTCATATCATGTAATATATATAAACAACGTGAATTCCATGGGAATTCACAAAATCCAAATTTTGATGAAAAATATGTTTTCTTAGCCACAGTTGAATTTTCGTAGTGAATTCAACTTACATGATTTGTATTCCATGTCATGGACTTTCCCTTAGTCGATTTACAACCTATTAACTGGATCGATGGAATGTTTTTGAACCACATTTACACGTCATGTATTCCACATACAAAGAATGAACATTCTAAACAACTCTATTTTACCTATATTCTCTAAAAGGACACCTTGAACCACCCCCAAACACCTCCAACCTCCAAAAACTAATAATGTAATGGGCCGAGAAGGAAAGAGTGTAACTTCCAGATATTTTATAACATATATTTTTTCATATTAATTTAAATTCACTGATAACTTGAGTTACACGTAATTCAAATTTTATATTTTGAAACACCATGTTTTTTCTTTTGTTGCATGTATCATCAAGTTTCATTAATAAGTTGTGTTACACGTAATGTCGAGTCTTATTAGACAAAAACATATAACTAATATTATGATTTAGCAATATAGATATCACGTAGCCATTGGAATGGAGGGAATGAATAAGAGTAAGAAAATTTTGAAAATATGATTTACACATGTATATATAATGAATTATTTTTTGACCAATTAATTATATAACAAAATAAAACCATTTTAAAAATAAAAGGAAATCATTTTTTGAAAAACTATTTAAATGTCCACAAGTGTGTTCTATGCCAATTAATTAGAAAAATTATTATTATTAGATTATATTAATGAAATTTAAATATTATATATTCAATAAATATTTTTACTTTAATTCAATATATTTTATGGTGTAATAAAAAACGAATCTATTTTTTCATAAAAAATGTATTTTTCTAATGGCAGTTTTGTAGCATTTTAATTGAGTAGTTGTTTTAAAAATAAATTTTGGAACTGTTATTAATTTTCTCTGAAAAAAAGAATTTGTTTTTATATGAATAATTTCAAAAAAATTGGTTTAATATTTTGTATTTTTCTATAATGAATAATTTTTAATGAATAGAGAAAAAACTAAATTTCAATTGAAAATATAATTTTTGTCTTAATAATTTATGATGTAAAATTATTTTTGGAATTAGTTTCAAAAGTAAAAATAGTTAAACTATCCATAAGTTAATAAAATTTTGTTCACTACAATAAGTTTTATATTTAATTTATATATGATTTATTTGTAAACTTCCAAACATATTCACATTAAAAATCCAATTTCTAATATCGTTTTCAAGTTTAATTATACATTAATCACTTCCACTTATGTGAATTTAATTTCAATATTTTTAATAAAAATTATATATATTATATAATAAATTTGACATAAATTTTTTTACCGTAATTATTATTGAAAATAGTAATTATTAATTAACATGATTAAGGTTGAAATGGGGTTTTGTTCATTTCATGCATTATTGTCAAAAATGATTTTACACACACATAGGATTTTTTTATTAATTTTTTGGACTTCATATTTTAAATAAGTTGGTCTAAATTGTCTAATAAATATATTTTTAATTATAATATTAATGTTTAAATTTACTATGTATATAAAAAGATTTATGTCACATTTTCAAAAACATTAAAGTTAAAATTGTGTAAACATAAATACTAAAGAATATCCTGAGAAAAAATATACTTATTCAGTGTTTTTGATCTCTTTCTAGGAATATTCATCACTAAACTCTTTTATTGTTCCATTTTAGAGACACATGAGGTAATTGATACCTCCCAATAGCGGTTACCATTTTGTATTTACAATAATTCCACTCCTCCTTCAATATAAATGTCCATTCACTCATTCCACTTCTTTTCACCACCCAAGCCATTTAGATCAACAAAAACATGAAAAAATAACTTTCCCAAATAACAATTCTTATCATATAAGCCTCAATATTTGAATAAATCCATCCATGGAATTCCATTGTTGAAAACCAAATGGTGCTACCTGAAGAAGACGTAAAGCTCATCAATGTGCGTTATTGTTTTGTTTCCTTATCCACCCCATTAAATTATTTTTTTAACATTATTATATAATATCCTCATTTACCCATATATATTAATATTTTTTTATTTTAATTATAACACCAAAAAACACACACACTTCCATCAAATGGATAATTAAATCATCATTTTTGTGTATAGCGTACAACCGCCTCTCGAAATGATGTTGTTTGTTTTTCCATTACCACCTCTTGTGGTTGGGAATAATGGTGGGAATACTATTTTTAAATGATATTTATTATTTTAAAAACATAATATATATATATTCCTTATATAATATAAAACCATTTTAAATTTCATACCATAGTGGAAATGATAACTGCTCTCGTGTGTAAGGCGTACTACTACCATGTGAAGTGATATGAAGTGTTTTTCACTAACGTGTTACATGGATGGTAATAAGGGTAACTATAATGAATATATATGATGTAAATGAAATTATTATGATATTCATAGAATAATTATATTTTAGGTAATATAATATAACATTTTTTTCTTACCTTTTCACTCACTGAAAAATTGATAGAGTCGTTCATCGTCGCGTGGACTATAACCTCCTTGAAGTAATGTGATTATTCATTTTTAATCACCACATCACTATAATTATATATATATATATATATATATATATATAAGTATACCTAATTATATAATATTTAGTTTATTTCATAATTATCAATATATATACATTCATTTTACTTACCTTATTTTTATAACGATCACTGAAAAATGGGAATGTTACTCATGCGTATGTATGGTCTACCATCTCTGTGACTGTAATGTTGGATCATTTTTTCATATATATCGTGCATGATTGGTTTTAAAAATATAATATCATATATATATATATATAATTATTATTTCATTATTATCACCCTATATATATTTAAATAATGAACCTTCTAGGCATATTCGACCAACAAAAGTTATTTTTGATGCATAAACCGAATATGGTCAAAATGCCAGACTAAAACATAATTGATTAAGTAATTTTATTTAACATGGGAATAAGAGTAATAGAAGAATCAATAAACATAAAAATGGTTCTCAAGAATTTTAAAAATTAACATAATTCTATTATTCAAGACGATACGGACAAACGTGACAATTTAGACTAAACGTATGGGACTTTGTCTCAACATCCTTTCATTGAGGCATTTTTAATGACTATGCACCAATATTCTATTATAAGGTGTATATAAATCCCCATTTAAATTTTATTTCAATAATTTATCTATTTAAATTATAGTTATTTTTTTTTCTTTTCCATTTATGGGGCTTAAGAATCAAGCATTTCCCCAAGTGATAAAGGGTTTTCATTTAAAATCATCTTTTAATGTTCTTCTGTCAATCTCTCTTTATATTCTATTTACATTTTTAAAAAATGATTTTATAAAAGGTTTTATAAGGATATTAAATATTTATAAATTATATTTTATTTCTCTTTAATTTATTTAAATAGTTTTCAAAAATAATATTTTTAGTTGTTTTATACGAAGTGTTTTGACAAACAACAAAAGGGGTTCCCTATTATTAATATATGCAGAGTCAATGACTTTTCCACCACCATGTCTACTATTTAATTTCTATATTACTTTTAATGATTTCATGTTTTGTTAAAATATAAACCTTATTTCCATTTTCTTTTTTATTTTGGTTTTGAAATTAGTTTATCAAACCAAATAGTGTTTTGGTATTGGGAATTAGATTTTAAAAGAAAATGGTATTTTTAATTGAAAACATTTATCTTATTGGTTTAAAATAGTTTTGAAAGGATTTTATGATGAAAATATTTTATTACTGAAATGGTACTTGAAGATTAAATGAAATTGGTTATCCTAATAGAAAATATATTAATGGTTGGTCTCCATTAATTCTAATGGGCATGGTCTAAATAACATATATGAAAGGTTGAGAACTATTATAGGTCATCAAATTTTGGTGATCCCAAAATAGATTATATGAAGGGGTGATCCCCATTGTCATTCGTGGTTGATCCTGATACAGTTTATAAGAAATTTGATCCCTATTATAGGAATCTAATGCATTGGGTAATTATTATATTCAATGTCGACCATATAGTTATTTCAATTAATAGGGTTTTGAAGGGTTTTATAAATATGATTCTATAAATAACTTAAAGGGAGTTTTAATTTATTATTATGTGTTTAATTATTTTATATAAGAAAAAAAGTTGTGTTTTTTCATTTAAAAATGTTTTATTTCTTATGCATAGAGAACATTGAAGATAAAAGTAAATGTTTTATGAGTTATCATGTTTTCACTGGATTAACGGTTTTCCTACATTGTGTATCACTTACTAAAATTTTTTCCTCAATCAGTGTTTTTTAAAACATTTTTCATAGGGTTTAAGGGAAAGGGAAAGGATTATTTCAATTTGAAAATTAGGGCTATATTCTATTAAAATAAATCATGTTATACTTTAAAAGTTATATATTATATAAAAATTGATTTTAATCATAAATTACCACTTCGTATTATTTGGTTTTGTTATATACGAGTAACAGGTTAATTTCTAAACCTATACACCTAAAAAGATTACAAAATTGAAAGAAATTAAATTCTTGATTAAAATAAAATATAATGTGTTGTTTAAGGCTGAAGACTTATAGTTTGAATCAAATGTAGGTTTAGATAACTTGTGATATTTTGATGTTATCATGTGTGGTTATCTTATGATTTTTGGATACCATCATAGGTCAATCATGATTTCAAAGTCATGAACACCTCATTTATTGGATTTAAGTAATAACTTATTTTGTTGTTAAAAATTAAATTTTTAGTGGAATTTTACTGTTTTTACAATATTTGTAACCTCTAGGACAAAAGATATGTTTTTTCAGTGAGGAATTATTTTTCAGTATTAACAAACATAAAATTGGACAACTGGTATACTGGATGACAACCTATCACATTCAACAAGGTTGTAGGGCTTGAACCCATGACTTTTGGATGATAAGGGATTCACAATTATCACTAGACTACATGAATTCATGGGCAGTATGACAATTTTACAGTTTAATATTATGTTTATTTTTGAAACATATGGGATTTTATTTTTGGAATAGCGGTTGATTTATCCAGTAAATATATATGATCAAATACTTCTCACATAAGGGTTTGAAACATAGTTATAAAGTATTTGATGAATTTTAAGCATTTATGTTTTTTGGAATGGATTGTTTTAAACTTTTGTGATTACTTTTGATGATTAACATATCATATTATGGTTCAATAATTTCTGTAATAATCCTTCCATGTGCTAATAATGATGGTTTTGTTTAATCTATAAAGATATGAGGAATAAATTTTATCCCCATTATGGTTATGTGTATTTAAAATATTATTTTAGGGAATTAGGGATTAGAAATATTGGATACTCATCATTTGGATAAAAATTGGATATTGTGGTGGAACTTGATTAAAGGATGAAATCTGACTAATCAAGTAAGTAAGTTTCTATATTCTATTAGCTTATACTGTAAGAGAATTCAGTAAATTTAGGACAAGAATATTAAAAAAATTATCCAATATCCATATTTTCTGATGATATCATTGACCTTTTAAAAACCTATTTGCCTTGGGGTTTTTCTTTCTTTGAATTTATCATGGAAATATTCTCAATCACGCACTATTAGTTTATAGTAATTAGTTTTCCCTTCTGAATTGATACTATAATTACCCATAAATGTTCTCTTCATATGTAATCATAGTTATGAGTAAACTATTGTGAGCTTTATGTTTCCCACATTCGAATTTTAAGTTATTTTTTCTCTAAATAATTTTTCCTATGTGGGTTTCAATAAATGAATTCAATAAAATTAATCATTTGATAACCAAGAATATTTTTTGGGAAAATTTCATTTTAAGGGGGGTAGGATATAACCTCCCAAGATTTTATAAAATATATTCTCTCAAATGAATTTAAATTCATAGATATATTGAGGTACATGAAATGTACGTTTTATCAAGTGAATCACCATGTTTAGCATATGTTCCATGTAACATATAGTTTCTTCAATAACGTTTGTTACATACAATACCATGTCTTACCAAACAATAATATACTACTAATATTATTATTATAAATGATACATATCACCTAGCCATTGGATTGGAGGGAATGAGTATTATTAAATAAATTATGAAAATATTTTTTACTCGTCTATATAAAATTAATTCTTTGGTGACCCATTAATTATAATTTAAAATAAATATCTTTTCAAAATAAAATACTTTTGACTATAAAAAAAATATTTTTATACAAAAACTATTTTAACATGAACAACTATGTTCTATACCAATAAATTAAAAAATAAATCTTTTATTATATTAGTGAAATTTATATATTATATAATCAATCAAAATTTTAGACATTCATGAAATATATTTGATAAGCATAACATAATAATAAATCCAATTTTACACATAAAATTTTATATTTTTCTAAAGGCTATTTCACTACCTTTTAATGGAGAATTGTTTTAGTAACTGGGTTTTTACACATTAATAAATTCTGTTTAAAAAAATAAAAAAAAATTCTGAGATTCAAATTTCAGAATTATTTTTGGTTGATTTTCTAGTATTATCTAAGAAGGTTCATTTCATGATTAATTGTGAAAAAATGATAACTTTTAATTGAAAATTACTATTTCATATAAATAATTTATAATTATAAATTATTTAATAAATTATTTATAAAGTAAAGTTTTTTTAGTAATAAATCTATTAATCCAACTAAGGTTATTTAAATCATTTTTATATTTTATTTACATATATAAACTATGTAAATTTTAAAATATTTTCACTTCAAAACCTCGCTCTCTCGTCCTTTATATATGAATAATTTTAAATAATTTATGCCACTTATGTGAATGAAATTCATAAAATTGGAATCCATATTTGAAATCATAATAATTATATTTTCTATCAAGATAAAATTAATTATTACCATAATTATTTGTAATGGTATTTAAAATTAATTTACTATATTATGGTTAAAATGATGTTTTCACATTACATGCATCGGTATTAAGATTTATTTTACACACATTTGATTTTTATTTAATAAATTGAAAATAGTATTTAGAATCAGGGAGTCTATATTATTTAATATATATCTTTTTAATTTTAATATTAATGTATATAATAACTAGGTAAATAAAAATATACATGTCACCTTTGAGAAAACTATAAAGATAAAATCAAGTAAACATAAATAATAATGAATAACATTATAAAAATGTAAATTTATTTTGTGTGTTAGAGGTATTTATAGACTAATTTAACCCTCCACTAAATTATTGATCAATTTTGGAGGTACATTAGGAAGGATATACCTTCCAATAGTGTTTACCATTATGTATTTACAAGAATGTAACTCCTCTTTTATTATAAAAGGGAACCACTTTCCACACTTTTTTCACACCTCCCAATACATTTGGGTCAAAAAAACAGGAAAAAAGAACTTCCAAAATTCTCTTAACTCATCTAGAAGCCTCAGCTTTGTTATAAATCCATCCAAAGAAATTCTTCGGTGTAAACCAAAAAGAGTTTCTCGAATAAGAGGTAACATTCATCAACGTGAACTTTTTATTGGATTACTTATCCACCACTTTGATTCTTATTAAACCATGATATGATAATAAATATAGTATCCTCAACTTATAGATAAGTTTTTATGTTAAGGGTGAAAATAAACCCCCACTCCCATCAAATGGGTTACAAAATTATTATTCATGTGTATGAAAAAATACTGCCTAGAAAAATGATGTCATTATTTTTTCTACTACCACCACCCATTATTAGTAATAATGATGTAAATTATATTTTTATATGATATTTAAGATTTCTAAAACATAATAAGACCACTAGAGTTATTATATCATATAAAAACTTTTTAAATTTAATACCATTGCAGATACGATAACTTCACACGCGTGTATGGTGGACTACCTCCATGTTAAGAGATGTGAAATTTCTTTCTCTAATGTGTTAAATGTATGGTAATAATGGAAACTAAAGAATATATATCATATACATGATATAATTATGACCTCCATCTCATAATTAGCTTTCTATAAATATAAGATAACATTTTGTTTCTTATAACACATTGAGTTTTTACAAACCTTTTTTTCAAATAAATTAATTTTCTTTCATGTATTTCATTATTGGATACACCATGAAAAGCATGTGATACAAGCAACCCCCACATGGATTACATCACACACAACACTAATATTCTATGAAATATCATTTTATTATTATATTTATTTAAACGAGATAGTTATAACCTAGACATGAAACATAGTAATATGAATATTAATAAACACGTTTTAAATATTACGGTTTTATATAAATAAAATATATTTATAATTAAATAGGTAATTTTTGGTAAAGTCTTTATATGTTTGGAAACATTATTTTCCCAAATGAATTGTTGTTTATGTCTATCTAAGACCAATAATAAGATTAAATTTAAACACTTTTAAGTTTTCAATTTGATAAAATAAATTTAATTTTTTATTATGAATATCAAAATACATTATGGTAATTTTTTTGGTAATTTTTTGAAACACATCATTTTTGGATGAATAGTTAAAATACAAAATTTTATTTAAAACTGCTTTTTCATATAATTAATTTATAGAGTAAAATTATATTTTAATTTTGTTTTAAAGTGTAATTAGGTCTATTTTACTTAATTTAATTAAATTTATGTCATTATAATAAATTTATCATTGAAATTTTATATAATAAAATGTGAAACATTTAAACATTTTTGTTTCAAAACCTACTGGCATGAAGCATCTGTGCAATTAATTTTAAATTAATTAATGCCACTTATGTGTTTAAAAGTTTTCAAAATTGAATCAATATTTTTAATAATTTTATTTTATAATGTCTAATAATTACATATTATTTTTTAAGTTATTAAGATTTATTACAAATATTAAAATAATAATTAGCTCCATAAAGGGTTAAAACTGAATCAAAAGAACCCAAATACCCAAGAAAAATGAAAAAAATATATTTCCAAACAATATTTCAACCAATAACTCTATTGGAACTAATTTTATCAGTTATTTTTTTCACATTATGTAAGAGAGACCTATCAAAAATGTTTTCATATTTTTAATTACTAAAATACAACTCATCCTCCTCTATAAAAGTGTACTCACCCCCCCCCCCCCCCACATCCATAAACCTCTAAAAAACCATGTTTCAGCCATAAAATACCAAAATATTCTCCAAAAATCCCTTAAATGGACATATAATACTCGGTTTGGGTAGAAATCCAACCATAGAATCCCATTGGTGCAAAATAAGAGGAGTTACCCAAAGAAGATGTAACATCCTTCCCCATGCTCCTTTGTCTTATTTTTATTCTCCACTACCTAAAATATTCTTATTCCATGATTATATATTACATAATTATCCTTTATATAATTTTATTTTATTTACTATATGTGGTTTATGTTCACTTTCAGACACACCCATCTAATGGGAAACAAACTTAACATTTTTCTGTACGAACAATTACCGCCTCAAAAACTGATGTTGTTCATTTTGCCTTTATCATCTCTCTTGGTTGGTAATTATGATGCACACTATTTTTTAAAACATTATATATTTTATTTTTATTTATTTATACAAATTTTGTTATTATATAAAACCTACCCTCTTTCTTTCCATTTTCTGTAAATACGATAACTTTATTTCTGGATGTGTGGACTACCGCCTCCTCAAAGCGATGTGATTCGATCTCGATTTACATGGAATGTATTAATCATGTGTTTATTGAAATTATATGATATAAATTACATAATAAATATAATATAAATATAATATATATATATTTTTTATTTATTTTATTTATTTTATTTCTTTCAAATACTATAATATAAGAAAAACAGTGTTCATGCGCATGTGTGGTCTAACGTCCCCATGAACAGTTCATTCCATTTAAAATATTTAAATTTTATTGATTCTTATAAATACATATATACTAAATATATATGATATTTAATTCGTTTTTTAAATTCTAGAAAAAATTAACTCATAATATAATTAAGAGGATAAAGAATAACAAGTCAAAACATGTACGAAAAACAAAGCAGGTATTACCCAAAGCATATCATTTATAATGAATTGTTAATAAAAAGGTAATATAAAGTCATAATAAATAATATATGGTGTTATATAATATTATATGGTCTTTAATATATATATAAAAAACACAAACTTATTATATATGATGTTTTACAAGTACAATGAGAGTTAATACATAAGGTAAGGGTTTTCTTGTATCACTTTTAGATATGTATAATCTATTCCTTATTCACCACACATTCATTTTGGATGATTTATATACTACCAATGAATATATTATATCATTAGTATACATAAATTTAAGGGTATTTAAATACCAATATTATGATGTTTTTTTCTTGGGGTTTTACAATTTAAAAGTTTCCAAATCTGTTAGGTAGTTTTGTCTCAATTTGCCATCTTAGCGGCAGATGTTTTGTTATGAACCTATATTATTTTATAATGTGAATGTACTTACATTTGACATGTTATAACCTTAATATGACCCTTTTCATTAAAATTTATGCTTTATTTAATTTCATTTTCTTACAGAAAGAGCATGATTCAATTTTACCTATTTTTAAGACTTTATTGCAATAATCTTATCATTTGTTAGGGATGTGTATGATTATGCATCCAATTGTGAAATATTATGATCCATATTTCAAGAAAACTATGTAATTTTATTATCCTCTAGTTATTTATGATTTATTTATGTAATAGTACTATTTTCCCACTATTTGGTACTTATGTTAATTAAGAATACAGTTTTATGAAAATCTGACCACATTTATATTTTCATTCGGATATCAATTTATTTAAAAGACCATTTTTTCAAACATTTTATTCAAAAAACGTTTTTAAAATTATCCTTAATGATAATTTTCATGGAAAAATGATTTTAAAAATGTTTTATTTCATTTAATTATTTATTTATAAGTTTTCAAATTATTTTAAAACAAATGGTTTCAACATTTCATTTCAACGAAATTGTTTTTAAAATTGTTTCATGATTTTATCCAATGTTGTCATGTAAACATGGTTTCTAAATTTTTTCAGTCTTCCATTTTATGTGTTCAAAGAAAAATTATTTCAAAAGAATTTTCGTTTTAAATGATTTTTTTAAAAATAGGTTATTTTCCTCGAGAATTGTATTTAAAAGAAAATTTCAAAATCATTTTCCATCTATAAAGATATATATTGGTATTACTCATTACATTATGAGAAATAACCCAATTGTTCCACTTATATTATTTAATTGAACTGTTTTTGTTTTGATGACATGACATTTATTAATCTTGTTTCTCTTTCACAGTTTATATGTTTACGTAACATGTTGGTATTTCATGGGTTATATTCTTATATAGCCATTTACTTTCATGGGTTATTCTTTGATTAAATGATTATAATACGTGTATATTTTTCTATAGATTGTGAAAGGATTACATGTTTATGATTCTCATTTCATTTCACGGGTTATGATATAATTTTGTATGAACTATTAGAACATGTATATATGATTTCATCATGATATTGGTGGGTCTTATATCTCCCTTCAATGTATTATGTAATGATGTATATCTCATGAGATAAACATTGATGGAATGTGTTGGTGGATCAGTTAAATAAGGATTGTTTCCTCTAATATGGTATTGGGAGTGAACCTTAACTACTAAGATGGTCATGGGAGTGAATCACGACTTACAAGATGGTATGGGGAGTGAACACATACTACTTGTATGGAATTTTCTGTGATTACTTTACTATAATGGAAATAATTTTATAGCATTATGTGTATGCCACTAAATCCATGTCTGAATTCATATGTTATAATTTCCTATCTTATACTTTTTATTAACTTATTATTCATTTATTATGAAATTCAAAACATTAATCCATGATTCATGTCTATGCTCTTTGTTATATAGGGTATGATCTTCTAATTCCATGATCATGTTATCATACCATTGTGCTAAAATTTATGCTTACATGTGTCCTTTTTATCCATACTGAGATTTTTTTCTCACACCTGTTTATGGTTCCTCTCCCTGTATTAATTAGATATACATTATATATGATGTGACTAATAAGGGTGCTACTCATGAATAACCTATTGGGAGATAACTCACCTCTCTTATGTTTTAGTGTTTAGGTTTCCATGTTTCCAAAGGTACTATACTCATAATGTCTTTTGGCCTCTATTATATAATGGATTATGTATTCCATAGAAATGATGAAATTTTAATGTATGAAAAGTGAGGGATATTATAATTGGTATCCGATCAAAATATATTTATGTTTTAGAAACATGGATGAGAAAATCTTATTTAGAACCTAAAGGACATATCTAAGGATATTCATTTGGTTATGTCTATGGTAAAGAAAAGTATGGTAAATTTTCATGGAATTTTGGTAAAGGATGGAGTGAGTGATTTCCTAACAATACATCCTTTCTGGATAAAATAGGTGGATGTGTCTATGGAATAGATGTACCTAGGGGTAAAAAATCCAAAAAAGGTGTTTCAGAAATGACTCGAGCATAAACTAGTATAAGGCAATGAGCCTTGCAACACACCTAGTCTGACACTCCAAGATGATATACTTTGGTAATTCACAAATAGTTCATGAACCATCATAAAGGGTTAAAATATTAATTTGTTGTGAATAAACTAGGATACATATAAGGTTACAAATATTAAATAATGTTTCATAATTTTTAAATGGTATATGTGTTTTTTCAAGATTATGTAGTTCTTTACTATAACTATTTATTACTCTATGATTTCTGGTTTTATTCAACTTCTAGAACCTAAAGAAACTGTGTTAAAGATGATAGCAACATAAAATGTGATGATTATTCTCCTAAGCATCATATTTCTATTAGATTTGGAATACAGAACCTCATTGTTATGATAAATCAAATTTCACAATCAATGAATCATGATGGAATTTCAAATGGCGAAAGGAGGAAAAAACATTCTATTGTGTCCTTCATGAGGCAATTCTTACTTTAATTCAATGATTATTCTAGTCCACATTTTTTTAACAATGGAGTAGTACCTTTAAAAATATATTATCTATTCTCTAGTATTTAGACCATGTGATATTCATTTTTCTTGTATATCGGTTTGAAATAGAATTTCACTAGTGGTGGACTCTAATCAACAATATGTGACAGAAAGGTTAAATTGAATTAAAGGATTTGTATGAGTTCAAGAACTTATTTTTTAATAATTATATTCCTTGGATTCTTCATTAAAAGATGGTGAAATATTTCCATTAGTAAAATAAAATGTATGATGTGTCTATCAGAACCTATAGTGATAATTTCACCTAACATGTGAGGTATGCTTTTGGTATCATCATCCAACGGAGATTTAAGGTTGATATGTTCCTTAGTGGCTTAAATACAAGCTTCATAAGGTCATTATCTATAATATAATTTATTATCCATGAATAGATTATGTGTTGTGAAATAATGGTTTAATATGGTGGTTTTAGTTATGTATCAATCTCATCGCTTTGAAAAAAAGAAGATAAAGTTCAATGGAAAATCTAGAAACCATGACAAGAAGAATATGATATTTCCATTATGTTCTATGTGTGGGAAGAATCATGGAAGAAATTTTCTTGAAGGGTTTAATAAATTTTTTAAGAGAATAATGTTAGGTCATCAAGAATTTGATTTCTGAAGTGATGGGAATAAGTCAGTTAAAAATGTGAATGGAGAGAAAACTGCACAGAATTAACCTCCCTTGATTCAATGATACATGGTTAATGATAATTTTAATTATGATAACAAGTTCCCAAACCTGATGGTATGTGTTGGTTATCAGTGTCAACAACCACATATGTCATGGGAAAATCAGAAATACCATCCAATAACTATTTCAGATGAGCGGTGAAAAATGAAATGGGGAAAGGTACACAAACCATTCACTCTATAACTTATAATTTTTTTAATTAATTCTTGATCAACCAACTATTTAATATATATATAATTTTATAAGGTTATTAGGGTTCCACAAAAAAATAGAGGTATAATTATCTATACATACCCCTAATGGTATAATGATTGCATCTCAAGTCTATGATTCCTCTCTGGTTGAGGTTTTTTGGGATTTTCTTCGTTAAAATCTTGTGATAATTCCTCTGGATGAATTTGATTTGATATTACTCATGGATTGGATTTAAATTAATAAATCCCACATCAATTATCAAGGGTGGTCAGTTATGTTTGATATTTCATACCATCCTATGATCATCAATCAATGTGATGGTAAGCATGAACCTACTATAGAGAATACATCTTGTGTATAAGTCTTAAATCCCATTTGGAAGGGATATTTATCTCAAATAATTGGGGAGGAAATAGAACTTGATAATATTCCTATTATTTGGGACATTGTGGAGGTATTTCCTGAATATTTTCCTATCCTTCCACCGAAACAATATGTTGAGTTCTTGATAGATCTCATACATAATTCCACAAAAATTTCAACGAATCCATATAGAATGTCACCAATTGAGTCACAATAATTGAGAAATCATCTACATGAATATCATAATAAGGTATTTATTTAGCCAAGTGTGTCACCATGGGGTGAACCTTTCCATTTTTTAAAAATAAATATGGATAAATTCTACTCTACATTGACTGTTGTGATTTGAAAATGATAAAGATCATGTATCCTCTTCCCCATATTGATAAATTTTTTGATCGAATTCATAGAGCTCAATAATATTCCAAGATTTACCTTCATTATATATATCATCAATTGAGGTTCAACAAGGAGGATATACCAAAGATGACATTCCGTACATGGTATAATGACTATGAATATTGAGTGATGCCTTTTGTTCTTACTAAATACACTTTTATCTTCATGGATTTGATGAATAGAGGCTTTATATATTACCCCAATATCTTTTTGGTAGTATTTATAAATTTTATTTTTATCAATTAAAAGGTCAAGGAAGATCATGAAGACCATGTGATAATTGTAATAAATACCCTATAGATGTAGAAATTTATTGAAAATTTTAAGAAGTGTAAATTTGTTCTACAGAAGACTTAATTTTTGGGTTATGTAATATCAAGAAATGGTGTACCAGTAGATCCATAAAAGATGAAGGAAATTCAATGTTGGCATACACTATCCATGATGACTAAGATCTATAGATTCCTTAGCTTAGTTGGATATTATTAGTGATTTGTCTAGAATTCCTAACAACTATCTAATCCTCTAACCAAGTTAACTCATAGGGGCTCTAAGTTACTATGGATATATTAATGTGAGGAAAACATCAAGGAACTAATGAGATGGTTAGTCAATGCACATATGATCACATTACCCTATAGCGGATAAGGGTTTGTAATCTATAATGATTCATACAAGAAGGGATTATTATGTCTTCTTATACCGAATAAAATGGTTATAGCTTATACCTCACAGTAGTTGAATATTCATGAGAAAAATTACTCAACTCATAATTTGGAGTTAGAAATATTATTTTTTTGAATTAAAGATCTAGAGGAATTAACTTTATGGTGAAAAGTGTGATATATATAGGAAATTAAAAAATATATATTCACACAAAATGATTATAACATGTGATAGAAAATATGGTTAGAGATCATAAATGATTATGACTTCTCAATAAATTTCCACTATGGAAAAGGGAACAAGGTGGTCGATGCTTTGAGTTGAAAGAAAAATTCTAGTTTATTAATGACATGGATGGTAAAAGAACCAATATTTATGTATTTTAAAAGGATTGATCTTGAAATCATGAAGGAAGGAGAAAATCTTGTCTTGATCAATTGAATGATCAACCTTCCATCCAATTAAATATTATAGAGCCATATAAGTAAGATGTAGATAATAAAAAGATGGTTAAAAACTTCCTTGAGTAGATCCTTGATCAAGATGTAATGATAAGGTTTAAGAACTATATTTTTGTTCCTCCGATACCAGATCTGAATAATAAGATATTAGAAGATACTCATAATTCTTCATTATTAATTCATCCTAGAAGTAAAAAAGTTTAATAGATACTTGAAATAATAGTTTTAGTGCGATAGAATAATGTGTGATATCATAGAATATTCATCGTGTGCCATGGTATTCCAACATGTCAAGGATGAAAGAAAAAATTATTAGGGTATGTTTCATCCATTACGCACACTAGAATTGAAATAGGAGAACATCACTATAGATTTTCTATTGGACTCACTAAAACATCTAAATTTTTTAATGTTATATGGTTGGTAGTCAATCGTCTTAATAATTCATCACTCTTCATTTCTATCAGAGAGGAATTATCTCTACATAAAAATGACATGATATACGTTAAGGAGGTGGTAAGGGTTCCTGGAGTACCACACTCTATTTTATCTGATTAGGATTGAAGGTTTACCTAAATGTTCTAGTGAAGTCTTCAGCAATCAGATAATATATAATTGAGTTTCATAATGCCATATCATCCTCATATTGATGGTTAATCTAAAAGAACAGTTAAAAACTTGGAGGATATGTCAAAAACCTATTCGATGTATTTCAAATGTGGTTGGGATCAACAGCATCTTATAGTTGATTTTTCCTAGAAAAAATTATCATTCACTAATGAATTCAAATGGATCCTTATAAATCCCTCTATATGAAAAACTTTATAGCTCCAATGTGTTTTTATGAAGATATAGAAATACTGTTATTGGGTCCTGGGACAGCTGATGAAATCATAGAGAATGTTTGAGCCATTTTGTAGCATATCTTGTAGGTTAACATCAGAAGAACATTTATGTTGATATCCATCAGAATGATATATAATTTTATGTTGGTGATAATTTTTTCCTATGAATATATACCAGGAATAAGGTTATGAGTTTTTAGAAGAAAGAAACCATATTACCTAAGTACATCGGTCCCTTTGAAAATCATGATCAAATCGGGATTTGTAGCATGTATCTTGGAGCTTCCTCCAAATATCTCTCAAGTACATGACATATTATATGTATCAATTCTAAGAAAGTACATAACTGACCCATCAAAAGTACTGAACTCAAAGGTTATACTATTGTAGCATGATATTTCTTAATAGGAACAACATGTTGCCTAATTGTCCTAAAGGCCTTCTATTTTTATTCATTTTTTATAATACCCCTTTTACGGGATTAAGGGGAACCCTTAAATGGCATGTAGGCTTAATTAAATTACATTAACCAATGGTCTTAGATGGATTCATCCATAGAGTGTACAACGTGGTAACTAGTGGATTTGATGAGGACGAAGTGTCCTTTTCTGATTTTATGAGAATGATGAATAAGAGGGTGAAACTAATTTTAAAGGGGGTGGAATGTAACTCCCTAAGTTGTTATGAAATTTTTTTTAATAAATTAATTTTCTTTGATGTATTCCACTATACATTATACAGTGAAACACTTTCACTATAGGCAACACCGTCTTGGCTTGTGTTACAAACAACACTCAGTTTCTAAAAAACATCTTCTTATTGTTATAGTAATTTTAATGAGATAGTTATTACCTTTCCATTATAAATATTAATATTAATATTAATATTTTTCTTTTAAAAATTATCTTTTTATATAAATAAAAGATACTGATAATAAAATAGGTACTTTTTTTGTGAAGTCATTATATGTTTGGAAATACAATTTTCTCATATGAAAAACTTTTTATATCCTTATATGAACAATAATAAAATAAGTTTTAGACACTTTAATAAATTTAATTTTATTAAATAAACATAATTTTTTAAATTATAATTTCAAAATTATCTTAAGGTGAATGTTTTTGAATTTATAGAAAAAGTTCATTTTTTGAGGAATAATGAAAAATATGGAATTGTAATTCAAAAATTATTTTTCATATAATTTTTTTATATATTTATATAAAATATTACCTTATTTTATGTTTTATTGGATCAATTTTATATTAATTTATCCAATTTAGGTCATTTTAACCAATTTTACATTGAAATAGAATATAAAAACACTTCAATCCTTTAAATATTTTCGCTTAAAAACCAGCTATCGTGACACATCTAGGGGACTAATGTAAATTAAGTTTCGTCCAATTATTAAATTTGAATGTGGATAAATATATTACATATTTTAAATTATCATAATTTATAATTTATAAAAACTTCAACAAATTTGTTTACCCAAAATATTAGTGTAGGTGGATAAAATTAATTGTAGTGACTAAGAGAAAAATTAGCTTAACAAGGGGTTAAACATGAATATTAAGAGGAAAATACCCTAGAAAAATATATAAAAGTATTTGGATGGACATATACAGACCAATTACTATCTTGGATATAATTTTATTAATTATTGGATTATATTTATGTAATATATACCTCTCAATAATGTTTACCTTTTGTATTTAAATAATGGCACTAATCATTATCCTCTATAAAAGAGAACTCACCCCCACCACTTCCTTACACATCTCAAGCCACCATGTATTATCCAAAAACATTAAAAATATCCTCAAAACATCCACCCCTTAGATTTATAAACATCCATTTAGGAATAAAACCAACTAAGGAAGCCCTTTGGTGCAAACAATGTGTAGTTACCCAAAGAAGAGGTAACATCATTCCTTTATATCATTTGTACCACATAAAATAATATCATTTCATGCTTGTATAATAAACATAGTCACCTCAATATACTGAGATATTTTTCATCAAAGGTTTTGGCCTACACTTTCACAGACATCTATTTAATGGGTAACTAACTTACCATATTTGTATATGGTAAACTACAGCCTCACAAAATGATGTTGTTTTTTTTAATTTACCACATATATTGGTTTATAATTATGATGGAAACAATGTTTTTATATGTTATATATGAAATTTATGAATTATTTATATATATTTAATTATTATATATAACCTACCTTCGTGCTTTTAGTTTTTTTAAATATAATGGCTCTATTTGTGGATGTGTAGACTACCACCTCCTCAAAGCGATGTGATTCATTCACACATTACATGAAATTTATTAACAACTGTTTTAGTGAAATTATGTGATATATATATGACAAAATAATTCCACTGAAATTATACTATATATTAATAAATATATTTCGTTTCATTTTTTTCCTTTCAATGCAACAATATAATAGAAACATCCTTCAATTTTACATATGGACTACCATTTCAATGAATGGTGTTTTAAATTTAATATTTCAATATTTTATAGATTACTATAAATACATATAATTTGAGTACATGTAACGCCCCGACCCCAGCTACCCAGAGTCGGTGCATTACTTCGTAACATTGGCATGATCACAAAAGATCAAGTCTCGAAAGACCGATTAGTTTAGTAGCCTTGGAAACACTAGATACATTCGTAAACGTTACATTACATCATAAAGTGAAAAACTACAATAACAAAGTCTCCATAGTCCACACTCATATCCTCTTCTGACTATCCCTGTAGGTCATTCATAAAATACCTCTTCACATCCTGGAAAATATTAAAACATTGAAAGGGGTGAGCTCAGATGCTCAGTAAGGATAACAATATTGCGGAAGCTTTCATAAATAAACATAAACATTTAAGGCAATGTATAACTAAAACAAAAGCCTTATAATCTTGAACATCAACATAATATGGCAAAAGTAAAATGAGATAATGCCATTTACTTCTTCACATTGATATTCTACTAGTCGAATAATCACATGCAATATCAATAACCACTTTCATAATGAGGGAATGTATAATGCCGGACATTCTGAAACATTTTGTCAAGGCCTCGGCCAAGACGTCTAAAATGATTAAGGCCTCGGCCAAAACCATAAATCAAATTGGGAAAGGGCCTCGGCCTATTCCACATCTAGTTGTCTCATGAGACCTACCGATGCATCGAGGAGCTATAGCGGGCTCCACCCGTCACTTATTAAGTCCAATACATTCCTCATATGAATAGGTTTAAACATATCATAAACCATAACATAATCGTATCACATAAAACATGCATAAAGGAAACATAACATTTCCACATTTCAATCACAAGATATCAATACAACACTTTGATATGATAAAAACGCTTTCAAAACCATTTTCAATACCAAAATAAAAGAAAGTTAAAACTTTGTATTTATTTTTCATTAAAAAAATGATGGCTTGTAGAGGAAGCCGAAACTCAAATAATGGTCACGGCGGCGGAGAAGTCATTGTCGCCGCATAAGTACGGAAAGAAAAACATTCCCTTTTGTCGTTTTGAAAAATGCTTCGTATAAAAAGATTCCTTTTGAATAAACGTAAAAGTCAAAGGGGTTTATACACCGTATAAAAGAAATTTGTGTATAAAACAAAATATGCCTCAATGAAAGGAGATTGAGACGAAGTCCTTAAAAAGAACATTTTTAAAATAAAATAGATATATTATGTGTATTCACTATAGGTACACATAAAGAAAGTAAAAATACAAAATAGGACATAATAACATCATGACATAATTTGAAAGTAGGAGATTAACCCAAAGAATGGAAATTGGGTTAAGAAGTCCCCTTACCTCGTGTCTGACATGACTCAACCGTTCTTTAACCTCCTGAATAATAAACTAGAGTTAATATCTACCTTATTAAGAACCATTTTAAATTTTATTATCCTTTTTATATCACTTATTACAATGTTATGAACATTATGTAATTATTTAAGTTAATAACGGTCGATTTGTCGATCTTTGGTAACTTGAGTCAACAATAAACTTCTTATAATTACAAGTTGTTCATGTGGTGAAATATCCATTATATCCAGAATTATATTAATGATGTAGATATCATATATATCATATATATCTAGTATATACATTCATTCATAATATTACGTAACATTTAGAGGTAAGAAATGAAATGCACCGTTCATGGAGACGGTAAGCCGTACGTACGCATGAACGCTACTTTCATTTCTATTTCGTATTTAATGTAATGAAATCATAATTATATAAAGGTATAATATAGTTCCAGTATAATATCATATATAATATCATTTACTCCATCCTTTATACATCCCACATATGGCATTAATGATTCAAATCACTTTGAGGGGGCGGTTGTCCGCACTTCCTAAAATGAAATTATCGCGTTTTACCCATAATGGAAATCATAAAGTATGCCATAAATGAGAAATACAGAAGCATAAGTAAAACGTAAACACATTATATATCATATATAAATATAGTGGCATCTTAATGGCCACCTTTGAAGGTGTTATATGAGTGTTGAACAATCATCGTTTCGTGAGGCAGAAATTCGCCATCCACAGAAACCGTATGTTCTTTAACCATTAGATGTAGGTGTGTGTAAGTGTAGCTCGAATACTTCTTATAACAACATCATAGTATATTGAGGATACTGGTGTTATTACAAAAGAAATGAATAAAAAGAGTTTAGGGGGTTGGAGAAGAAAAATAAAACAAAACAACATTAGAAAAGACATTACCTCAAAATCGGGTAACTCTTTTTGATTTGAGCCAAAGGCTTCCTTGGGAAGAGTTCTGCCCAAAGTGAGGCTTATATGAGTAAGGGAGGAATGTTGGGAGAGTATATGGGCAGAGGTTGGCCGAGCCAAATGGCTTGAAAGTGTAAATGAGGTGGGAGAGGTGGGGGCCTTTTATAAGTGGAGAGGAGGGGTACTTTTGGAATGTAATGAAATGTTATTCAATTATACAATGCTTTTCGGTTTCTAAAGGTCCCACACTTATATAATTCGAGGCTAAGGTGATAAGGTTTCGAAATATCTTCATCCAATAGGCTTTGGACAAGTGTAAGCCTTGGATTTTCCATTATCTTCTCATTTTATTTAAATCGTTAAATAATGAGGTCATCACTGCATCATCATGATGTCATAAATAATTTAATTTATTTAATGTCTAAAAATTATAACAAAAATACTATAATGTAGGAAATCGTTTTAGCTTTCTAATGAATATTTATAATAAAAATTTGGACTTGTGTAACCCTACATAAAAATTGTTTTAGTAAAACATTTTATGTTTGTGTCATTTTTTACTTTAACATTAAATAAAAGGTGTTTATGTCATTTTCTAACTAAAGTGGCTCCATGGGGTCCCCAAGTTGACCCATGGGTTGTCTTTGTCGGCCATGACTCATCCAATAGGAGTAGGACAAGTGTCATGCTCATCTCATATTATTAAAACATTATTTGTACCTTAAACTACACTAATTACCTCTAATCGCGATTAAGAACTTAAAAGTTACTATTCACCAAAAATTATTTTGATCTCATTGAACCACATTTTACTTCTTAATGACAACCATGTATGTCGGATTTTTGAAAATCAAATCACAGAAGTGGTAATATTTCATTTAAACGAAAAATCAGTTATTTAACAACCACTTAGTGGTTTCACCATTCATCAAAAATTGAAGTTTTTCAGAATAAGGCCAAAATTTCACCCTAAGCTATAATTGATATTCCGAATTCAAAAATGATGTCTATTTTAAAAATTCCAAACATATTAGTTTCATTAATTAATTTTATAATTAATTCCCGTTGTCACAACAAATAGCGTGTTTTTAAGAAACAATTTATATCAAAAGATTGGCAATTGTTTATGTCCAATTTCAATGTTAAATTAATTCTAATGACCACCATTGGATAAAATGGTAAAAATATATTCTAATTATACTTTAAAACCACCAAATATTATAATTTATCACTATAAATTATTTTGATTAAAAAAGTTGTTTTAAGTATTTTTCACAATTCATAAAAATTTTGAAGTTCTCAGAAAATTACAAAAAATTCAACATAGGCTAATTTCAATATTAGGAATACAAAAATGAAGTCCATTTTGAAATATAAAATTTCTATAATTTTAAAAAGTGGTTATTACTATTCATAATGGCTACTTTGATTTGTCGCGATGTTTTAGAACTCGAAGTTGCGTACAATGCAAGCTATTGTATTACTGAATGAGAAGCGTATCGTGGAAGCTCGGGGTGTTACATTCTCCCCTCCTTCAATAAATTGCGTCCTCGCAATTTGAAATTTTTCTTTGAAAGTAAAAGGTTGAAAAGAGAAAATACCTTTGAAGAAAACCCACATTGGAAATAAGATTAATAAAATTTAGCCTTAAATAGAGGGAAAGGGAAATGAAAAATTCACCACCCAATTATGATCTCGATTAGGAGAAAATTGGTGGAAATTAGAGACATATAATTGGAGGAAAACGTAAATATTTATAGGGAGTGATTGAGGTCATCAATCACAATCAACTGTCAAATTGAGGGCCTCAAAGCCTTCAATCTATGTTGATTTAAAATATCATCAGTTCAACAAGACATAAGGTATTAGGATAACGCATTTTTTGTTTTAATATCCCTTTACTAAAGTTTAAGAATTAATTTATTCATTGAATAACAGATAGGTATATATATATTTATGCCTGACAATTAGAGTTTCAACCTTCAACTCACCTTTCACTCAAAAAGATAATAGAACCCAGAAATATTATACTTTTCCTAATTGTATAAGGTTTCAAATGTCAACACATACCATTTAGATTAGTAAAATTATTTTGTAATAACCAGGGACTTCCTGTAGGCTAGTGGTAGGAAATAAAGGCTTGTCGCACTATGGTTGTGGGTTCGATTCCTGCAGCTGTGTCCGACGCGACGGGTTATTCCCCACCCTGCAGGTTGTCCTTTTCCTAAAAATATAGTACTATACTATTCCAAAAATAATCTTCATAAATGTTTTAACCTTAAACAATACTATCCAAAGTTCAACTTAATCCACTCCAACCTTTATAGTTATCCAAAATACCTTCATCCAGACTTTCTCTAAAAGGTCTCTAAATTCCAAAATCAATTGTAACATCAGATTCCCCAAACAAAGAAAAGTTTCTCTTATTGTCACATACTAAAAATATGATTACCTTAATCATATTAAAACCGTACTGAAATCAAAAAGTACTACAGTACAATCCATATATATATATTACATTATTCTTATAACCAGAATATAATCCTTGAGTCCAAAAGCACCAATACATTAGTTATTCTGCTTCAACTGTAGTAACAGCATAAGATTGTCCTTGATCCCTTGGCCTTTTCTGAGGTAAGTTTCCCTGACGCTTAGGACATTCATTTGCATAATGACCCATTTCTCTACAATTGTAGCATTCAACTTTGACAGCCTCTTTCTTTCCCTTGCAATCACGAGCCTGGTGACCCTTTTCTCCACATTTATAACAAACTCCCATTCCTTTTAGGCAAGTACCAGGGTGATTCTTCCCACAATTATCACATAATGGAAAATCCTTCTTTCCCTTTTTCCCTTTATCTGTCTCTTGTTCCACCGTTCTCTTCTTCTCTTGCTTTACTTTGTTGTCATAAGACTTAGAGAATTCCTTTTCTATCTTGATAGCACACGAGACAATATCTTCGTATGATGAGAAGGATTGTGATACCAAAGCTCGATGGAGAAATGGTTTTAACCCATCAAAGAAACGATCAATCTTACTCCTTGGGTTACGTATATAATCGGAAGCATGCCTCGCTAACCTTGTAAAGTTAGCCTCATACTTTGCGACATTCTCATCCTCCTTATGCCTCAGACTCAGAAATTGCCTTTCCATATCTGCTCGATGGTCACGAGGAAAGTATTTTTCTAAGAAAAGCTCTTTGAACTCCCTCCATTCCATATTTGATACGTCGTCATCTTCCTTTGTGTTTTGAATCAGCGACCACCACTGATCGGCATCTCCAGTGAGGCGGTAAACTGCCATGACAACCTTATCCCTTTCGCTACTCCCCAAGGCATGGAATATTTTCTCTAAGGATTTTATCCATTGCTCAGCTACTATAGGATTTGTACTCCCATTAAAGGTTGGTGGTTGTTGCCTCATGAAACGATCTAACATTGATCCTCCACGATGTGGATCAGGGTGCTCCATACGGGTAAGGTTATTATTCATAACCTGAGTAAGTTGTCCCAGTATGGTGATTAGCTGATCGGCCCCAGTTGCATCACCAGCCCCACTATAATTATCTTGAGCAGGAGGGAAATCCCTACATGGAGTGCGTGCATTGATACGGTTTCCATTCCTTCCACTAGGCGCCATTTCTAAACAATGGCATAAACTAGATTAGATTATGAATCAAAATACATAATTCCATACTTGTAAAACACTTTACATAAATTGAACTATTTATGGATATAATCCATAATCATAAAAAGAAATGTTTTCTTTGAGAAAGTATATACTCATAACCCTTCATAGTGGTTTGTAAATAAAATGAGAATTATCCTAAGCATATCCCCCGGGAGTGTCGTAACCAAGAGTGCAGCAAGGCCCGTTGTCGTGCACCAGTTCCCGTTCGAGTCTAGCTCAAAGCGGTGTTTTCAAGTTTTACCCCTAGGTACATCTGTGCCAGAGCCGCCTCTACCTGCTCGTATCCAGACAGGGATGTATTGCTCGGAAAACTCATAACATCTCTATAATACCAAAATTCTAGGAAGTTCTTCTATACTAATCCTCAATGTTCATCTTAGGTCTACGTGCTCTAATCAGAGTTTATCTAAATCTAGCTTCCAAGGTTTGTACTAAACTGCCTCTGATACCAACTGTAACGCCCCGACCCCAGCTACCCAGAGTCGGTGCATTACTTCGTAACATTGGCATGATCACAAAAGATCAAGTCTCGAAAGACCGATTAGTTTAGTAGCCTTGGAAACACTAGATACATTCGTAAACGTTACATTACATCATAAAGTGAAAAACTACAATAACAAAGTCTCCATAGTCCACACTCATATCCTCTTCTGACTATCCCTGCAGGTCATTCATAAAATACCTCTTCACATCCTGGAAAATATTAAAACATTGAAAGGGGTGAGCTCAGATGCTCAGTAAGGATAACAATATTGCGGAAGCTTTCATAAATAAACATAAACATTTAAGGCAATGTATAACTAAAACAAAAGCCTTATAAACTTGAACATCAACATAATATGGCAAAAGTAAAATGAGATAATGCCATTTACTTCTTCACATGGATATTCTACTGGTCGAATAATCACATGCAATATCAATAACCACTTTCATAATGAGGGAATGTATAATGCCGGACATTCTGAAACATTTTGTCAAGGCCTCGGCCAAGACGTCTAAAATGATTAAGGCCTCGGCCAAAACCATAAATCAAATTGGGAAAGGGCCTCGGCCTATTCCACGTCTAGTTTTCTCATGAGACCTACCGATGCATCGAGGAGCTATAGCGGGCTCCACCCGTCACTTATTAAGTCCAATACATTCCTCATATGAATAGGTTTAAACATATCATAAACCATAACATAATCGTATCACATAAAACATGCATAAAGGAAACATAACATTTCCACATTTCAATCACAAGATATCAATACAACACTTTGATATGATAAAAACGCTTTCAAAACCATTTTCAATACCAAAATAAAAGAAAGTTAAAACTTTGTATTTATTTTTCATTAAAAAAAATGATGGCTTGTAGAGGAAGCCGAAACTCAAATAATGGTCACGGCGGCGGAGAAGTCATTGCCGCCGCATAAGTACGGAAAGAAAAACATTCCCTTTTGTCGTTTAGAAAAATTCTTCGTATAAAAAGATTCCTTTTGAATAAACGTAAAAGTCAAAGGGGTTTATACACCGTATAAAAGAAATTTGTGTATAAAACAAAATATGCCTCAATGAAAGGAGATTGAGACGAAGTCCTTAAAAAGATAATTTTTAAAATAAAATAGATATATTATGTGTATTCACTATAGGTACACATAAAGAAAGTAAAAATACAAAATAGGACATAATAACATCATGACATAATTTGAAAGTAGGAGATTAACCCAAAGAATGGAAATTGGGTTAAGAAGTTCCCTTACCTCGTGTCTGACATGACTCAACCGTTCTTTAACCTCCTGAATAATAAACTAGAGTTAATATCTACCTTATTAAGAACCATTTTAAATTTCATTATCCTTTTTATATCACTTATTACAATGTTATGAACATTATGTAATTATTTAAGTTAATAACGGTCGTTTTGTCGATCTTTGGTAACTTGAGTCAACAATAAACTTCTTATAATTACAAGTTGTTCATGTGGTGAAATATCCATTATATCCAGAATTATATTAATGACGTAGATATCATATATATCATATATATCTAGTATATACATTCATTCATAATATTACGTAACATTTAGAGGTAAGAAATGAAATGCACCGTTCATGGAGACGGTAAGCCGTACGTACGCATGAACGCTACTTTCATTTCTATTTCGTATTTAATGTAATGAAATCATAATTATATAAAGGTATAATATAGTTCCAGTATAATATCATATATAATATCATTTACTCCATCCTTTATACATCCCACATATGGCATTAATGATTCAAATCACTTTGAGGGGGCGGTTGTCCGCACTTCCTAAAATGAAATTATCGCGTTTTACCCATAATGGAAATCATAAAGTATGCCATAAATGAGAAATACAGAAGCATAAGTAAAACGTAAACACATTATATATCATATATAAATATAGTGGCATCTTAATGGCCACCTTTGAAGGTGTTATATGAGTGTTGAACAATCATCGTTTCGTGAGGCAGAAATTCGCCATCCACAGAAACCGTATGTTCTTTAACCATTAGATGTAGGTGTGTGTAAGTGTAGCTCGAATACTTCTTATAACAACATCCTAGTATATTGAGGATACTGGTGTTATTACAAAATAAATGAATAAAAAGAGTTTAGGGGGTTGGAGAAGAAAAATAAAACAAAACAACATTAGAAAAGACATTACCTCAAAATCGGGTAACTCTTTTTGATTTGAGCCAAAGGCTTCCTTGGGAAGAGTTCTGCCCAAAGTGAGGCTTATATGAGTAAGGGAGGAATGTTGGGAGAGTATTTGGGCAGAGGTTGGCCGAGCCAAATGGCTTGAAAGTGTAAATGAGGTGGGAGAGGTGGGGGCCTTTTATAAGTGGAGAGGAGGGGTACTTTTGGAATGTAATGAAATGTTATTCAATTATACAATGCTTTTCGGTTTCTAAAGGTCCCACACTTATATAATTCGAGGCTAAGGTGATAAGGTTTCGAAATATCTTCATCCAATAGGCTTTGGACAAGTGTAAGCCTTGGATTTTCCATTATCTTCTCATTTTATTTAAATCGTTAAATAATGAGGTCATCACTGCATCATCATGATGTCATAAATAATTTAATTTATTTAATGTCTAAAAATTATAACAAAAATACTATAATGTAGGAAATCGTTTTAGCTTTCTAATGAATATTTATAATCAAAATTTGGACTTGTGTAACCCTACATAAAAATTGTTTTAGTAAAACATTTTATGTTTGTGTCATTTTTTACTTTAACATTAAATAAAAGGTGTTTATGTCATTTTCTAACTAAAGTGGCTCCATGGGGTCCCCAAGTTGACCCATGGGTTGTCTTTGTCGGCCATGACTCATCCAATAGGAGTAGGACAAGTGTCATGCTCATCTCATATTATTAAAACATTATTTGTACCTTAAACTACACTAATTACCTCTAATCGCGATTAAGAACTTAAAAGTTACTATTCACCAAAAATTATTTTGATCTCATTGAACCACATTTTACTTCTTAATGACAACCATGTATGTCGGATTTTTGAAAATCAAATCACAGAAGTGGTAATATTTCATTTAAACGAAAAATCAGTTATTTAACAACCACTTAGTGGTTTCACCATTCATCAAAAATTGAAGTTTTTCAGAATAAGGCCAAAATTTCACCCTAAGCTATAATTGATATTCCGAATTCAAAAATGATGTCTATTTTAAAAATTCCAAACTTATTAGTTGCATTAATTAATTTTATAATTAATTCCCATTGTCACAACAAATAGCGTGTTTTTAAGAAACAATTTATATCAAAAGATTGGCAATTGTTTATGTCCAATTTCAATGTTAAATTAATTCTAATGACCACCATTGGATAAAATGGTAAAAATATATTCTAATTATACTTTAAAACCACCAAATATTATAATTTATCACTATAAATTATTTTGATTAAAAAAGTTGTTTTAAGTATTTTTCACAATTCATAAAAATTTTGAAGTTCTCAGAAAATTACAAAAAATTCAACATAGGCTAATTTCAATATTAGGAATACAAAAATGAAGTCCATTTTGAAATATAAAATTTCTATAATTTTAAAAAGTGGTTATTACTATTCATAACGGCTACTTTGATTTGTCGCGATGTTTTAGAACTCGAAGTTGCGTACAATGCAAGCTATTGTATTACTGAATGAGAAGCGTATCGTGGAAGCTCGGGGTGTTACATTCTCCCCTCCTTCAATAAATTGCGTCCTCGCAATTTGAAATTTTTCTTTGAAAGTAAAAGGTTGAAAAGAGAAAATACCTTTGAAGAAAACCCACATTGGAAATAAGATTAATAAAATTTAGCCATAAATAGAGGGAAAGGGAAATGAAAAATTCACCACCCAATTATGATCTCGATTAGGAGAACATTGGTGGAAATTAGAGACATATAATTGGAGGAAAACGTAAATATTTATAGGGAGTGATTGAGGTCATCAATCACAATCAACTGTCAAATTGAGGGCCTCAAAGCCTTCAATCTATGTTGATTTAAAATATCATCAGTTCAACAAGACATAAGGTATTAGGATAATGCATTTTTTGTTTTAATATCCCTTTACTAAAGTTTAAGAATTAATTTATTCATTGAATAACAGATAGGTATATATATATTTATGCCTGACAATTAGAGTTTCAACCTTCAACTCACCTTTCACTCAAAAAGATAATAGAACCCAGAAATATTATATTTTTCCTAATTGTATAAGGTTTCAAATGTTAACACATACCATTTAGATTAGTAAAATTATTTTGTAATAACCAGGGACTTCCTGTAGGCTAGTGGTAGGAAATAAAGGCTTGTCGCACAATGGTTGTGGGTTCGATTCCTGCAGCTGTGTCCGACGCGACGGGTTATTCCCCACCCTGCAGGTTGTCCTTTTCCTAAAAATATAGTACTATACTATTCCAAAAATAATCTTCATAAATGTTTTAACCTTAAACAATACTATCCAAAGTTCAACTTAATCCACTCCAACCTTTATAGTTATCCAAAATACCTTCATCCAGACTTTCTCTAAAAGGTCTCTAAATTCCAAAATCAATTGTAACATCAGATTCCCCAAACAAAGAAAAGTTTCTCTTATTGTCACATACTAAAAATATGATTACCTTAATCATATTAAAACCTTACTGAAATCAAAAAGTACTACAGTACAATCCATATATATATATTACATTATTCTTATAACCAGAATATAATCCTTGAGTCCAAAAGCACCAATACATTAGTTATTCTGCTTCAACTGTAGTAACAGCATAAGATTGTCCTTGATCCCTTGGCCTTTTCTGAGGTAAGTTTCCCTGACGCTTAGGACATTCATTTGCATAATGACCCATTTCTCTACAATTGTAGCATTCAACTTTGACAGCCTCTTTCTTTCCCTTGCAATCACGAGCCTGGTGACCCTTTTCTCCACATTTATAACAAACTCCCATTCCTTTTAGGCAAGTACCAGGGTGATTCTTCCCACAATTATCACATAATGGAAAATCCTTCTTTCCCTTTTTCCCTTTATCTGTCTCTTGTTCCACCGTTCTCTTCTTCTCTTGCTTTACTTTGTTGTCATAAGACTTAGAGAATTCCTTTTCTATCTTGATAGCACACGAGACAATATCTTCGTATGATGAGAAGGATTGTGATACCAAAGCTCGATGGAGAAATGGTTTTAACCCATCAAAGAAACGATCAATCTTACTCCTTGGGTTACGTATATAATCGGAAGCATGCCTCGCTAACCTTGTAAAGTTAGCCTCATACTTTGCGACATTCTCATCCTCCTTATGCCTCAGACTCAGAAATTGCCTTTCCATATCTGCTCGATGGTCACGAGGAAAGTATTTTTCTAAGAAAAGCTCTTTGAACTCCCTCCATTCCATATTTGATACGTCGTCATCTTCCTTTGTGTTTTGAATCAGCGACCACCACTGATCGGCATCTCCAGTGAGGCGGTAAACTGCCATGACAACCTTATCCCTTTCGCTACTCCCCAAGGCATGGAATATTTTCTCTAAGGATTTTATCCATTGCTCAGCTACTATAGGATTTGTACTCCCATTAAAGGTTGGTGGTTGTTGCCTCATGAAACGATCTAACATTGATCCTCCACGATGTGGATCAGGGTGCTCCATACGGGTAAGGTTATTATTCATAACCTGAGTAAGTTGTCCCAGTATGGTGATTAGCTGATCGGCCCCAGTTGCATCACCAGCCCCACTATAATTATCTTGAGCAGGAGGGAAATCCCTACATGGAGTGCGTGCATTGATACGGTTTCCATTCCTTCCACTAGGCGCCATTTCTAAACAATGGCATAAACTAGATTAGATTATGAATCAAAATACATAATTCCATACTTGTAAAACACTTTACATAAATTGAACTATTTATGGATATAATCCATAATCATAAAAAGAAATGTTTTCTTTGAGAAAGTATATACTCATAACCCTTCATAGTGGTTTGTAAATAAAATGAGAATTATCCTAAGCATATCCCCCGGGAGTGTCGTAACCAAGAGTGCAGCAAGGCCCGTTGTCGTGCACCAGTTCCCGTTCGAGTCTAGCTCAAAGCGGTGTTTTCAAGTTTTACCCCTAGGTACATCTGTGCCAGAGCCGCCTCTACCTGCTCGTATCCAGACAGGGATGTATTGCTCGGAAAACTCATAACATCTCTATAATACCAAAATTCTAGGAAGTTCTTCTATACTAATCCTCAATGTTCATCTTAGGTCTACGTGCTCTAATCAGAGTTTATCTAAATCTAGCTTCCAAGGTTTGTACTAAACTGCCTCTGATACCAACTGTAACGCCCCGACCCCAGCTACCCAGAGTCGGTGCATTACTTCGTAACATTGGCATGATCACAAAAGATCAAGTCTCGAAAGACCGATTAGTTTAGTAGCCTTGGAAACACTAGATACATTCGTAAACGTTACATTACATCATAAAGTGAAAAACTACAATAACAAAGTCTCCATAGTCCACACTCATATCCTCTTCTGACTATCCCTGCAGGTCATTCATAAAATACCTCTTCACATCCTGGAAAATATTAAAACATTGAAAGGGGTGAGCTCAGATGCTCAGTAAGGATAACAATATTGCGGAAGCTTTCATAAATAAACATAAACATTTAAGGCAATGTATAACTAAAACAAAAGCCTTATAAACTTGAACATCAACATAATATGGAAAAAGTAAAATGAGATAATGCCATTTACTTCTTCACATGGATATTCTACTGGTCGAATAATCACATGCAATATCAATAACCACTTTCATAATGAGGGAATGTATAATGCCGGACATTCTGAAACATTTTGTCAAGGCCTCGGCCAAGACGTCTAAAATGATTAAGGCCTCGGCCAAAACCATAAATCAAATTGGGAAAGGGCCTCGGCCTATTCCACATCTAGTTGTCTCATGAGACCTACCGATGCATCGAGGAGCTATAGCGGGCTCCACCCGTCACTTATTAAGTCCAATACATTCCTCATATGAATAGGTTTAAACATATCATAAACCATAACATAATCGTATCACATAAAACATGCATAAAGGAAACATAACATTTCCACATTTCAATCACAAGATATCAATACAACACTTTGATATGATAAAAACGCTTTCAAAACCATTTTCAATACCAAAATAAAAGAAAGTTAAAACTTTGTATTTATTTTTCATTAAAAAAATGATGGCTTGTAGAGGAAGCCGAAACTCAAATAATGGTCACGGCGGCGGAGAAGTCATTGTCGCCGCATAAGTACGGAAAGAAAAACATTCCCTTTTGTCGTTTTGAAAAATGCTTCGTATAAAAAGATTCCTTTTGAATAAACGTAAAAGTCAAAGGGGTTTATACACCGTATAAAAGAAATTTGTGTATAAAACAAAATATGCCTCAATGAAAGGAGATTGAGACGAAGTCCTTAAAAAGAACATTTTTAAAATAAAATAGATATATTATGTGTATTCACTATAGGTACACATAAAGAAAGTAAAAATACAAAATAGGACATAATAACATCATGACATAATTTGAAAGTAGGAGATTAACCCAAAGAATGGAAATTGGGTTAAGAAGTTCCCTTACCTCGTGTCTGACTTGACTCAACCGTTCTTTAACCTCCTGAATAATAAACTAGAGTTAATATCTACCTTATTAAGAACCATTTTAAATTTCATTATCCTTTTTATATCACTTATTACAATATTATGAACATTATGTAATTATTTAAGTTAATAACGGTCGTTTTGTCGATCTTTGGTAACTTGAGTCAACAATAAACATCTTATAATTACAAGTTGTTCATGTGGTGAAATATCCATTATATCCAGAATTATATTAATGATGTAGATATCATATATATCATATATATCTTGTATATACATTCATTCATAATATTACGTAACATTTAGAGGTAAGAAATGAAATGCACCGTTCATGGAGACGGTAAGCCGTACGTACGCATGAACGCTACTTTCATTTCTATTTCGTATTTAATGTAATGAAATCATAAATATATAAAGGTATAATATAGTTCCAGTATAATATCATATATAATATCATTTACTCCATCCTTTATACATCCCACATATGGCATTAATGATTCAAATCACTTCGAGGGGGCGGTTGTCCGCACTTCCTAAAATGAAATTATCGCGTTTTACCCATAATGGAATTCATAAAGTATGCCATAAATGAGAAATACAGAAGCATAAGTAAAACATAAACACATTATATATCATATATAAATATAGTGTCATCTTAATGGCCACCTTTTAAGGTGTTATATGAGTGTTGAACAATCATCGTTTCGTGAGGCAGAAATTCGCCATCCACAGAAACCGTATGTTCTTTAAACATTAGATGTAGGTGTGTGTAAGTGTAGCTCGAATACTTCTTATAAAAACATCCTAGTATATTGAGGATACTGGTGTTGTTACAAAAGAAATGAATAAAAAGAGTTTAGGGGGTTGGAGAAGAAAAATAAAACAAAACAACATTAGAAAAGACATTACCTCAAAATCGGGTAACTCTTTTTGATTTGAGCGAAAGGCTTCGTTGGGAAGAGTTCTGCCCAAAGTGAGGCTTATATGAGTAAGGGAGGAATTTTGGGAGAGTATTTGGGCAGAGGTTGGCCGAGCCAAATGGCTTGAAAGTGTAAATGAGGTGGGAGAGGTGGGGGCCTTTTATAAGTGGAGAGGAGGGGCACTTTTGGAAAGTAATGAAATGTTATTCAATTATACAATGCTTTTCGGTTTCTAAAGGTCCCACACTTATATAATTCGAGGCTAAGGTGATAAGGTTTCGAAATATCTTCATCCAATAGGCTTTGGACAAGTGTAAGGCTTGGATTTTGCATTATCTTCTCATTTTATTTAAATCGTTAAATAATGAGGTCATCACTGCATCATCATGATGTCATAAATAATTTAATTTATTTAATGTCTAAAAATTATAAAAAAAATACTATAATTTAGGAAATCTTTTTATCTTTCTAATGAATATTTATAATCAAAATTTGGACTTGTGTAACCCTACATAAAATATTTTTTAGTAAAACATTTTATGTTTGTGTCATTTTTTACTTTAACATTAAATAAAAGGTGTTTATGTCATTTTCTAACTAAAGTGGCTCCATGGGGTCCCCAAGTTGACCCATGGGTTTTCTTGGTCGGCCATGACTCATCCAATAGGAGTAGGACAAGTTTCATGCTCATCTCATATTATTAAAACATTATTTGTACCTTAAACTACACTAATTACCTCTAATCGCGATTAAGAACTTAAAAGTTACTATTCACCAAAAATTATTTTGATCTCATTGAACCAAATTTTACTTCTTAATGACAACCATGTATGTCGGATTTTTGAAAATCAAATCACAGAAGTGGTAATATTTCATTTAAACGAAAAATCAGTTATTTAACAACCACTTAGTGGTTTCACTATTCATCAAAAATTGAAGTTTTTCAGAATAAGGCCAAAATTTCACCCTAAGCTATAATTGATATTCCGAATTAAAAAATGATGTCTATTTTAAAAAATTCCAAACATATTAGTTGCATTAATTAATTTTATAATTAATTCCCGCTGTCACAACAAATAGCGTGTTTTTAAGAAACAATTTATATCAAAAGATTGGCAATTGTTTATGTCCAATTTCAATGTTAAATTAATTCTAATGACCACCATTGGATAAAATGGTAAAAATATATTCTAATTATACTTTAAAACCACCAAATATTATAATTTATCACTATAAATTATTTTGATTAAAAAAGTTGTTTTAAGTATTTTTCACTATTCATAAAAATTTTGAAGTTCTCAGAAAATTACAAAAAATTCAACATAGGCTAATTTCAATATTAGGAATACAAAAATGAAGTCCATTTTGAAATATAAAATTTCTATAATTTTAAAAAGTGGTTATTACTATTCATAACGGCTACTTTGATTTGTCGCGATGTTTTAGAACTCGAAGTTGCGTACAATGCAAGCTATTGTATTACTGAATGAGAAGCGTATCGTGGAAGCTCGGGGTGTTACAGTACATGACCCCAAAAGCCTGGATTCGTTGCCTCGAACATGGTGTGTAATTGTTCTGTAAAAATATGTTGAAAGAATTTCACATCAGATTCCATCATAGGGAATCTTCTTGGTATGGGTTCTAGAAAACCAGATACAGCTGATACTACTCTTCAAAATTGAACAAGATAATATTCATAAATCATCCACCACATAGAAGAACTCAAAGATGATAAATCAATTAATCCTATAAAATTGAATTAAAAAACATAGGGTGGGCACAGGAATGCCCAATAAGGGGTATTAAAACTAATTAATGAGATTCCATTTTAAAAACATCATTTTGAAATAATTAAAAAAATCATAAAACAAAAACACCATTTCTCGTAGCATGTCAACAAAATTTTCCAAAGGTTACTCAAAATATTTTTTAGAGAAAATTATTTCAAAAACATTTATACGTTTATTTAAAATATATAGGTAAACCACATATCGCAATACACATACTTATAAAAAATGCATGGAATGTTTCATATAAGCCAGAAATTGATCTAACTAATTTAAGGGTGACATATAAGGAAGAAGGTACAAAATTTAGCACATGAAATAACACTTTCATAGAATTTCACAAGTAACAAATAATTTATTCACATAACACAAAAATATAATTTTTTGAAATGACATACGTATTACTAACTTCTATATCAAATTTCTGAAAATAGGTGCTATACTTTCTTTATAACTAACATTACAAGTACATACTTCATTAGGCCATGTGAATTTATTACCATTTTCATAATTAAAGTATTCATAACCAAGGAAATTCTAAAAGTTGAATAATCACATGATTTATTAAATATTAATCACGTGATGAGGAAACTCATAATGCTGGACATTCATAAAATTATGTCAAGGCCTCATGCCAAGACCATACATAATCATTCTATCAAGGCCTCATGCCATGACCTATTTTGTCTCATGATACCTTTCGATGTATCGAGAGGCTATAGAGGGCCTCACCCATCAAATTATAAGTCTAATTAATTCCTCATATGTCTAAATGTATTTAAATCAATGTGTCCCATACCAATTTTATTTATTAAATTATGCCAAATTATTTTTCTTCTATCAGAATTTTTATATGGTCCTCTCTAGCTCATACACATCCTATGACTGAGGTGGTCAAGAGGAAGCAGTATCAGAGGATTCTTATTCTCTTCCTTCTATTACTAAACCCTTTCTAGTTTCATTAACTCCTCCATAATGATTGGTGGTTCTGGTCTTTTTATTCACTAGTAAAGACATTCGTCACCAATTATTATTCATAAATCAAGGATGAGCATGTATTTTTTGGTTATCTTCCCATTACAATTTCACAAGAATTGATTAATGCTTATATTATTTTGATCTGAATTTTCTCACCCTTCGCATGATCCCATTTAATAAATTGCATTGTGCAATCCAATTTAATTTTGTTATGCCATGACGTCACCTTAGATATCCCCAATTTTATAATCATTGGATGAGAATATGTGTTCAATGATGGTTTTTACTTTCAACTTATTATTTTTTCACACACCTTCGTTACATTATTCATAATTAGATCACACTATAATGATTCGATATTTTTATGGTGTGATGGATTTTGATCGAACCCATATAATTTAAATGATAGTGTGCATGATGAATGGATTGGACTTTTGCGGATATATTGGGTTGATTTGTAGTTAGAATATGTTGAATCTATGGTTTTGGGATTTGGGGCAGATATGAGAGGTGACAAGAGGCATAATGAGTGGCACAACAAAGATTGAGTGAACAACTAGTCTCCTATTTCAGACCATTAGGGGCCTAAAATTCGATGGTCAATATCACTCCCTTTAATTTTTCTGGATCTCATATGCTCATATTATGAAAATCACAGTGGTTGATATGAACATAGATAAAAAATTATGGAAAATTATTTTTTGAAAAAATCTTGACCACAATCCATGACTCCTAAATAAAACACAGCATGTAGACTAGATTTCCCACTGCAGCTAGGGATTTATCCAAGTTATGGAACACACCTTTTGTCCAAATCCACACACCATGTGACCCTACCCATTGTGGCTAATTCTTGTTCTATATAGAACATTCCCTACAACCTCATGTGAATGGACCTGTAGGGTACTCTGGGTGAACACGAGAACAACTTATCGTCACGAGAAATGGATGGATGGACGTGGTTATTACCCATGTGGTCCATACACACTGTGTACCCATTCTACAAGTAATATATATTTGCAAAACCATCCAAGACATGTGTATACTAGCGAACAGCCCGATTTCTAGGTGATTTCACACATTGTCTTCCTCTATGTGTATCTCCGTCTTTTGGACTTAGATTTTGTCCGATAAGTGTCATACCATGAGAAATTTTACACGTGTAAGGTGATGATCACCTTTTTCTTCCATTTTTTATATGAAAAGAAGTCTAATGAGCATGATGCTTCTTTTTAAGATGTTTAGATGGTTGTAGTGGTTGGGCCCAATCTCAAGGGAGAAAATGTGGTTGGTAACCCCCATCCACACCAACAATTAGGTCCTCCCTACAATTCTTAGTGGTCTAGTGGTACACCCTCATGCTATAGAGGTGTAGGTCCAATGACCGCTAAGATGAACCCCCTTATCATACATGAGAAACGGTCCTCTATTCATACAATTAGTGGAACCCCAATCATACTGGGTAGTGGGTCCAAAATACTTCGAGTGGTGTCCCCTATTGTACAAATGATAATGTCATATATACACTAAGTGGTACCCCCAATCAATCTAGGTCTAGGGTTATCCACCATCACTGAAGAACCACCCTATATGACTTGGGTGTGGTTCTTCTATATATTTACTAATTTGTACCCCCAAGTTGCACCATGGACTAGGTACATTATACACTATGTAAAAAACCCCTATTTCAATAAGGTTTGGGCCTTATTAGTGAGACTGCTCCCCCTCAAGATGTGGAGTTATGTAGTGAATTGTGGTTCCTCCACATGGATTTCTTATGAATACAATTGAGGTTATGAATTAGAGATGGAAATTTGGAGATAGAGGTATGAACATTGATCTTATCATGGAATTGAAGATGAAGATTCCATTTATCTCTCATTTGGTTTCTATTTTTGAGTGTGTGTGTGAGTGTGTATCTTTTTGGTTTTCAGTATCCCTCCTATTATGGGTTGAGCTAACCTCATATTGTTTCATTCTATTTCTACCCTCTTGGTTTAGGGGAATCTTACAATGTACATATATACTCTACCCTACATGGGCATTGTATGCACGCGTTGTGTCATATGTAGATGAAAGAAATGTTAGTAGTGATATCGGTGGAGCATAGTGGTATTAGGGGTGCATTGGAGACTTTCAATGGTCATACGTGGATATCAGGAGACATTCTATCTCATTAACTTTATCTTTTCAAGTTATAGTAATGTATGGAAATATTTTCTGTTTGGATGGGTATATTACCCCCTTACACCTTGGTTATTTTCTATTGTACTCATAAATATTCCCTAGAGGTTTATGCATTCATAGTTTACTGTAGATATTTATTTCCATTATTATTCTTATGCATTACTGTATGGAGATGTTCGGGTACACGTGTACAGACACATTAGAAAAAGGCATCCCATATTAGTTATGTTATCTCATCACTAGTCTCCATTCTTGGGAATATTGAAGGTCAAATTTGGGTTTTCAAAATTGGATAACCACCATCCCGGCTGGCCCTGGTGGATCGAGTCATGACATGATATCCTTTCACATATTTTTTAATGAATGATACTGGAAGTGGTATTATCCAATAACTTTATTCAGTCTACTACATTCAATAAAATATTTCCATTATTTTTCACTCTCTCAAGGATCAGTTCATTCTTTTTCATTATAAAACATTTCCATACATGAATTTTGAGAATTATGTAAATGGGGGTAACCCATTATATGTTTAAAATGGTTTATAAGATTCATTCTCCTAGAAATGTTTCAATTTATTTCTTACTACCTAAATTATGGTTAGGTTTAGTCTCATTTTGGTTAGTCTACATGGTTTGTAACTATCTTCCAATAGGATTCTATGAATAAACTTCCTCAAACTAAGAATGGGTATGTCACCAAGAATCTATCCTATGACCTAGACATTATCTTATAAAATATTTGTGAGTATAATTTCTTGATAAGGGGATATTTTTCTAGATATTATCATGTGACACATTTCTTTTCATATTTTGAGAACATAGTTTAAATGTGGTTGTATTGGTTTCAATGAAATCATGGATGAAAAAATTAGAGATGGTAATTACATAGGTTCACTTACATCAACCACATTCTGGTCCTTTCTAGAAATTTAATTACAAGATTAATCATTAAATAAAAATGACCAATATAACCCATAAAATAAAGTATGTTCTTCCTCATTGTTAGGATCATATATAGTAATCTATGGTTTATCATATTCATTTCACATAGAATTATTAAATCAAATTTATTTATCCGGATTTAGATTGACATTAAAAAGATTAGTTTCTCCATGTGAAGTAGGTTCATCAATGTCTGTGTAAGTGTAAAAATTTCATGTTCTACATGTCTAAACATTATTGAATCAAAAAAAATAAATTTTACTATATTTTCAGAAAATTACATTGTTAATTAAGCTTCATGGAAATGGATGATTATCGTAGTTGTGTTTAGAAATGGAATAAAAAGGATGATTGGTGATTTAGAAAGTATTCTATCATCTTCCATTCTGAAGACATATATATATTTTCTTGGAATATAATATATTTCACCCTAAAAAACACATCTACTCGAACTCCTTTTAGGAATACAGTGACTTAGTTACCCATGTGAATTTCTATACAGGATTGAGCTACATAATTGGTAAAGATAATAACACAAAATAAGGTATTAAATTCATGAAATCTCCTAAAATACATAAAAAATATGTCATTAAAATGACTCCAATTTTTTAGGTAATGGTAAATGACCTTGCATCTTGACTTTTGGTGGATAATTTAGGTGTTATCAGTGCTAAGACATTCCTTCGTGATCTTACTCTCTGATTCCCTTGAAGCCTCCATTTTATGGTGTATAATGTTTTAGGATCTTAGTTTACTAGAAAATATATTTAAATGATTCATGAAGAGGTGTGTAGATATCAAAATTCATGATTGTGTCCAGGATTTATTATTAAATCAAATCTTTTTTTATTTTATTAGATTAAATCAATCTTCAAGGAAAGCTTAGTGGGGATTTACATATCTCGTCATGGTTTCTGATGTTCAATTTCTATTTTTTCAAAATACTATTCATAATAATCACTCATATAGAATTCATTGACTAGATTGGAATGTTTTTTGTGTGGTTATATAAAAGGTTAAATTTTGTACCCACATATAGTTGTTATTAGACTCAAAATTTCCTTAGTACTGTATAATGTTTTAGAATGTGATTTCCGACAATTTTTTGCCATAATTTCAACTAGATTTTCTAAATGGGTTTTCAATACATCCAACTATATTTTTTCTTCCCATATATTAGGATCTCGTTGGTGAAGGGTTTGTAAATTAGAACTATACTTTTCTAAGACATGGGGTTCCCTTTATTTAAATAGTGGTTGTTGGAAAGCCTATTGGTACCCTTCCATGAAATTTTATGAAAATAGTATATTTTGATGGAATTGATATTGAAATAGAGGTCAATGATGGTTTTGAGTAATTCAAAATACATTAATGATTTATCAATTATATCTTTATTCATGGTTGTCTATGGGTTGTTAAATAGTATTTGTTGATAGGCATAAAAACAACTCTTAGTATCCTACACATGATCACAATGGTCAATGAAATGACCTAGTGAAGAACACGGACCCCAAACCAGAATTTGTTTTTTGTTTACAACTAATTGTTTAATATATATTTTCCTTACCAAAGGGGTTATTTCTTACATATATTATTCAAACAAAGGATATTTTTTTGAATTTTGTAGTCATTACCTAATGGAGTCCTCTATTGAGATCACTACTTAGGCCATATTTTTGTCAATTACAAGTTATATAGTAAGTATTATATTGATGAGAAGATAATATATTATCCTCAAAAGTATTCATCTAGAATATTTCAATCACTATCAGGTCATCTGTAGTGTAATAACACTTTTATGTGATGTTCCTGTATATTATGGTGTGGATAACATGCACACAGTTTCTTGATTCCTGATCAATAATATTAGAATCTCTCCCTTGGTACATTCCTGATTGCATCTCATTATTTTAGGTTGTTCTCCTTAAGTATAGAATGAATCTTTAATGTTACTTTGATTTTAATACTAGATTCTAAAATCAATAATTTGAAAGTTGTATAGACACTCCTCCACAACAATTTCAAGAGAGAAGAGGAATTCAATCAACTCTATTTGTTCCTTACCCACACCTCTAGGCATTAAAGTATAACACATCATGGTTATTTCCTTGATATGTCTATTTGGATCATCTATTACAACGCTATGTAACTACTATGATTATTTTTCAATTTAGACTTATCTTGTAAAGTAAGGTAGTAAATCTAGTTTCTTTTTATGAAATGAGGTGAACACAAATCTATCATAGTCTTGTCGAGGATTCATTACATGAATGTTAACCACACATGTTCCTACACTTGTTTATATAAAATTAATGTATCATTATTTTTAGTGTATCACTTTTCTATTCCATTTGACTGAACTATATTTCTCGATCTACTGCCTTTGGTGACTAGTGCCAGACTAATTTCTTCCTCCATCACAATATCTCCTTCCCATCATCATCGCTGATAATTGAATGCTCTTCCTAATAATAACAAAGTAACACATAGCCATATTCAATTCCTGAATTTGTATCTCTATCTTCTAGAATGAGAAAACATATGTCAATGCACAAGGTGATGGAATCCAGTCATCAATTGCAATGTCATTTCCAATCTTGTAACCCCATTCTCTATCCTCAGTGCCAATGAAGTTTCAACTATGTGTCACTTATCACTAAAAAATTTAGTTTACCCTATATTGTTCCATTATCATCATCCTATTTTCCTTGAACCTTTGACCATCTAGGTTTTTCTTTTCATGGTACATCAACCTCAGTTTTCACAAGTCATGTTCCACATCAACTACCACAGTTAGGGTTTATACAACTATGTGGAATTTTATAGAATTTATCATTATCTTGAAAACAATAAATGAAAAAATGAATTAATATGTTCTATAGAATATCACTTTTAGTGTCCTATCCATTAGAGTATGTTTTTAAAAAATATAGATAATCAATTTAGTGATGATTATATATGTGTCTAAAGTCAAATACAAATGAACCAAAATAAATTTTTTATATTTTCATGTTCATGTGTTACTAGACCCGGATGTATTAATCAACACATGGGTAATGTAAACTAGATAAGAGGAGATAGAACATAAACTGGATTGGTAGTCCAGTTTTAGTTCTAGCTCATTTAGTTGATATAAGGATGTTGATCGGATGATTGGTAACCTCTGGTGTCAGCTTAGAGAGGTTTGGAAGAGTGTATTGTTCTTGATAAGAATTATTCAGTTGTATAAGGGTAAGTATACTCACTATAAATGTAATAAATAATTGAAATTAATTTTGAGGACCCTTCTAGTTAGAAGTAAAATTAATGAAAATACTATAAGAAAAACCTCATTCCTTTTATCAAAGGAAATTATGATCAACGGGAAGCATAAAAACAATAATGGTGACCCAATCATGTATGTAGGGAGGATACATAAGAGGACTAGATGAAGTAATCATTTCTGTGTTTTTCCTTGGGTGATACCCCTTCATCATGGTTTTTTGAGACATTAAGGTAAACAAGGAATCCAAGTATAATTTTGATGGTGGGGCACAACATTGCATAGAAGAGATCTGAGAACAATTGTATTGGATCCTAGAAAAGATTTTATTATAGAAGGGGTCACCTTTGGTTGAAAATTATTTGAAAATGTACAATTTAAAAGTGGTAAATACAAACTTCAAGAAGCTCTTGGAATTTATAAAATTGGGTTTATTAAAAAAATTTGATCCTATAAGTTAACATGAGGTTTTAGGGATAGTCGTCGTTTAAGTTTCATGCAATGTGTATATCCTCATGAAACATTCACTCAATATAGAACATGATTAAAAATAATATTATAGTGATACATGAATTATTTTTTTGTTATAGTCTTCAAATATATTTTTGTGAAAAGATCTAAAAAATAAAAAAATAACTAAAATTAATAAAAATAAAATAAATTCAATTTCTAAATATGAACTGGAAATGAAAAATTAATGTTTTTCTAATCAATGATTTCTATAGAATTCATATTCACTCATCTACTTAATATTGGTGCTACCATCTAATAACCAATAATTATATTTTCTACACCCAATTCACCATCATCAAATATCATTATATATATTCAAACAAGAAACATGAAACTATTAAATCATAAATCATGAAGTAAGTCAATATTTTAATCCTCATAAAAATATAGAGAAACAAATGATATTCTTTAAATAATTAACATGCTCAAAATATCTCAATCATCAATACTAGAGAATTATATCATGTCAAATAAAACACAACCAATAAAAATTTTGTGAAATTTTCAATAATATAATAAATAACATGATACACTCCTATATTAATCAAGTCAAATTACTATTATAATCACAATAATTAAGAATAGGGCTTATGGTTCTAACTCAAAAATAGTTTATCATGAAAATTCTCTTCATCAAACCATTCCCATAGATAAAAAAATCAATGATTTGTAAAACATAATCAATCCATAATAAATATACATTTAATAATTAAGCCATATGATAACTCACCTAGATGAACTAATTATCATCATAAATTATTTAATTTTTCACTATATATAAATATACAATTAATTTAAATTCAATTAGTCATAAAAATGTGTCGAGGTACATTATTATTTTCTTTAAATGATCACATAACACACCAATCCCCTTTGGGAGTTACAAATTAAAATAGAACTCTTTTCAAATGATTCTAACTATATTTATACTGGAAATAATGAATTAATACCAATATGATATAATCTAGATGTCCTCATTTGAAAAAAGTAAAATTATGGATGGTGATAATTGTTAAAATATTTATACATACACACGTCATGTTTTATATCACTACCTATTTACACTTCATAAAAAATAATCTATTATATGGATTATCACTCATGAAAATAATAACATATATCTACATTTAAATCATATCCATAAAAAAATTCATTGACCATATCAATGAATGATCACAAATATATATATATATAAATCTCAAAAAAATTGGTATTTTCATCCCACTAATTAGAACTAGAGTCATGTAATAATGAATAATTCCCATTAATATAATTTTATCTCTCAATTCTTTATACATTTCCCTATATATTCATACATTAATTTCAAAATAGTTCAAAAAATAACATAAACATTGTAAAAATATCACTAAATATATACACTAATAAACTCATATACCCTACTATAGTAATAGTGGCAATTAATGTCCAATGATCTGATAATAATTTATTAAATTATAATCTTTATCTAAATTAATTTAAACTAATTTTTACTTAGACATTATTTAACCAATAACCAAAAAAATTTATTTTGTTTTTACTCATCAACAATTGGATATGGAATCTATTATCAAATAAATATCATATATATACCTTTCCACAATCTACAATTGTATAAAATGGATAATACATTCTTTCTAGACCCATAACTTGACAACTAGTTCAATATATATAGATAACCAAAATATGATTAACCAAAAACACAGAATAGTGCATAATATCCATATAGAGATAGTAAAAAACATTCAAAAGAATCATCAATAATCTTATCATGAATAACAAACTTATATTCAAATAAAGCTTTCAGATATAAAATTCTTTGATAAACTGGTTTCCCATGTCAAATGAGAAGCATGAAAATGTAGCTAATGTGGTTTCACCTCATGTGTAGACTAAGAGTAAATTCACTAATTACATCTCCTTCAAAAGTTTTACATGAACACTATCCAATTTTAATTCTATTATAAATTTAGTTTCTAATTACTATACATATATATATGCCATTGTGAGAAAATGATGTAGCTCAATATATCCGAATTTTATTAAAATATGCTCACTCAACATTCTAGAATGATTTTACCACACCCCAATAATCATAAATGATTTACTACTTCATATAAAATATTTTTATCACACTAATTTTTTGAAATTATAGTTAAAAATTCTAAACATCAAGTGTAATTATACATAATTTTATATTATTAAATAAGAAAGTCATAAAATACATATCAATAGATTTTATAAATATAGATAAATATAAAAAATATATACATTAATTTCTTTATCCATATATAATAAATTATTCTCTTTAAGTTTCAATACAAATATTTGAGTTTTCTTCAGTATTTACTATATATTTAACTCATTTTAATTAATACGTTGTTTTATTATATCTCAATATTGGAGAACCTTAGTAACTATTGAAGTAAAAAAGGACCATATCAATCACATTGATAACACTCTAAAGTCTCAAATACATCATCTATAGCTTGATTTCAAGATTGTAACATTCGATGTTGATAACAATAGATCATCCATCAATCCCATTCATTTATAAAATCCTCAATTTCATCAAAATCAATAATAATAAAATCACAAAATCTTGAATTCAATCTACATGAGTTCATTCGAATCATTTATATCTATAGTTCTCATCAAATGGTCATGAAAATGAGTTACAAATAAGATTCATACACAAAAATATATTGTTTTCTAGAATCCTTATCAAAATACTCTAATGTGAATTAATAAACACAATAACCTTGGTAAAATTAGTTTTTGTTATCCAGTCAAACAAAATTATAGATTCATCTCCATAATCCATGATAGTGAGCTTTTAATTATCATTCACATAATGAAGAACTAGTAACTTAATGTCTGAAAATGTAAATCAATGGGAATAGGGATAGAAACTGACATAAAGTTATCTAGTCAAATGATACTAGGAACTAACTATAAATCAAACTTTTCACCAATTCACACATTACATTATTAATTTTAATATAAAAATAATAATCAACCATGAGATAAAACAAATTAATGTATTACAACAACACACAAATATAAAATAAGTTACTCAAATTAATTACCATGAACATGGTAAACATACCAACAATAAACCGGAATAGAAATTGAAGACAATAATATGGTCAGCGTAATGAAAATTATGTTATTTCATTTATCACACCAGCTCTCTCATATATAATCCATATCACATTTATTTGGATATTTACCATATATATCTATTGATCTTCATGAATGTAAGAGATAATAGTGCATAATTGTTATTAATGTGTGATAAATAATACTGAAAGTAGTCTCTACATTTTTAGGGTCATCCCCCAGGAATTGATTTTTATTATTCAATAGCTACATGAAAACATGCACAATCAAATTTTCAAAACATATATACAATTGAATTTTCTTTCTAGAATAATAGTTCCTTTGAATTTATTTATTTATTCTTAAATGATTTTTACAACATAATTATAATACTTCTCCTAAATAGACACTTCCTCATCAAAAAAACTCTACAAAAACACTTAATTTATTTGGGTTCTTTAGTAGTTTTGTAAAAAACAAATATGCAAATAATTATCTACTAAGAATAATAACAAAATGGGGTATGTTTCTCCAAAATGGATACTCAATGAAATAACCCTTACATCTTCACTAAATAATGTGGGTATTGATAAACAAAATATTCTTGAGAACCTCATGACCCTTAGCTCGACCAAGAAACCCACCCTCGTGGATGGATTTCAACTGGATGAACTTTTTTTGGGGTTGATCTAGTGTGTAGTCTATCATTTTGTATCTCGACAACAATTTGAAGGACACCAGGTTGGACTTGGGGAGCACCTCTTCACCAACATATACCTGATCTATTTGTCAAAAATCCCGATTCGTCTGACATATGGTGGAGCGGGGGATGTGGGATTAGCCTAGGTAGTAGGACATCTAATGACATGTTTGACATAATATATGGGTCATTGTCCATTCGATGATCTCCCTGATGGTACTCCCCTACCACCCTTCCTGACTACTCCATGAAAGCCTCGGGTGATGATAAGGAAGGGGAATATGTCCATCCTTCTTGAAATACCAAAGAGAATAGCATTATAAGGTCATCTCTAGGTTCTTTTTCTAATTTAATGATGAATTATATGGTTCTCTACACATGGAAAAAAATCCTCTGACCGAGGATGTTGGGAGGATGTGGTATCTGACTCTAATGACCCTCCATCTCCCCGAAAACCCTTTCTGATTTTGATTGGATGTTCCATTCCCCTATATCGTAGTTTGGGGTGGAGTGGGGTAGGGTATTTAAATAAACCCCCTTCCCTGAATTTTTCTAGTGAATCATGCCAATATATAATGTAATGCAACTAAAAAAGTGAAGAAAACAAAAATTCACAACTTTGACGAAAATAACGATTTAGAAGATTTTGTTTGTTGTAAATATTTTTCAGAGATAAATCCAACATATTATGGCTTTATATGCCATTTAAAAATAGGCATAAAAACTAGGAGTTCACAAAATTTTATATTATACAAGTAGAGATGAAGTATATAAAAATATTTATAAAATTATAATAAATATTAATAAATAATATATATCTATTGTTTATATAATTATATATAATTATATATTAATAAATATATATATAATTAATATATATATATATACATATTATATATTATTATATAAATATATTTTATATTATATAAAAATATTTATAAAAATATTGATTTATAATTATAATTATATATATATACATATATTTAAATAAATTGTATAAAAAACTATCCAATTTTTATTAGTCAAAATGTTTAATAGTTTATATATAAACATTGATTACAAAATGAGTATATAATTAAAATAAATATAATAGAACATTTTTTCATTAAATAATTATAAAAAATATAAATGAATATATTTATATAGTTATATATTTATATTGATATTACATAATTTAAAATATATGTACATGTATAAATGTATGTATGTACGTTTATGGGTGTGTATACATGTCTGTATATACATGTGTTTATAGAAGTGTGTGTGTACATATGGATGTTTATAAATCACATAAATTTTAAAAATTAAATTTTCAATATATTTTTAAATTTATTTAATTTAATTTATCCATTTATGTTTATACATTTAATAATAATTTTCTAAATATATTTAATCGTTTTGAAATATTTGTTGATATATATTAATTTACTATATACATGTAATAATTTCGACTTGTTTTTAATTTTTATAAATAATATTTATTCATTTTTATTTACTAATTTTTATAATTTAAAATATGTTTGAAATTTATATAATTAACCTTTTTAAAATATGTTTGAAATTTATTGGTTATATTGATAATTTGGAGATAAATCCAACCTATCATGGTTTGACGTTCCATTAAATAATTGGTTGAGAAAATAGGAGTTCATAGAGGGAGTAAACTATACAAGTAGGGATACTGTCTAAATGATATCAGGGAATAATAGTTTGAAGATATGATTTTTAAATAAGAGTGATTTTATTGATGAGACGTTTATGATGTAATTGAAAATGTCACTCAACTAAATATTAAATAACTATCCTCCAATAAGGACAAAAAATGATGTTTTCAAGTAACTATAAAAGTTGAATTAAAGTATGAAGTGATGTAATGATGAAAGTGACATATAATGAATCTAGAACGTTTCAAGGTAGTAATTCAATAGGACTAGACTTATAAAAATAATGAAAATTAATGGTTGTTTTAGTTGAGTTTCATTAATTATTGATAATGAAACTATATTTGAGTTTTATATTTTTCCAATTACAAGTAATGTTAAATTAGTTCAATAACACTACTATAAAGTACTCGACTATATTTATATATTAATAATGGTATAATTAATGAAATATCAAATGAAGTGGAAGGGGATAAATTTTAAGATAACACTGTCTTCACGATTGACAGGTTTTTATTTCTATTATCGCAATGAGTATTAGAATATATAGTTGATAATTATATTCAAAAAATAAAATTTAAATCAAAATAATTATCAACTGGATATCATAGATAAATAATGTATAAAATAGAATGTATTTTCATCTCAATTATCATTTATTTTAAGATATTAAAATATTTATATAATTAAAACAATGAAATATATTTTTTCCCGTATATATAGAATGATCATAATTTGTAAAGACCAAAAATTTCCAATAAATTTTATTTAAATATATACGAATTTTTTGAGTCTGCAAAAGATGACGGTGCGTGATTCCGAGGCCCAGAGTGCCTAGAATCAATTTCTGAACTTTATTTCAGGTACGTTCAGTAAACGTGCAAGAAGGTTTTTCTAACTTTTTAACTGGTGCTCAGAATTGAAATTCGAGGGCACCGTTTAACTCGCTGTGCCGGTATTCTCTTAAGGATACCTTTACCTCGACCGAAGTAGGTTGAGGGTGGAAGTTATCTTTTCACATATTCGTGAAATAATAAAATAAAAATAAAATTGTGTAGCTTTTATTTTTATTTTTATTCCGTGTGGATGTTGAGAAGTGGAGACCACCAGACCTAAACCTCCCATCAGAGGTTATGTTGGTGGGCACCACCCGAACTAACTTCTCATGCGACGATAAGGTGGTGGGGACCACCCGAGGTATAAACCTTATGAACTTCCCTCTAAATGATGGTGAAACCTCTCAACTCCCTCCTTAATTTGGATGTGCCTCTTGACTTCCTCCACATTAATTATGCCAACCCTCTCCTTTAATTAATTGATGCAACACATCAATTAATTAACTAAACTATTGGAATTTATGTCAACAAAACATAATAGAACACATAATCAATTTTTTTGGGCTACGAATTCATTTTGGGTGGAATTGGGAGAATGCTTCTTCAAATAAGAACTTCTTCCATGAAGAACTCTTCCTCTACGAAGAACGCTTCCTCCGCGAAGAATGCTGAAGAAGAACATCATCGACTATGATGAACTGATGCACGAGCCTGGGATTGGAGGAGTGTGGTGGACGAGACAAAGGTCGGAAACTTCACCTTCTTCCTCACACAAACACCAGCAATGAACAACCCAAGGTAGGGGTCTCTTTATAATATATTTTATAGTCCCATGTTCTTCGCTTCTAAAACAATGAATGTGGATCAACTCACTATTTTATATTGATCCGTGAATGTTTTTCTTTTTCGGGATTGGGAATGATTAGTTGCAGAAGCTTGAAAGGGAGGGTGTTTGAATTATTTTCCCTTACCCGTTCTTAATAATATTGTGATTCATGTTTAATAGCTACTTGATACCACTCTAACGCAGAGGGTGGGGGCCAAAAAAACATGGCTCGGCCCCCTCCTCTGTTCCCCTTTGTTGGGTTCCATGCGATCATGACCGCGATCGGTGCCGACAGTTGGCACCGATGGAACACAAGAATGGTATTCGGCAACTTTTCCAGCTGCAAAGAAGGCGACTGCGCAACCCCTCAGCCACCGCCTTTGCCCTGCGGCCCCCGCCACCCTGCAACCTCCATGCCGTCTGCGGCCCCCAGTGTCGTCCGCAGCACCGCACCGCACCACTGCCGGGTCACCGCCCCGCCGCCGGGGCACTGCCCCATAGCCCGATCGTCGCCCCGCGGCCCGACCACCACCCCGTGGGCCGACTGCCGCCCCGCGGCCTGACTGAAACCTCGCAGCCCGACCGCCACCCCACGGCTGGACTGTCGCCCCGCGGTCAGATTGCTTCGCCGCGGCCGGACAGCCAATCTGCGACCGGACCGCCGACACACGGAGGAACCACCGCCCCGCCGCCAAACCGCTACCCCACGGTCTCACTACGTCCTTGGATGAGCCGCCCTGCGCCCACGCAGTACCCCTCGGCCGAGCCACCTCACGCCCTCACGACACCCCTCAGTAGAGCCGCCCTCACGGCCCTCACGAGCAGGGACAGACCCAGCGGTCCCGGACGCCTAGCGCGGACCTGGCCGGACCCAACAGGTCGGGCCGCCCAATGGGCTGGGACGGACCCTACGGGTTAGGCCGGGTTGACCCGAACTGGTTTGGCCCAGTCCGGGTCAGTCCAGGTCGGTCCAACAATGTCGAACCATACCCGGGCCCACTACGACCCATTTACACTCCCTCGGCCATATCTTTGCCTCCGGACGACTATTTATCGAACCGTCAGTGGTGCTGTAAATCTTGGAGCAAGACGATCCCTTTGAGTATACCCCATTGGAGTTTAGGATTAATATGGGGAACAATCAAGTTGGATCGAGCCCAAATCTAATTGGGCCCCCGAGACTAAAAGGCTAATAACTCACAGATCGGGCACCCGATTAACACGCCGTATATAGCATTGATACCCCTATGACTTGGTGTTCCTTTCAGATACTTCTTTGTGGGACTTCATGGCAGATGAAGCATCGACCAGTAGATTGTGGAGCAGATCCTCTCGGAGATGAGGGAGCATAGTGAAAGAACCTAGTAGCTAGATAAGACTTGACAACGGCCGACCTTTTCAAATTAGAGTGACTTGAGAGGCCTAGTGGGGAGTGACTCTATGTGAAGTGGTGGAAACACGGTGGGGAGCGCCTATGTGTGACACAAAAAACCAATGGTACACGACAAGAGCAGTACCTTAGCAAGCCACGGTGGGGAGAGCCTCCGTCTGACGCGGTAGACCCATGGTACTCGATAGGAGGATTACCTCAGCAAGTCACGAGGGGGATCGCCTCTATGTGATGCAGTAGAACCGTGGTGGGAAGCACCTCTATGTGTTGTGGCGGGCTAATGGTACTCAATAGTAGGAGTACATCAGGAGTCCAATGTTTATGGGAAGCACCTTTATGTAACGTGACCGGCCCACTATACCTGATAGAGGAGGGGATCTCAAGTAGTCGAGGTGATTATGTGACTGAGGATGTTATTTGTTACGACCCCTAGAATAAATCCTGGTGTGATATTAGTCAGTACCTCTGTGTTTTCCTCATTATTGATATAGATTACTTGATAACTTAGGTATATGTATGGGCATATACCTATGATGGGTTATTTGTTGATTTCATATATTGTGGTTTATCCTTGGTGGATTTTGTGAGACCTTGAGGGTCTCGGAGTCCCTAATGACTATCTTATACTCACCCCTTCAAGGGATGTGTCCACACCTTGTTGTGTGGGATGCAGATGATGGGAAGCGCTGACTAAGGCTGAGAGTACCTGGACGGGATGGTGCCTGGAGGTGGACCATACGATGTGTCGGTACGTAGAGGAGACGGGTGGACGAGGAGTGCTAAGGAGGCAATCTGTACCTACCCTTTAGGTAGGAATCTCGGAGGACGATCTAGCAGCTATCTTCCTTCCTGTTCTAGTTCACTTTTAATTTCAATTTCTTGTACATTACATCTGGGTTTGTATTCTGACCCCTTTTTACTTACTGTACTCACTATGTTTACTATTTAGATTACTTGGGTTCGTATCTTGTTTTTTTTCTTGGTTTTGTGCACTTGCATGTTATAAAGGAAATTCCATCCCAGTTATGGGGAATATGCCTTCGGTGCTAGTTGTCATCCCCTGGCCTATGGAAGGCGGACTTGGGGTATTCATGGCACGGGCCTCGGGGGACGGTTCATGAAAAATTGGTATCAGAGGAGTCGGTTCTACCGAAAAACATAGGACCCTAATATTTTCTTTTAACAGTAATAGTGTTAACTGTAGTGAGTGTGGTTATCAGTTTAGGGAATCCAGTGTTAGTGCGGCGACCGACGTATCCATACACCAGGACCCTGACATCTGATTTTCTGACTCAGTGCACGAAAACACTGATTGCGTGTGTGATTTCAAAAAAAAATTGATCTTTTGAGTCTTCTCAACAGGTATAAATTATTGATCGTGGCGCACCTGTTTCTTTTCAAGATGCCTCAACGCATAAATCCAGTTAGGGTTCCTAGGGTTGTATGCACTGATAGCCCACCGAGCGATGAGGCCTCGGTGCAAGGCCCTATCCCTGCAGAAGCACCAATGGAGGCACCAGTTGTACCATTACCCTTTGGGCCACTGATGCCACCAGCCCCAACAACAGATAGTGCACGCCGCTCAAGCACGTTGCACAAGTTCCAGCTCTAGAGGGAACCCAGGTTCAGGGGAGAAATGGACCCACATTAAGCTAAGGGTTGGTTGGAGGCTGTGGTGGGAGTTCTCCGACTTGTAGGGACACTAGCCGATCTCATGGTGATTCTTGCTGCCATCCATCTATAGGAAGTAATAGGAATTTGGTGGAGCTTGATGCTCCAGGTTCACAACGAGGTGACGCTTCTCTGGGCAGACATTGAGAGAATGTTTCTGGCAGAGTTTGTCCCAGCGACTCATCGCACAATGCACATTCAGAATCTAATTCATCTACAGTAGGGAAACATGACTATAGCTTAGTACTCAGCGAGGTCCTCTAACCTCTCATGCTACTCCATAGATATGGTGCGAGACCCATTTTTCAAGGCCCTGAGCTTTAATCAGTGCCTCAAGTGGGAGATCAGGGCATTGATGATTTCACTCATCATCCCGACATAGGGAGGGGTGTTAGAGAGATCCCTCTTAGTGAAGATTTTTCTTGCTGATCAATCACCAGTAGTGAGGCCCACTACCAGTCATCACGTAGCAGAGTCATCAATAGCTGGCAGGAGAAAAATTTCATAGAGGTCCAAGAGGACCAGACCTATAGGTGGACCACCGCATGACTTAGGATCAGTTGTAAGGGGAACCCGGGGTGGAACCAATCAGGAAAGGATCATGAAGTTTTACTCATGTATAGGGCAGGGAAACATGGCTCGTAAATATCCAACCCGTCGTATGGGTGATCAGCACACGGTCAAAGGACCACCCAGGCAGAGACAGAGTTTTGATCGAGGAGATCCGTAGGGAGCAGGAAGATGTGGCAGAGGATCCAGTCATGCAGCTGGCGGTGGGTGATGATTCGAGATGTTACCGCCACCGCCACTAGGTGGTCCACCCCGATTATATAGAGCAGGTGAACAGGGGATAGCTCACCTCCAGGCAGCTGAGGCCAATGATCATGGTGCTTCGGAGATGATAAGAGGTACGATCTTTTTCCATTCCACCTTGACTATAGTAATTATAGACACAATTTCCATTCATTATTTCATTTCCAATACCCTCGTTCGGAAATCGGAGATTCTGACGGAGTTGTTGGCTCGATCTTTACTGCTAGGGAATCCTATAAGATTGGATTTGATGATTACTCACTGGTTCTGGGAGTGTGCGCTTACTCTAGGAGGCGAGATCTTCAGCTGGGATCTATTAGCTTCAGCGTCGATGCCTTATGACGCCATCTTGGTTATGGACTGGTTATATATAGTCCATGCTTAGATTGACTGTATTAGGTTCAAAGTGTGGTGTGTCCACACGGATAGGACTAGGTTTACCTTTACCGGCAATAATGGAGCCTATGTAGCACATGATATACTTACCCATAGGAGAGTGCAGCTAATCACACATCAGTTGGCTAGACGTACCCTCAGAGCAGTTGATGTGGAGAGTCTGAAATTAATCTGTATTGGTGGACTAGTACATGGATCTCTTCCTTAATGTTGTTTAGGGTATACCTCCTCACAGAGAGGAGGAATTTTACATTGACATGTACCCCGAGACGACACCTATATCAACACAGACATATCGGATGGATTCTATTGAGCTTCATGAGATGCGGGTATAGCTAGTGGACTTGCAGGGGAAGGGATTCATACAGACCAGTGTTTCTCCATGGGAAGCCCCGATTTTTTTCTCCAAGAAGGAGGATGAGAGCTTGAGACTTTGTGTCAACTATCGGCGTCTAAACCAGGTGACCATGAAGAACAAGTACCCACTCCCGAGGATGGGCGACCCCTTTGATCAGCTGAAGGGAGCACGATGGTTCTTGAAGATAGACCTTAGATCAGGATATCATCAGCTCAGAGTGTGAGACGAGGATGTGCAAGAAGATGGATTTTAGATGTCGGTATGACCACAATGAGTTCTTAGTTATTCCATTCAGCGTGACCAACACACCAGCAGTGTTCATGGGACTTATGAACATCATCTATAATCCATACCTTGATCTCTTTGTAGTAGTCTTCATCAATGACATTCTGATCTACTCGACTACTGAGGAGGAGCATGACTATCATTTTCGGGTAGTAGTGGACACACTCCGAGAGCACTGGCTTTATGTTAAGCTCTTGAAGTTCCATTTTTGAATCCAATAGGATCAATTTTTAGGACGTTTCATTTCAGAGGCTGTAGTTGCAGTGGATCTAGTGAATATTGAGGTGGTACTTTCTTGGGAGCCACCTAGGAGTGTGACTATGGTATGGAGTTTCCTAGGGTTGGAAGGATACTACTAGAGGTTTGTGCCAGATTTCATGAGAGTTGCAACACCACAATTTGTGTTGACAAAGAAAGGAAAACCCTTTTTGTGGTCTGAGAGATGGAAAAAATGTTTTTAGGAGCTGAGGAAGAGGGTGACTAGTTCCCCCATCTTGATACTTCTAGAAGAGGGTGTAGGGTACGTAGTCTACTACGACGCATAAGGGACTAGATTTTTATGTGTCCTGATATAGTAGTGAGAAGTGATTGCATATGGTTCTCGATAAATAAGACAACATGAGTAGAACTACGCTACCCATGACCTGGAGTTAGCAGCAGTGGTCTTCACCTTGAAGACGTGGTGACACTATCTGATAGGTGAACATTGTACAGTCCACTCAGATCACAAGAGTCTCAAGTATATCTTCTCTCAGAAGGACCTGAACCTGAGACAGAGGCGTTGGCTTGCCCTCATCCATGTCTATGACTTTGAGATAGTCTATACACCTGGGAAAGAGAATGTTGTAGCATATGCACTCATTAGGAGATCTGGTATATAACTACTAGGTGAGGTGACAGAGTAGCTGGCCGCATTGTAGATATCCTTTTTGGATCAGGATGGAATAGCTTTTGTTCAATCTCTTACAGTCACTCCCTCACTTATTCAGCGAGTCAAGGAGGCGCAGTGTGGGGACGCTGACTGCGAGAATCGATGTGCTCAGATATCCACAAGATAGGCACCTGGTGGATTTTTTGAAGGTGGGGAGTATGTCAACCTCTTCATATGACGTACCATGTTACCAGTGTCACTTCAGGAGGAAGTGTTTAGGGAGTTCCACACATCCCCTCTAGTGGTACATCTAGGGGTGGTGAAGGTGTACCAGGATCTCTGACGATTGAATTGGTGACTGGGAATGAAGAACGAAGTCGCAGAGTTTGTCTCTTAGTGCCTCACTTGTCAGCAAGTGATGGTAGAGCATCAAGTACCAGTAGGCTTGGTGCATCCTTTAGAGGTCTTAGAGTGTAAGTGGGATGGGTATGGACTTCGTGACAGTACTTCCATGTACATCCAGGGGTCATGACTTGATTTGGTTGATCGTCAACCAACTCACCAAGCCAAACCACTTCCTACCGATCAGATAGCATGGTTTTGTAGAGAGCTTGGGATGCCTCTATATATATGAGATTTTGCGGCTACATGGAGTACCCTCAATGATTGTCTCCGATCGTGATACAAATTTTACTTCCTGGTTATGGAAGGGTTTGTAGGAGGCTTTCAGGATACATCTTTGTTTGAGCACCGCCTTCCGTCCTCATACAGATGGTAAGACTGAGTGTACCATTTAGACCCTTGAGGACATGTTGCATGCTTGTGTCCTCAAATTTGGCTGTAGCTGGGAGGATCACTTGCCTTTGGTGGAGTATGCATACAACAACAGTTATCACTCCACCATTGGGATGACACGTTTCATGGAGTTGTACGGGAAAACATGCAGATCACCTTTATGATGGATTGACCCAGGGGAGTCAGCACTAGTTGGACCAGAGATGGTACGGGAAACCACAGAGAAGGTGCAGATCATCCAGGAGTGGATGAAGACTGCACAGAGTGGAAAAAGTCATATGCTGACAAGAGACGGAGACCTCTAGAGTTCGCGGATGGCGACCACATCTTTCTATGGGACTCGTCTTGATGAGGTCTACAGAGATTTGGTTGAGGAGGAAAGTTATCTCCGAGATTCATCAGACCTTTTCAGGTCCTCAGAAGAGTTGGCAAGGTGGCTTACCACTTAACTCTTCCACCTCAGTTTCACCGGGTGCACGAAGTCTTCCCCATATCCCAGCTATGGAGAAATGTGCACGACCCTTCCCCCAACATCAACCATGGCGAGTTGGACGTTGACGATCAAGAGACTTTTAAAGAGGATCCAGTTCAGATTGAGGATCGATAAGAGAAAGTCCTTCCGGGAAGGTAGATAACTCTAGTGCACAATCGTTGGAAGCACAAGAACCTCCAGGAGAGCACATGGGAGCCGGAGGCTCAGATGTGTTCTTAGTACCCCCACTTGTTCCCATAATTTGATTTGTGGATTACAAGGACCTAGAGCCCTAAGGTGGGGAGAATGTAAAGACCTGGAATTTATATGTATATGTTTTTTTAATATATGGGAATGTTATGAGTCTGTGAAAATTGATGGAGCAAGATTCTGAGGCCCAGAGTTCCCTGAATCAATTTCTAAACTTTATTTCGGGTGTGTTCAGCAAAAGTTCGACCGGGTTTTTTCTAACTTTTGAACTGGTGCTCAGAATTGAAATCTGAGAGCACCGTTGAACTCATAGCGCCATTATTTTCTCAAAGCGACCTTCACCTCGACCGCAGTAGGTCGAGGGTGGAAGTTATCATTTCACATATTCATGAGAGAATAAAATAAAATTAAATTTTTATTGCTTTTATTTTTATTTTTATTCCAAGTGGATTTTGAGAAATAGGGACAACAAGACCTAAACCTCCCATGAGAGGTTATGACGGTGGGGACCACCCAAACTGACCTCCCATGAGAGGTTAAGGTGGTGGGGACCACCTGAGGTATAAACCACTTGATATTCACCCTTAATGAGGGTGAAACCTCTCAATTCCCTCCTTAATGTAGAGGAGCTTCTTGACTTCCTCCACATTAATTATGTCAACCCTCCCCTTTTATTAATTGATCTAAAACGTCAATTAATTAATTAAACTATTTGAATTTATGCCAACAAAATATAATAGAACACATAATCTTTTATTTTGGGCTACGAATTCATTTTTGGTGGAATTGGGAGAAATATTCTCAAATGAAAAACTTCTACGAAGAACACTTCCTCCACGAAGAACGCTGACGAGGAATGTCTTCGACTACGACGAACCGACACATGAGCCTGGGATAGGAGGTGTGTGGCGGATGAGACGAACATCGACAACTTCACCTCCTTCCTCCCACCAACACCAACAATGAACAACCCGAGGTAGGGGTTTATTTATAACCGATTTTATATTCCCATGTTCTTCTCTTCTAAAAAATGAACTTGGATCAACTCCCTATTTTAGATTGATCTATGAATGTTTTTATTTTATGGGACTTGGAATGATTAGTTGCGGAAGCGTGATGGGAAGGTGTTTGAATTATTTTCCATTACCTGATCGTAATAATCTTCTGATTCATGTTTAATAGCCGCTTGCTACCGCTATAACGTAGAGGGTGCAGGCCAAAGAAACATTGTCTAAACCCCCTCTGTCATTCTCCTTTGGTGTGTTCTACGCGATGGTGATGGAAACCAGTGTCGATGGTGGGAACCGGTGGAACAAAATAATGGCGGTTAGCACTACCATTGGCCACGATGAAGGTGAAGATGCAATAGCGCCACCCTGTGGCCACCGACTTCGCCCCACGACATCCGCGCCATCTGTGGCAACTGCCTCCCCACATCCTCCACGCCCTCTACGGCCACCACCGTCATTCGCGGCTCCGCACCACCCCACGGTCGGGCCACCACACCGCTGTCGGGCTTCCTCCCCATGGTCGGACCACCGCCCTGTGGCCGGACCACCGCCCCACGAACGGACCCCCCCCCCCCCCCCCCCCCGTGGCTGCACCGCCCCGCGGCCCGTCTGCCGCCCCGTGGCCGGACCGCCACCCCCCAGCCGGACCACTGCTCCGCGGTCTCGCGTCATCCTCGGCCGATCAACCTCGGGGCGAGCCGAACCACCGCCATCCCTTGCAGAACCCCTTGGCCGAGCCACCCTCGCAGCTTTTTTGGGCCAGGCTGGACCTAGTAAGTCAGGCCTGGTCGACCCGAACCGGGTGAGGCTAGGACTTTCAAACTAGGTCAGACCAGACATAGGCCCACTACGACCCATTTACGCTCCTTCAGCCATATCATTGGCAAAAGATGACCATTGGACGAACCATCAGCGGCGCTAGAAGTAATGGAGAGAGGCAGTCCCTTTGACTATACCCCACTGATGTTTTGGATTAATATGTGTAATGGTTAGGTTTGATCGAGCAAGAATCCAATCAGGGCCCCAGGACTAAAAGGATAATAATACACAGACCGGGCGTCTGATTGATGCGCCGTCTGTTGTGTTGAAACCCCTATGACGTGGAGGTCCTTTGAGATACTTCTCTGTGGGACTACGTGGAATTTAGAGTATCAAATAGTATCTTGTGGAGTTGATCCTCTTGGAGATGAGCAAGCATAGTGAGGGAACCTAGTAGATGGCTGAGACTTGATGACTGCTGACCTTTTGGACTTGGAGTGACTGGACTAGACCATTGGGGAGCGCCTCTGTGTGACGTGGCAGATCCAAGTTGGGGGAGCCTCTGTGTGACGTGGCAGACCCACGGTACACAACAAGAGAAGTACCTCTATAGGCCACGGTGTGGATTGCCTCTTTGTTATGCGGTAGACCCACGGTACTCGACATGAGTACCTTATCAAGTCACGAGGGGGAGTGCCTCTGTGTGATGTGGTAGAACCATGGTGGGGAGTTCCTTTTTCTGACGTAGTAGACCCATGCTACTCAAGAGGAGGAGTACCTTAGCTATCCAAGGTTTGTGGCCAGCGCCTTTGTATGACGCGACAGGCCCACTATACTCAATAGAGGAGGGGATCTCCATTAGCTGAGGTGTTTGATGATGTGACTGGGGATGTTACTTGTTAATACCCCTAGAATAAGTCATGGTATGATCTGAGTCAATACATCTGTGCTTTCCTCATGATTGGGATGGATTACTTGATAACTAGGGTAAATGTATGGGCATATACCTATGTAGGGTTATCTATTGATTTCATACATTGTGGTTTATCATTGGTGGATTTTGTGTGAACATGAGGGTCTCAGGGTCTCTAATGAGTATTGTTATACTCACCCATGCACGGGCTATTCCCTCAGATTTTTTTTGTTGGATGTAGATGACAGATAGTGTTGACTGAGGCTGAGAGTACCAGGACTGGATGGTGCCCGAAGGTGGACCATACGGCATGTCGGTATGCAGAAGAGATAAGTGGAAGAGGAGTGATGAGGAGGCAATCTGTACCTACCCATCAGGTACAAATCTCGAAGGATGATCTTTCAGATATCTTCCTTCCTATTCCAGTTCACTAGTACTTTCAATTTCATGTACTTTCTAGTTGGGCTTGTATTATGGCCCCTTTTTACTAACTGTACTCGCTCTATTTACTATTTAGTTCACTTAAGTTTGTATCTTGTTGTGTGCTTGGTTGTGTTTGCTTACAGGTTATAAATAAAATGCCTTTCTAGTTTTCGGGAATACGCCTTCAGTGTTAGTCGCCATCCCCTGTCTTATGGAAGGAGGACTTGGGGTAGTCACGGCACGGGCCCCGGGGGACGGGTTGTGACATAATTCATACATTAAATCAAATTAATATTAGAAAAATAACCAATCATAAAATCATATCATCTTTAGATAAACACTCCCTCAATTTATAAACATCATTACCTCACACCAATAATGTTTACATTAGTCACTAATGTCATGTTCTAAATATAAAATTGAGGATGGAGAAACAAATGAATTATATTAATGAGTTGATCAAACTATAACATGCATATGTATTATATCATTAGACATTATTATTTATTATAAAACACAAACAATCATACCCCAAAAACCTATATGTATTGTACCATTGATGATTAGACACGTAATTACATTTATATACAATATAGTGTACATTTCTTCAATAATTCCATCACAATTAACCCCCTTATAAACATATAATATGTTAAATAATTCTTTATAACCTAGGGAATGGGTTATCTCATATTCTTAGTTTGGGGTAAAACATGAGATATAACACTCGGAACCAATGAAGACAAAAACTGAGTACAAGATGTGTATGTGGGTATGAGAACATTATCAATGTATATGAACATTACATAGGGAAATCATACCCAATGGAATATGAATCATAAAACGTAACATTAATAATAAAATGAAGAATTTGTCATAACATACGAAATAATATAGAGGATTAGTGGTACATAAATAAGCATAGAAACTCATATCTTTATTCCAAGGATCATTTCCAAGACAATTATCTCATAGTGTACAAAATTTCCCCTAACATAGCAGATTATGACAATTTCTCACATCATATAACCTAAAATTTTATTAGATATAAGATTTTCCCATTGAATTTTAGGGCTAATAAATTTTGTAATAACTCTTAACAACATGGTATCTATACAAATGTGTTCCTCAAAATCATGAAAACATTTATAAATTCAAAAGGCCAAGATAAAACCCTATGAATGAAAAGGGTTTCACACAAAACCATAAGGCACAAAAATAATCAACATATTGAAAGAAAGTGGATAGTTCCATTGAACCATATCTGAAAATAAATTTGACAAACATCAAATGATATTATTCTGGATGAGAAACCATTCAAAGGAATACAATAAAAATTTAAAAGGATATGATCCAATGAATTTTTAATTATTTTAATTTAAAAAGAAATATTATGAATAAATATTTAAGTAGAATATTTATAAAGGTAATAAAAAATATTCTAGATCCCCATTCACTAAGAAAAAAGTAAATGTATGATTTTTGAAGAATATAAAATGAAGATATTGAAGAAATTATCTGAGTAGAAAATCTAAAAGAAGAGAGTTAAAAATATTCCTCCTCTAGTTTTGTGAGTAATTCAAATTTAGTATAAAGTGACCTTAATAAATCATAGTAGTATCTATAAGGATATCAAAAAAATATGAAATATATTGACATAGAATAGAATATTTCATGACCAAAAAGAAGAGTTAAAAACATTTCCACATAAAAACATCATTTCTGGTGAAATTTAAATCAACACGAGTTGAAATGGTAAAAATAAACACAAACCTGCAAAATAATAAATAGAGAATAAAATAATTTAGGGATTTGGGAGAAAATATATTAAATTACCCAAATGGAATTTTTAAAAATAAATGCTTATTTTCGAAGAAATATTAGAAGAGAAACTCTAATGAATTTGTTAATGTTTGATTCAAAATTTAATAAAGTAGAGATCTTGAGATGGATATATATATAATGACGAAATAGACCAGACTATTTTAACCCATGCCTTGGTATTCCCAGCATATAGGAGTAATCATGATGGATTTTGAAGGTGTTCTTAAGTATTGGGATATGTTATAGTCATTTAATGGGAAACCGTGCTATATTTTTAGGCTTGGTGGTGGTCGTTGAAATCTTGTATGGGAGAATAAACCATTTTGGTTCTCCTTTTTGGTTCCCCAATGATTTGATATAGTTGTGTGGCCTTGGGGAACACCATGGGGATTTAAAATTCATTGGTGGTCATTTCAAAATGGTTTTTTTCCAGGTCAAGTAGGCCACCTGTAGGAAATGGGCACCCCTAAAACTCCTATGGTTGAGGTTGTTTTTGATAGATCATTTCTCTATGAAATATGAACCAAAAAAGGTTTATAAGGATATCATCAGGATCATTATATTCTTTAAGCATGAATTTTAGGGCCTTCTCCAGTTCATGAATATCTACCAGACGATTTGGTCAGGAGGAAGCTGTATTGAAGAAGTCTGATAACCCTCCATATTTGATGTAGAGTCCATTTATTGTTTCCTCGTGATGATAAATTCTGGTTTGATCTATCTATTTGTACAATGGGGTGAGGTGGGGCACGAGGATTTCCAATAAACTAATTTACTAGCATTTGATTTACTAATGATGAAATCATATTACACCATTCATCCTCCCAATTAGGAAAACTAAAATTAAGGATGAATTTGAGGTGTGGGGTGGTGATGTGTGGACTATAACTACGTGAAATGATTTCCTTCAGTCTAACTTTTTTTAAAATTGAATGAAAAATTAATTACCCAAATACTCCCATACTCGCTTCATCACCCTTTATACATTTTTATTTTCAACAATATATATTAGCATTGATTATTTTTTAATATTTTGAAATATATTTTAAACATTATAATAAAATTTATATATTATATTTTATTAATTGACTGACAATTTATTTTTTTTTATTTTCATATAGTCCACTTTATGGGTGAGCGGTAACCGAAACAACAAGTACGGGTTACTGATTCAAAGAACCCAAAAACAGAGTTCAAAATTCCAATTCAAAATTCAAAAACATAGAATCCAAAAGATCTCGAGTCATGAGTACCCACAATGGCCTACATTACGTCAAGGTGCCTGCCTTCATCATACCCTCGACGGTATCACCGTCCCACCATCACCGTCGTCACAGGTAGCTGAAGAAACAGCCAAAGTCCATCGTTGTCATTCTGTTGAAAAACATTTTTTCATGCCCACAGAGAAACTCGTCAGGTAGGATTAAATGTATTCAGCCAAGGAAAAGATTCAAGAACCACGTAACAATAATCCAAACTCGCAGACCAACCAAATCAAAATACACCGATGCACAACAACCACTTCAACCAGAACAAAATCACGAACATCAGTTTCAATAAGAATATTCGAAACTCACAAATCACACCGCAAGACTCAAGAGATTCTCATCAGAAACCCTAACTCGATTCAAGGTCTCAAGGGTTGAAATCCAATACCTTAACTCGATTCCAGATCTTGAGGGTTGAAATCCATTACCTTTTCCAGCCGCCTGAACGTCAACACACCAGAAAGATGTCCCGCTACAAGAAAAACCCGAAATCCCGTCGTCGCCTCCAAAACCTCACTTGGAGCCCACAGTGAATATCCCAATGTGCCCACCACACCGAAATGAGGCTGCAACTCACATACTAATGACACTCCACGAGACGCTGAGAGGAAAGCCGAGGAGAGAACTACGATGGCCTGAGACGGAGAAGGTGAATGCAGTGACAGGGGGGAAACCCTAGCGTCACGGAGCCCCTTACAGGCTCATCTGGAGTTCCCCAATTAATTAATTGTATATATTTTTATGTTTATATAATAATGTTTCTTAAAATAAAAACTATGGTAAATATATTTTTTACTTTATAATAACATTTATATATTTTATAGTTTTTTACTAGGTTGGTTTAGAACTCATTACATGAACTGAAGAACATATGGATTGAATGATCAATGCATAGCATGAAGACCATGAGCTACATCGACATTAATTAAGGGTAAAATAATGTTATGTAAGAGTAAAAAAACTTTTACTAATTAAGTAAGAGTAAAAATAGAAAGGTAAGGGAAAAAATGTATTGTAGGTGTATGATAATGTTATGTAAGGGTAAATAAAAGTTAATAAATTATAAACTAAATTTATGTAAGGATAAACTAATGTTATGTAAGGGTAACATAAAGTTAGTTAATTGTAAAACATGGCAATGTAATTGTAAAACTAGAGTTAAATAAGGGTACAAAATGTTAATTAAAGGTAAAATAATGTAATTTAAGGGTAAATAGAATTTAATTAATGGTAAAACAATGTTTTGTATGGGTAAACTAATGATACATATGGGAAAAAAGTTTATCAAGGGTAAGAAAAAGTTATTTAAGGGTGTATTAATGTAATGTAATGATAAATATAAGTTATGTAAGGTTAAATCAATGTTATGTAAGGGTAAAACAACTTTTAAATGTTAATTAAGTGTTGAATAAAGTTGTGTAAGTGTTAAATAATGATAATTATAGGTTATCTAAACTAAATTAAAGATAAAATAATGTAATTTAAGGGTAAACCAAAGGTATATAAGACTAAATTAATTTTATGTATGGGTAAAAAATTTATGTATGGTTAAAATAGAGTTATGTATGGTAAAATTTTTTATGAAAGTGTAAAATTAATTTTAGTAAATGTTAAAATAATGTTATGTAGGGGTAAAAACAAGTTATGTTAGGGTAAAATAAAGTTAAAAAATGGTAACATAAAGTTAAGTAAGGTTGAAACAAATTTTATGTAACTGTAAAACAAATTTAATTAAGGGTAAACTAATGTTTAGTAAAGGTAATCTAAAATTTTGTTGGGCTAAACTTGTGTTAGGTAAAGGTAAAAAAATTAGTTAAGAGTGAACTAAATTTTATTATGTACAAAGGAAAATTAATTAATTATAAAATAATGTTAATTAATAGCTTAAAAAAGTTAGGTAAGCATGAAACTAAATTTATGTATTGGTAAAACAATTTATAAAAATTTTAAACTAAATTTAATTAAGTGTAAACTAAAATTAAGTAAGGGTTAAAAAATTAAAGGGTAAAACTAAATATATTTGAGGGTAAAAAAATAATGATAAAATAAAGTTATGTAAGGGTAAACTAACAACAAGTAAGGGGGGAAAAGTTAATAACATGTGTCTATATATTGACTTTAATTAAACAACATTTTTAAATTTATATTTAAATTTTTAATAATATTTTTAGATTAATATTAATTTTTTATCTTTGATATATCTATATTAAATGACATTAGTATTAATGATTAAAAATTATTGTTTCTATACTCTATATTTATTAATATATAAATATATTAAAATGACTATGAATTTATATAGGTACTTTTATGTATTTTATTTATATACCTGTACATATAAATATTAAGACAAGCACACACACATGTATACATTTTTACATACAAATTAAGATAATAATATTCATACATTCTTTCATAGATATATTTATATATAATTATATTTATAAATTCATATATAAATATATATTAATACAATATAAATACATATTAATAAAATTTTATACATATACACATAAATTAAATTTATTTCAATTATAAGTATACACGTTGACACATACATACACATACATAGGTATACATACACATATATACATTAATGTGTCAATTTTATCATATACAAAATATACATCTATTAATATATAACCATTAATATATATAATGAATATATATATATATTAATAACATATCTATAAAAAATTCACATATTACAAAAAAAAATATTTATTCATTACACATCAGCATGCACTCACATACACGCACACACAAACATTAAATATATAACTATAAAAACACATAAATATATATAAATAATGAAGAACCTAAATAATGTGTAACTATAAAATTATAAATTATTTATATATTAATAGTAAATTCATTATGCAGATATCCTATGGGAGAATCACAAAAGAAAATATCCTATGTAAAGTCTACTAGAAGAGTTTCCAAAGAAAAATCTTCTATAGGAAATATCATTTGGAATATTCCGAAGACAAATATCTTATAGGAGTTTTAGAAGTCAAATAGATTATGGAAGATTAGTAGGATAAATATCATATGGGAGAATCATATGGAAATTATCCATTGGGAAATATCTTGAGGGAGATTCACAATAATAATATTCCATCGGAAATCACATTTGGGAGATCGACCAGACAAATATCGTAGGGTAATTTCTAGTGAAAGTATTATATTGGAGATTTACATTTTATGTATGTGTATGTAAACTATTGTACATGTATGTATGTTTACACATGTTACTTATAATTGTACATATTGTTATATATGTATATTTGTATAAAATTTTATTAATATCTATTTATATACTTGTATTAAAATTTATCTCTATATGTAGGTATGTATGTACATATATTTAAATATATGTACGAAGTCATTTATCTATAAAATATCTCAATGAAATCAAGTATGTTTATACTTCACATACATATATCAATATGTGTGTGTGTGTGTGTGTATTTATGTATATACTTTACATACATATATGTATGTATGTAAACACACATTCCATTCCATAATTTCATACACAAACACACATATATATAGTATGTTGTTATATTGTACTATAATAAATAATACTTATAGAAAATTTATTCTCAAAAAAATATACATAAAATATTACTATTAGTATTTATAAGTATACACAAATGTAGATAGTCATTCATTATTATAATTATATTTATAGTATATTGTTATATTGATATACAATAAAAATTATATATAAAAAAGTTATAATTGATAAAAAATAATAAAATATTATTTATGTCATTATTTATAATAATACACAAATTTAGACACTCATATATATATATATATATAAGTGTTTAGTATGTAGTTATATTGATATAAGAAATATACTGTAAATATCCACTGTAAGATTTAAACTGCCTTTTTTGGTAGAAAATTTACATTATGTTCAATACATATGTAAAAATACATTATATATATATATAATACATATATGTGTTTGATAAAATAAATTTAAAAAATATTTATCTATATATAATTATAAAAATACAATTATTATAAATAATGTATACAAGAAAAGATAACACACTGTAAATTACTACTGTAAAATCTAGGGTGTATGTATAATTATAAATAAATTTACACACACTCATGTTTATGTGATGTTTGTATATAATTATGTATATAATTATTTGAATATATACTTATAAATTATTACATAAGTAAATAATTATATATATACCTAGACCCAAAAATGATCATACATATAGTTGTATATAGTTATATATATATATATATTTGTAAATAATAATTTTAATATGTACTTATATAATATTACTTGTATATGTTTATGTATATATGAACTTGTATAAATTCACACACACACATTCTTATTATTTTTTGAAAAAAAATATCATTATGTTATTTTTTAGTGACTTGTTTTGATAAACAAATACATATTAAGAGTTGAAAAATAAACTCTATATTTTTTGTATATTGCTATAACTTCATATATAAAAACAATGTAACAAATAATATATCATTTATGTTTATATAATTATTCCTATTGATAAAATAATCAAATTGGTATTGAAAGATTAAAATATGAATATCATTTTTAAATAATATATTAGATCGATATTTATCATGGGAAAAAATGTTTTCATAGATGAGAGAGAATATCAACTGTGTTGTGGCAGTGGCATGCGGGGTTCAAGGGAAACATAAGTATGATAATATAATTATTTATTTTATTTGAAAAAATTATGTGCTTATAGGATTTTGTTTCCATGTTCTCACATCATAAAGGAAGAGTTCATCCTCTATTTCTAGTGGGAAATTTAGAGGATGGTAATCCTCATTTTATAGGTTTATTTTTATTATAAATCATGTGAATAAATAGAAAATAATGATATGTTTTTTAATAATAGATCATATTCAAACTTGAAGTAGGAGTAAATCAAGTATGTACAATAATGTTTTAAATAATGGTTATGTTCTTAAAATACTGTATGAAAAAGTATTTTATAATAAAAACATTGCCTACCACAACTGAATATCATATGATGTTTTTCTAAGGATTTTCATATTTATATTTTGAAATATATGAGGGATAACAAAAAATAACTCATGGAAAAAAATTCTCCACATCAGTATCGAATATGTTCAATCAAAAAAACATGATGTGGAAGATTTTACTTATTATTTTTATATTTTGGAGATAAATGTAACAAATTAATTCATGATATTCCACTTGATAATAGGTAGATAATGTAGTAATTCAATGAAGGATTAACTATAAAAGAGTATAATAAGTATAAATGTTTACAAGTTAGACTAGTTCAAAGATAAAATTTCATAATGATCTTGATTTTATTGATATGGATTGTCTGATGTGATCAATATAGTCACTTGAATAAATATTAAATATCTTTCCTTCATGATAAACCAAACTAATAATGTTTTTCAACTAAAGATAATAGATGAATAAGAGGATAATTTTATATCATGGTGAATTTTAAATATAATAAAGATTTAATTTTGTAGCGTTTTCATTAAATATTATTAGATATCAAAAACTTGAAATTTTTTGGGTGTTATAGTGGTGTTCTTGTGATAGTTAGAAATGAAACTATATTTGAAATTAAACGAGGTGGTATTATATCATTTTCATTATAAGTAATAATAATTTAGTCCAAAAAAACTACTATGGAGTACTAGACTGTCAAGGTAGATCTATGTGGTATTTGGATATTTGTTTCATATAGTTGATTCTTTAATTAGTTACATTATATTTCTGTGATAATTAGTCTATAAGTAATGAAAATTTGTATGAATTGGAAGGGATTCCATTTTAATAAAATTGTATTTTAACCATTGAATTATTTTAAATTTTTTATTTTTATAATGAATATTAGAATAGATATATGATAATTATATTAAAACAATCACATTTAAATTAAAAATAATTAAACCCTCTGTCTTGGATAAATAAATTTGAAAATGACATGGGTTATCATCTCAATCATCATATATAATATGATACTAAAATGTTTACATAATTAAAACCACGAAATTTATTTTTTTATTTTTTCCCATATATATAAAAAGAAAATAATTTATACATTAAATAAATTGGATATTGAAAAAATAACCATTCATAAAATAAAATCTTCTTTTGATAAACACTCCCTCAATTTGTAAACATCGTTACATGAAAGGAATAATGTTTTCATTAACCACTAATGTAATTTTTTCAAAAATAAATTTAGAATGGAAAACAAAAAATTGAATATATTAGTTATTTGATCAAACCATATCATACATATATATTACACCATTACACTAGATTATTTATTATAACTTAAAATAAATTACACCCCATAAACCTATAGGTTTAGTGTCATTAAGATTAAATACATAATTTTATTTTTTAAAACACATTGTACATTTATTCCATAATTACATCAAAAAAATACCCTTATAGACATATCATATATTATATTATTCTTTATAACATAGGGAAATTGTGATTGTAGATTCTTAGTATGGGTTATAACATGATAGGAATTATTCAGAAGAAATGAAGATCATAAGTGAGTACAAGATGAGTATGTGGGTATGAGAACATAATCAAGGCGTATGACCATAACATAAAGGAAAAGTAAGTAATAAAATGTAAATCATAAAACATAAAAAATCATAACATAAGGAATTTGGAATTTCATACATAAAAATGCAGATAAATTTGGCACATACATAAGTATAGAAAATCAAACCATTTTGTCAAGGAACATCTCCAATACCATCATCACATTGTGGAAAAAACATCCCTTAACATATTGGACTACTAAAATCTCTCGTGTTTTATGACATAATATTTTAAGCGGTATAATCATTACCCAATGAATTTTAAGGATATATAATTTTTGGATCACACTTACAACATGATAAACAATACGCGTGGCACAAGAACATGAAAGATTTAATAAATTTTTCATATCATGATAAAACCATGAGAATGAAAAGGGTTTAATACAAATTTCAATAAGGATTAAATACAATCAATCTACTGAAACAAAGTTTATGGTTCCATTGAATCATATCCACAGTGAAACATAATAAACATCAAAGGTTATTGATATTGATGTGAAACCATTTTGAGGATGACAAAAAAAGTTAAAAAAATAATCTATTGTATTTATACGCTATTAGTTTTCAATAAAATATTATGAATAATTTTGGAATAGGGTAATGAGAAAGGTAATAAAAAATTATTTTAAATAATAATTGACTAATAAAATTTCAAATGAAATATTCATAAAGAAGTTAATTTGAAGTGATAAAATAAATTACCTGAGAAAAAAAATATAAACAAATGGAGTTAAAAAGATTCCACTTAAACATTTTTAACTAATTAAAATTAAATATAAATCCACCTTATGAAATAATAAAAGTATATATAAGGATATAATGAAAATAATGTGAAAAATATGGACATTAAAGCTAGAGATTCCTGATTGAAAACGATATGAAGTAAATTTCACTTATTAATACCATTTAAGGTAAATTATAAATAAATGGTAAGGACAATGGTAAAAATACATGTAAACATAAATTATATTCAGAGGAGAAGAAAATAAGTTGGAATTTTTAGAGAAATAATCTTTAAATACTATAATTGAAATTTTGATATAGACAATCTCAATTTTTATGAGTGATTGTAAGAGAAACACCTGCATCATTGTCAATGATTAAATAAAATTAATGAAAAGGTTAACTTGAAATAGATTTATAAATATGATGATGAAATATAAGGGATATGTTTGAACCATTCCATTCTATTTTTGGAATCTTGAATTCATCAAGAGGGATATTTGATAATTTTTATAAGTTTGGAGGAGTTATATCCATTTAAAGGGCCACCACTCTGTGCTGTTGGGCATGGTAGTGTCCATGAAGAGATTTCATGGGTTCCCCAAGAATTTTGGTTTCCCTTTTTGGTGATATGATATTTTGATCTAGTTTCAAGGTGTCAGGGCATACCACAGGGAGTAAACCATCCTAGGTGGTCATTTTAATAAGCATTTTTTCCAGGGAGAAAGCCTATTTGAAAATAGGGACCCCTAAAATATAATCGTGGAGGTCGTTTTGGATTAAGCTTTTCCCTAAGGGAAATAATAATATTAGAGATACCCATAGATGTATTCATGGTGCTATTTGAATGCATATGGACTTAGTTATAAGGAAACTATGCATATGCTGGTGATAATTTCATTAGGTCTGGTGATTGTTGAGTTAACCTATGAGAAACGGGGATACCGCCATGTTATGTTATTTGGTATGGAGGCATGGTAGGATGAGGTGATAATGGGTGAGAATGTGAGGATAAAAATGGGGAGTATGAACTTTCCGCATCACTGATCATGGTGTGGTGAGACTAAATGTCTAGGATCATTCCCAACACCAAGGCGGGAGGTTGTAAAGGCCATTAGGATGTCAAAAACACCATCCACTATACTGTAGCGCAAGGGTTGGTTCTCGTAAATGTTGTTTTATATTTTTAGTCACATGATCCTCAATAATTTAATCTTAAAAATCATATCTATAGTTTACTGAGGAGGACCATAAACAAGGTGTGATTCAAAAGGTTGTGGCAGAGGAAATTTTGGTCATCCTATATAAATGAATAGTCCCATATCCCTCAGATTGATTTTATATCCATTTCCCCAATCCAAATAAAACTTTTATCCCTCTCACAAGTCTCAATTAATATTTTTAAGTGTCTAATCACATTGGATTTCTAGATCAAAATATCAATACTCAAGGTACTCACAATCCTGTTCTTGACCTAATTTTATTTTCTCTGTTTTTTTGGTGACTCGTTATAGTTGAATTTCTTTATTTTGGGATGTGATTCAAGAATTTTTTTTTGGTGTGATGTTGTGTTTAGGTTTTGGGTCACCACCCTTAAAAGATGGTAGTGGTTGTTTTCCATGATCCACAAATTTCAATTGGTGATTCCATCATGTTTTGTATCAATTTAGGTGATCCATGATCTCTATCCATTATTAAGGGAATATTTAAATTTAGGGGATCCAATGTGAGTGATAAAATGTTCTTTATCTATTTTATGTTACTTCACTTATGTGATTATTTTTTTATTGTTGTTTATTGTTTTGAATTGTAATATTTTCTATCATAAGTGGAGTGTTTACTGAAAATTGATTTTTTGAACCACTATTAATTTAAAGGACAAGCATGTACATATTGTAATGAAATAGTTTCATGTAAATATATAAAATTCATGAAATCTAGTATGTTTGTGGTATTGAAATTTCATGAGATCTCATTATTGATAAGAAAGGGTTGAATGGCATGGTTATATAGACATAGTTACCCCAGAATATTTCAACTATAAATAACGTTACTATCATTGTTGTTATGGGTGATTGTGTAACTGTGATAGTTTTACTTTACCTATTAAATGTGTTGGGTAAGTAGGACTACAGTTGTTTTGGGATGGGATTGAGGGGAAATTTAAGATGGTTTGGTGGTTCTTGGTGTAGTTTTATGTATTGGAATCCCATATGTTTTGGTCATGGTATACGACATGGTGATGGTGAGTTGGTTGGTAGGTTGTGTTGTGTAGTATGTTTATATTTTCCCAGTGGTCATAAAATATATTGGAATGGTAGATTTAGTAATGTAACATGGTCTGGAAATTAATTGTAAATGGTTTGATTATAGATAAGTATTCTTGAAATTGATGGGTAATGATTTGGATTGAGTATGGATAGTGGACATAGAATTTTTAGTGATTTAATGTGTAAATTGATTCTATAATGAGCATAATGTTTATGGAAATGAAAAATTAGGATATTGGGGAAAATATTTGGAAATTGTATAATACAAATCATATGTGTCCTTATTTTTCTTTGTGAGTGGGGAATGTTACTTGGTTTGTTTGTTAAAGTAATGGTTGATGAGTGGGGGTGGGGATATAGAGGTTGTAGTGGAGTGGAAGTGGTTTTTAATGTGAACCCATATGATGATCTTGTGTGTTAAAATTATAGTTGTATTTTTTCTGATTTCTATATGCACCTCACACATGTTGAGTAATTCTTACCAATACCCAAATGTAGGGGGGTAGATTTTTTCCCACAAAATCTAGTTTGGTGAGGTGTGTATGGATAGCTTACCCCACTTCCTTGCTCTCCCTCCGTGAGTGGTACCAAGTGGCGGTACCCAGTTGGTTTCACATAATAGTCCGCAATGGAACAATTAGTTGTGATTCCTTATAATGAGGAGAGGTGATATGTGGTTGGGATCATGTATAGTTAGAGGAGGTCAAAATGGTTATTTACTTCATGGTCATGATTAACTATTTCCTAGGTTATAAGGTTTTTATTGTTGATGTGAAATTCGTTTGAAATGATACATGATATTATTTAATAATGATATTATGAGATTATAGACCCAGTAAAAGGTTGGGATCATTAGGGTTGTGGTTAGGCCCACCATAGAATGAGTATGGATATGTGATGATAAATATTGAAGGGATGCAGGTATAAAATGCTTGATGTTAGGTCATGAGAGAAGAAACCCAATGGGGAGGTTGTTTTGGGGAACCATTTGAACACATTCCTCTTGCTATTATTTTGCTAGGTTTCACTATTTAGTAAGAAAAACTTGGTGAGGTTGGGGGACTAATGACTTATATGGTGCTCATTGGATATACTATTTATTCACCTGTGCTTTAGTTTTCAATTTCCAAAATTATAGAAGATTTATTTGGTATGATCCTACTATGTATACATTTTATGATTACCCATATATATGTATAAATCCCTATTAATTGTTTTTTACGAGTGTTTAAGTGACCAAAATGGGTGCCAAAATTTTGGTGTGGGAAGTTGTTGAGTCATTGTTTCTATAAGAGTTTGACTTGGTACAGTTTTATTTTGAATATTTATATTTGTATGAAATTCCCATTTACATTTTTATTACAATATGTTGGTTTATTTTTATTATAGCGGTTTTGATGGTGTTTTTTCTTAGAGTCCAATATTTTGAGGGTAATGTATCCTATATATATGAATTTATACCATCAATGGTAGTGGGAATTATAGATTCTATCGATGGTGTACCTCAAGGGTCACTCTCATCTTCACCACTATACTTGGAGGGGTTCCTAGTGGGGGAATATCATGAAAAAAGTATTCTATGAAAATTATGATAAAATAAATTAATGCAGAAGTATATACATCAAATGAAATATATTAGGTAGTGATATTGTAATATATCTCAATGTAAGCAAAATTTTATGAGAAATACTTAACATTACTCTGGACTACCATGTATACGCTTTAACCCCACAAATAATAAATATATCCATCAAAATAAATTATTCAAAAACTTATTGATATATATTTACGTTTATACTATTCAAATATATTTATTAATTATTATATATATATATATATTAGTTAAGTATAATATACGTTCATCATCATATGTTAGTAGTTTTAATTATTTCATACTAGCTTCATTATGGAAATATAGATCCTCTTTATTTGATAAAAATTTCATCATTAATAGGTTATTCAATGCATTAGAATCATATTATATTAAGAATTTATATTTTCCCTTGTTAATGTTTTGTAGGATACAAGTATGGATCACAAATATGGAATTTACAACGTGTATGTTTCAGGTAACAACACTAATAGCCATGAGTAACTTTATAGTGATATTTTTTTATTTTCTCCCTTCTAAAAAATAATAATACATAAATTAATCTTAACTATAATATATTACAATAATTTACATTTTCATAGTCATCCATGATTGAAATTATGAAGATAACATAACATTATTCATGTTGATGACAAAAACGACCGAAATAAGAACGTGTTATATGAATGAATGAGAAAGAGTATAGAGTTATATTATTGTAATATAATTTATAGAGAATCATAATGAATCTAATATTACATCAGTATAGTAGAGAATCAAACATATAAAGAATAATGATGAAACTTTAATTGAAAAAATATAGAATAATTTCACATTTACTTATATCGGATTGACCCTTCTCCAAATGATTCCCAAAAAATAAAGGATTTTGACCTACATCCTGGTAATTGAAGAAAACAATCATGGAATTGGAATTTAGGTTAAAGAATTTGGTTATTGATTCATGCAGAAACTAATGGAGATATGGAGTTTGATAAATGCAAATGAGTCGACTTATTATAGATGAGTTTCTGCTTTTTTTCAATTTCTCATTGTTTAATGGTTAGGGAATTTCATTTTGAGATAAAAAGTGACCCATAAGAGGAAAAGGGGAGGTTGATATTACAAAAATTATAAACATTCATGTTTATTTCTATAAGTTTTATACTTCATTTTTACTATATTCTATATTTTATTATCTTAACTAATTACCGGCATAATTCATCATTCACCTTGGTAACTTATAATTTATCCAAAAAATAAACTCAAACCTATTACCTAATTTCAATTTCCAAATGAAAAATATGAAATAAATTTTATCAATTTCAGTTTCAAAATATTATAATTTTAAATTCTAAATAAAACCACACAATACTTGAAAACAGAATTAATTTTATTAAAAATAAATCCTTTGGTAATAAGATGATATATTTTGATGTATTATCATTATTAAATTATTTAATAGATCTTAATTAATTATAAATAATTATAAGTATGATTTCTAATTAATTATTCATTCCTATAAAATATTTGTATTCCAATTATAACAATTTTAATTTACTCACTTTTTATTTGCAATAGTTTTATGTCCAATGACCATATAACCAACAAACATATGCCCATTAGTCAAATAATAGTTACCTTCAAAAAAATTATTCTTATATATTACCTTTTATAATTATCTCTATTTTAATCATCAAAATTGTACATTTCATTTGTAAATTGTTTATCATGTTCATAATATGTTTCTTTATTTCCACTGTTATATTGAGTAGGATGATCTTCTAGGGAAACCACAAGGACAGAGATTTCGCATTCTTGGTTTTTTAATTTAATTTTTTTTATTACTATTATAATTTTCATAATTATGTGCCATATTTATTACTAAAATATTGTTAATTTTTATCTTTTTTATATTATTTTATCTTAATAACATATATAGTTATTCTTTTTAATAATTTATGTAATGTGATACAAGATGTTCAACGTGTTGAGTAAATAAAAATATTGCATTTACAATAATTTTCTAAATAAAACCTAATAATGAATTCAAAAGTAGTAATAGAATCTGGAAAATAATGTTAATCTTTAGAGTGTGTGACTATTTTTATCGATTATATGACCATTAATTTAGTAATAAATCTTATAATTAAAACATTTTATACTAGAATCAAATTATTTATCCCGTTTACCATATAATACATTATATATAATATATTCCTTAATACATTCTTCAAACCCCCAAAAATCAAATTATTATTATTAAAATAACATCACTATACCCTTAAGTATCAAAAAAAATGCTTCGATCCCATTCTTAAACTTTTAATATTTCTATCAAAAAATACATGATGAACATCAGAATAGTAATCAATTATAAAAATATCATTTATTATAAACAATGTAAGCATTCAATTACCTTATTAACCAATTTTAGAGAGAATAAATGGTTGAAAGAAAAGTTGGGGGAAAGGATAATTATTGATTCATGATGTATTCTAATTATCATTAAATAAATAAAATTATTTGGAGTACGTTCAACATTTCCATATTGATAATCACAAAACAAGATCCAAATTTCTCTCACCTTTTGAAATTCATAAAAAAATATTAATTTAATAAATTCATTTTCCATTAAATATAAACATTGTTGTAAGGGAAATTATTCTCATCCTAAACTAGAAAATGATTGTTACAAAATAGTATAACCCTTGAATTACCTATAAATTTTAAGCTCCCCATAAATTCAAAATATTTATCTCATATATAGTAGTCCAAAATGTTTTTGAAAAATATTTTAAAAAGGGGGAATGTACATCAAAATTTATTTATTCAAAAATATTTAATAAATAGCATAATTGTTAAAATATATACATTTGATATTTTTTGGAGAATCCTGAGAGTCAATTTGTAATGATTTTTCTAATTTAATATTTATGTAATTTGACATGGGTCTTTTGAGTCAACTTATATTCTTCTTAGGATTTAAAATGGTACAATTGAAAGAGTATATCTTTGATAATAAATCCAAATATGGTAAATATTTTTTAACTAGTTTGGACTTCATGGTTTTTAAAGCTCAAATATTCAAAAGGACGCTTCTTCTTTCTTATATTAGGATCAAGCCAAAAAACCTATTTATAATAGAAAGTTTAGAGTAATTACTGCTAGATTTATTTTACATCACCAAGGACAAATTTGATTTTTTTTAATGTGTATATGTACTATATTCCAATATAATCCAAATTAAAGTCATTTTTGGGAATTTAATAGAGTAATTAATTTTGAAAATGGATTTTTCAACCTTAGATTGGTTTATACTACACATACTTCATTTTAAATAACTAGTGTTTCATATTGTTTTTTCAACGATTAAAAAATAGATAAAAATTGATCAATAGGTATGAGTCACCTTCATGGTAAATTATTAGTTTCATAGAGTTCTATGGAATATAATTCAATGTCATTATCAATAGCTCATTGTGAGTCTATTGTTTCAACATCATTTTTTTCACATCCATTATGGATTAAATAAACTATTGATGATTTTGGTTTCAATTTTTAAAATATACCAATTTTGTAAGAACATGGTTCTTATTCTTGAAGTACAGGTTTCTTCTTTTCCTTTTTCCTTTAATTTTTTATAAAATAAGGAAAATGGGGAAAATCCCAAATTTTATGGGTACACACCATGTACTTTTCCATATGTCGTGTACTTTGGCCATATGGGACGAGTGCGCAGGGCATGTATGCCTGTCAGTGGTGAAGGGTGTAAAACCTGAGTACACATCATTTACATAGTATTTACATGCCATGTAATCTGTCGACAGGTGAATAGTAAGGTGGTGGAAGCAGCCACTAGTGGAGCGACAGTACTTGCCGTGTAATCAGCAATACATGTTTTGTACTCATGTCGACAGATGAACAGTGCTGCGATGGAAAAAACCTACTAGAGGAACGGTTAAAAAATGAAAATTACATGTTGTGTACTTGAGAGTACACAATGTGTACTCTTTTTTTTCGCTTAAAATGGGCAGTAGCCTCCTCATTTGGTAGAGTAGGCAGTGTGTTCGTTTGGAGTGCAGGAGAGACGGTCAGACCATGGAGGATCTCCCGACTGCACACCGAGAACCCGATTCCTACGCCATCGATCTCCTTTGAACTGCACGGGTAATACCTTCCTTATACTTGAGTAGTTATTTCCAATTATTTCCTGAGGGAATGTTATTTGAGGTTGCATGTGTGAACATTTTTCCCATATCTACATCGTTCATGGTCATTTTGTGAGGTGTCGTTCACGTATATCTATCAGGGGTGATCGAGGTAGGTGGTCTGATGTTTATTTTCAGCTATTGTGTTGAAATTTTGTACCAATGTGCTATGTGACCATGGTTGGGGTGTCGTATTGCTAAGGAATGTGATGAAAAGATATCTAGAATTGTATAGATAATATAATGATAAGTTCAAACTACTGTTTGGGATCATTGCTTGGATCCAGGACCACCTCGGGGGTGCATTCCACTATTTAGCTATTTGGACAGGATACCCAAGGGTATTCCATGATTATATTATGCCTTGAATTTTATTGAGAGAAATTTTTTATAAATTTTTTTTATGCGTTTGGCTTGGCCCGGTTCTATTAGCCTGTGGGCATCGTTCTATTAGCCTGTGGGCAGTGTTTTCATTAGCCTGTCTGAGAAGTGTTTTGTTATCCTGAGTGTAACCTATGTTTATTCCTGTGGGTAGTGGTTTCTGTTCCTGAGGGAAATACAACATATGCCTGAGGCTAATGATCGTTATTCCTGAGGATAATAACCTGCAGGTATTTGATTTTGTTTCCTAAGGGAAATGATAGTATGTATGAGGACATGGACATTTAGAATATTCACTGTGGTAATTTTCTATTTTGTACCTACCAAGATGAATAATAAGCTTTGAGGTGATAAGTAATAATTAAAATGGTAATGAAACTAGTAGTGAAAGTTAATTTTGAGTACTTACTATTTTATTGCATTTAATTTTGCCTACTGTTGTGGCACATTTTCACTAACAGTTTGGCACGAGCCTTTGGTGGGTGCCTTCTAGAATTTATTTCTCACACCCTGTTTAGGTCATGTCTTCAGCCCAGATAGAATATATTGCTGCAGGTGTCGATAGGGGAAAGAGTCCCTATACAGGTACATGATTATAGTAGAGGAGTAGGAGAGCATGGGACCAAGCTTAGGCTCGCAATGCTACTACATTATGTTCACTCTGTTTTGTTATGTTTTGTTGTACCTTGTACTTTGAGTTATATTGTATTGTATTACATTGTATCCTCTTTTGGAGGATTTCATAGAAATAGAGACATTATCCATTTATCTTTTACTACAGTTGTTCATTTCTAGTTCATATTGTTTACTGCTTCCACTATTGAATGTTATGTTTCTTTTTCTACTGCAATACAATTTCACAATTGAGGGCATATTTTCCCCACTATCAGTCTTTGTCCCTCGCTGCTAGTCGGCAACCCCTGGTATTTGGGGAAATGTTCTTGAGGTTATTTGACCAACTCGGACCTGGAAACCCATAGTGTGGCTTCCGGATCCAAAATCTTACAAAGTGGTATCAGAGGAGGTTCTTTTCTTTGACTTACTGTTTGGAGCCTAAATTTAGGGATAAAGTGGAAATTGTGGTTTGTAATAAGTTTTCCCCAGGAGTAGCTAACCCATGTATAGGGAAAAACCAGTCTACCTTGTTTATTGTAATTTTTCTGATTTTGAAAATTTGACAGTTGAATTGATTTTCACCTTTGGGTGACACACTTGTAGTGTGATATTTATATGTTATACATGAGTTTTATTTAGTTGAAACCCGATGTGATTAGGGTATGCCATCTCATACATCATTTAGGCACATGCTAGAAATCACATGTCATGCATTCATTCCATGCCATGTAGGTGCATTAGAAATTTCATGTTGTTGTGATAGTTATTGTGCTGCAAAAGCATGTTGTTGTGATAGTTGATTTGATAAATATCTGCTATTTGATAGGGTATTGTTGTGTGAGATTTTTCTAGAATGAACCCCAAAATTTGGTATTTGGGGAGTATGGGCCCTCAATGACCATAATTTGGTGGATAATTGATGAGTTACTTTGTTATAACATGTATAAGATGCCTAGAATTGATTCTCATGGAGTATTGGCCCTCGCAAACTAGAATTTGACACTAAGGTGTTTGTTTCAGTGTTTTCTGTGTTCTATAGTAGTTTTTAGGGCTTAATTTCCAGAAAACCCAGGATACATGTCGTGTAGTTCTATGGACACACACCGTGTGTTCTTCTGTTCAGGAAGAAATGAATTTTTTTTAGTACAAACCGTGTACCCTAAGTACAAACCATGTAGTCACTTACCGTGTAATAGGACTTTTGGGCAGAGACACAGGATTGGGATGTTTTGGGGGGCACACGCCGTGTACCGGTTGTACAAGCTGTGTAGTTTCGACCCGGTGTCCGCCCGTGTAACTAACAACATGGACGATGGAACCTTAGGACATACACGTCATGTCGACCTTGAACATGTCGTGTAGTTTGACCCAGGTACCCGGCCATGTTACTAACCACACGGGTCGATGTTATCTTTCCTTGTACATGCCATGTCTTTTTGGAATATGTTGTGTAGTGTTACCTGAGTATACAGGCTGTGTCACGAACAACACGGTCTGGTGAAAGCTTGTAGAGTACACGTCGTGTACCTATGAGACATGTTGTGTATTCTTGTTTTAGGAGAGTCTTGTGGTTTAGCCATATAGATGGACTTAGGCAGGGAAGAAAGATTCAAGTACATGTTGTGTATTTAGAAGACACGCCGTATGGTTGGTGTGTTACACGACCAATTTAAACTGGAGTACATCCCCATGTGTATGGCTTACGAGAACACATCGTGTAATTTTTATAAACACCATATAATCATGTTTTGTAAATATTGAATGCTTCTTTCTCCCGTTCCCTTCTTGGTCTTGTCGTTTTCAGTCTTAGACAATCATGATCTAAGGTGTGTGTTTGACATTGTAGAGTTATGCCGCCAAAAAGACCTCGAGTTGTTTTCCAAAAGAGCGGAAATGAGTATACTATAGAGATGGTAGGCCATGGGCTACCAATGGATCCTCTAGTAGAGCTATATGCGGCACCAACTGTTATACTAGACACAGGTGCAGATGCGCAGTTCCGTGAAGGCTTCATGCGGTTCATGAGGACCTTCCAGGGATCACCACCGACTATTAAATCTATGGAAGAGATGATGTGTATATTACAGTAGCAGCATCCGCTGATGTTTTCAGGGGTTGGAAGACCACAGGCTATAGAGTATTGGATGGTTTCTATGAATAATATTTTCGAGCATCTGAAGACGCCTCCTGGGTGGAGGGTCAAGCTCACTATATACATTCTGCGTGATTCTTCCAAGAGGTCATGGGGTGTTTCAACCCAATTTGAGCATCACAGAGACATGTCATGGGAATATTTTCAGGAAGCCTTCTATGAATTCATCTTCCTGGAGATGATGAGGGATGATCGAGGTGGAGATTTGATAAATCTACAGTAGATCTCCATATCAATGATGGATTACTTTTTCCGCTTCACCGAGCTTCAGAGTTTTGTACACGTTCTAGTGGGTTATGAGGTGTTGAGAGCTATAATCTATGAGGATGATCTTCGGTGTGACATCTGACCGATGTTGAATGTTTTCAGGTTTCCTACAGTGCATGCTATTGTGAACCAAGCACTGATTATTGATCGGAACCTGCGGGAAGCTAGTGGTGTAGGCCAGGGCTGTTCGGGACCAGTTTCTGTTACTATTTCTACCAGTAAGAGGAAGAGGCAAATTGATTTCTCTCACGATGGTAGAAATATCCAGAGGAATAATTCAGGTGGACAAATTGTTTGCTACCAGTGTGGTATTGAATGAGCACTTTCGTGGGAGCCCTCAAATTATTAGTGTCATTTAGGGGTACTTAGGTGCAGTAGAGTGGATGGCCAAGGTCATCTCTCAAACGAGGAAGTAGATTTTAAACAACTTTCTAGAGGTATTCCAAAAATAAAATAGAACAAATACACTACTTGAAAGGGTGGGGGTTTATTGATGTTTATAAAACTTGAAGAATTTTTCTAGAAGAAGATTGCGTTTTTTTGTTTTTAATTTTGAAATGATGTTTGATTAAAAAGACAGAACAAGAAGATGTTTTTTTAGAAAATATTTTAAAAGACATAATCGATCTAACTTTAACTCTTAAATCATTTATTAATCATTATCATTTAAATTAATATTCACTTAATTATGATCCTTTAATTTGTTAAATTCCGAACCCTACGAGAATTAACATTACCATGAAGATTAAGTGAATTTAACCATATGCTAACTTCGGAACATGCAATAGCAACACCCTGATTTGATTGATGTTCTAAGATTAGCTTATGGTCAGTTGTAAATTAATGCACATAGCCACTCTGGAAATGAGGATTAATAGAGTTTAGGTATTTTATTTGAACTCTAAAATTTGATCCCGTGTGGTTTTGAATTACCGGTTAAGGTTGCGCTCTCACAGTTCACACAATTCCCGACCTCCCGTGTTTTGTGTTAACTATTAAATTGTTTGCTTAGTTTCATTTAAATTAAAAACTCAATAAATAGATCATAATATGTGAATTAAAGTAGATCATTGATTCAAAATAAATTAATGAAGAAGTATAGAGGTTGATCGATTACTAAAAAGAACTACTCTTCCATGGGTGGCCTAATCATCGTAGAAGCATTTTGCATGTGCAAAGGTTTATAATGGGTATAACCCAATAACGCTTCTACTCAAGAATTCCAACCCAATTAGTATGATTAAGAGAAGAATAAATTTAAACAAAACATAAGAAAATATGAGGAATAAAAGAATATCAAAGAAGTTTATTACACAAATGAAAACATTTCAAAATGAAAAAGAGAAGGAGGATTCGATGAGGGGATCCTTGTTTCAAGAGCTACACCTCTTACAATGGTTGGATAATTTGGGTGAAACATAATATCCTCTTCCTCCAATCTCATAATTCATGTCCCAACCCCACCAAATAAGAAAAACACCAATTTATAGAGTGGTGGGGAGGCTAGGTTCAAAGTGGCTTCAATTGTGAATGGGGAATCCTAGACAAATATTTAATGCCAATTTCATCGCCCATTTTACCACAAAAATGCGTGAATGGGATGGCCTTCTAGAAATATAAAATTTGCGTATATAGTTCCTCTATCTCCTCTCCATATTTGGGTTCAATATAGGTCCAGATGAAGGAGTTATGGCAGAAATACATAAGCTTATCCATTCTGGCGTGTCCAACGCACCTTTTCATATATGGCCCAATTACTCCATCCAAATGCATTATTTTGATATAGTGTCATTACTAAAAGCTTTAGAAAATTAAGTTAAGAACCCTATTACAAAATTTAAAGTTCAAATAAAAAATATATAAATATGTATCTTTGAAATACTACAGTGAACTATAAAGGGTAAAACTGGAATTTTCATCAAATATTCAAATGAATGATCTAATCCCAAATACATTCTAATTAAACATATTTAACACAATGTGAGGAAATTATATCATTTATTATCAATAAAATATTCAATAAAATAGTTTTTTATCAACTCCCCCACACTTAACCTTTTTCACTACTGAGAAAAACCTCATATCAAGTAAACATCAATATCAAATCAAAACCAATTTTAAAACATGTATCTTTGAGGTCAAACAATTACACACCATGAAACAAAAGATATCATGCCTCATAAAAAACATTTATTTCAAGTTCTTCATTTATATCATTCAATATACTTCCACTTTATTTATCCTCCCATTCACAAAACACTTACCTCACTTGAATTTTCTCTTATCACACAAATGTCATTTTTTTTGCAATGTCTTTCTCATCCAAACTCATACAAGGGTCACCATAGGCTTGATAAATTCTTATATCACTACTTGATGTGAGTCAAATACATCTGTTTATCATGAGGACTTTTCAGGGTTGTTCATTGGCTTTCGGTTTGTAGGATTAAGATGCGAAAAACACTGATGCAGAATGAGGAGGGCTTGACTCTTTTTGAAGCAAAATTGCATTAATCTAATTTTCACTTAAATATGGTCTTCTCCTCAATCCCCATAGTATCAGTTTAGCTCCATCATCATGAAAAGCCAGGGAAATGTTACACCATCATTTCAACATCAAAAATTTCAATCTTCTCAAACCTGATTTTCTTGAATGCTCCAGATAGGCACAGCTTTCCACCTCAATTATAAGCTCCAAAAAAGGCACAGCTTCACTTGTCATCAAATCTCAAGAAAAGGCACAGCTTTCAATATAATGATTTTTATTAGCCTCAAAGACATATCTTCAGAATTTAATTTTCCACCCAAAGTATCATAGAATGTGGTATCACAATACAAGATATATTCCCCCACACTTAATCTCAACTAGATTATGCAATTTCACTTCAAGAGATGGTTGGATAGGGAACATTGTCTTGTAATGTGCCTAACCTAACAGACTGTGCATGGCTTCTATGGGCTAAAAGGATTATATGTTCTAGTTGATACATTATAAAAAGGATTATTTGAAAAAGGGGATTTAATACCAAACAAATGCCTCAATCATTTAAACATAAGTACCTCAAACCCTCACGTTTTGATAGAAATAAATCAAATTATGGTTAAATCAAGCATGGTTTGGTTATCTCAAGAAGTGAGGTGAATTTAAAGAATATGAAAATAATGGTTCAGAAGCCTCACAGGAAAGTCACTTCAAATATAATGATAGTGAGATGTGTCAGGGGATTCAAAATTCAGTGCACTATTCATGAAATTACTAAATATTTGAACTTGAAACAAAGTCATTTCAGCATTCATTTAATCTTAGTTTCAAGGGATAAAATTTTTCACTCATTGATATGCATTTTAAAATTGTGATGAGAATCATTTCAGCTCAAAAATGTCAAAAAAACAAAGAAAATTGAAAAATAAACACACAAAATTTGAAAAACCCACATTTTTTTCTTTGTTTTTTTAAATAGGAAAACAATTGAAATTACTAAAATAACGGTTCCCTCCCCCTCACATAAAATATTACATTGTCCTCATTGTGAACCCATGAGATGATGAAATGCTGAATTTTTAAATAGGACAAATAATATAAAAGTGAATGTGTTAGGAACAGCCTGATGTGCTCAAGTGATGATGGGGTCATGCAGTGTGATAAAATCCACTGCATTAGTATGAAGTCTTTCAATTTATCTCTTCGAACATTTCCCATTGACTGTAAAACTTCTCCCTGTGTCCTCTTTTGTGATCTCCATTGCACCATAAGGAAAAATATTAGATACAATATAAGTACCTAACCATCCAGAACGCAACTTACCAGGCATCAGCTTCAGTTGTGAACTATAGAGAAGGACTTTCTGTCCAACATGAAACTCCCTTTGTTGGATCATTCAATCATGGGATTCTTTTGATCTTTCCTTGTAGAGCCTTGAGTTCTCATTTGAAGACAGTCTAATCTCCTCAAGCTCTTGAATTTGTAGCTACCTTTGGATTCCAGCTTGGGCCAAATCCATGTTTCATTTCTTTATATCCCAATAAGCCTGATGCTCAATTTCCACGGAGAGATGACATGCTTTCCCAAAAACAATCCAAAATGGGGACATATAAATGGGTGTCTTGTATGATGTCCTATAATACCACAATGCATTATCCAAGTGCTTGCTCCAATCCTTCCTATTTGGCTGCACAGTTTTCTCCAAAATTTGTGTCAACTCACGATTTGAAACCTCAGCCTGGCCATTTGTTTGGGGGTGGTATGGTGTTGATGTTTTGTATGTCACCCCATACTTTCGAAGGAGGGATGAAAAATTTCTATTGAAAAAGTGTGTCCCTTGGACACTGATTATGGCCTTTGATACTCCAAACCTGCAAAAATTGGTGCCTTCACAAAATCCACAACAACATGAGAATCATCATTCTTGGTGGCCTTGGCCACCACCCATTTTCTCACATAATCAACAGCAACCAAAATATACAAGAAACCATATGAAATTGGAAAAGGACCCATAAAATCAATGCCCCATACATCAAAAATCTCACAGAATAGTATGGGTTGTTGGGGCATCTCATGTCTCCTTGAAATTTTTCCAGTGTGTTGGCAATGAGAGTATGACTTACAAAACACATGAGCATCATGGAATAATCTAGGACAATCTAATCCAGATTCAGAAACCTTCCTAGATGTCCGTTGGGGTCCAAAGTGTCCACCACAAGCATGTGTATGACAGAAATGCAAAACAGACTCAAACTCATGATTGGTAACACACCTCATAATGACATGGTCACTACACATGTGCCAGAGGTAAGGATAATCCCCCACATAATACCTAGACTCACTTTTTAATTTTTGGACTTCATGTTTCTTCAAATTTATTGGGACTTCAGAGGCAACAATGTAATTAACTAAATCAGCATACCAAGGATGCGTACCTGAGATGGAATAGAGATGATCATCGGGGAAAGTGTCCCGAAGTGGTACCTGGTCCGAGGTTCCACCCTTTAGTGTGTGAGTAAGCCTACTCATGTGGTCCGACACCAAGGTTTCTGACCCCTTTTTTCCTTTATCTCAATATCAAATTCTGGAAGAAGGATCATCCATCGAAACAGCCTGGGATTTTCATCTGGCTTCTTTAGGAGGTAACTCAAAGCTGCATGGTCAGAAAAAACAACTACTTTAGAGCCCAGTAAATATGAACGGAATTTATCTAAACAAAATATGATAGAAAGAAACTAATTTTCTATGGAATTGTAGTTTGATCGGGCTGAATCCAATGTCCTTGATGCATAGGCAATCACATGTGCACATCCTTCCACCCTCTGAGATAAGACAGCTCCAACAGCGACGTTGGTGGTGTCACACATAAGCTCAAAAGTAATCTCCCACCATGGGGGCTGTATGATAGGTGTAGTGGTCAGACGTTGTTTTAGCTCATCAAATGAATTCCCGCAAGAAACAGAAAACACAAAATCAGAATCCTTTTGAAATAATCTTGACATTGGAAGAGTAGTCTTACTAAAATCTTTGATAAAGCGCCGATAAAATCCAACATGCCCTATGAAAGATCTAACATCACGCACACATGAAGGATAGGGTAAGGATGAAATAATGTCTATCTTAGATCTATCAACCTCTATCCAATGTTTTGACACTACATTCCCTAAGACAATACCTTGCTCTACCATGAAATGACACTTTTCAAAGTTCAGGACCAGATTCTTCTCAATACAACAATTCAATACCTTTCCCAAACTATTTAGACATTCATCAAATGAAGACCCATACACTATAAAATCATCCATAAATACCTTCATGTAGGTCTCAATAAAATCAAAAAAAATAATCACCAAGCATCACTAGACGGTACCTAGGGCATTGCAAAGTCCAAATGGCATCCTCCGGTATGCAAATGAGCCAAAGGGACAGGTGAATGTAGTCTTTTCCTGATCCTTCAGAGCTATAGGAACCTGAAAATATCCATAAAATTCATCCATGAAACAATAGTGTGTTTGTTCTGCTAGTCTCCCAAGCATTTGATCAATAAATGGGAGGGGGAAATGGTCCTTGCGAGTGGACTGATTCAGTTTCCTATAATCAATACACCGACGCCATCTGTTTTTCACCCTCATTGGAACTCAATAATCTTTCTCATTTTTAATAATAGTAACACCACTCTTCTTAGGCACAACCTGAACAGGACTTACCCACTGAGAATCTGAAATGGGATATATTGTACCTACCTCAGGGAATTTCTCAACTTCTTTTTTAACAACCTCCAAAAGTGTTGGATTGAGCCTCCTTTGTGGTTGCCTCACCGGTTTAGCCCCATCCTCTAAAATAATATTATGCATGCAAATGGAGGGTCCAATACCTAATATGTCAGCCAAGGTCCACCCAATTTTACTAATGTTCTCCCTCAAAAGATTCAAAAGTTTTTCTTCATGTTCAAAATGGAGATTGTTAGCAATGATAACAGGTAATCTCTCACCACTCAACAAGTATGAGTATTTCAGATTTCGTGTCAATGGCTTGAGTTCTAATGAAGGAGGGTGTAGTATGGATGGAGACATTGAAGGAACTGAAATATGTGCACAAATACCATCAGTATCAGAATAGACATCATCAAAATCAGCGAATAAACATCAAATCCATCAGCATACTCAACAGCCATGTCATAATAAGAGTCAACATGATCAAAATCCGAATATGAATCCACATCAAAATCAAATCCAAGAGAGGATTGTGTATCAGCAACATGTGTATAAGTTCTCTTAGACATCAAACTCGAACCAATACTCATAATCTCTCTATGCATAGACAATAAAATTCCCTGGAGTTTTTACTTGGTGGTTCAAAATGGAAGATAACAAAATCAAAATGGTCCTCAGAGGGGTACATCATGGAATCCATAACATTAAATATCACAACTTCATGTCCAAACTCCATTGAATGTGTACCCCCATTGACATTTATGATAGTTTTTGCAGTTTTGAGGAAGGGTCTACCTAATATTATGGGAGCATGAGAACTTACCTGATCGTCCTCCATGTTAAGCACATAGAAATCTGCTGGGAAGATCATGTCTCTTACCCGGACAAGTACATCCTCAAGAACTCTCATTGGATACTCCGTAGCTATATTCGCCAATTACACCACTAATCTCGTCAGTTTCAGCTCACCAACCTGTAAAGAAGAGAATACATAGTGAAGCATAACATTTATTGAAGCTCCTAAATCACAAAGTGCATCAGAGAAGTGCAACTCCCCTATGGTACATGGGATGGTGAATGTACATGGATCCTTTCAATTTTTCGGAATTCCTAGAGTTGTTGTAATGAGTGATGAAACATTCCTTCCAAGATTGATCCTCTCATTTCTCTTGAGCCCTCTTCGATTGGTGCAGAGTTCTTTTAAGAATTTTCCATACCTTGGGATTTTTTTAATGGGTTCAAGTAGAATAATGTTGATCTCCACATGCTTGAATGTGTCCAAAGCCTCCTTTTTCATTGCTTCATCAGTCATATTCTTGGTTTAAACAACCCTGTTAGGAAAAGGAATGGATTTATGAGGAACATCATCAATCTTTTTCTTACCTTTATCTTTCTCCTTGGATTTCTCAACATTTGGTATGGAATGAGGCTTCTTTGGAGTTGAGGTGAATCCCGGTGGAATTGTAGGTACAGATGTATCATTCATTTTCTTCCCACTTCTCAATGTGATGGCACTAACATTCCCCTTTGGATTTGGAGTGGGTTGGGAAGGTAGATTTCCAGAATTCTTACTTACAAGTTCATGGAGGGCGGTGGCAATCTAGCTCATTTGAGTCTTCAACTCCCTCAGCTCCGAACATTGACTCTTCAGCTCATTCTATTGATTAAGAACAATTTTCATCAAAATATCATCAGTGTTAGAGTCTACCTCATATTGGAGATTCCCTTGTTTCTGACTTGTTGATGTTTGATCTTCGAATCTCCTTTGGGGTTATTGGAAACCATGTTGGTAAGGTGGAGGCTGCTGGATGTTTGGTTGAAATGGGGGCCTTTGTTGTTGCCCAGATCCATACCTCATATCTGATTGATCCTTCCACCCTTGGATTAATGTTGGTGAAAAGGAGTCATACTTCTTTTGGGTATGTGGTTGTTGTTGTTGTTGATATGGTCTCCCAGAGAATACTGCTACACAATCTTTTGTTTCTTGTAGTTGGGGGCAACAGTCAGTTGGGTGGCTTGTCTCAGTGAAAATTCCACAAGGCCTTGAAGGAGGGGGTAGTGATGTCTTTTGTGCCAAAGAAATTTGCCTCACCATATTTGTCAATTATTTTAACTTGGTATCAATAAAATGACTCCCAAGAGAAGAAGGACTTACCTGATGTACTCCTCTGACATGTGGTGTACCTCAATCACCAAATTGTTGGGAGTTTTGGGCCATCTTGTCGATCAATGCACGTCCGGCTGATGGTGTCTTGTCCACCAATGTTACTCCAGCTGCAGCATCCACCATTCTTCTCTCTATGGGTGTGAGTCATTCGTAGAAGTATTGGATGAGGATTTGATCACTGATTTGGTGATGCGGACAACTTGCACACAACATCTTGAATCGCTCCCAGTACTCATACATTGACTCCCCTTGTGCTTGCTTGATCCCTGATATCTCCTTTCGAATGGATGTGGTCCTTGATGCTGGAAGAAATATTTGGAAGAAAAGATGTTTCAAATCATTCCAATATGTTACACCTTCAGGTTGCAAATAATACATCCAATCTTTTGCAGCTCCATCAAGTGAGAATGGAAATGATCTTAATTTGATTTTATCTTTAGAAACATTTCGTGGTTTAAGGGTTGAGAAAAACACATTAAATTCTTTAAGGTGTTTGTTTGGATCCTCACCAGATAAGACATGAAATTTTGGAAGAAGGTGAATTAACCAAGATTTTTAATCAAAGTCCGATTCGAGGTTTGGGTATGCAATACAATTTGGTTGGTAGTTAATATCTGGTGCAGCCAATTCTCGAATGGTTATATTAAGGTCATTTCCATTATTTGTAGCCATTGGTTCCCCTTTTATGTTTGAATTTGAATTTCTTCCAATTTCAATGTTTTTAGAATAGAGGAATTCACCAACTGGTTGAATATTGAAACATCTCATAGACTGATAATGTCTCATTTGAGCCCTAAGGCTACGTTCAATCTCAGGTTCAAGATCTGAGAGATCTTTAGGATTAGTTCATGTCATAAATCAAATGAAAATGGAATGAAATAAAGTTGAACATAGTAAAATTAAAATGATAAGTTTGATTTGATGGTCCAAAAAGAAAATAAGAGGATGAAAAAAATGAAAACATGAGAAAGGTAAAAGATGAAAGAAAGAGGTGAAGAAAATAATAAAATTAAAAATAAAAGAAATACCTATAAATTGTTGAATAAATTACAATCCTCCCCGACAACGGTACCAATTTGAAGGAGAACTGTCGTGGGAACCCTAAAATTATTAGTTTGATTTAGGGGTACTTAGGTGCAGCAGAGTGGCTGACCAAGGTCGTCTCTCAAAGGAGGAAGTAGATTTAAAACAACATTCTAGACGTATTCCAAAAAAATAGAACAAAAACACTACATGAATGGATGGGGGTTCTTTTATGTTTATAAAACATGAAGAAGTTTACTAGAAGAAGATTGCATTTTTTTGTTTTTAATATTGAAATGAAGTTTGATTAAAAAGACACAACAAGAAGATGTTTTCTTAGAAAATATTTTAAAAGACGTAATCAACCTAACTATACATCTTCAATCATTTATTAATCATTATCATTTAAATTAATATTCACTTAATTATGATCCCTTAATTTGTTAAATCTCGAACCCTGCGATAATTAACTTTACCACGAAGATGAAGTGAATTTAACCTTAGGCTAATTTCGGAACATGCAATCGCAACACCCTGCTTTGATAGATGTTCTAAGATTAGTGTAACGACCCAAAGATTCATTAATGGAAAATCCCTCTTGATGTAGTTAAATGTCTCTTTATAAAAAAATTTTCTATAAGATGTCAACTTCATTGGTTTTATGATACGAGTTGTGACTGTTACTTTTATAGCCATTGAACAGTGATCACGTGATTAGTATAAATATAAGGCTTTAACGAACCCAATTTAATCAGAAAAAGGATCTAATGGCCTCATCCAGTAGAATTGCCCCACACGAAGCCCATTTTTCGGATCTTGGAAATGAGGTGGCATCCTTGGGCATCTCCCTTGACCAATCCCAAGATTAGATTCATTATGTCAAGCTCGAACATAACCGTCTACAGGAAAGTGGAAGTTGATAGAGATTACCACTCGAGCGATGTTATCAGAGCCACCCCAAGAGTCTGTCACCATCGCACACCTTACCCTTAGGTCTTATACGGCTATTTTAAGGGGTTGTGTAACAAATATGTAGTACTATGTTCATGTACATTATTTTCTTATATAATAATGAATATAATTTCTAGTCATTTTTGATACAGTTTAAATATTTTTTAAAGTACAAATGGTGTTTTTAGTTATTATTTAATTAAGAAATCTATTTTATTAAATTAAGGGATTTTTTAATTATATAATATTTTAATAGAATAATATTATTATTATTATACTAATTCTTATTAAATATAAATGATCTTATAATTTTATGAATGCAATTACAATTTTATATTAAGGTTTGAAAGCCATTTCTGTAAAAACCTATGAATTTTCGATAAATTTTGGTTTTTATTTTTAAAGTGAAAATTAAAAAATTTAGAAATTTTTTTAGATAAAATAAATTTCGTTTCTAGAATCAGGACGTTGAAATTATCCAACGGTGAATTTTTCATAATTTTTTGAGACAGTCAAATTTTGGGATAAAAATTAAATACAGTTTAAATATATAATGTGTTTTATGACATCATAATGACCCAATGGTGATGTAATAAAATACCATAATCCTTATGTTCGGCCAATATATGTTTTACCATTAAAATAATGTTATTTTGGGTTTGTTTTACTTACTTTTCAAAGCATTAATGGACCCCTCAAGACATATTCGACACTTTGCCTTTTAAAATTAATTTCCATGGGAGTGTGACTACCTCCACATAAGCAACCTTATTATTTTAAGACGTTCGGACTTGGACCTTATAAAATATTTTTTTCCTCTTCCATTTTCCAAAAATCATGGGAAAAAACCATGGGATGGTTTGTGGTTTGGATTAATTTAATGTATGGGGACCCAAACCAAAATAATAAAGAATTCCCTCACATTTCCAATATAAACCCACCCAAGCTCCCACTTCCTCCTCACTAAAATCCCTTGGAGTTCGTCCAACCTCTGCCCTGCTCTCTATAAAATCCTCCCATGTTTCCCCAGGCTTCCAAGAAGCCTCTCACAAGCCTCTCTCTAGCCTTTGGAAACACACTTCCAAGTAAGGGTTTTTTCTTCCTTCTACATTTTTTTCAATTTTCTTTAAGTTGTATTGCCATTTTAATTTCAATTATGAATGTTGGGGTATGGTTTCGCACCTCCCACATACTACCCTATTATTTTTTTAATGGTGGGAGACCCCTTTCTCTCTCATTAAATGCCTCCCATGTACACCCGTTACGATGCTGAAATTCTGAAAGGAACTTATCTCTCTTCTTTTACATTCAAGCAATACTTTTGTATCATGAATATAAATTCCATTTCAATTGTTGGGACTTGTATCTTTATGACCTCCTTACTTTCCATTAAATTTAAATATGATGAAGAACCCATTAATCTCTCATCAACCATTTCTTATGAATTCTTATGTCATGCTGTTACGCTGCCGAAATCGCACTGATTTCCTAAGACAATGTCAATGTGTAGTGGATACCATGCCCATTTCTCCATCAAGGGTATTCAACATTATGCACATTTACTTATTTATTGTAAAGTTTCATGTATGAACTCCACATTCCTTTATCGTGGAATAAATTATTATGTTTTATGAATCCATATTTTATGATCCATGTCGCACACTTATGCATGAAATGAAATTTTTAAGAAGGGTGCACCCTTATAGCGCTCCAATGCATTGGGTAAAGTATAGTATCATGATACGTCATGTGAAATGAGTTTTGACTCATGCTAATTCAAGTTAAACGAGGGTTTACTCGTGCTTCATGTGCAATGAGGTTTTACTTATGCTCCATGTGAAATGAGCCTAGGCTCATGATAATTCAATGTTAAGTCTTGTTGCCACATTTCCATGTTATGATTATCATGCTTTATCATGCCATTATGTTCATGTTTCTTTTATACTCTATTGATATGCCTATTTTCTAACATGTATTGTACTCCTCATGTTATTCCATGTGTACTCCCTTACTGGGCTTTATAAGTCACCCTTTTCTTATGCATGTCCTCTGGTTATCCCATGCAATGATAAGTACAAGGGAATGTAGTGGTCATGTAAAGGAAGTTTTCAATAAATATGTTGTATTTCATGTTTTAATTTTTTATGTAATAATCCTAATCATCATAGACACTAAACATCTTGATCTTATTTATTGTATCAAGTGATGTTTTATGTAATAAATCATGTTTAAGTTGTAATAAAAAGCAGGGTTGTCATAGTTGGTATCAGAGGATAGGTTTAGTTATTTTTGGGATTAGGAAACCCTAGTAAAGCCTTGGATAAAAGACTAAGTATAATAAAAACATACCTATGTTTTGGTAAGTACTGATTTAGTGGTTTATCAAACAAATATATCCCTGTCTGGATACGATCAGGTAGAGGCGGCTCTGGCACGGATGTATCCTAGGGGTAAAACCCGAAAACACCGCTTTGAGCTAGACTCGAACGGGAACTGGTGCATGACAACGGGCCTTCCTGCACTCTTGGTTACGACACTCCCGGGGGATATGTTTTGATAAATTCACAATCTTAGAATGAACCCTTATTAAGGGAAAAATTCCCCTAAGAATATATGTTATAAAGTTGATCATGAAAATCCTAGATTGAATCTTATAGACTCACGAGTTAAAGAAATTAATGTTTATTTATAAGTCATCATCTTTTGTCTTTGGATTACCCTTTATGTGTTACCCCTAACTTTCCTTTTATTCCTGCGAATGTCTGGTAATAGGAGGACTCGGGCTAACAACCGTTGTGAAGATCAATGAGATGATTGTACTAATGATATGCCCATTCCAATGGGAGCAGGAATCGGGAACTTTTTCATTCTTCTCTCTCAGCTAACTCAAGTTTTGAATAGAAACACGGGTCAAGAGGAACGTTCAACCCCCCCCCCCCCCTAATAAAGAATAAGTCGATATCGAGAGCTTCATGAGACAAAGGCCTCCAACTTTTAGTGGATCATCTGATCCCATGATCGTTGAACAATGGATCACCTCCATTGAAAATATCTTCTCCATCCTCCAATGTTCTGAAAAAGAGAAGGTTCTCCTGGCTGATTATCGTATGGAGGGTAAAGCTAATAAATGGTTGACATTGATCAAAAATATGAAGCCTGAGGAGGAGATCGAGGCTTTGGAATGGAAGGAATTCCAGAAGATGTTTTTTGATAAATATTTTCCGTGCACCCTCCGGTTTAAGATGGAAAGGGACTTCCATTCCATCAAGCAAAAATATGAAGAATCTATTGGAGCGTATGAGGAAAACTTCACAAGGCTTGCACGATATGCTTCTGACTTTGTCGTTACCCTGAAATGCAAGGTTGACCGCTTCTTTGGTGGGCTGAAGTTTAGCTTGCGGAAAGAATTAGCAATCCGTGACTTCGACAGCTCTGAGGAAATTGTCCGATGTGACCACAATGTCAAAATGGAGATCGGAGAATCACAGGGGTATCATGGGGACAAGAAGTGTAAGTTGGACTTTAATGCTGGTGGTCTGATGGATAAATCCAACGATGCTAAGAAGTTCCAGCACCCCACTTGCCAAATGTGCGGAAAGATGCATCGTAAAAATTGCCTTAAGGTGATGAGAAAATTCTTCAGGTGTGGAAGAGAAGGGCACATAGCTGTTAACTGGTTGAAAGAAGGACACGCGGCTGCGACAGAGGATAGGAACGCTCTGCTCGAACCTCAACGTGTTGTTCAATGCTATAAATTCAAAGAACCGGTTCATTTTGAAAATCAGTGCCCTAATCCAAGGGTTTTCGGAGGCAACCAACAACCTCCATGACAGCAAGGAATAGATTTTTCCGTCACTTCTGCCGATGTGAACCCCAACAACGAAGTGGTGAAAGGTATTCTAGTTATTCATTAAAGAATAGAAAACACACTTTTTGATTTAGGTTCTATGCATTCTTTTATATCTCGAAAGTTTAGTAGAAAGATCTCAGAACCACCACAAATCATGGAATTAAAGATGTCGGTGAGTATGGAAAATGAGGAAATCATTGCATCCCATGAATATAAGTCCTCCCCTGTTATAATCTGTGGATTGAATTTCCCGGCGATCCTCATCATACTCCCTCTGGTGGAATTTGATGCAATTCTTGGTATGGATTGGCTTTCCTTATATAGAGCCAATATAAATTGTTGGGAGAGGGAAATCACACTCCATATGGAGTATCGACCCCCGATTCATTACAAGTGTCAGGAGGAAGATGAATCTCCTTTATCTCCATCATCTCAAGAATGGATATTACTGCCTTATGAGCATGCATATTTGGCTATGATGATTGACTCCAAGGAAGAAACCATCCTTGAAGAAATGTCTATTGTTAGGGAATTCGCTGAAGAGTTTCCTGAGGAACTGCCTGGTCTTCCTCCAATAAGAGATGTTGATTTCTCAATTGAACTTATACCTGGGGCGCTACCAATATCCAAGACTCCATATAGAATGGCTATTGTAGAGCATGAAGAGCTAAATAAACAACTAAAGGAGAATCTGGATAAAAGGTTTATACACCCAAGTGCTTCACCATGGGGTGCACCAGTCCACTTCATCAAGAAGAAGGATGGATCAATGCGGCTTTGCATCAATTATCGTGAACTTAACAAAATCACGATAAAGAATAAGTATCCTCTCCCAAGAATCGATGATTTGTTTGATCAGCTGCATGAGGCACAATACTTCTCCAAGGTGTAATTGCGGTCGGGATATTATCAAGTAAGGGTGAAGAAGGAAGATGTCCCCAAGATTGCTTTTCGTACAAGGTACGGGAACTATGAATTCATAGTAATGCCTTTCGGACTCACCAATTCTCCAGCAATATTCATGGACTTGATGAATAGAGTATTTAGAGATTACCTTGACAAATTTTTGGTAGTCTTTATAGATGATATTCTAATATACTCCAAAACCAAGGAGGACCATGGGGAGCATTTAAAAACTATACTAGATACTTTTCGCAAGGAGAATCTCTATGAAAAGTACAGAAAGTGTGAGTTCTGGTTGAAGGAGGTCTCATTATCAGGCCATAACATCACAAGCAATGTGATATATGTGGATCCCTCCAAAATAGACGCAATTGAGGGATGGCCGAGGCCAACATCGGTAACCGATATCCGTAGCTTCTTAGGGATAGCTGGATATTATTGACGATTTGGGAGAAATTTCTCACGATTGTACAACCCTCTTACCAAGCTAACTCGAAAGGGAGTAAAGTTTTCATGGGGTGATGAATGCGAAGAAAGTTTCATCGAGTTGAAAAGGAGGCTTATCACTGCACCTGTGCTCACTTTACCCACAAGTGGGGAGCTTTTTGTGGTATTCAGTGATGCTTCGAAGAAGGGCTTAGGATGTGTGCTGATGCAGAATGATAACGTGATATACTATGCCTCAAGGTAGTTGAAAATCAATGAGAAAAACTATCCAACACATGATCTGGAGTTGGCAGCTGTGATCGTTTCCTTGAAAATCTGGCTGTATTATCTCTATGGAGATTAATGTGAGATATATACTGACCACAAGAGTCGTAAATATATATTCACACAGAAAGAGCTTAATATGCGCTAGAGAAGATGGATATAGCTCACCAAGGATTATGACTGTTCAATTAATTACCACCCTGGGAAAGCGAACAAGGTGGCAGATTCCATAAGTAGAAAGGATTCAGCGATTTTATCAATGATGAGAATTGAGAAGGATCGAATCTTCTTAGACTTGATGAAGATGGATGTGGGAATCATAAAGAAGGGAACATCATCAATCCTTTCTAAAATGATTGCTCAACCATTTATTTTAGAAAGGTTAAAGGATGCTCAAAAGGATGATATGGGAATTGAAGAAAAAGTTGATGCTATCAAAAAGGGAAAATCCTCGGAGTTTAACGTTAATGAAGAAGAGACTGTGCGGTTTGAGAAAATACTATGTTTTCCATCGAGTCTGGAGCTGAAGAAGGAAATTTTGGATGATGCAAATAGTTCTAATTTCTCTATTCACCCATGGAGCACAAAGATGTATCTATATCTCCGAGAAAACTTTTGGTGGCATAATATGAAGAAGGATATCTCCGAATATACATCAAAGTTCCTAGTGTGTCAGCATGTGAAGGTAGAGAGGAAGAAGTCTAAGGGGATGATGCATCCATTTCCCATACCAGAATGGAAATGGGAAAACATCACCATAGACTTTGTCACCGGACTTCCGAGGACATCCAAAGGCAATAATGCAATCTGGGTTGTTGTGGATCGTCTTACAAAGACTGCACACTTCATTGCTATTCGGGAAGGTTTTCATTGGATCAACTGGCGCGGATATATATCAGGGAAGTGGTAAGGTTTCATGGAGTACCACTATCTATTGTGTCTGACTGAGATCCAAGATTCACCTCTATGTTTCGGAAGAGTCTTCAACATGCTCTGAATACTGAACTAAACTTCAGTACGGCCTATCATCCTCAAACTGATGGCCAATCTGAGCGGACTATCCAAACACTTGAGTATATGTTGAGAGCGTGCTCAATGGGCTTTAAAGGAGGATGGGATAAACATCTTCCTCTGGTAGAGTTCTCTTATAATAATAGTTTCCTCTCGAACATCCAAATGGCACCATATGAAGCCCTTTATGTGAAAAGCTGTAGAACACCGGCATGTTGGGATGAGGTTGGTGAACGTAAGCTTCTTGGACCAGAAATGGTCGATGAAATGGTGGAGAAGGTGAAAACCATTTAGCAACATATCCAGGTAGCCCAGAGTCGACAAAAGAGTTATGCAGATAATCGTCGACGAGACCTTGATTTTAAAGTTGGAGACATGGTGTTTTTATGCATATCTACGTGGAAAAGGTCATGAGGTTTGGAAAGAAAGGGAAGTTAAGTCCAAGGTACATCAGCCCCTTCGAGTTTCTTGATCGTGTTGGGGCTGTGGCCTATCGACTAGAACTTCCACCTACTATGGACAAAGTACATGATGTCTTTTATGTATCCCACTTAAGGAATTACATACCGGACCCTTCACATGTACTCTCTTCTGAGGTGGTACAATTAGAAGACGGTCATTCTTATGAGGAGAAACCAGTGATGATCTTAGATCGTAGAGAAAAAGTTCTATGAAATAAGACAATGCCCCTCGTCATGGTATTGTGGAGAAACCACATGTTTGAAGAAGCGACTTGGGAGTTGGAGGATATGATGAAGGTGAGTTCCCCACATTTGTTTTAGTGTGGGAAAAGGAAAATTTCGAGGGAAAAATTTCTTAAGGGGGGAATATTATAATGACCCAAGGTTTCATTAATGGAAAATCCCTCTTGATCCAGTTAAATGTCTCTTTATAAAAAATGTTTTTATAATATTTCAACTTCTTTGGTTTTATTATAAGAGCTGTGACCTTTACTTTTATAGTCGTTGAACAGTGATCACATGATTAGTATAAATATAAGGCTTTAACGAACCCAATTTTACTCAGACAAAGGGAGCGATGGCCTCATCCAGTAGAATTTCCGCATACGAATCCCATTTGTCAGAGCTCGGAAAAGAGGTGGCATCCTTGTGATTGGCCCTTGACCAATCCCAAGCTAAGATTAATTATGTCAAGCTTGAACGTGACCGTCTATGGGAAAATTGGAAGTTGATAGAGATTACCACTCGAGCGATGTTATCTGAGCCGCCCCAAGAGTGTGTCACCATCGCACACCTTACCCTTAGGTCTTATGCGGATATTTTAAGGGGTTATGTAACAAATATGTAGTACTATTTTCATGTACATTATTTTTTTATATAATAATGAATATAATTTCTAGTCATTTTTGATACATTGTAAATAGTTTTTGAAGTACAAATGGTGTTTTTAGTTATTATTTAATTAAGAAATATATTTTATTAAATTAAGGGATTTTGGAATTAAATAATATTTTAATAAAATAATAATATTATTATTATATTAATTTTTATTAAATATAAATTATTTTATAATTTTATGAATGCAATTAAAATTTTATATTAAGGTTTGGAAGCCATTTCTGTCAAAACCCGTGAATTTTCGATAAATGTTGGTTTTTATTTTAAAAGTGAAAATTAACATATTTAGAAATTTTTTTAGACAAAATAAATGCCATTTCTGGAATCAGGACGTCGAAATTATCCAATGGTGAATTTTTCATAATTTTCTGAGACAGTCAGATTTTTGGGTAAAAATTAAATACCGTTTAAATATATAATGTGTTTTATGACATCATAATGACCCAATGGTGATGTAATAAAATACCATAATCCTTATTTTCGGCCAATATATTTTTTATCAATAAAATAATGTGATTTTTGGTTTGTTTGACGTACTTTTCAAAGAATTAATGGACCCCTCAAGACATATTCAACACTTTGCCTTTTTAAATTACTTTCTATGGGAGTGTGACTCACCACCACATAAGAAACCTTATTATTTTAAGAAGTTAGGACTTGGGCCATATAAAATATTGTTTTCCTCTTCCCTTTTCCAAAAACAATGGGCAAAAACCATGGGATGGTTTGTGGTTTGGATAAATTTAATGTAAGGGGACCCAAACCTAAATAATAAAGAATTCCCTCACCTTTCCTATATAAACCCACCCAAACTCCCACTTCCTCCACACTAAAATACCTTTTAGTTCGTCCAACCTCTTCCCTACTCTATCTAGAATCCTCCCAAGGTGCCCCAAGCTCCCAAGAAGCCTCTCACAAGCCTCTCTCTAGCCTTTGGAAGCACACTTCCAAGTAAAGGTTTTTTCTTCCTTCCTCATTTTTGTCAATTTTCGTTAAGTTGTATTGCCATTTTAATTTCAATTATGAATGTTGGGGTATGGTTTATCACCTCCCACATACTTCCCTCTTATTGTTTGAATGATGGGATACCCCTTTCTCTCTCATTAAATGCCTCCCATGTACACCCGTTACAATGCTGAAATTCCGAAAGGAACTTCTCTCTCTTCTTTTACATTCAAGAAATACATTTGTATCATGAATCTAAATTCCATTTCAATTGTTGGGACATGTAGCTTAATGACCTCCTTACTGTCCATTACATGTAAATATGATGAGGAACCCCTTTCTCTCTCATCAACCATTTTTTAGGAATTCTTATGTCACGCTGTGATGCTGCCGAAATTGCACCGATTTCCTAAGACAATGTCATTGTGTAGTGGATACCTTGATCATTTATCCATCAAGGGTATTCACCTTTATGCACATTTACTTATTGATTGTAAAGTTTCATGTATTAATTCCACATTCTTTTATCCTGGAATAAATGATTGTGTTTTATGAATCCATGTTTTATGATCCATGTGGCACACTTACGCATGAAACGAAATGTTTAAGAAGGGTGTGCCCTTATAGTGATCCAATGCATTGGGTAAAGTATAGTATCATGATACATCATGTGCAATGAGTGTTTAATGTTTCTAATTCAAGTGCAATGAGGGTTTACTCGTGCTTCATGTTCAATGAGGGTTTACTCATGCTCCATGTGCAATGTGCCTTGGCTCATGCTAATTGAATGTTAAGTGTTGTTGCCACAATTCCATGTTAGGATTATCATGCTTTGTCATGCCTTTATGTTCATGTTTCTTTTATGCTCTATTGATATGCCTATTGTCTTACAAGTATTGTACTCCTCGTGTTATTCCATGTGTACCCCGTTACTGGGCTTTATAGCTCACCCTTTTCTTATGCATGTCCTCAAGTTATCCCATGAAATGCTAAGTACGAGGGAATGTAGGGTTCATGTAAATGATGTTTTCAATAAAGATGTTGTATTTCATGTTTTAAGTTTTTATTTAATGATCCTAATCCCCAAAGATAGTAAAGCACTCGATCTTATTTTTTGTATCAAGTGATGTTTTATGTAATAAATCATGTTTAAGTTTTAATAAAAAGCAGGGTTGTCATAATTAGATTATGATAAGTGGAAAATTAAGACACATAAACAATATGTAAATGAGTATTAATTGAGTTTAGGGATTGTATTTTAACTCTACAAATTGATCACGTGTGGTTTTGAATTACCGGTTAAGGTTGCGCTCTCACAGTTCACACAATTTCTGACCTCGCGTGTTTTGTGTTAACTATTCAATTGCTTTCTTAGTTTAATTTAAATTAAAAACTCAATTAATAGATCATAATATGTGAATTACAGTAGCTCATTGATTCAAAATAAATTAATGAAGAAGGATAGAGGCCGATCGATTACTAAAAAGAACTACTCTTCCATGGGTGGCGTAATCATCGTAGAAGCGTTTTGCATGTGCGAAGGTTTATAATGGGTATAACCCAATAACGCTTCTACTCAATAATTTCATCCCAATTAGGAATATTAAGAGAATAAGAAATTTAAAGCAAAAATTAGAAAATATGAGGAATAAAATAAGATCAAAGAAGTTTATTACACAAATGAAAACATTACAAAAAAGAAGAAGAGAAGGAGGCTTCGATGAGGGGATCCTTGCTTCAAGAGCTACCCCTCTTACAATGGTTGGATAATTTGGGTGAAACCAATTATCCTCTGCCTGAATTCTCCTAATTCACATCCCAACCCAACAAAATGATAAAAAAACCAATTTATAGTGTGGTGGGGAGGCTATGTTCAAATTGGTTTCAAGTGTGAATGGGGAATCTTGAACAAATATGTTTTTCCAACTTTCACGGCCCATTTGACCACCAAAACACATGCATTGGCCGGCCATCCAGAAGGCTCAAATGTGCGGATATGCGTCCTCTATCTCCTCTCCAAATTTGGGATAAATATAGGCCCAGATGAAGGAGTGATGGCCGAAATATAGAAGCTTCTCCATTCTGGTGTGTTCATCCCACCTTTGCCTCTATGACCCAATTACTCTATCCAAATGCATTATTTTGATCTAGTGTCCTGAATAAAAGTTGTAGAAAATTAAGTTAGGAACGATATTACAAATTTTCAAGTTCAAATAATAAATATATAAATATTTATCCGTGAAAGACTACAGTGAACTATAAAGGGTAAAACTGGAATTTTCATCAAATATTTAAATGAATGATCTAATCCCAAATACTTTCTAATTAAACATATTTAACAAAATGTGAGGAAATTATATCATTTATTATCAATAAAATATTTAATAAAATAGTGTTTTATAAGGTAGAGAGGTGCACAAGCCACCTCAATATCCACATGACATAGTGGAGTGCCGAGCTTGCAGCAAGATGGGTCATCTCCAGCATTTTTGCAGGGCATTTCCACCGGTGGCTAGTGAGAGAGGTTCTGTGCAGACTCCTCATGGAAGAGCAGGACCCACATCTTCTTTCCGATCATGAAACTGGAATACATCAGGGTGTGCAGGCCGAGATGGTAGTCGTGGCCATGGTAGCCAGACACCTGGATCTCAGAGGTAGCAAGGCGGGTCTACTCAGGGTAGCCAGGCTATGTCGCAGGGCCATGGAACTGGGTCGGCATATGCGATACAACATACCAAACATGAGAAAATTCTCAGACCTTCCACTGTCAGATTTTCAATTCTAGTTTCTTCTGTCTTATGTTCTGCACTTCTTGATACTGGTTCTACACATAGATTTATATCTGTGGATGATGTGGATATCCTCAGGCTCTGTGTTTCTTCTTCTCTTGATATCATGATGATAAACACACCATTATGAGTGAGGACGATAGGTTTGCATCAATTCAAGGAGTTCCCCCTCGAGTTTGGTAGGTGTCAGTTTCTATGATACCTCTATGTCTTGGAGATGACAACTTATGATGTCATTCTCGGGATGGACTGCTTCGTTCCCTTTCAAGCCTTTGTGGACTACTATCATTTCAGGGCGAGTTTTACATCACCAGAGGGCAGATAGTCCTTGTACAAGGGAGAGTGGGATGTCTAGGTGAGCTGAGCTGGACCTCAGCATCATGGGAAAGGTGGAGTCGCAGAATAGATTGCGAGTTTATATCTGGATGAGCAAGGGAATTGTCATATTGATTTCCCTTCTTTGGTTGATCATTTCAAGGATGTCTTCTCGGGTGACTTTTTAGGTATACCTCTAGAGCAAGAGGTCTATTTCTCTATTGAGATTATGCCAAGAGTGGCACTTGTGTCCATTCCTCCTTTTAGGATGGATACACCAGAGTTTCAAGAGCTCAAGAGGCAGTTGGAGAAGTTGTAACAAAATGGTTTCATTCGATACAATACTTCTCCTTGGGGTTTTCATATCCTATTTGCTAAGAAGGTGGATGGTACCCTTAGACTTTGTGTGGATTATTTAAATCTGAACTAGTTGATGGACAAAAATCGATATCCTTTTCCAAGGATTGATGATCTTTTTGATCAACTTCGAGGTTCACAAGTGTTCTCAAAGATTGAATTGAGATCGGGATATCATCAGTTACACGTTAGACCATCAGACATACCGCTTAAAGCTTTTCAAAAAATAAATGGTCTATACGAGTACTGGGTCATGCCATTTCGACTCACGAACGTGCCAGCAGTTTACATGGCTCTGATGAATCATGTGTTCCACAATAATCTGGATTCTTTTGTGGTGGTCTTCGTGGACGATATCTTGGTGTACTCCCACACTCAACACAACCATGCCACCCATCTTGCGATCGTGTTGAGTACACTGAGAGAGAATCATATATATGCTAAGCTCTCAAAGTGGCACTTTTGCATGGACCATATTCACGTCTGGGGTCAGATTATCTCAGAGGAAAGAGTTGTGAAAGACCCATAGAAGGTGATAGCAGTAGTTTCCTGGGATCATCCTAAGAACATGTTTTAGATTTGGAGTTTCTTGTAGTTGGCTGGTTATTACAGGCATTTTATCCAGGACTTCTCCCTCTTAGTAGTGTCGTTGATGGGTTAGACTACGATGGGAATGAAGTATCTTTGGTCATAATCTTATTAGATATCCTTTCAATAGCTGAAGGGTAGGTTGGAATCATCACTATTCCTGATACTTCCAGATCAAGGGAAGAGATATACTGTTTACTGTGATGCATCAGGTATTGGGATGGGAGTAGTGTTGATGTAGGGTGATCAAGTTGTTGCGTACGGGTCTCAGTAGTTGAGGCCACATGAGAGGAATTACCTGATGCATGATCTCGAGTTGGCTGCAGTTGTTCATGTGTTACGCTATTGGAGACATTATCTCATGGGGGAACATTTTGTGGTGTTCATGGACCAAAAAAGTCTGAAATACATCTTTACCCAGCGTGACCTAAATTTGAGACAATGAAGGTGGGTTGAATACCTTCAGTCCTTCAACTTTGAGCTTTTCTATACACCTGGTAACGGTAATGCAGTGGCTGATGAACTGATAAGGAAGACTCAGACACAGTCAGTTCTAGAGGGCGGTGGTGAGTGGCAGCTTATGGCTTTGTTCACTGAGATGCATTTGGAGGTGCACGATAGTCAGGGGAAAACTATCTTTTATCCTTAGATATGACTTCTACCCTCTATTATTGATTGAGTATGAGACATCTATCGGATTCAGAAGGCCTAGTTCTACAGGAGTTGGTGGAAAGTGAGGACCATCCTCTTGGTTGGACGATAGGCAATGAGGAGGTGCTATGTTTCCATGAATGATTGTGGGTTCTAGGGGACATACGTGAGGAGTTGATGCGGGAGTTCCATGCTTCAGCCTGGGCAGTTCATCATGGAGGTACCATAATGTATCGTGACTTGAGATTTCCATATTTGTGGTGGGGAATGAAGAGAGAGATAGTTAGTTTTGTTACGAGATGTTCCACCTGTCAGTAGGTGAAGGAGGAGCATCAGAGGCCAGCTAGACTGTTACAACAGTTACCTATTCTAGAGTGGAAATGGGATTATGTCATGATAGATTTAATGACTGGGCTGCCAAGGTCACCTCGAGGCAACGATGTCGTCTGGGTTGTTGTGGACATACTCACAAAGGTGGCTCACTTTTTGCCGATCAAGGAGACCTTCGATATTGATGAGCTCGGGAAGTTGTATATCTGATAGGTAGTATGTTTTCATGGGGTTCCCCATTATATCTTTTCTGATAGGGACGACCACTTTAGTCTCGTTTTTAGAAGATTTTTCAGAGAGCACTGGGTACACTGGTGCTTCTGAGCACAGCTTACCGCCCTCAGACTGATGGCCAGTCAGAGCGTACGATATAGGAGCTAGAGGACATGCTATGTGCATGGATCCTAGACATTGGGGACTCTTGGTAGAAGCATATACACCTGGTTGAATTTCCCTATAATAATAGATTTCAGGAGACTATTGAGATGAAACCTTACGAGGATTTATATGGTAGGCCATGCCGATCACCTTTGTGCTGGTTGGAGCCAGGTGAGGCAGCTTTACTCGGACCACGTCATGTGCTGGAGACATCAGAGTAGGTCCAGTTAATTCCGAAGTGGATGACTAGCGCACAGTCTCATCAGAAATCTTATGCTGATTGCCAAAGACGACCCATGGAGTTAATGATCGGGGATCGGGTTTTATTGTGTGTTTCACCGAGGTTGGGACACAGGAGGATTAAGAGATAGGTTAAACTTTCACCAAGTTATGTAGGGATGATTGAGATTCTGGAGAGAGTCGGGCCGGTTTCCTATCGGTTACGGTTACCACAGAGGTACCGGGCCATGCACGATGTCTTCCATGTATATCAGTTGTGCCATTATCACTCAGACCCATCTCACATCTTTCAGCTCGAGGAGGTTGATCTTCATGCCGATGCTTCCATTGAGGAGCATCTAATTCATATTGTTGATAGGAGAACGAAGGTTCTTCGAGGCCAGTCAGTTCTTCTCATACGGGTGATATAGAAGCATGGCTGAGTGCGGGACGAAACGTGGGAGCGGGAGACCGATGTACATGCTCAGTGGCCAAAGTTTTTTTGAGCTTCATCTTCCCCACCATTGGAAGGGCAATTCAGGGATGAATTTCATTAATGGGGGAAGTTTGTAAGAACCCGATTCTTATTCTTGAGGTACGAGTTTCTTCTTTTACTTTTTTATTTAGTGTTTCTTATAAAATAAAGAAAATGGTTAAAAATCCCAACTTTTTTGGGTACACGCCACGTACTTTTCCACACATCGTGTACTTTGGTCGTGGGGGATGAGTACACAGGGTATGTAGTTCTATCAGCGACGAAGGTTGTAAAAACTGACTACACACCATGTACATAGTATTTACATGCCGTGTAATCCGCCGGCAAGTGAATAGTAAGTCGGTGGAAGCAGCCACCAGTGGAGCGTCAGTACACACCACGTAATCAGGAATACACATCATGTACTCATGTCGACATACGAATAGTTTTGTGGTGGAAAGAAGCCGACATAGTAACAGTTAAAAAAATTAAAAGTACACACGGTGTACATGAGATTACATGTCGTGTAGTCTATTTTCGAACTTAAAATAGGTAGTAGCCAACTCATTTGGCAGAGCAGATAGTGGGTTCATTTGGAGCGTGGGAGAGACGGCCAGACCTTGGAGGATCTCCTAACCGCACACCGAGAACCCAATTTTTACATCGTCGATCTCCTTTGAACTGCACTGGTAAGCCCTTATTTCTCCTTGTGTATTTCATGCCAATTCATTCCCGAGGAAAAGTTATTTGAGTTTGAATATGTGAACGTTTATCCTAGATCTACATCGTTCATGGGATTTCTAGGATTCATCATTCACGTATATCGATTAGGGGTGATCGAGGTAGGTGGTCTGATGTTTATTTTCAACTATTGTGTTGAAATTGTGTACCGATATGCTACGCGCCCATGGTTGGGGTCTCATATGGCTGAGGAATTTTCTGAAAATATATTTATAATTGTATAGATAATCTAATGATAAGTTTAAACTGATGTTTGGGATTACTGCTAGGAACCAGGACCGCCTCAGGTGTGCGTTCCTCTATTTAGCCGATTGGACTGGATACCCGAGGGTATGCCATGATTATATTGTGCATTGAATTTTCATGAGAGAAAGTTATTATAAATTTTTTTTTATTATTTGGGCTCGGCCCGGTTCTATTAGCCTATGGGAAGTGTTCTATTAGCATGTGGGTAGTGTTATATTAGCTTGTGGGTAGTGTTTTAATAGCCTGGGGGAAGTGTTTTTCTTAACCTGTGGGTTGTGTTTGGTTATCCTAAGGGTAACCATTGTTTGTGCCTATGGGAAGTGGTTTCTATTCCTATGGAAAATATCACGTATGCCTGAGGGAAATGATCATTATGCTTGAGGTCAATCACTTTCGGGTATTTGATTCTGTTACATGAGGGTAAAGATAGTTGGTCTTAGGACATGACCATTTAGAATATTCGGTGTTGTAGTTTTCTATGTTGTACCTTCCAAGATGAATCACAAGCATGGAGGTGATATGTAATAATTAAAATGTCAATGAAACTAGTAGTGATAGATACTTTTGAGTACTTATTAGTTTACTGCATTTACTATTGCACACTGTTGTTGAACATTTTCACTAACAGTTAGGCACAGGCCTTTGGTTGGTGCCTACTGGGATTTATTTCTCACACCCTGTTTGAGTCCTATCTTCGGCCCAAACAGACTATATTGTTGTAGGTATCAAAAGGGTAAAGGGTCCCTATACAGGTACAAGATTGTAGTAGAGGAGTAGGAGAGCATGGGACCGAGCTTAGGCTTGTGATGCTGCAGTATTCTGTTCACTCCATTTTGTTTTGTTTTGTTGTACCTTGTACTTTGACATGTATTGTATTGTATTACAATGTATCCTTTTTTTGTTTCTTTCATAGAAATAGTTACATGTTACATTGTTATGTATAACTATTGGTTATTTTTTACTACAGTTGTTCATTTCTAGTTCATATTGTTTACTGCTTCCGCTGTTGAATGTTATTTTTCTTTTTCCGCTACACTACACTTTAACAAAAAAGGGAATAGTTTCCCCACTATCAGTCCTTTGCCCTCTCTACTAGACAGCAGCCTCTGGAGTTTGGGGAAATGCGCTTGAGGTCATGTGACCAACAAAGTCTGGGGCACCCATCGTGTGGCTTCCGGATTCGGGACGTTACAAATTTATTATGACAATATTTATAAAGTTTCAATCTCTGAAATCCCTTTTCATAATTATAGTAATAAAAACATTGATTTCAGATATCACTTTCTTATAGATCGTAATCAAAATTTGAATATAATTATGGAATCTATTAAAATAGAAAATAATATAGAGATATATTTATTAATACCATATATTTATCTATGTTTTATAAAATTAAAATTAAAATTGGTATAATGGTGATTTATAATAAATTTAGGTGAAGTCAAAATTTATTTTTGAACTTATTCATTGCATCTGTTTAAATCCAGACCAATTCATATTGAACAATTCTTTGAAATATGTTTTATTATTTGATTATTACTTTATTCATTAAATATGGTATAATTTATATAATATCTTCAAATGTTTTCATGGATCCTTAAGGCTTCTAACATATTCATCATAAAAATTGATTATTTTATACTAGAAAAAAAGGAATGAATAGAAGAGGATTATAAAATATTGAAGTGACTTTAGGGTTAGATTCTTTCCTAATATTTATTATCTAATTTAGGGAAAGTATCTATTCACATATTTCTAGGTATAAATTAAAATTAATAGAAATTTTTTTACTCTAAACCATTTGATCAATTTCAAAAATAAGAGAAATTTTGGATCATGTTTTGTAATATCAAAAAAGGGAAGCATGTTGAAGTGTCTTATAATGAAGTTTTTTATTTATTTTTAAAAATTATAATACTTATTTATTGAATAATTATCATTTATTATATATTTTATTTCACTCTTTATTCCCTCGGACATGGGTTATGAAAATCATTTTATGCTAACAAGGTTTGTAAGAGTTTTTATTGCTTATAATTTATTATTATTATATTTTTTTCATGTATTTTGTGAACTGATACATGAGAAATAACCATCACTATATAGGTTAATGTCACATATAATATGAGTTTTCATATTGGTCTGTTTTGAAATTTTTTTATATGTCTTGAATTAACACATGAAAAAATATCAAAGCAATTACATGAATAAAAAGTAAAGAGATTATAAGATAGCTAGTCAAAAAATTTCAATCTATTGACCTGGAGACATGAATAAATTTGATGAACCATAACGTATTTTAGAAACCTCACAAAGAAAAGACTGACGATTCCATTCAATGTTTCCACATGAAGAAATTTTATTCGAAAACATTATAACTATTTTGATTGACCCTAAGCGAACATTTAAAATTTTCCTCAAAAAACTACTAGAAGAAAAAATCAGACTAACATATGAAGTCAAAATTTAGAAAAGTGTTGAACTAACCTTATGAAGTCAAACATTGGTAGGTTTATAAACATGCCTTATGAAGTATAAATTTTTAATAGTGTTGAAAAAATCTTATAAAATTAATATTTTGGAAAAATTTTGAACCTACATTATAACCTACTGTATCTGATATTTATGAAAAGTGTTGAACCTACCATATTCCCTACTATGTGTCAAAATATGGTTGACTGTTAAACAGAATTTATGACCTAAGGTCCCTCAACAAATTTATCAATCATGACCCCTTCACCCCAAATAATATCCCTTCAAGGTTGTTGATGAGAGGATGAGGATATTGAATAAATGATCCCTCCCTCTAGTAGGACCTAAGTGGGAAAGTATGAATGAGGTTACAATAAACAAAAAAAAGGGTGGCATTAACCTATAAGAGAAAATGAGATTGAGTGATATGAGAGAGATACACCAATAAAAAACTTCTCAGACATAAATAATATAAAACCAATTATGTATATGTAATTTCATATATAATATATACAACTTAAAAATAAGACTACAATTACAAAAAGAGTAAACCTAGCCATGACCATGAAGCCCAAATATCTCCTTGACAACCACTAGCAAGTAGTAACCAGTCTAATCTCTAACCTCATCTAGTTAACATGAAACAATAGTGTATAAATACAATGTGTGATCATAATAGCATACCCATAAGGATCCTCCCCGGAGCCTCAAAGGAAAAAGAAAAATTAATAATGCTAAATAATAGTGAAAAACAAGTGAATCTAACTTGTCTTGTAAATAGGTATACTATATTTCAAGCCTCTCCATGGGTATATTTCACCTAGTATAATATAAAATGGTTCATTTATTATAGTGATAAATCATAAATGGTACCCCACTACCACATCCCCACTAGTTTAAAACTCTTCCCCTACATCACACATCCTGAGCCATCTCTCCACCAAAATAATCTTGCCTGAAAACACATGGGATATGCCTAATAGCAACTGATGTTTCAAATCACCCAATCATCTAATCCATATATCCATATATTAACCAAGAAATAACTGGGAGCCACCACAACTTATACAATGTGTATCATACATCATGTATTATACCTCAATCCATCAAATCTCATACACTATGTAAGTACATTGAGGCATCACAGAACATACATTTCATATATATAATAACCATTTGGATACAATATCTAGCAATATGTCTGTGTGATATGACCATAATCTTTTACAACCCTCATCACACATATATGGGTAAACTAACCACCTTGTATACCAGTACCTAATAGCACCAAGAGAAAAGAGTAGGGCTAGAGGGGTTAGTAAGTCATTTATTCCTTATCACCAAAGATGTTGAGGAAAACACACCCCCATATTTCATTGGATTTCAGCACACCCCAACCAACATAGATGTTGTAGAATATAAACTCACAAAACAGAAAGGATAAATTATAGCTCCAAACCAAAATAGAGGCATAACCTAGTCCTAGAATCAAAGGCAACTACCATCACATGGACACCTGACTATCACTTTTATAAACTAGATATTTTATAAGAACACAATAATTTATAGAGAAAAATTAAGTTACTTAATCTTTATTAATAATAAATATTTATGTTAATCAATTAATTAACCAATAATTAAGAATTTATATTAATCTATAGTACTCATTACATTTACTATTCAGGTGAATTCTATTTTATCTGGGAATAAGATAACTCAAACCATAATTCTCAAGATTATCATATTTATTATGATTTCATTCTACCAAAACCAACCTTATGGATAAAATATTTATAGACAATTAATTAGGATTTACATAATTCCAACAACTCTATGAAAGAATCCTAAGATACCACCAAGGATATGCATAACCAAAAATGTTCAAATACCTCAACAAGTGGATAAGGGAAAAAATACTAAAAAAGAAACCAAGATATCATGCCTTTATATAGCTTCTCAACTAACAAGCATCAAGCATCAATCATATCAATGACTAAGACCATATTTTTATGGCCTTGTGGTACAAAATGGAAGATGATATGTCGGGAATTTAAAAATTTTCATCACTAAAGAAAAGATATATATTCATATTTAGTGATATATTCCCCAATACTAGTTTAAGGATCTCTTGTGAATTTCTTAAATCCTAAAAATTATAATTTTAATGAATACCTTATTCAAATTGAAGAATAATCAATAGAAACTCATCATCGATGAAAAATTCATAAAGGATCTGAACTCGAACCATACTATATCATCTTTTCAAGCTTCAATAATTTATGTGAATGTTGATTGTCGAATTATGGGTGTTATCATGGAGCTTTGATGATTCCTTCAACTTTACAAAAATCCCCACGATCTCATCCCTTCAATCCATAATGATGTTCTTGGATAAATTTCTCATATTGGTACTTTCTTTCTCTAGGATACGGAAGGACAAAGATGATCTTGATTCTATTGGAATGAATATTATTTAGCATAGAGTGTCTCTATTTGTTATATAGTGGATTTCTCAATTACCCAGAAAGGGTTCCCAGAAATCTAAAAATAATGCATGAATTAAATAAGGATTAAATAACATGTTATGATGAACTAAATTTTTCATAATGTAATTTATATTTTTAACACAAAATTTTCATACATAATAACTATATTTTGTGATAAACCATAGTCATTAACTGAACAAGTAATTTTCACTAATATTAAACAAAACATGAATATTAAATTAATATTTCTTCATTTAATTTTTTTCATGTATTCAATAAATACCTTTTGATTACATTTAATAAATAAATTCCACCCAATTATTCAGTACTAGAATAATAAAGAATTATTTTATTCCTCGATGAATGTTAAAACATGGAAAACTCTAGGACCTAGTGATGTGGCCGACTATGTCCCATATTCACATTTAATAGAATAGGGTAAACTCTTGAATATGATATTATGTGTGACCCTCCATACCATTATCTTGATAATTGCGAATACCATTCATAGACTAGATGTATAGTGTAGAAACCCATCAAGTCCCATAAGAAGATATGGGAAATTCACAACAATGAAAAGCAATCCTACAAATATACAATGTGTAATATAATCTCATTCACTCACAATATCTCATAAACAAGGATGAACTTCATGTTTCATCATAAATTATTTCCTAGTTATATTTTTGATCTAATTGGAATGAAATTCCATTAAATACCTTGCCAAAGGATTTATGATGGTACAACCATCTTGATCAACTATTCTGGAGATATCACTTCCTAAACTTGGAAGTGATAGATCATGTATCGAACATTCAACCAATGTCATACCACCAATGAAGCACCCAAAAAACTACCTCTCCTTTAGTTAAATGTCATGGTTTTATTCCTTTCATCTAACTATGCCTTGAAACTCTACACATTGATAATGATGTCAAGTCATGATACCAATACCCATTTTGATAGATAGGAACAACCAATAACACCTGGAACATGTGACATTAATATAGGAAAGTCTTCCATTATGATCTTACCAACTAGAGATCACCACATGAGAATATCATGATTAGATTCTCAATTATTATGAGGCCCCACCACAAGATATTCATATACCAACTTTGCCTAATTAGTAAGGTGTATCTTAACCATTGGACAAATGTTTATGAGTAATGTCATAGTTTCTTGAGGTTCTCATTATAGCCTATGAACTACTATAACCTTTTGATAAGATAAATAATCTATTGAAATTACTATTTAAATAGTGGATGCAGAAATATAAGCATTATAATGGTAAGTGTACATAATTTTTAACTCATTTTATACATGGTATGGTAACCAGACAGTACTGATAAAGTTTGTTGTAGAGAAAACACATTTACAACACTCTCGCGTGAACCAAATCAAACTTGATAATAATCTTTGTTTTATATCACATGATAAGATCATGATTCTTATAATTTATGGATTTATTCACGGTCTTACCTTGTTTCCACTACATGGTAATTTTACAATCATTGGCTTTAACTCCATGGGAAAGGCTCCTAAAGATATGATATCCCAAAGTGCATCCCCCTTTTCACTCTTACAACATGACATCCCAGCTTGTATATGTAGTTGAATTATAATAATATATGTTATGATAAAACAATAATTTTTATGCATCATTTCAAGAACTAGAACAAATGGTTGCCTATTTTTTCACTACTTCATTATCTAACTAAACATATATAATGAAATAGATATTTATAAATATGGATAACACTGGCATGAATGAGATTAGCTTTCTCATTACTTTAACCTGATTGGGATATATTATCATATGGATATACATTAAAACTAGTTTTTCTCCAATTATAAAAAGTATATATTACTCTCCATATACTAGGTACATACCTTTTGTAATTTATCAAGCTTCATTGGATAGTTTTAACTTCTTTCTTAATTTTTATTCAGGATATAATTAATATTTTCCTATTATAAATTTCATGATGGCAATATATATTCTTGTTCATATCATTTCACACATAAATGATCCATCACAGAAGCGTATACGATTCAAAACACTACATTAATCTCTTATTGTATGTCTACATTTTTTCATAGAAGAACTAATACCATGTGACACTTGCAACAATTCTCCCACGATTTGTTCCAATATTATTTTCTTCAATACATTATCTATATATGAACTATTGAAATGGTATAAGAAACCTTTTGATCTACCTCAATAGATCTAGTTCCATAGAACTTAGGTTTCTACTTTTATCTAATCCCTATAGAATTACTTTTATTATGGTTTTAACTAACTTTAATTAAAATAATTATTTTCCATAAGTTATCAAACATATTTCAATTTTAAACCCATGATTATCCCACTAGAATCTTGTAAACACATGTTAAAATTCATTACCAATGAATATTCTATGATCGTGTTGATTACTTCAATCCTAAACATCAGTTTAGTAACTTTCACCCCTTATGGTCATTCTATGGTGTCACTATCGGATTCTGGTTTTTTCTTATATACTCCTTACACAATTGGTGTTATTGACATTAAATGATCAATAAAATGATCATATAATGTAACTATAGCATATAAAATTATAATTGGTTTAGGCACAGTGACTTGGTATTACCAATCAATCCTTATGGTTACCATGCTTGTATTACCCATTTATAGTCGCACTAGAATACCCACCATCCATGGTGAATACGAAACCATTATCATGGTTTTAAAAATCCTATATAGAATGTGTCTTTGGAACATTTTCTTCCAAATTCTGTTATGGAACTTGTTCCAATGCCAACTATATCTGCATTTTTTTTAAATAAACTGAAGTCAATGTTTCTCCCACTCTCTCAAATTGAGATACGAATCCTATTATAGAAATATTTTTTTTCACATGACTATAATATATTTATTAATGTGTTATTATATTATCCTATATGAACATTAGGATATTAACTGAGATTCAAATTGTGTTTCTATTGGTGCATTCTTGTTTATATCCTAAACACATTGAATCTAAACACATATTCTTATAGCATAATGGATTTATATCATTCTATAACTGATATGATATACATTTTTTTATAGTTGAAATATGGATATGGGATAATGCCTTTATTTGGGTAGCATGTCTAAAAAAATGTAAGTCAATCGAATGCATATATATCTCAACATTGATGATCCTTTTAATTATATCAAGAATCTTATGTGTATAAGGAAATTTTTTTTTAAAATTACTCCATGCCATGTTCTATTGATCAATGTTAACATGTCAAACTCATTATTGACCCCATTAATTTTCATAATATCTTTGATGTTGATAAGGTAATGTGTTTTTAAGAATAAAACTATGCTACATTATAATGATTGATGGATTTTTGGTCAAGATATTATTTACCATTCTCTCTTGATGAAACTCAATTCTTCTAACCCTGAATATATCATACTTCAATTTAATATTCTATAAACTACACTTAAAGGAATATTATGAAGTATATATACCATTATCTCATCCATGGAATATTTTATCTAAACTAATTATGAATGCTTTATGTGAAATTTTTTTATAAATGAGTCATTATCAAAAACTAAATAAGAATATGAGTTGAAAATACCTCTTGTATTTAACAATAATGATTCCAAATACATTAGTAGGTATTTTTTGGGAAACCAATTTTTGTTTTACAAGATAAATAATATTCTTCCACAATTGGGTATTAAACTATTATAGTTTATATTCATAATGTATTTCCCATAATTCATTTATTTCTTAACTAATGTTTTTTTATGAAATAAAATAATCCACATACATTTATAAATATTCTCATATAATTTTTCAGACATTTATACTTTTACATGAACCATTTACTTGGAATTGAACTCGTTTTCTTATCACCATAGATGTAGGAAAAACTGATCCATAGTTACATGTAGAACACCTCAGGACTTCATGAAATGTTACTTTGATTCTATGGTTCCTCTATTTATTAAAAATTATGTAAGAACTTATTTTATTTAATAAACAAGGATAATAAATGAAATACCATAATTTTTGATGAATATACATATAGGGGAAGCTCATGATTGGTTATTCATCCATTCACTTTAGTTCCTCTTATAGTGGCCTATCTTAACACATGAAAGTAAAATAGTCTCATATTCAATTCTATCCTAATGTAACATTGTGTTCATTGAAAGATTTCATGAATGTTCCTTTGGAAGTATACATGTCGTCATCATTTTTTATTTGCCTTTATTTTTCTTCGCATGAAGTATTAATTAGTTAAATATCTATAAATACTCATCTTTTTGGATAACCCATACCAAAAGATATTGAAGTGGTTTATCCATATGGATATTCTAAAAATTTTCAATGAATCCAGAAAAAATGGGAGGATGGATAAGGGAGTGAGATGAACTCAAAGTTTTTTATTTGACTTGAAACCTAATTTGTGCATTCATTCAGTTTACTTTGTAATCGTGATCACATGAGGACTAGATATAGTTCCATATATAAATTTATATATGACCATTTGCATCATTATATCATTGATTTATTGCCTCACATTCTCCTTGAAAACATCTTAGAGATGAGAAAACATGGTATATACATCCTCTCATTGGAAATTGATGTTATAATTATTTTATAAACATCAAAATCATCATCCCTGAGTCTCCTATTATAATTTTTCTCATTATATCTATCTCCCTATAGAGGTTGATCATGTTGTAGGGTCTCTAGTACATATAATTTTCTTCCAAACTATTGTATTATATGGAAGCTCCAACACTACTCTTAGAAATTTGCACTGATGAGGACATGATATTTTTTTAATATGGATCGGATATTATCTATAGTTTTACATTCCATTTCCTGAAAAACATAATCTAGTTTATTAACACTTTTATCTTGATTAATAATTATACATTAACAATTAATTATATCATTAAATGTATCCCACTATTTTATTAAACACTAGAAACCCTATGTACAAGAATTGTAATACTCTATCGCTTGAGTATCTTGTGGAAATAATACTTAAATAATATCATCATAATAAAAAAGATATGGCTATTACACTACTTAGATAGTTTCATTGTATGTTTTTTACTTTCTAACAACTTTAACTCATTGTTCCCTGATCTATTGAGTTAGGTCTCATCTTCTAAAATCATAAACCTGATTTACTCAATGTTTGTCTCTAAATATACAATAAGATTGATATGGTTACTAATTTGTGACCCCTTTAGTCAAGTTAACATATCATTATCATAATAACTCTCTAGTATAAAGAGGAACCCTCAACTTGGTTTGATGGGAACCTTGTAGACCTAGTTGTGTTCAAATTCAAACAAAAGAAGATGATTTATAAATAATATTCCTTTGAGTGATTTCAATATTTTCAACAAATGTAATACTATGATATTAAATATGTTCATAGTATGTTTTCAAACTCACAAATGAACATGTTTTATTATAAAACATCTATAGTGACTTTATGTATTTTTCTATTATATTATTTTATGTGTTTCACATAGTCATGAAAGTGCAAGAGATAATAAAAAATACATAATATAATTACATTACCCAACTAGTCTTGAGAATCTATTAATGGTGAGTCTATTTAAACACAGTGGAACAACCATGGCATAGGTGTGTCAAAACTGAGTCACATCATTAATCATGATGTTGCTTACCCCCAGTCCAGTGTTTTTTATTTCTCGTCTAGTATACCACCTCGTCTTGGTGTGATGTGTGCCTTGCATCATCAATTTTAAATAGTAAAATTATACTTTCATGTGGGTAAGGGGGTCTCAGGAAGTGATATTTAAATACAAAAATAAAAAGGATGGAAATGAAGGACATTATACATATTTATGTGAATAAATAAAATAAGAATACCATTGAAAAAACATAACTAAGTTTTACAAACATCGCATTTATTTGTAATAAATAATTAAAAAATAAAACTAGATATGCATGATCGATTCTCAAGACTAGTTTATTGGTATATTAATGGCCACACAAAAAATTAAAATGAAATATTTTTTTGTTCAATGTAATTTAACAAATTAAATGGATTATTTGAAATTAAAATAATTTATTTTATTTTATATAATAAATTAAAACTAGTGGGTGAAGTCTCCGATGAGGTCTCCAACGAGATCTCGATTTGGGAGTCCAGAAAGGCTGTAAAAAACACAAATAAAATCAAAATATTATCCATGAAGAGGACAAGGGGACTACCTGTCATCGACCTTGCCAGATTTTTTGGGGAATTTCTTCACACAAAGAACACAAAATCATAGAGAGAATTTTGAGAGAGAATGTCTGAAATCATTCTAATTTCTATTCCAAATCACATATCGAAACAAATTGGTCAGAGGTACCTTGTATAGGCCTATGGGAACAGCATACACGAGAAGCTGGCTCGATAAAAGACATGAAAAAGAAAAACCAGAAAAGAAAAAGAAAAAGGATGATTGCACTGCTGTGAGGCTTCCACTGCACACTTCACATTAAATACAAACAACATAAATGGCATGTCTGATTTGATCCGCTCTTCCATACCTAGTATGACGCGTGTCTGGATAAGCATCTAGAATCCCTCCAAGTCGTATACAACATCAATAATTTCACCAAATAATACTTCCTTCTCTGACTCCTTCATTTTTATCAATTATTTGATGGCGCATTGGATTTGATCTTTGAAAATATAGATATTTTCTTTATGTCCCTTCCACATCTTGAGTTCTTCAAGAATTGTGTCCGCCTCCACCGCAATGTTTGTCAGATGTATCAACTTTTCATGCTTCATGTCTCTAGACTAGATACAGACCAACACATTATCTCCATCAAAGAATATAAAATCATGTCTTTTTTTATTTTTATTCAATCATAAAAATTATCCATGAGATTTGGATATATTCTTAATTAATTTTGTTCAAACTAAACTCTATCCAATCTTCATCGCTAAACTGTGATTATTTGAATGCTTTCTGGACAGGTCCTTTAGTCTATTTCCATCCTTAAAAATTCCATATCATAACCACTCTGTATAATAATTTGATAGGTTAAATATTCGCACCCCACCATAACAATCTTGGGTATGCATTTTTTAGAACTGTTCTCACCACCATGGGTACCCAATTTAATGTGGAATTTATTTTCATAAATCCCAAAAACTTTACCGATCCCATGCTGAGAGATTTCTAGAATTTAATGAACTCTTCATGTTATAATGTTGTATCTGGTATATAGTGTTTTGTAATAGCTATTCTTGAAATTCTGCAAAACCACTTCAAAACCAGATATTCTTCCATGCCTGTTTCCTTTACTCTTCTATCTTTTTCAAGGAGACCTGAAATTTGGACCTTCATCCTGATCTCTTTATTGATGATCACACTGATTATATCTCGATCAATATTTTTGTGATCCTCTATATGATATTATGAATCATCAATCATGTCCAAAACATGGTTCATTCCTCTTTTTAATATCTGATCATCTTTACTTTTCTGGATCAGATTATAAACAGTTGTGGACTTATTTCTGGAAATATTTGGAATCCTTTTCCAGTATTTCCATATTTCATTTGCTAGATTGGGTTCTTTATCAAGCTCATCATACTGACTTTATTTATCTTGTTCTCCCTCAACATTCTATCGTTGAGTTTATTTCTGAGACATTTGATGCTTTTTAAGATCTTCCTCGACATGATCTGCCCAACTCTTAACGGTTTTCTCTCTTCCTTTAGTGCTTCCTTTCGTCACAACCTTCTAGTTCTTATGATCCTTTATTTTTCTTAGATTATATGCACATTGAGTGTTATAATGGACTTTTTGACCACATACAAAGAATTCAATATGACTTATATCCTTATAATTCTCATCTATAGGTATCTTTGAAGTATTTATTGTTTTTCAGCCTTTCTAGCTGAGGAGCCTGTTGTTTCTGATCATTCAACCATACTGTATGATGATCTCTTTTTCTGTAGGTGATTCTCTACAGGAATCCCCTTTCTCTGTTCAATTATATAATCCCTTTCATACATTTCTATGATAATTAGGCATTTTGCCACATAATAATTGTCAATAAAAATGAGGCATCTTCTTGATTTTCTAATTTCATCCATTTCACCTGCAAGAGTCAAAATAGCGTGTTAGTGCATCTGGAATGACATTATCTTTTCCATTAATATTTTTTATATTAAAGTTTTTATATTTGAATTCATTCCTCCACCGTACAAGTCATGCATGGGTAAACAATTTTAATTTAATTCTCATAAAATTATTTATATAAGAACTATCTATTCTTGTAGTGAATGGTTTTCATAAGAAAAGGTCTTTAGCCTAAATTCCTTTAAAGACTTCAAGCAATTCTATTTCTTAGAAAGGATAATCCTTATCTTCTTTGTTTAAACATCCAGATCAGTATCTACTGATACTATATTTATGGTTTTTCATTATCTTTAAGATACATCCCCATGCTCAGTCTGATGCATCTGTTTCTAACATAAGATGATCTTCACTCCCATCTAGATACTCCAATTCTGGGAGATTCTGCTCATTTTGTTTCAAAATTATAATTACTTCATAATATGTTTATGTCCAATCCCATGGAACCTTACTGGATACCTTTATCTGTATTAGAACTGAGAATTTTTATAAATCTTTGATGTATGCTCTGGCATAACTTAGTATACTACACCTGTATCTGCTTACGATCTGTAAGCTCATCAGATAAAGTTTGTAGCTTTTCTGCAATATGCGGTGGAAGATTTTCTCTACCTCCTTGGATATACAATTCCAAATATTCTATCTTAGGTTGAATCCAAATTATCCTTCTTTCTAAAAGTATCATCCCTTCTTCTCTGAACACGTCAGCAACTTGGTGAAAATGTTTTATATTCTCTTCTTTTTTTACTAAATGTGATCACATCATCTATATGGACTTCCACGAACTGTGCTAATCTACTGAATGCCTTATCCATTCTTATCTAGAATATTCCTGGTGCATTCTTGGGTCCAAATGGAATAACTAATCATTAAAACAAGCCAACTGGAATTATAAATTCTATCAATGGTATAACCTCTTATTTGATAATTATCTTCCAATATCGTAACATGAGATCAAACATAGAATATACCATTGGTCTTTCATTCCTAATTATGCTTCTCAAAGCATCATGGTTAGGAAGGTTGTATCCATCATCCTTTGTAGCACAATTAAGGTCATGATAATATAATACCATTTTGTCCTTACCAAACTATTTTTCTGCTTGATTTATTACCATGAACGCCGCACTCCTGTGAAGACTTTTGTTGTGCCCGATTTATCCAAGATTGATTAATTATTGAATTTGTTTCTCAAATTCCATATACATCTCATCGGGATAGGCAATTAACTTACTTCTGATCACTATACTAGGATCTTTAACGGTGATTGTAGCCTCTGTCATTGCCTTCGGCCTTAGTTTTAGAGGGTTTGCTGACCAATTTTCTAATAATTAAGCTTTTATCTTGGCCAATTCCTCTTCTTCATTAATCCTTAGAACTTTTAATCTAACAATTTCTTTCCACTGATCAATATTTATGTGTTATTCTCTATCTTCATCTGGATAACTCTCCACTTTAACAGTATATACCTTCTTATCTGGAACTATTCTGGTTTTTTTAGAAGTGGTTGGAATGAAATATTATTCAAGGATAATTCCTTCTAAAAATATTGTTATAGGTTGATATATTCTAAGGAACCTATTTCCAATCAATAATTCATCTGGAAATTAAAGAATAAAACAAATCATTTTCTCTATAAATATTCTTCCATTGAGTTCTAACTGAACAACGTTAGCTACTTTTTGAATCAGAACTGTTACATTATTACCTTCTATAACTTACAACTCTACAGATTCCAAGGACACTCCTAAAAATCAAATTCTGGTACAAGAAAACATACATCCTGTATCAACTAGGGAAATACATGCATTTTCATTAATACTTAATTTTACTAATGGATCCCACTTTTCTATCTTTTCACTGAGTAACGAAGATCCCATATATCTTATATGAGTTTATTAATCCTCATAGAGAGGTAGTCGAATAGTCCTTTTTCCATCTATCCTTTTGGAAATTGATGTTCTAGGTTCTTCTGATAAAGTTCCTTCATCCTTTTCAATTGAGATATTTGGATCTTCCAAATGGTTCTCCATTATTTTTGATTTGAATTCTTCTATCATAAAATCAGATCTGGCTGATCTTGATCCTTCTTGTCTAATATCATCATCATCGTCTCTAACCTCAGAGATGACAAGTCTATTTCCAACTTTTTTAATAACATCTAGAATATGTATATTTTACCTTATTTCTTCCTCTGGATTTGGGGAAAAACATTCTCTAGGACAAGATAGCCTCTTGGGGTTTATCACCTATGGTGTCATTACTCTAGTTGATGTTCCTTCATAATGAAAAATATGTGAAAATATTTCCACACCATTCTTTAGAGATAGTCTTACAGTATTATAGAACCTCACATTGATGCAAGTAATTACACTGACACATCTCTTATCTAGTGGACATCCTAATGTCTTGTGCCAGTTCCTCATGTTGATATTTACATCTAGAGTTCTACTAATACTTTTTTCCATAAGAACAACATGCAAGTCTAGTATTACTTTTACCCATGCTTCTTCTGCATGAAGATTTCCTTGTGCGCCTCGTAACGGTGTATTAGAGAAATTGGCTAAACCACCATCCAGAACTGCAATTAGGGTTGGTAGATTTTTTACTTTTATTACAAGAGGATCTACTCTTATCTATATTATTCCAAAATGCACATACATAGAATTTTTCTAGATTTTCTTGTTAACCCTTTTTTTAGCATAGGCATTAAAAATAATCCTCTATCTATTTTATATACTTCAATTGTCTTTTCATCTTTAAAGATCCTAATCATTTCTCGATAGGGTACTGAAGAATTATGGTTTACCTCAAACCAATCAACTCTAGGCATCTTCCATTTTTTACAATCTCTTACTTATGAAGGGATTTCAGCTTCTGAAGAATGAACCCGATCTCCTTCCGTCTCCCCTAGTTTTACTAGTTCTAGAGAGTCTTCAAATGCACTAGCCCTTGTTCGAATCATGGCTATTCGAAGCTGGCTCAAAATAGTGTTACTTACTTCTTTCTCATCTGAGGTAGAATCTTCCTCTCTGGGTACTCTGAATATAAAGAATAGAAAATTTCATCATCTGATTCTATATCTTCTCCTCAGATAGGCTCAAAAAACATCTTTCATGAATCCTCAATCATTATTTCTTTGAAACTACCCATTCTTTAATAATCCTCTATAAGATCCTCAAATTATTCAAGCATGTTCAAAACATGGTTCAGATCTCTTTTGAATATCAGATCATCATTAATTTTATGGATCAGATTACAAATGATTGTGGACTTATTTCATGAAATATTTGGAATCCTTTGCAAATATTACCATCTTTTCTTTACTGGACTTGGCTCTTTATCAATCTCATCATCCAGAATTTCTTAATCAATGTCTTCCTTAACATTCTATCATTGAGGTTCTTTCTGATACCTTTGATTCTTTTCAAGTTCTTCATCTACATGATTATACCAACTCTTAATGGTTTTATCTATTTCTATAGAGATTCAATTCTTCTCAACCTTCTGGTTCTTTTGATCCTTTCTGTTTCTCAGATTAACTCCACCTTTAGGGCTATAATGGCCTTTCTGACCACATACAAAGTATTCTATATGACTTTTATCCTTATACTTGTTGTTCAGAGGTCTCTTTAAAGCATTTCCTAGTTTCTCAGCATTTCTAACTAAGGAACCTATGGTTTTAGATCATTCAACCTTAATAGATGAAGATCTCTTTTTCTGAAGGTGATTCTCTACTAGAATACCCTTTCTCTGTCTAAGTCTATCAACCCTTTCATTAATTACATTGATACTCAGGAATTCTTCCATAGAATTATTATCAATGAAAACAGGGCATCTTCTTGATTTTCTACTTTCTTCCACTGCACCTGCAAGAGTCAAAATAGCGTGTTTTTGCATCTAGAATGACATTATTTTTTCCTTTAATATTTTCTATATTAAAGTTGTAGTATTTCAACTCATTCCTTCACCATACAAGTCATTCCTGGGTAAGCCGTTTTAATTTAATTCTCATAAAATTCTTTTACTTTAAGAAGTATCTATTCTTCTGTAAAAGTTTTTCCCGAGAAATGCTCTTTCCCCTAATTTTTTTTAAGGACTCTAATCAATTCTATTTTATGTATAGGATAATTTGTCTCTGCCTTAATAAAGAATCCACTCCAGTATATATTGATACTATCATTGTGGTTTTTACTTATCTTTATGATGCGACCCCATGCTATGTCTAATTCATCTATTTCTAAGAAAAGTTGATCTTGACTCCAATCTAGACACTCCAATTCGGGGAGATTCTGTACATTCTATTTCAAAATTCTGATTACTTCAAAATATTTTTCTGTCCAATCCAAAGGCACCTTACTAGATACCTTTCTCTGTATTGGAACTGAGATTTTTTTTTAAATCTGTGATGTATACTCTGGCATAACATATTATACCATGAAACACCTTTATTTTCTTACGATCTATAAGCTCATCGGGGAAGGTTTGTAGTTTTTCTTTAATATGTAGTTGAAGATTTTCTCAACATCCTATTAATCTACAATCCCAAAAAATCTATCTTTGGTGGAATTTAAATAATCTTTCTTTATGAATGTATCATCCCTTTTTCTCTGAACACTTCAGCAACCTACTGCAAATTTTCTATAGGCTCTTCTGTACTTTTACTAAATATAAGCAGATCATCTATATAGACTACCACGGACTGTGCTAATCTACTGAATGCCCTATCCATTCTTCTTTGGAATATTCCTGGTGCGTTCTTGAATCCAAAGGGAATAACTAGCCATTCAAAAAACCAACTGGTATTGTAAATGATGTCAATGGTATAGCCTCTTCTTTGATCTTTATCTACCAATATGCTAACTTGAGATCAAATATAGAATATACCATTAGACTTTCATTCCTAATCCAAATTCTCAATGATTCTCGGTTAGGAAGATTGTATCCATCTTCCATTGTAGCACAATTAATATCACAATAATTTATAACCATCCGGGCCTTAGGACGTTGTTTTTCTACATGATTAGTTTCCATGAATGCTGCACTCCTGTGAGAAATTTCGTTGTGCCAAATAAATCCAAGATTGATTAATTCTGTAATTTGTTTCTCAAATTCCTTAACCATTTCATCTGCGTAGGCAATTCGTCTACTTATGATCATTGTACTAGGATCTTTAAGGGTGATTGTACCCTCTGGCATTGCCTTCATCCATAGTTTCTGAGGGTTTACTGACAAATTTTCTAATAATTAAGCTTTTATCTTAGCCAATGCATCTTCTTCATTAATCCTTAGAACTTTTAATCCAAGAAGTTCTTTCGACTGCTCAATTATTATACGGTGTTCTCTATCTTCATATGGATATCTCTCCACTTTAACAGTAGATAATTTTTTATCTAGAACCATTTTGGTTTTTTCAGAAGCGGTTGGAATCAAATAGTTGTCATGGATAATTCATTCTGAAAATATTGTTAGAGGTTGATATCTTCTAAGGATCCTATTTCCAATCAAGAATTCATCTATAAATTGAGGAATAAAACAAAGAATTTTCTCACTAAATATTCATCCATTTAGTTCAACCTGAACATCCTTGGATACTTCTTAAATTAGAACTTTTCCATTATTACCAACTGTAACTTGCAACTCCGAAGATTCCCAGGTTACTCCTGAAAATTGAGTTCTTGTATCAAATAGGACAACACATGCAGTTTCATTAACACTTAATTTTACTAATGTATCACACTCCTCTATATTTTCACTGAGTAATGAAGATCCCATATATCCTACATGAGTTTTTCATCCTCAAATATAGGTATTCGAATAGTCATTTGTCTAACTATCCTTCTAGAAATTGATGTTCTGGGTGATTCTACTAAAGTACCTTCATCCATTCCAATTGAGATCCTTGGATCTCCCTAATGGTTCTCTTTTATTTCTAATTTAATGTCTTCTATCTACAAATTTGATCTGCCTGATCTTAATCCCCCTGATCTAAGATCATCTTCATCTTCTCTGACCTCAAAGATGAAAAGTCTATTTCCAACATGATTAATAACATCTAGAATAAGTAGCTTCTGCCTTATTTCTTCCTCTGGATTTGGTGAACCCCATTAACTTGGACAAGTTATCCTCTTAGTGATTATCAACTATGGTGTCATTACTCTGATTGATGTTCCTTAATCTTAAAAAATATATGTAAATCTTTCCACACCCTTCCTTCGATCTAGTCTTCTAGTATTAAAGAACTTAATATAAAGGCGTGTAATTACTCTGACACGTCTCATGTTGGGTGTACATCCCAATGTCTTCTTCCATTTCTTCATGTTGATCTTTACTTCTAGAGTTCTACAAATACTTCTGTCCATAAGAAAAAAATGCATGTTTGGTATTACCATTACCCATGTTGCTCCTACATATAGATTTTCTCATGCTCCTCTTGACAGTGAATTAGAGAAATTGGCTAAACTACCATCTGCAACTGCAAATAAGACTGATAGATCTTATCCTTTTCTAAAAAGAGGATCTACTCCTATCTTGATTATTCCAAAATTCACATACTTGGAATTTTTTTGTATTTCCTTGTTAACCATTTCTGGTTTTAGAAAAGGAATTGAATGTAATCCTATATCTATTTTATACACTTGAGTTGTCTCTTCGTCTTCAATGATCTTGGTCATTTCTAGATATGGTACCCAAGACTTCTGGTATACCTCAAACCAATCAAATCTAGTCATCTTCCATTATTGACAATCTCTTCCTTCTAAAGGGATTTCATTTTCTGAAGAATGAACTAGATATCCTTCCATACCCTCCAGTTTTACTAGTTTTGGAGAGTCTTCAAATAAACATTCCCCTGTTTGAATCATGGCGATTAAAAACTGGCTCAAATAGGGTTATTTACTTATTCCTCATCCGAGGTAGAATATTCCTCCTCTGAGTAATCTAAATATAATGAATTTAACATTTATCGTCGGAGTATATATCTTCTCCCTGGATAGGATCAAACAATATCTCTGATGAATCTTCCATCATTATTTATTTGAGACTACCCCTTCTTTTATCTGCATTTGGGAAACTGTCATCTCTGTTACCCTGCTTGTTGTAAAACCAACAACAATCAAAACTGAATAGATATTTTCCATTAGGGAATCTGGGATACTTCCCATATTTTTCTTTAAATTTTTCTCCCATATCCTTCTGAATTATATTTAGTCTAAGAAATCACTTAGATTTATCTGGCTTTCTCCCTGAAAATCTACATGATGATGTTCTTTTTCCAAATTGTTTCTAGACCTTCTTGAATGACTTATTTCGTTCACACTAGCCATCCTGAAACTATGTTTTGAATTCTCTTTTTTGGGTTCTTCCAAGATCATGCCTGGTTGGACCACACCCATATCTTCCTATAACACCCTCAACTTTTGGGAAACAAGAAGAACTCATGTTTTGAATATTTATTACATCTTATAAGACATTCTGAGGCATAAATAGAGTCTTGTGACCTTTCTTCTTGTTTCTACTTGAACTCCTAGAGTGTCTTGTAGATCTTCACTCTAGGAAAGATGAGTCTCCAATGCTTCTTGAACAATTTCAGGCCAACTTCATGGAGGATTCAGGATAAAGACATCTAGAGTTGATAGAGACCAACACATTGTCTCTTGAAAAGAATATACAAACTTTTCTTATTGATTTTTATTCAATAAGATAATTTCTCAAAATGATTTGGATACCTTCTTAATTACTTTTTTTCAAATTCAACTCTAGCCAATATTATTTGATAAATTGTGATTCTTCAAATGATTTCTAGATAGGTCCTTTAGTAATGTTCCTTGGGTACAAATTTTATAGCATATCCACTCTATCTGCTAATCTGATAGGTTCAATATGTACAACCGATTATAAAAAACTTGTATATGCATTGTTCAGAACTGTTCTCACTATCCTAAGTACCCAATTGAATGTGGAATTTTTTTCTTAAATCCCATCAGGTGTACTTCTCCCATGCTGAAAGATTTTTGGCATTAAATGAACTCTTCTGGTTCTAATGCCATATCTAGTATATGGAGTTTTGTAATCCATGTTCCCTAAATTCTCCAAAACCTCTTCAAAACTAGATATTTTTCCAGGCATGTTTCCTTGATTCTCCTAAGTTTATCAAGGAGACTCAAAACTTGGATCTTCAGTCTGATCTCTTTAGTGATGAACATATGAATCATATCTCGAACAATCATTTTATAATCCTCCATATTATATTTATGTTCTTCAAGCATGTCCAAATCATGGTTTAGACATCTTTTTAATATCCAATCATCTTTACTTTTATAGATCATATTATAAATGACTGTGGACTTATTTCATGAAATATTTGGAATCCTTTGAAAATATTTCCATATTTCCTTTGCTGGATTGGGCTCCTCATCAAGCTCATCATCCAAACATTCTTGATATTGTTCTTCCTAAACATTTTTTTCATTTAGGTTCTTTCTGAGACATTTGATTCTTGTCAAGTTCTTTGTCTAAATGATCTTCCCAACTCTTAATGGTTTAATACCTTCCTTTAGAGCTTCCATTCATCTCAACCTTCTTGTTCTTCCGAGCCTTTCTGTTTCTTGGATTATCTGCAGGTTGAGTACTATAATGGCCTTTCTGACCACATACAAAGCATTAAATATGTCTTTTATCCTTAGAAATGATGTCTAGAGGTCTCTTTGAAGCATTTCCTTGTTTTTCAACCTTCCTAGATAAAGAACGTGTGCTTTCTGACTATTCAACCATACTGGATGAAGATCCATTTTTCTGAAGGTGATTCTCTGCTAGAATCCCCTTTCTCAGTTCAAGTCTCTCAACTTTTTCATTCATTTATTTTATAATCGGGCAATCTTCTACATAATGATTAACAATGAAAACAGGTCATCTTCTTGATTTGATACTTTCTTCCATTACACCTGTAAGAGTAAAAATAGTGTGTTAGAGAATCTGGAATGACATTATCTATTCCATTAATATTTTCTAAATTAAAGTTATAGTATTGTAATTCATTCCTCCACCATACAAGTCATGTCTGGGTAAACTTTTTTAATTTAGTTCTCATAAAATTCATTATATATGAACTATTTGTTCTTATAGTAATATTTTTTCCAATTAAAAGCTCATTATCCATAATTCCTTTATAAACTACAAGAAATTATTTTTCATGGATAGGATAATTATTCTCTACCTTGTTAAAACATCCACTCCAGTATCTAGTGATACTATCATTATGTCTTTCCATATCTTTAATAAACATACACAGGTTGAGTCTGATTTACCTTTTTCTAAGATAAGTTTATCTTCACTCCCTTCGGGATACTCCAATTCTGGTAGATTCTATGCTTTCTATTTCAAAATTCTAATTACATCAGAATATTTTTCTGTCTAATCCCAAGGTACCTTATTGGATACCATTCTCTATATTGGAACTGAGATTTTTTCTAAATATTTTATGAATGATCTGGAATAACTTATTATACCATGAAACACTTGTATCTGCTTACAATCTATAGGCTTGTCGTGGAATGTTTGTTGCTTTTATGAAAATGTTTTGTATGCTCTTCTATATTTTTACTAAATACGAGCACATCATCTATATATACTTCCATGAACTATGCTAATCTTCTAAATTCCTTATCCATTATGCTCTGGAATATTCCTGGTGCATACTTGAGTCTAAATGGCATAACTAGACCTTCAAACAAGCCAACTGGCATTGTAAATGTTGTTAATGATATAGCCTCTTATTTCATCATTATCTGCCAATATCCTGACTTGAGATCAAACATAGAATATACTATTGTTCATTCATTCCTAATCATGCTTCTCAATGATTCTTGGCTAGGAAGATTGTATCCATATTCCTTTGTAGCACAATTAAGATCACGATAATATATAACCATTCTGGACTTAACACGGTGTTTTTATGTATGATTCATTACTATGAACATTGTACTCCTATGAGGACTTTTGTTGTTTATGATTAATCCAAGATTGATTAATTCTGGGATTTTTTTCTCAAATTCCTTAACCATATCGTCTAGATAAGAAATTACCAAAATTTGGATCACAATACTTGGATCTTTAATAGTTATTGTATCCTCTGGAATTGCCTTCGGCCATAGTTTTAGAAGGATTGCTGACCAATTTTCTGATAAGTAATCTCTTATCTTAGCCAATGCATTTTCTTCATTAATCCTCAGAACATTTAATCCAACAATTTCATTCTGATGCTCAATTTTTCTGTGGAATTTTCTATATAATTCTTGATAGCTCTACACTTTAACCATAGATACTTTCTTATCTAGAACCATTCTGGGTTTCCCAGAAGCAGTTGGAATAAAATAGTTTTCAAGGATAATTCCATCTGAAAATATCGTTATAGGTTGATTTCTTCTAAGGAACCTATTTCCAATGAAGAAGTCATCTGGAAATTGAGAAATAAAACAAAGAATTTTCTCTATAAATATTCTTCCATTGATTACAACCTAAACATCTTTATCTACTTCTTGAATCAGAATAGTTGCATTATAACCAATCCTAAAATGCAACTCTGAAGATTCCTAGGTTACTCTTGAAAATCAAATTCTTTTACAAGATAATGTACATCCTGTATCAACTAGGTAAATACAAGTTGTTTCATTAATACTTAATTTTTACTAATGTATCCCACACCTCTATCTTTTCAATGAGTAATGAACATCCCATATATCCAACATGAGTTTCAGCATCCTCATAAATAGGTAGTTGAACTGTCCTTTATCCCACTATCCTTCTGGAAATTTATGTTCTAGGTTCCTCTACTGAAGTAACATCCTTCTTTCCAATTGAGATCCTTGGATCTTATAAATAGTTCGCCAGTATTTCTGATTTGAAGTCTTATATCTTCACATCTAATCTGCATGATCTTGATCCTTCTAATCTAAGTTCATCTTCATCTTCTCTAACCTCAGAGATGAAAAGTTTATTTCCAACTTGTTTAATAACATCTCGAATAAGTAGCTTCTGCCTTCAATTTTTTTCTGGATTTGGTGAAACACATTCTCTAGGATATGTTTTCCTCTTGGGGTTTATCACCTGTGGTTTCATTTATCTGATTGATGTTCCTTCATCTTGAAAAATATGTGTAAATATTTCCACACGCTTCCTTAGAGATGGTCTTCCAGTATTATAGACCTTCACATGGAGGTGATTAATTACTTTGACTCATCTCTTATCGGGTGGAAATCCCAATGTATTCTACCAGTTCCTCGTGTTCATCTTTACTTCTATAGTTCTACTAATACTTGTGTCCATAGGAACAACATTCAAGTCTGTTATTACCTTTAACCATGCTACTCCTACATGCATATTTTCTCATGATCCTCTTAATAGTGCATTAGATAAATTGTCTAAACTGCCATCCACAACTGCAATTAGGACTGGTAGATCATGTCATTTTCTGAAAAAAGGATCTACTCCTATTTGGAGTATTCCAAAATGTACATACTTATTATTTTTCTAGATTTCCTTGTTAACCCATTATGGTTTTAGCAAGGCATTGAAAATAATAGTCTATCTGTTTTATAGACTTCATCTTTCTCTTCATCTTGAATGATCTTTGACTTTTCTCGATATGGTACCCAAGACATCTAGTATACCTCAGACCAATCAACTCTAGGCATATTCTATTCTTGACAATCTCTTCCTTATGAAGGGATTTTAGTTTCTGAAGAATGAACCAGATCTCCTTCAATCTCCTCTAGTTTTATTAGTTCTAGAGATTCATCATATGCACTAGCCCTTGTTCGAATCATGGCTATTCGAAGTTGGATAAAAATAGAGTTATTTACTTCTTTCTCATCTAAGGAAGAATCTTCCTCCTCTGAGTGCTCTAAATATAAAAAATATAATCTTTCATCATCTGAGTATATATCTTCTCCCCAGATAGGCTCAAACAATATCTCTGATGAATCATCCATCATTATTACTTTGAGACTACCACTTCTGTTATCTGCATCTAGGAAACTGTCATCTCTATGACCCTTCTTTCCACAAAACAAACAACAATCACAACTTGATATATATTTCCCTTTAGGGAATTTGGGATACTTCCCATATTTGGCCATAATATTTTCTCTCATATTCTCCTTAATTCTATTTGATCTAAGAAAGCGCTTATATTTTTCATGAATTTTTCCTAAAAATATACATGATGATTTTATTTTTCCAAATCATTTCCAGCCCTTCTTGAATAAATTATTTCATTCATACTAGCCATCATGGCATTGTGTTTTGAATTTTATTTGTTGGGTTCTTCCAAGCATCTTCCTGGTTGGAACACACCCATATATTCCTACAACACCCTCTACTTTTGGTCAATAAGAAGAACTCATTTATGGAATATTTATTACCTTCTGTAAGACATGCCTATGCATACAATAGTGTCTTATCACCATAATTATTGTTTCTGCTCGAACTCATAGAGTGTCTTATATATCTTCACTCTGGGAAAGATGAGTCTTCAATGATTATTGAACAATTTCAAGCCAACTGCCTGGATGCTTCTAGATAAATAAATTTAGAGCATATGATTGATCTCCTAGACCAAGAAGATATTACCAATGTTAAAACTCACAAAGATAATCATCAAAGTAACACATGTCACAAATTTAGAACTTTGTTAAATTTGTTCAAGATTTTTCAACCAATTATCCATCCTGATCAACCAGGGAATTTCATATAAACTCCTATTTAAGGAAATCAGCTACTACTGGGATAACTTTAATTTGGAATGTAACATATTCCTAGATAGCTGTTCTCACTTCTGAGTGTCTCAGTAACACTTCGTAAAATCTCCCTTCCTTGCCTCTCATGGTATATCTAGGGAAATAAATGCACTATCTATGGTCCTCCATTGTAAACCAACTGATAACATATAATATCTATGGTCTAGATCCCATTCATCTATGGAGGCTCTTGGATCCTTTTCACAGTCCAACTTTAAGATTGTCCCATGTTGAGAAAATCCTTCTGGATGTGTTTTCTTTTGCCTATATTCTTCCTAAAAATAGATGTGGCTTGAGGGATTGGCTTCCATATTGGTCTTCTAAAACAAATCCTTGAACGATCCTTTCTGTCATTCCAAAGGAATTGGGTTTTTAGAGATCGCATGCCATAATGGGAAAGATGAGTCTTCGATGCATGTTGATAAATTCCATGCCAACTACCTGGAAGCTTCCGGAAAAATACATCTAGAGAATATTCTTGATCTCCTGGTCCAAGAAGTTAATAACAATACTGAAACTCACTAATATATTCTTAAAAGTAACACATGTCACAAATTTGGATATTGGTTAAATTTGTTATAGATTTTTCTATCAATTATCCATCTTGATCTACCAGTGAATTTCTTGAAAAATCTTATTTAAGGAAATAAGATACTACTGGGATAACTTTAATTTGGAATACGACATATTCCTGGATACCTAATCTCACTTCTGAGTGTCTCAGCAGCATATCCCAAAATCTCCCTGCATTACCTCTCAAGGTAGCTCCTGCGAAATTATGTGAACTATCTATGGTCCATGACTGTAAACCAACTGATAGCGTATAATATCTAATTTCTAGAGCCCAATCATCTATGGCGGCTCCCAGATCCTTTTCACAATCTAGCTTTAGGATCTTACCTGGTTGAGAAACACCCTTTGAACGTATTCTCATTGGCCTATATTCTTCCTAAATATAGAAGAGATATGAGGGATTGGATTCACTATTTATATTCTCAATAAAAACCTTGAATGATACTTTCTGTCATTTCCCTGGAATTGCAAAGGATTAATTTAATAATTTAATATTATAACCAAGTTAAATTAATTTTTCAGAATAGTAAAATAATTTTTTTTTAATTCTGAAAATTTATATGTTAATTTTGGATATTTAAACTATTTTTCCAGGACTAGAAACCTCATAATCCCACTATGGGATGGGATTACCCCTAAATAGAGTTTTTGGGTCATACATACCCACTAGAGGAGATTTCAAGTTAAGAAAACCCACTACATGGCATACTAGTGTGGGTTAGGTCAGGGCGAAAGTGTAAGAGCCCAGATTTAGACCAATCTTGTAGGGGTGTGGAGAGAGGTGTGTTTGAATACCCCTCACCTTCAATGGAAAGGGTGTCCAGTCAAGGTCTTCATTGGAGGGTGGATGTCTTGTCGTCATAGTAGGGGAGATCTAGACTTTTCATGCAATGTATTGAAAATGAATGGAGGTCATAGGATCAGGAGGGTAGGGTTCAATGTGGTGGTGTTTTAGCTAATGATACTGACTCAAAGACGAACAAGGTAGAAAGATGAGGGTCGTTCAAGTGATGATAGTCAGGGAATGTGTGTGTAAAGTGGTATGTGGCCTGTGGAGCAGTGCCCTGGATACCATCGGTCACCTAAACATTCCTCAGAGGAGGTAGCTAAGAGTTACTAAACATAGACCAACAGAGTGAAGTGGTTCAGGTGGTCGGATCTATAGTGGTTTAGGCTGAAGGAGATGCACCTTTTAATAATATTCACTCATAATAATGTCCTTTTTTGTGATTTGATTTCTATTTTAATGATAAGGGAAAGATCTACAAAAAATATAGCATCCATTTATTTAACAATCCTACTAATTATATTTTTAAAAATAAAATAAATTATTTTATTTTTCTTGTATTTCTCAATTCTCGATGGAAAATAATTACCTTTGCCTCATTTGTTATTTAGTGTGTTTTTTAAAATCCAAATTATAGGAATTTGAAAAGGTCAATGCTTTTTTATGGAAACCTATTACCAAGACACCCATTGATATTATATTTAAAAATAAAAAATAAAAAAAATCTTTATGTATTTTTATATTCCACATTTTTATGGAAACAGGATTGGCTGGAAAATATTATTCTGGATCTTGTTAGAACATTTCTGACTTACATGGAATATGTATGTATATATATAAATTATTCAAAATACTAGAAAGAGAATCGATTTTGATCCATAATAATGAATTTTATGGTCGTAACTTAGCTATCCATGCTCGTATCAAAACGTGATTTGATACATTGGGATCAAAAAGAAGACCTATACTTAATCTTTTACAAAAAATCTTGGCTCACAAAATTCACATGATCACTATAATAACAATTTATGGTATTAGGGTGTGCAACAGAAGATGGTGGGTCAAGGATTTAATATTTTCATCACTAGAGTAATGAAAAATTGGAATCTCTAGTGATATGATCCCACATAGTGTTTTGAGGATCTTGCATGAATTTTTCTAAGACATATATTAAAAAAAGAGTGAATACCTTGTTCAAAATGAAGCACATGCAACAGAGGCTTTTTGATGATAAAAATTTCTTGATGAATCTAAACATTAACCCATATAGATATTCTACTAACACTACAAAAATACACATTAATTTCTATCATTTAATTCTAGGTTCCAGATCAGAGCTCTGATGATTCTCCCTATGTCACAAAAATCACCATGACCTCGACCATTTGATCCTCAAATACATCCCTGGTCTGATCACTGGGATGTGGAATCACACTCTCTAGGTTGTAGGATGAAGGAGAGGCTCACAATTTCACTAGAATGAATAGTCTCTCTAATATAGCTACTCCCCAACTTATATAGAGGATTTCTCAAATACCAACAATGGGTTCCCTGGTACTTGGAAATAAAATAACAACTAAATAAGAGGTAAATGACACATTATGATGAACTAACTATATCATAATATTATTTATATTTTTATATAATTATTTTAATATATAATAAATATATTACTCAATAAACATGAGTCACTAACTTAAACCCAAATTTATGCTAATATTAAATGAACCATGAATATTAAAATAAAATTAATTCATATAGGATTTTATCATAATTCACTAAATACCTTGTGAATAAATTTGATAAATAAATTCAACTCATATATTCAATAACCAAATGATAATAAATTTATTTATTTATTAATGATCGTTAAACTATGGGAAACTATCAGATATTGTGTTGGGTCCCACTATGTTTTCTATTCTATTTCCAATTAATAGTGTAGGCTATTGAATATTCTAATCTGTGTGACCCTCTAATCCCTTATCTCAATAGTAGTTAATTTCATTCGTAGAGGATGACCATAGTCTAGAAACAATAAATCCTCTAATGGAGATCAGAAAAATTCATTGCAATTACAACATTTCCTCTAATCACACAGTATGTGATATAATCTCTCTGTCTCAAGATATCTCATAAAGTAGGATACGCAACTTGTGTCATACTAATCTCATGTCTAGAGACCAAGACACATTTTGGCATATAGGAAAAAATTATGACACCTGAAACATGTTGTATTCATACCAGTAATTCAACTGATTCCATATCATCTGGGCTTCCCAGCCCATATCACATCATCTATACCAGGATAAACCATCCCAATATCTTATAAAATCACAATAAAGCTCACATAAAAACTAAAACATAAGGGAAGAAAAAAAACATGGTAAACTATGTGATCTAGGCCCTAAAATAAGGTGTCTAGCCTTTGTATCAAAAAGGGATCACATGACCATAAACACAAGTAACTCAACATACCAAAGAAAATGAAAACTCCAAACCCCAAAAATTTATCTTTTTCAAGAACTTGTTCTTATTCCATAATGATTTTATGGATTCATTATTTACAGGATCCAGATATGAGAAACTTAAAGAATTATCTCTTATATTTTATTAAGAGATTAAAATTCTAATATCATTAAACTAATTTCAACAAACATATAGAAATTAAATTCCCATTTAATATTATTTTTATTATAATTTTTCTAAAATAATTAAAATGATTCCTGTTTTTATCATTTCCAACCATATGGATGTTCAAATCTAAGTTAAACATGCACACTGGAATCCATTTGATTATCATCAAATTATAACAAACAGTGGATTTCAACAACAATCCTCTTTAAGTTATTTAGAAAATTAAATTAACAATTACCAACATTTTGTTATTTAAAATTTTCCATCAAAGACAAAATACTAGACCAAGAATAATTACATGATGCAGAGTCATAGTATATATATCAAAGTATCTAGTGAATCAAGGAGAAACCCATTATCACAGTACAAAAAATCAATATGTGATCACTATCATATTTCTTTATTAATCAGATTTATTATTTATTTGGTTAATTACACATCCATCCAAAGGGTAAATCCATGATAAATTTATGATTTCACGTAAATAAAATATAATAAAAAAATACCATACCTCAAAGGAATCAACATTCATAACATGAGAATAGATAAACATCATGAATCTTTTATCACATCTCTCATTATGAAACTATGATCTAATGAAGGATTGATGCCAAAAATGTACCTAAAAAGAAAAAATAAAACTCAATTAGAGTAGAAGATATCAAACTCTATAGTATGAAAAGAAGAACGAAAGGAAAAATACATCAAATAGAGATAACCCTCTAGAAAATATGGGATAGTTATTACTATAGATCACCACAAATCAATCTATAGAGTCTTAGGATTGATCCCTATAGAAAAGGGGATTCAATTCATTAGAAAACCTTTCTAGGGAGCCTGGGGTTTGATTAGAGTGAAAAAAGTGATTTTAGGGGGTCTTGGAATATTTATAGACATACTGGATTTTAAAGAACCCATAGTGTAGCCACAGGGACCATGTCGTAGAGAACCACTACTATGACATAGCCACATAAACCATGCCAAACCCATCCCCCAGTCAAATAATCTTTGAAACCACTATATAGATCCTAATTTAGAGGTTTTTGAGGCTATGGTATAGTGTAAGGAACCATGCCACAGGACCCCTTATGCCACTAAAGGGACCAAGCCATAACCAACAGCCCATAAGATAGCCACCCCAAATTTGGTAGAGTCATGCAAACCAACTACATTTCACCCTTCTTTCTCCACACTATGGTTCTTAGACATTGATGGAGGGATTATGCCGCAACCAAACAACATGGATTATCCACCTTCATAATGATAGTTGTATTGTTTTTCCCTTTCACCACATATAAGGTACATCATGCCACAACCACAATCATTATGGCACTATGCACACCTCCAGACCACACACATTCCATTTTTGGTAGTGGCTCCCTCATTTTCCTCCAAAAACCCCTCAAATTCCTTATTACCTTTTCCAATAGCTTTAAACATCAAAAAAAACCAAATGAAAGTGGATTTGAAATATGGTCCCTTATATTGTAATATTTTAGTTAAAAACAAGGTATGTTTTACACAATATCTTATATTTTGAATTATTTCATGTTTTTTTCATATGTTCTCTTGATTAAACTGTTCCTTAAATAATCAATAATTATTTATATCCCATGGAAACTAATTTGAAGATATTTTATATTTAATTTAAATTGCCTTAAATATGATCATATGTGTATTAATTGACATACAATTTTCATGGATCTTGATACATTTAAATATGAATTATTTGAAATATGATTTGTTTGTCTCATTTGTTTTATGAGAAGTTTACAAAAAAATTATATTTTTTTTATGATTTTATTATTTTTATATTAATTTTTACTAATGATTTCCATAGGAAACCGTATTTTTGTTTTACTAATTATAAATGTAGACCCATGAGGAATGTGCATTCAATGAAGGAATCACACATTTCTTTGGGAATGATAAAATAAAATAGACTTTATTATTTGATTCTATTTTTCATGAAATAAAAATATTTATTATGTTTGAAAAAACCACATAAAGTTAATTAGGTTGTTGACATTCTTGAATTGTATTATGTGATACACCTAGAAATCAATTTTTGCACTTGTCTAAACTTAAATATTTTAATTATTGCTACTTGATAGAACTTTGTTGTCTCACTAATCAAATAAATTCATGTTCATCTAGTTCATTGTCTCCTAATTTATTTAATTTTATTTGATTATAATTTTTCCTAGGTTACACTACCTGTAACGGTATCATCAGGTTATACAACCCTGTATAATAGGTAATTTTTAAATTTTACCTGTTGGTGTGAAAAAGGTAGGGTAATTGGGTTGTGACACAAGGGGAGAATAATTTATTAGTGCATTTTGACTTCTAGTAAAAAAAATTTATCATTGGATTTATATTTTAGGCTTTAAATAAGAAGTTATATAAGGTTGTGACTCCCTTCAAAAGTCATAAATTCAGAAGTTTTTGGATATAACTTCTATCTATGTTTGATAGGGGTGAAGTGTTGGGTAGGATAATATAAATATTAACTACAATAAAAAACATTATTTTCATTTCTTATTAATTAAACCAAACTTATTATTATCTTTGATAATAATTCATTAAATATATATAAAAAGTTCAATTCACCCCCTTCTCAACCATTTGATAATTGTCAAGTTAATACCTAACATTCCATTTTTTGGTGTCTCATTTTGTCATTTTTAAATCAACCAATTTTATAAGATCAAGTTCATGACCTTTCATGATTTATACATTTAAAATAAAATGATAAATGTGAGTGTTTTGGATAAAAAAACCATTAATTAGGGAAGTATTCATCAAACATTTTAGGTAAACCTCATTGAAAAATGTATTGTGTACATTTCTCTTATTGTGTTTGTGGGGTTTGAGTCTAGTGCTTCATAATGATGGGAGAAAACGGATATTGGTGTAAATTATAAAAACTAAATCACCCCCCCCCCAATGTTCATCACACCTTGTGTGTTCTTAATAGTGACCTTTGATAAGCTTCACACATGTTTAATTTTCTCCTAAATCCAAGCCATGGGTTAATGGGGATTAAGTGAATACAAATAAGATGAATAATATTATTAATAATCATCACCTTATAAAGTTCCTATCATCTAATATCATCATCCCAAAATCCAAGTTCACACTTCCTTGATCAGTCATATTAAATATTATTATATATCATTTTCCACATTTTCATTTGAGTTGATTATTGCATAAATATATTTGAACCCCTTGACAACTATGAATCTGATATATTTCTCCAAATCCATGTAAGTGAATTTTAATTTATCGTATGAGAATGGATAATCTATAACTATGTAAATCTAAATAACAATCATCACCCAAGGATATATATGGTAAAAAGGCATGAAAATTGGGTTTAAACAATTCTCTTTATTATTACCTTAAATCTTAATAATAAATTTTCATTTCAACACATATATATATACAAACTATTCCATTTAATCATTGGAATTCATATATAATTTCCCAAATATCCATTTTCCCCTTTTAATATGATATATACAAATATAATTTAGAAAAATTCTATATGGTGTTACTTTTTTATGATAAGAATTTTTCTAAAATTGAGTTCAGATTTCAACCATATTCTTGTCAGAAATTTTATTCCATTGAAACCATTCTGTTTAGTCCATTTATTCCTGTAACAGCCCGAGATTTTATGAAAAATATTCTCTTAATTTCATTAATGTCTTCTGTTGTATGCAACACCAATATTACCTTGTGTTATACGCAACACCGTATTAGCTTGCAGTATACGCAACACTATTCTTGGATGGTGTTACACACAATTTTGATAATAGTTATTCTACGCAACATTGAGTATATATATATATATATATATATATATATTCAATGTATAAATGAAATATGGTTAGATTATGATATATGAAACAATGAAGGATTTTTGCACAGCACGCAACCCTGACATGGCTTGCATTACACACAATCGCGACCTTCCTCGATAGCGTGTGTTGTACGCAATACCGGGTTTTACTAAATAACGATATATTATTATAATATTGTTATGAACTAGCCGTTACGAATAGTGTTAACTAAATTTTGAATTTTATAACATTATTATTCATCTTACACATTTCTAGAACATGGTATAAGAACAAAATAAATTTTTCGGGTAAAATAAGTATTTTTAAAAAAATGCAGTTTTGCCACCTTTTGATGGCGCACCCACTTTAAATATAGTTTTTGACATGTTTATAAGTTCAATTTGACAAAATAAAATTCTTCTTTTGAATCAGGATATAAAAATTTACATTAGATAAAGTTTTGATATTTTTCCGATAACTTTCATATTTTAATGAATAGTAAAAACACGCTATATTTTAATTAAAAACAACTTTTTTCATCGTAATATCTTATGTGGTTAAATTATAATATTGAATGGTTTTAAAGTATAAATATAATATAGTTTTACCATTTAATATAATTCATGTCATTAGCATTGATTTTACCTTGAATTCGTAGGTTAAATCAATTCAATCTTTTGCAATGTTTTAAAGAAAAACCCATTTTCATTCGACAACGGGATTAATTTAATTTTAACTTATGCATCTTTTTTGTATTGAATTTGGAAAAATGGATTCCATATTTTGAATCAGTGGGTCCAAAGTATGTTAATAAGCTACTTTTTATTTTTGGGCATTGTGAATAGTAACTACGGTAAATTTTATTTACTATAGTTAAAGGTAAATTCGGTAATTAAGGGTAAATATAAGATTATAAAATTACCCTAACACTTGGAAATATCCTATTGGATGACTAAAAGTAGACCCATATAACCTAAGGGTCGTATTAGATTCATTTTATGGACTTTTTTCCATGACAATAATTTAATTATTATTAAAACCAAAGAATGTGACAAAATGTCACTTTCTTAAATCTTATAAGTATAATAATTTTAATTTAGTGATAAACTTCATGGAACTTATACCATGAATAGTCTCCAGAAAGCTAATACAATTATATACATCATAGTAATTTATTTATAATTTTTAGGGATTAAATAAGTATCATTTATTATGACACAAAGATGATGCAGTAATTGTCTTATTAATGAAATATTGACATAATTGATGTTATAAATGCCTAAATAAATGTATTTTGAGACTTTTTATGACTTATGTTAATTTTATAGGTTACTATGACATGTTATTGTTGATATAAGTAACTTGGTTCTAACTTATCATTCTGTAATGAATTTCATAAAAATCATGTACCAAATAGTGTCAAAATTGACATAAATTTGTTTTTAAAACAAATATTATATTATTAATTGTTATTTAATTCCTAAAAATCTAAGAATCGGTAAAATAACTTAGATAAGGATAGATATATTAATAATAAACAACTTGGGGTTCGTTTGTCTTGTTATGGTACGTTTATTAACCATATAGTGTAAGAAAACAAAAGACACGGTAAAAGTAAAATTATTTAACATAGAGTTAAATCTAATTGATAAGGTTAAACTAATAGACTAAACTTGTCTAAATCCTATTTTATGAGAGTATTTCGACCCCTCACCACTTTATCTTCGAAATAAGACCCTTTGGAACCATTATAAACCGAATTTGTACTTAATATAAAATAAGATTTTGAGATTTCCCTAAGGTGCCCCTCTCCTCCCTTATAAAAAGGCACCTCCTCCCTCTCCTCCTCACACCAATTTGAGCTTTCAAGCTCGTCCAAACCCTTCCAAAAGCTCTTCTCCACATCCCTAATATCATCCTAGAGGTCCTGGTCTTCTTCAAAGACCATCCTTAGTTCTTTAAGTGGAGGTTATGTGAAGGCGCATCAAAAAGAGGTAATATCCATTACCGATCTTTTTCAATTTCATTCTTCTTCAACTTATTCTTCTTTAGTTGTTTCATGATAAAGTAATAACATAAGTATTTCTTATATACTGATATGTTATTATAAATATGAAACCACTCTAATTAACCTTCTATCCATCCTACGAAAAAGGAAATCACCGCGCGTGTGTACGTACGGAATACCGTCTCCACGCTGTGGTGTAATCTATTTTCCGCCACCACCTTAATTGGATGGTTATAATGGTGTAATTAGTAACTATATATGATTGTTATAAAGTTATATTGATACTGAAATAGTATACATACACTTCAACACAATTCCACGACCATGGGAATGATATCATCGCTCGTGCGTACGTACGGAATACCGTCTCCACGACGCGATGAGATTCATTCTCCACTTTAACCATTAATGGATGATTATAAAGTATATATAATAAGTAATCATGAAATATATGACATAATAATGATACTGGATTTATGTGTATATATATGTATGTCATCTACTTAATTCCATTCAAGACAATAAGGAAAGGAAAACAGCGTTCATGCGTACGTAAGGACTACCATCTCCATGAATGGTGTGTTTCATTTCATTTATCTATCTATGATATATATATATATACTGAATATATATGATATATAAATCATAGTTTATATTCTCGAAGTAAGTAAATAATGATTTAAGTAATAATAATGTCAAGAACAACAAGTCCAAACACCTACGATAAATAAAACGATTTTACCCAAAACTCTTCTTTAACATGGAATTCACAAAAGAACGGGTAAGGTAAGGGATAAATTTTCAATCTCATTTTTATCCGAGATTGCTTATACGCAAGTATTTACTGGGGTTATGTTTATCATCAATGACCTTGTTTTCTAAAACTGTTTTTATAAAATGTTTATCATTCTTCCATGAATGTTTAAAGTCATTTTTACCCTTTATTGACTTTTTACCACATTGTATGAATGGAATCGTTCCTTTGGTTACCATATAAGGCACTTTTTAACTTTTCCAACAAAAGTACGAGGAGAATGTTATTTTTAACTTATACGGCATGAACGGATTTTTACAGTTTCATAACAACTCATTTTAAAGAAGCTTCCTCTACAAGATTGCATGATTATTTTCAACAAAACCCTTATCTTTTTAAATTGCATGGAATTTTGTGAAAAGAAAATGATTTTAAAGAATAAAGGATATTTTCCTCAAGAATTCATTTCAAGTGTTTTTCTCAAAACTATTTTCCATATAAGATGAAATTATTTGATATGTATGTTTCAAGTAAAATTTCTCTATGATTTAAATGGTTTCAATTTTCTTATGATGAAATGATATCAATTGTTTATGGATTATGATGGCATGATTACATGGGTTATGCAATGATGTATGATTTTGTAGCACACATAATAATGGTATCATTATGAGACGGGTGGGACCTATATCTCCCTCCAATTCATTGGGTAAAGATTATATATCTCATGAGATAGACATGGCTGGAACGGTAGCTTATACCGGTTTAGTGAAACAGGACTAAAACGAGGGTGACTCGGTTCAGAAATGGACTTTGTCCACTAAGATAGTCTTGGCAATGAGTCTTGACTAATAAGAAATGATTCTCTATGATTTTGTGTGTATGCCACAAAGTTTCATGTTTTAAGTTATGATTATTGCGATTACATTTCACTTCTATGATTTATCCCATGTTATGATATTATGATCTCTTTTGCAGGTTAAGATTTCCAAAAGCTATGTTCTTATGTATATGATGTGATTGATATTTCTTTTTTTTTACCCTTACTGAGCATTTGAGCTCACCCTTTTATGTTTTCTTTTTCCCAGGATATAAAGAAAGGTTTTAGGTATAAAAAAAGGAAGATCGTTATGGGATATGTTGAAGATCTTTCACCATGATTAGAAGATTACATTCCGAGTTTCCAAAGACACAAAACTATTACGGTCCTTGTGTGTGTGTTTTGTTATGTACTATGTATTCCGCAAAAGTAATGTAATGTCCTGTTACGTTAAGCTTTGGGTCTCTACAGTTTGTATTAGAGGAAAAGTTTAGTCAACCTTTGGAAACTAGGATGCGAAAACGTTAGTGAGATCCCTAGAGGTATTTCTAACGTATGTCTAGGGATGTCCCTATGGATATGTATACTAATAGGATATAGTCCTAGAACTATGGTAACGATATTAGATTAAACCAAAGATGTTAGATATTGAAGTTACTCCCCCTTTATTATGATTTTTTCCTCTCACACTATTCTTTTTGGGTTTTAGAAAATGGCTGGAAACAAGATGATTCGCGATAATGGAGGATATGATGGAAAATGAAATGATATTCTTCATGAGCAACCAAATGAAATGGGATTTGGAAGTCCAAACATCATTATTATGCCGAATCAGAAATCTCATTATATGACCAATAAAGTAAAATTTGGTAAGTTTTCTGATTCGGCTAATAAGAGAAAGATGGAGTTTCATGATGATCATAGAGGAAAAAAAGTTCAATTTCCCCTATGTAAATCATGTGGGAAGAGTCATCAAGGAGAATGTATCAAAGAAACTGGAAGATGCTTTGGGTGTGGAAAAGAAGGACACAAAGCTAGTAAGTGCAAAAGAAAAGGTTCAGTTAACACCAGGGATGAGGATAATGGTGTTGCTACGACATCAACAATGGTTAAATGTTTTAAATGTGGAATGTACAGGCATTATGAAAACCAATTCCCTAAGGGAAAGTCTCATGAAGAGAATCAGTATGGTCTTATGGGTAGTATTTATGTGGATGATGATGAAGAGACTACAAATGATATGTGAGATGAATGAATTGTTGATGCTCAGTCAACGGTTTAAGAATGTAGTGGAATGATTACATGTTTATCATCTGTAATGTTGTATAAGTAATCTCATGGTACTATGGAATAAAGAGACGCCTAAGGATTGTTACACTGTTATCTTTCCTTGATTTTTAAAAGTGTATGATTAATGTTACCAGTATCCATGAAAGGTTATTCAGATATTTTTGGAATGTAGATGATATGCGCATAATGAAGGGATAATGTAACGGCCCGAAATTTTGAATAAATCTTGTTTCCTAATCTCATGTGTTATTTTATTTTATTTTATTTTTATACTCAAAAAAAAGATTTATTTTATAAACATGATTATAATTAAAATGAGACCATTGGGTTTTGACTGTTATATGACCATCGGTCAATATGACCGCTGTGAACAAAATGTTTTGATTATTGTCTCTAAATACATGTAATCTTGGTTAATTAATATGGAAAGAAGATTCGATGGCCTCACCCAGTAGTCTTGGACTGATCGAAGCCCATCTAACAGAACTTGGGAAGGAGGTAGCACCACTGGGCTTTGCTCTGGACCAAACCCAAGCTGAACTTCATCGTGTGAAGCTAGAACGGGATCTCCTTTGCCAGAAGTTCAAACTGATAGAAATTACTACTCGTGCGATGTTGGCCGAGCCTCCCTCTGATTCTCTCACCTTAGCGCACCTTACACTTAGGTCCTATGCTGGTGTGATAAGGGGATATGTAAGGAGACCGTAACTGCCTTGTGTAATCCTTTGTTTTAAATAAAAATTGGAATTTCTTCTTATGATGAAGTTTATGAATTTTCAAATGAACGGATAAATATAGTATGCATATTTTTGATGAATTTTAGAAAAAGTATATTTTAAAATTGTTTTTGTAAACTTTAAATAATTAAAAATGTGTAATGATTTTCCAAAAATGGTCTTCTACAATTATGTTCAGTATGAAATTTAGAGTCTAATAAGATCAACTTGATTTTTGATGAATAGTAAATTATGAATAGTGATTTTATGATTAGGATTAGTAATGTGTCCAAATGGATTAGTAATCTCACTTAATGAAAGTATTAATATAATCTAGGAACCTTGATTAAGTAATGTGATTCAATAAAATGGTTAAATAACGGTTTCATAAATTATTATTCAAGTATTAATTTTTTCGGGTAAATAGTGTTTTTTTAATTAAAAAATTAAATTAAAAATATTTAGAAAAATATTTTTATAAAATGGATTTCATTTTTGAACTCAGAGCATCGATATTATGTTATGGTAATTTTTGGGGATTTTTCTAAAAAAATGAATTTTCGGTGAATAGTGTATTTATTTAAAAATAAAATTAAAGATATTTAGAAATTTATTTTTATAAAATGGAGTTCATTTTTGAAATCAGAGCCTTGATATTTGGTTAAGGTGAAATTTTTGAATCTTTCTGAGAAAGTTGAATTTTCAGGGAATAGTAAAAATACAATTTTAGGGTTTCGGTATGTTTAATGACATCATAACTGTGTCATGATGATATCATGACATATTTTAAGGGTTGGCCGGCCAAGGGTGATGAATTATTGTTTTGGGGGCCCCATGTGGCCTAAATCCATGGTAAATGCCATGGGAGAGAACATGGGTTTGAGAAAAGCACATGTGAGGTGTCCCATGGCCATTAATGCCTTATCCCCTCACTTTCCCTATAAATACCAAGCCCTCCTCTCATCCATTCGACTCCCCATTCTTCCCCAACTAAGTTCTGGTCTCATTACCTCCCAAGGAGTCCTCCCAAGGTGACCCCAAGCCCTCATGTTTACAACCATTGAGGTTTAAGAGTTACATTTTAAGGTAAGGGATCTGACCCCTCTCTTTCTTTTCAAGTGATCTCTTTTATGTCATTCCTTTTATGCTACATGGTCTTATGTTGGAGGATGTCCTTTTATACTCCTCTTACTGCCCTTTTTATGTTCATATAATGATATATCCCATCTTACTCTCATTATTTCGTTTTATGAAGTTTTAAGTGGCGCCATTAGGCTGCCGAAATTTTTGCAACGGATTCTTTCTCCCTTCTCATTTTTCAAGATATATTTTCATGTAAATTATTTCAAGTTCCTTTTTATTATGTTTGGGTATGATATCTAAATTTATCATACTGATCTTTTATGATCATATGATGAGAGACCCCATTTGATCTCATCAATTCAGTATTTTGAAGTTTTAAGTGGCATCGTTAGGCTGCCGAATTTTTAAGTGGTTCTTCACCCTTCTCATTTTGAAGTTCTACTTTCATGTCAATTATTTCAAGTTCCTTTTTGTTATGTTGGGGTATGATCTCTATATCTATCATACTGATATTTTATGACCATATGATGAGAGACCCAATTTGATCTCTTCAATTCAGTATTTTGAAGTTTTAAGTGGCGCCGTTAGGCTGCCGAATTTTTAAGTGGTTCTTCACCCTTCTCGTTTTGAAGTTCTACATTCATGTCAATTCTTTCAAGTTCTTTTTTGTTATCTTGGGGTATTTTCTCTATATCTATCATACTTGACTCTTATGTTCATATGATGAGAGACCCTATTTGATCTCATCAATTCATTTTTGGTTGAAGTTTATGTGACGTCGTTAGGCTGCAGAATTTTTATAAGAGAAATCTTATTTTGTCTTCCTTTCATGTTCTTCATTTCATATTGTATATTTTCAAATTTCATTACCATGTTCTTAAATCCCTTATATTCTGTCCCTATACTGTTTTATGTGTCATTTATTAATGTTCGACCCATGTCCCTTATCTTTTCAATGTTTTCTAAAACCCCAAAACATAGTCGTTATGCTGCAGAATTTTCGTCTCAAAATGCCTCTCTCTTTTCTCAAAATTATTTTATGTTATAAAGTGAATACTCAAAGCTATTATTTCTACAGGGGTATTCACATATATATCATAATTTTCTATTTTAAATTATGGTATTTACATACATGAAACCCAGTTTCCCTTTCCGTGGGTCTAAAGTGACATAAAGATCATGTCTTTAAAGCATTTTTTAAAAACGTTATGATTATGAAATGAAACCCATTTCCATTATGATATATGGGTTTTTTATGAAATTATTGATGATAATATATGTGGCTCACATGATAATAAAGGCAAATTTAATGGTGCACCCTGATAGCGCCCCATTGCATTGGATAATGATGTAACCACAAGAGATTACAGTTTAAGGGTGTGCCCAGATAGCGCTCTAATGCATTGGGTAAAGACTTAATCTCTAGAGATGACCATTTTAACGACGCATTGTTGAATAACCTTGGTAATTTTTAACGACACCTTGGGGATGTACCTTGGTGAAACGAAACGATTTTCAATATTAAATGTCGTACCCACATCTTTAAGTTATGAAAAATGTTATTTTTATTATGATGTATCTCATGATTTCTTTCTCATGCCTTAATGTTCTTTTCATGTCCTTATTGAAGTATCTCAAGTTCACATGTAAAATGTTTCTCTTTTTTCCCTTACTGGGCTTTCTGCTCACCCTTTCTTTTGATGTATGTCCCCAGGTTATGAGATGCAGTAATGAACCTAGGATGAACTTAAGGAGAAGCCTTTCAATTGTTTAAGAAGAGTGTTTTTTGTTATTTTGATGTATTATGTTACTTGTTTCCAAGACACTAACCCTTAAAGATCCTCAGTTCCGTGTAATGAAATGAAATTTATGTTACAAAAAGACGGGATGCTATAGTTGGTATCAAAGGATGATTTAGTTATTTGTGGAAATTAGGATATGAAAACTCTAGGAAGAACCCTATAGAAAAGGTTAAATATAGGAAAACTTCCTGGAATTTTGGTGAGTATTGAGTAAGGGGTTTCCAAGAAAATACATCCCTGTCTGGATACGAGCTGGTAGAGGTGGCTCTGGCACAGATGTACATAGGGGTAAAACCCGAAAACACCGCTTTGAGCTAGACTCGAACGAGAACTAGTACAAGAAAACGGGCTTTGCTGCACTCTTGGTTACGACACTCCCGGGGGATATGCTTTGGTAAATTCATAAGCTTAGTATGAACCATTGTTAAAGGAATAATGATAAAATAAAATAAAGGTTCACATAAGAATATATGATCATGGATAACCTAGATGGGAACCTAAGGATCACAAGTTAGGGTATACTTTTCTTCTACAAGTTATCCTTATATGCTTTAAGTTTCTTTTCATGATTATTGGATAAGAATTTAAGCCCCTAATTATAGCTTCTTTTCTTAGTTAATGGCGGGAAATGGAAGAACATGTCTCAACAACCAATGTGATAGGAAATGATACGATTGTCATATTAATAAAACAGAGATGATTAGGGGATTAAAAGATGATTATTTTTTTGGAAGACGTTCACTATTTTGAGGACCCTATATGATCGAGGTAAATAGATTACTATGGTATTTTCATTTAGGAGTGAGGTTGACTTATATTTTGAAGAATCGATGAATTTAAGGTGGACTTATAGTAATTTAGGTTACTTACAGGAATGATTAACCTATCTTGGGTAAAATATGTTTAGGTTACCTACTTTTGTTATAAGATGTTAGGAGTGGTTGATGTTGTTTGGAGATGAACAATGAAGTTTATTTTGGAAGACTATGTTATCAAATCTTTCTTGTATTTGGGTTTCAATCTTAGTTTGGTTTATTTTGAGGAATCTTAAGGACCATTATTTACGGAATGGTCTATGATGAACATTGGGTAGTACCATGGATCTTTGAAGATTTAAAAGTAGTTTCCATTCCTATGGGATTATTTTTGAAAAATATTTTTACCTTACCCTTTCTAATTTTGGGATAATGTTTAAAGATAGAAGAAATAGATAGTTGATCTTTTTTGGATTATGTGATTCTCTAGAAGATGATTATTGTGTTTTGATGATACCAAGTATTTTTGAATGATCATCATTTGGAGAAAAGATTAGTTTTGGTAGAAACTTATTAAAGTATGAAACTCTACATGAAGATAGATATATTTCCTTATGTTTTTGTTCTATGTTGTAAATGAATTCCTCAAAGTTATGAAAAGGAACGTAAAACAAAAACATTGTTGGTTTATGTTTCCTTCTGGGTAATCAAAGACCGCTTACACACATCATAATTTTGGGATTTTCTGGTGGTTCACTTCCTCCTAATCATGTTTTCTATCACTCTCCTTTAGAACGTGACCCTTTGTTTTCTCCTCCATGTCCATGTTTCCTACGTGGAATCTTAGTATGAGTAAACTCGGGTGGCCTTTGTACTTCATCTTCTTTCTTTTAAAGTAATGGTGTTACTGACTCTTTTTCCGATGTGGGACATTCAATGAAATTTCAAAACCCAATTTTAAAAATTGCGAGGGCGCAATTTCTTAAGGGGGGAAGATTGTAACGGCTCGAAATTTTGAATAAATCTTGTTTCCTAATTTCATGTGTTATTTTATTTTATTTTATTTTTATACTCAAAAAAAATGTTTTATTTGATAAACATGATTATAATTAAAATTACACCATTGGGTTTTGACTGTTATATGACCGTCGGTCAATATGACCGCTGTGAACAAAATGTTTTGATTATTGTCTCTAAATACAAGTAATCTTTGTTAATTAATATAGAAAGAAGATTCGATGGCCTCACCCAGTAGTCTTGGACCGATCTAAGCCCATCTAACAGAACTTGGGAAGGAGGTAGCACGACTGGGCTTTGCTCTCGACCAAACCCAAGCTGAACTTCATCGTGTGAAGCTAGAACGGGATCACCTTCGCGAGAAGTTCAAACTGATAGAAATTACTACTCGTGCGATGTTGGCCGAGCCTCCCTCGGATTCTCTCACCTTAGCGGACCTTACACTTAGGTCCTATGCTGGTGTGATAAGGGGCTATGTAAGGAGACCGTAACTTCCTTGTGTAATCCTTTGTTTTAAATAAAAATTGGGATTTCTTCTTATGATGAAGTTTATGAATTTTCAAATAACCGGATAAATATATTATGCATATTTTTGATGAATTTTAGAAAAAGTATATTTTAAAAATGTTTTTGTAAACTTTAAATAATTAAAAATGTGTAATGATTTGCAAAAAATGGTCTTCTAAAATTATGTTCAGTACGAAATTTAGAGTCTAATAAGATCAACTTGATTTTTGATGAATAGTAAATTATGAATAGTTATTTTATGATTAGGATTAGTAATGTGTCCAAATGGATTAGTAATCTCACTTAAAGAAAGTATTAATATAATCTAGGCACCTTGATTAAGTAATGTGATTTAATAAAATGGTTAAATAACGGTTTCATAAATTATTATTCAAGTATTAATTTTTTTGGGTGAATAGTGTTTTTTTAATTAAAAAATTAAATTACAAATATTTAGAAAATTATTTTTATAAAATGGATTTCATTTTTGAACTCAGAGCATCGATATTATGTTATGGTAATTTTTGGGGATTTTTCTAAAAAATGAATTTTCGGTGAATAGTGTATTTATTTAAAAATAAAATTAAATATATTTAGAAAATTATTTTTATAAAATGGAGTTCATTTTTTAAATCGAATCCTTGATATTTGGTTAAGGTGAAATTTTGGGATCTATCTGAGAAAGTTGAATTTTCAGTGAATAGTAAAAATACAGTTTGAGGGTTTCAGTATGTTTAATGACATCATAACTGTGTCATGATGATGTCATGAGATATTTTAAGGGTTTTCCGGCCAAGTGTGATGAATTATTGTTTTGGGGGCTCCATGTGGCCTAACTCCATGGTAAATGCCAAGGTAGAGCACATGGGTTTGAGAAAAGCACATGTGAGGTGTCCCTTGGCCATTAATGCCTTGTCCCCTCACTTTCCCTATAAATACCAAGCCCTCCTCTCATCCATTCGACTCCCCACTCTTCCCCAACGAAGTTCTGGTCTCATTACCTCCCAAGGTGCCCCCAATCCCTCAAGGTCCCAACCATTGAGGTTTAAGAGTTACATTTTAATGTAAGGGATCTGACCCCTCTCTTTCTTTTCAAGTGATCTCTTTTATGTCATTCCTTTTATGCTACATGTTCTTATGTTGGAGGATGTCCTTTTATAATCCTATTACTTCCCTTTTTATGTTCATATATTGAGAGATCCACTCTTGCTCTCATTATTTCGTTTTATGAAGTTTTAAGTGGCGCCGTTAGGCTGCCGAAATTTTTGTAACGGATTCTTTCTCCCTTCTCATTTTTCAAGATCTATTTTCATGTAAAGTATTTCAAGTTCCTTTTTATTCTGTTGGGGTATGATATCAAAATTTATCATACTGATATTTTATGATCATATTATGAGAGACCCCATTTGATCTCTTCAATTCAGTATTTTGATGTTTTAAGTGGCGTCGTTAGGCTGCTGAATTTTTAAGTGGTTCTTCACCCTTCTCGTTTTGAAGTTCTACATTCATGTCAATTCTTTCAAGTTCCTTTTTGTCATGTTGGGGTATGATCTCTATATCTATCATACTGATATTTTTTGACCATATGATGAGAGACCCCATTTTATCTCTTCAATTCAGTATTTTAACGTTTTAAGTGGCGCCGTTAGGCTGTCGAATTTTTAAGTGGTTCTTCACCCTTCTTGTTTTGAAGTTCTACTTTCATGTCAATTCTTTCAAGTTCCTTTTTGTTATGTTGGGGTATTATCTCTATATCTATCATACTGGATTCTTATGTTCATATGATGAGAGACCCTATTTTATCTCATCAATTCATTTTTGGTTGAAGTTTATGTGATGCCGTTAGGCTGCAGAATATTCATAAGAGAAATCTTATTTTGTCTTCCTTTCTTCTTCTTCATTTCATATGGTATATTTTCAAATTTCATTACCATGTTATTAAATCCCTTATATTATGTATCTATACTATTTTATGGGTCATTTATGAATTTTTGACCCATGTCCCCTCTCTTTTCAATGTTTTCTAAAACCCCAAAACATAGTCGTTATGCTGCAGAATTTTCCTCTCAAAATGCCTCTCTCTTTTCTCAAAATTATTTTATGTTATAAAGTGAATACTCAAAGCTCTTATTTCTACAGGTGTATTCACATATATATCAAAATGTTCTATTTTAAATTCTGGTATTTACATACATGAAACCCTCTTTCCCTTTCCGTGGGTTTAATGTGACATAAAGATCATGTCTTTAAAGCAGTTTTTAAAAACGTTATGATTATGAAATGAAACCCATTTCATTTATGCTATATGGGTTTTTTATGAAATGATTGATGGTGATATATGTGGCTCACATGATAATAAAGGAAAATTTAAGGGTGTGCCCTGATAGCGCCCCATTGCATTGGATAATGATGTAACGACAAGAGATTACAGTTTAAGGGTGCGCCCAACTAGCGCTCTAATGCATTGGGTAAAGATTTAATCTCTAGAGATGACCATTTTAACAACTACTTGGTGAATAACATTGGTAAATTTTAACGAAACCTTTGGGATGGACCTTGGTGAAATGAAATGATTGTCAATATTAAATGTTGTAGCCACATCTTTAAGTTATGAAAAATGTTATTTTTATTATGATGTATCTCAGGATTTCTTTCTCACGCCTTAAAGTTATTTTCATGTCCTTATTGAAGTATCTCAAGTTCACATGTAAAATGTTTCTCTTGTTTCCCTTACTGGGCTTTCTGCTCACCCTTTCTTTTGATGTATGTCCCCAGGTTATGAGATGCAGTAATGAACCTAGGATGAACTTAAGGAGAAGCCTTTCAAGTGTTTAAGAAGAGTGTTTTTTGTTCTTTTGATGTATTATGTTCCTTGTTTCCAAGACACTAAACCTTAAAGATCCTCAGTTACGTGTAATGAAATGAAAGTTATGTTATAAAAAGACGGGATGCTATAGATAAGGAGAAAATTAAATGTTTGATAGTATTCTTGAGCTCATGAATAATATAAGGAGAAGGTTATATCATGGTTTGAGTATATAGTATTTTTAGATTTTGGTATGTGGAAATAGTTAACTTTTGACAACATTCATGTTTTCACTAAGGTTTAATGGGTATTCATTTTTCAATAGAATACATGATTAAGGTATTCACATGATTGGAATGTGACTAACAAGATATATGGGGGATAAATGATGGTATTCACATGCTTGGTTGAGGACATTTTAAGTAATCGTTTTCTTTATACTATGAGCTTGGACCGAAGTATTTTAGATAAGCCTAAAGATTGGAATGGATTATGTAAACCATAAGTTAGTATTGTTTAAGGATAGAACTTTTTTTGATATTATTTATGTAATGTAGTTTTAGAAAAAGGACAACCTGCAGGACGGGCGACAGCCCATCGCGTCGGACAAGGCTGTGGGAATCGAACCCACAACCGAAGTGCGACTGGCCTTTATCGCCTACCACTGGCCTACAAGAAGTCCCTGTTATTAGAAACTAGTTTTATTATATTAAGGAGTATGATATACGAAGTATAAGTCCATTTTCGGAACTATATACGATTAATCTCACTATAGATGGACTTACGTATTTTTTGATAACTTTTCTAACCTTTTCTTTGAGACAGATGGAATGACCCATCATTCTATCACATGATCTGCTAACACATCATGAATGAAAAATTCAACTACATTTCTTTAAGAGATGAAGTGGAAATTGTCCAAATAACGACAAACGTTTAGACTATACCAAAATCATGAAAATATTTCTTCTAATTCCAATTTCATCAACTTTAGGGAAATGATCTCTAAAACCAAAAATGTTATCTTACTGCCCTTATATCTGATTAATCAGATGTTACCTTAGATCACCACAAATCAATAGCTTTGTGATTGTTGGCTTTTTAATAGCCATGTTCTCTACCACTCTCCATCAGAACATGATGGTTAGATTTCTCTTCCATGTCCATTTTTTCTCCTATATGGAAACCCAGTGATGAGTTCATTTGGGTAACTGTTACGTTTCATACTTTTGTTTTTAAAGATTGGTTTTGGTATTCCTTTTTACTATGTGGGTTTCTATTAAAGAAACTTTTGAATAGTAAACCATTTATAACCCCAACAAATTTCGAGGAAAAAATTCATTTTAAGGGGGTAGAATGTTACAGCCTAAGATTTTATGAAAAATATTCTTTTAATTTCATTAATGTCTTCTGTTGTATGCAACACCAATATTACCTTGCTCTATACGCAACACCGTATTAGCTTGCAGTATACTTAACACTATTCTTGGATCGTGTTACACAAAATTTTGATAATAGTTATTCTACGCAACATTGAGTATATATATATATATATATATTCAATGTATAAATGAAATATGGTTGGATTATGATATATGAAACAATGAAGGATTATTGCACAGCACGCAACCCTGACTTGGCTTGCATTACACGCAATCGCGCCCTTCCTCGATAGCGTGTGTTGTACGCAATACCGGGTTTTACTAAACAACGATTTATTATTATAATATTGTGATGAACTATCCGTTACAAATAGTGTTAACTAAATTTTGAATTTTATAACATTATTATTAATCTTACACATTTCTAGAACATGGTATAAGAAAAAAATAAATTTTTCGGGTAAACTAAGTATTTTTCAAAAAATGCATATTTGCGCCTTTTGATGGCGCACCCACATTAAATCTAGTTTTTGACATGTTTATAAGTTCAATTTGACAAAATAAAATTCTTCTTTTGAATCAGGATATAAAAATTTACATTAGATAAAGTTTTGATATTTTTCTGATAACTTTCATATTTTAATGAATAGTAAAAACACGCTATATTTTAATTAAAAACAACTTTTTTCATCATAATATCTTATGTGGTTAAATTATAATATTGAATTGTTTTAAAGTATAAATAGAATATATTTTTACCATTTAATATAATGTATGTCATTAGCATTTATTTTACCTTGAATTCGTAGGTTAAATCAATTCAATCTTTTGAAATGTTTTAAAGAAAAACCCGTTTTCTTTCGACAGCGGGATTAGTTTAAATTTAATTTCTGCATCTTTTTTGTATTGAATTTGGAAAAATTTATTCAATATTTGGAATCAATGGGTTCAAATTATGTAAATAATCTAATTTTTATTTTTGGGCATTGTGAATAGTAACTACGGTAAATTTTATTTACTATAGTTAATGGTAAATCCGGTAATTAAGGGTAAATATAAGATTATAAAATTACCCTAACACATGGAAAAATCCTATTGTATGACTAAAAGTAGATCCATATAACCTAAGGGTCGGATTAGATTCATTTTATGGACTTTTTTCCATGAAAATAATTTAATTATTATTAAAACCAAAGAATGTGACAACATGTCACTTTCTTAAATCTTATAAGTATAATAATTTTAATTTAGTGATAAACTTCATGAAACTTCTAACATGAATGGTCTCCAGGAAGATAATACAATTAAATACATCATAAAAATTTATTTAGAATTTTTAGTGATTAAATGATTATCATTTATTATGACACAAAGATGATGCAGTAATTGTCTTATTAATGAAATATTGACATAATTGATGTTATAAATGCCCAAATAAATGTAATTTGAGACTTTTTATGACTTTAATTAATTTTCTAGGTTAATATTACATGTTATTGTTGATATAAGTAACTTGGTTAGAACTTATCATTCTGTTATGAATTTCATAAATATCATGTACCAAATAGTGTCAAAATTGACATAAATTTGTTTTTAAAACAAATATTATATTATTAATTGTTATTTAATTCCTAAAAATCTAAGGTTCGGCCAAATGACTTGTATAAGGATATATATATTAATAATAAACATCTTGGGGTTCTTTTGTCTTGTTATGGTAAGTTTATTAACCATATAGTGTAAGAAAACAAAAAGACGCGGTAAATGTAAAATTATTTAACATAGAGTTAAATCTAATTGATAAGGTTACAATAAAAACCTAAACATTTCTAAATCCTATTTTATGAGAGGATTTCGACCCATACCCACGTTATCTTCGAAATAAGACCCTTTGGAACCATTATAAACCGAATTTGAACTTAATATAAAATAATATTTTGAGATTTGCTTAAGGTGCCCCTCTCCTCTCTTATAAAAGGGAACCTCCTCCCTCTCCTCCTCACACCAATTTGAGCATTCAAGATCGGCCAACCCCTGCAAAAATCTCTTCTCCACTTCCCTAGTATCATCCTATAGGTCCTGGTCTTCTTGAAATACCAACCTTAGTTCATCAAGTGGAGGTTAAGTGAAGGCCCGCCAAAAAGAGGTAATATCCATTACCGATCTTTTTCAATTTCTTTCTTCTTCAACTTCTTCTTCTTTAGTTGTTTCAAGATAAATTAATAACATCAGTATTTATTATATAGTGATATGTTATTATAAATATTAAACAACTCTAATTAACCTTCTATCCATCCTACGGAAAAAGGAAATCACCGCGCGTGTGTACATACGGAATACCGTCTCCACACCGGGGTGTAATCTATTTTCTGCCACCACCTTAATTGGATGGGTATAATGGTGTAATGAGTAACTATATATGATTATTATAAAGTGATATTGATACTGAAATAGTATAAATACACTTCAACACAATTCCACGACCATGGGAACGATATCATCGCTCGTGCGTACGTACGGAATATCGTCTCCACGACGCGATGAGATTCATTCTCCACTTTAACCATTCATGAATGATTACAAAGTATATTTAATAAGTAATCATGAAATATATGACATAATAATGATACTGTATTTATGTGTATATATATGTATGTCATCTACTTAATTCCATTCAAGACAATAAGGAAAGGAAAACAGCGTTCATGCGTACGTACGGACTACCGTCTCCATGAACGGTGTGTTTCATTTCATTTATCTATCTATTATATATATATATACTGAATATATATGATATATAAATCATATTTTATATTCTAGAAGTAAGTAAATCATGATATAAGTAATAATAATGTCAATAAAAACAAGTCCAAACACCTATGATAAATAAAACGATTTTACCCAAAATGCTTCTTTAACATGGAATTTACAAAAGAACGGGTAATATAAAGTCATAAGTGAACCATATATGATATCATAACAATTAATATGATTCTGTAATAAGTTAATGACATTATTTAAATCATTATACAGGAGGTTCGAATACATACAAAGCATATCGTACATAAGGTAAGGGATAAATTTTCAATCTCATTTTTATCTGAGATTGCTTATACGTAAGTATTTACTGGGGTTACGTTTATCATCAATGACCATGTTTTCTAAAAATGTTTTTATAAACTTTTTACCATTCTTACATGAATGTTTCAAGTCATTTTTACCCTTTATTGACTTTTTACCACATTGTATGAATGGAATCTTTCCTTTGGTTACCATATAAGGTACTTTTTGAATTTTCCGACAAAAGTACGAGGAGAATGTTATTTTTAACTTATACGGCGTGAACGGATTTTTACGGTTTCATAACACCTCATTTTCAAGAAGCTTCCTCTACAAGATTGCATGATTATTTTCAACAAAACCCTTATCTTTTAAAATTGCATAGAATTTTTTGAAAAGATAATGATTTTAAAGAAGAAAGGATATTTTCCACAAGAATTCATTTCAAGTGTTTTTCTCAAAACTATTTTCCATCTAAGATGACATTATTTGATATGTATGTTTCAAGTAAAATGTCTCTATGATTAAAATGGTTTCAATTTTCTTATGATGAAATGATATCAATTTTTTATGGATTATGATGGCATGATTACATGGTTTATGCAATGATGTATGATTTATGATTTTGTGTCACACATAAGAATGGTATCATTATGATATGGGTGGGACCTATATCTCCATCCAATGCATTGGGTAAAGATTTTATATATCATGAGATAGACATGGCTGGAATGATAGGTTATACCGGTTCAGTGAAACAGGACTGAAACGAGGGTGACTCGGTTCAGAAATGGACTTTGTCCACTAAGATAGTCTTGGCAATGAGTCATGACTAATAATAAATGAATCTCTATGATTGTTTGTGTATGCCACCAAGTTTCATGTTTTATGTTATGATAATTGGGATTACATTTCACTTCTATGATTTATCCCATGTTATGATATTATAATCTCTTTTGCAGGTTAAGATTTCCAAAAGCTATGTTCATATGTATATGATGTGATTGATATTTCTTTTATTTACACTTACTGAGCATTTGAGCTCACCCTTTTATGTTTTCTTTTCCCCAGGATATAAAGAAAGGTTTTAGGTATAAAAAAGGAAGATCTTTATGGGAGATGTTGAAGATCTTTCACCATGATTAGAAGATTACGTTCCAAGTTTCCAAAGACACTAAACTATTACGGTCCTTGTGTGTGTGTTTTGTTATGTACTAAGTATTCCGCAAAAGTAATGTAATTTCCTTGTACGTTAAGCTTCGGGTCACTACAATTCCATTTTTTAATAGTGATTAATTTTCCCAATTTTCCTCATTATATAATTTTAAAAGTGGTACTCAGTAAATCTAAATAATCTTCAAATTCCATTAAAAATAATAGAAAAATAGAAAATAAAAGATAAAAAATACTAAACTATAGAAATATTTTCCTTTCCCCACACTTGTTTCAAGAAATTTCCTGATTTCATTGTCATAGATATAAATGACATAACCAGATTTTAATATTGTAAAATAGTCAACTTATCTAAGGATATGGATAACATAGTTTGTTTCATTATAGTATGTGGTTGAGTTTAATCTCCCCTAGGGGATCCTCTAGAATGTTCTCATAGTAATTTTCACTCTCTAATTGTATAAAGAGAAGAGATTTTTTGCTCAACCCACACGATATCAAGTGAACCAAAAGGAAAATAATTATTAATTTTGAATGGATCCTCACATCTAGAAAAAAATATTTCCTACAATTAATCTCTATATTGAATTATAAAAATAACTTCTCTCCTGGATGGAAGCCTCACTTCTGGATTATTCTAACTTATCTCTTTCTTTCGCCATGAATAATATATAATTTTTGAATTCTTCTCATTTAATTTCTTTAAATTTATATATATGTATATTAATTTGACATCGAACTTCATCCAAAACCATGTTCATAATATTGAATAGAATATAATATTTGTTTCACATATTTAATAATGATTTAATAAGTAATTCTATATACTATTGTTTATATAATTATTCAAATAGGTGTCTAACAAACTATTCTATAAGTCTAGAAATTATATTAAAACATTTTGAGGTAATTCGTCCTATTTTTAGTCACATTCATGACAAGATTTATTCAAATTCTCTTTATGTATCATTGGCCTTCCCATTTTTTTAGGTGTTATGGTGTTGATGTATTATGGTCCACTATATATTTAATCATCAAGGTTTTCATGAATCTATTATAGAATTTATTTTCCTGGTCACTTATTATATCCCTTAGAATCATTAATATACTCAAGATGTTATTCCTAATAAAACCATAAAGAAAAAAATGAATCAACAATTTTAGATATTTTTACTTTTAATATTTACTAACTGTCTTTTCCAGGATTCATTCACATCTCTATATGAAACCCCAACCTACCCATTTGGTCATGGGCAGAATGATATTGATGTTTTATGGTCCACCACATATTTATTCTTAAATAATTCCATGATTAATTTTCAAAATTTAGTTCTTTGGTAACTTATTATTTACCTTGGTATCCCAAATCCATTGAAGATGTTATTCCTAAAATATATAAACAAAAAATAAATAAATCAAATTCGGTTTTGACTTCCACCCATGTAGAAAAAAATAAACATCTATAAATATGTATGAATACCCAAAAGATAAAGGAAATGATACCATAAAATATATTCCCTATAAATTAAATATATTCTATATGGTGATGGGATTTTGTGTAATTTCCTATATTTTTTAGAAATATTCATTTAATTAACATTGGTTACATTTCATATAAAATATATCGATATCTTAAAAAGGTGTCATACAATAAAGATGTGAATAAAAAAAATATTTTATATTCTATGGGGGATAAAGAGTCCTCCATAGTATATTATTGAAAAAATACAACCACATAATGTTCATCCCTTTTGTGTGTATATCTCCCACATATGTGGTCAAAAATATTCTCTAAATATATCGATCATCCCATGCATATAATTTCAATTCACCCAAAATCTTTGATACTTTACATTGGTTGTGTTGTAAAGGGTATTAAACTATAATAATAAATATACAATATAAGAATACTGGGGAACATATCCATTAATTATATAGAGTTTCCCACTTGGTATCCGTCCATAAAGTGTCTATTGGTCAAAAATTTATAACTCTGTCATGTGTGGTAGTGTGCTCATATGATCATAGACTATGTTTTTTGTCCCCATATTTTCATACACAACCACATCAAAATATTCTAAAAGAAGAATATATATTAAAAATATCATATTCAATTATTCCTTATTCACCAGGTATATAAGTGTTTCCTAAATAGATAAGACAGTTACTTTAGTTCTTATAAAAATTATCAAATAAATTAAAAAATAATAAACAAAAACATGAAACTCTTTTCAAAGGTTGTATAGTTTCTAAAAGTATTGAGGTATGATCTATAACATGGATTTTTATTCCAAAAATTTATGAAAAAACTACCCAAAAATATCCAGGAGAGGCATCACAGAATAATTTAAAATGGTGGTCCGAATATGGAGATTGAATCATTGATGCTGATGAAAGTCTGCTATTTAACTCATCAAATTATTTACTATAAGAATCAACTAATATGAACTCAGTATCATCATTATGTAATATGGATAGTGGTATAAAAATTTTACTAAAATTCTTGTTGAACCACCTATAAAAAAGTGCATACTCTTATAATGATTTGATATGTTTAACACATATGGGGTAGGGTAATGAACGTATGGATTTTTTATTTTTTCATCTTTTTTTAATTATATGAAATCACATATACGAGTAAAGTCCCATATTCTACAATAAAATATAATTTTTAAAAAATTGAGAATGAGTTCATTTTCTATTCCTATTTTCAATGCCACATCCGTATTTGACAAGTAATTATCAAATGATTTTTCTAACACTCTGAATTCATATAAAAATATATAGAAATTCCATAGTTAGATTAAATAATAGACATTACATCAATATTTTAAGGTCCACATGGAGGATAAAAAATAAAAATGGAACACATTTATAAGAAAAGGATCCATAAGAAAAAGTAATGGATGTATTATCATGGTAATAAAGAGAAATGTACACATGGAAGTAACCTAAGAATCCATCCATAAAATTACAATGGGTATTTCTGGAAAATATTTCAAGTATTTGTGTAATGACTGGTATTGGAAGTGGCCTTTAATAGTAACTTTATTCAATATCAGATATTAAATACTATATTTCCATCTATTTTTATCTCTCACGAGGATTAGTTAAATTTTTTATTATAAATAATGATTAGACTTTACTTTTTGGTCATATTGTAAATGTGACAAGCCCAATGATAATTTTAAATGGGATAGATGATTCATTATACTATAAGTGTTTCAAATTGTATTTTATATACCTACATTATGGTTAGGTTTAATCTCTTTTTTGTATTTTCTAGAAGTTATGAAACTGTTTTAAAATATGATTTTATGTATACATGTCCTTGTAATGATCTCGGGTTTGTAAAATTGAACCCATCCTATGGCCTTGAAATTATATCTTAAAATAATTATGAGTTTCATTTCATGATCAAGGGATAAATTTATATCAACTAATATGGGTATATTTTCTTTACCCATTTCAAACACATACCATAAATGTGGTGGTAGTGGTTCCAATGTAATAATGGGTGGCCAAATTAGTTATTTTAATAACATAGTTTCACTTTCATCACCCACTTTAAGTTCCTTACAAAAAATCGAATTCAGAGTTTAATAATTAATTGGATAAAACCAATCAAAATCATCAATGAAATATGTGTTTGACTCATTGTTAGGTTCCTATACATCAATATAAGGTTGATCATAGTAATTTTGTATATAATTGTTGATCTTAATTTGTTTACAAGTAGATCAATTTATCCATTTGAACTCGGTTCATCGGTGTTTGTATGTTTAAAAATTGAATTTTATTCTTATCTAAACATCATCAAATAAAAAATATTGAATTTTTATATTTATTCTCTAAATTATATTGTTAATGTCACCTCATGGAAATAGAGGATTATACAAGATGTCTTCATAAATGGATTTTAATAGATTATTGGTGATTTATAAAATGGTCTATCTAATTATATTATGAGAAAATGTAAATTAAATAGAAAGATCAAGTTTTTTACCCTCACTAACACATCATTAGGAACTCCAGCTAGTAATACTATAACTCTTTTTTTTAATTTTAATTATAAAAAATTATTGAGATAAAAAATTTGTAAATATAGGGACAAAAAATTTGTTATTATATTAATTGAATCTCTAAAATCAGATAACTCATATGTGACAGACATGTCTCAAATAGTATGGGAATTGAAAATGACCCTATATCTTTACATTTAGTGGGTAATTGAGGAGTAATCAGAGTTGATTGATTTCTTCCTTATCTTACTCTCTCATTCCTTGATTCCTTTGTTCATGGTTTCTAACTCTTTTATGAACATAGTATATATGGAAATATATTTATGGTCTTAAATAAGAGTTATTTAGAATTAAACTTTCATTAATGTGTCTAGAATTTATTTTTGAATCTCCACTTCTTGAATTTTATTAGTTTTAGTCATTATTAAGGAAAATAGTAGTGTGGACTATAAAATATTTTGATGATTTCTAAAGATGAATTTATTTTTTTTCTATCTTATTCATAATTATTTATTTTTTCCCATCTTTGATGATATTTATTTTTTCTATTTGTGTTTTTATAGAAGGTATAATTTCATTACCGCTTCTAGTTATTACCAGACTCATATTTCCCTTAGTATAGGATAGTGTTTTAGGTGTTAATTTCCATGGATTGGTATACATAATTTCCAATCAATTCCATAACTAATTTTTCAAATCATAAAAATCTATTTTTAACACCTCTAAGTTAGGATCCAATTGGTTTTTCATTTTATCTTTAGAACTACAATTAAAAGAATTATGGGAATTTTGTTATTGAAATGGTGAAGGTTGGATAGTTTATTGGTATCCATCTATGAAATTTTATTAATATTGTAGAGTTTTATGGAATTTTTATTGAAATAGTGGTCAGTCTTGGTTTTTTGGAACTACAAATGAATATAGGATATATGAGTTATCCTTATATCCTTGGTTTTATATGGGTTGTTGAACTGTTTTTTGTTGATAGGCAACAAAAGAACTCTATGTATCCTTCACTTGATTATAGTGGTCAATGACATGACCTGGATAAGTACAAATACCATAAACCCTAACTAGTTTTGGTTGGTCAATATATTTTACATTATTTATTTTTCTTACCGAAGTGGTTATTTCTTCCATATTTGATTCAAATAATGATGATTTTATAGGAATTTTTTGGATTTACCTCATTGTATCCTCTAGTGCTATTACCGCTTGTATGCATTGTTTTTATTTCCATTACATATTCCATAACTTCCATTAGTGACTTGTAAATCAATGCTTCTTGATTCATCTAGAATATTTCTATCACTATCAATTAGTTCTTAATGGAAAAAAGTTGTGATGTGATGTTCCTAAATGGAATGGTGTGGGAAACTATCTCAAAGTAACATGTATCTCCTTAAATAATCATATATTTTCTCTCCTAAGACATTTCTGATTGAATATATTTTCTTAATGTGGTGCACCTTGAGGTTGGAGATAATCTTTAAAGGCCCATTGATGTTCATCATATCACTAAAATCTCTTAATTTCATGTTGTGTAGCCACTCCATGGAAACACCATTGAGAGTGAAATGGAATTTAATCTATTCGACGTGTTCTTCTACTATGCCTATCAATTTCAAAGTAGCACACTTCATGTTGATGTCCTTGATATATTTTTTATGGATCATCACTTACAAGGCCATGTTACATAGGAAATTATTGAATTGGTATAAATTTCAATTCAAATTAATCATGTAAAGTAAGCTAACTAATATGGATTTGTTAATTGAAATTAGGTTCACATAAATCACTCAATGTCTGGTTAGGGGTTCTTTCCATGAATTGTAACCTACCATCATGCCTCCAATTGTTTGGATAACATAAATGTCTTCTACTCTTTAGAAAATTCCATTCCCATTCTATCTGACTCAACTATATTCCTCAGTCAATTACCTTTGGTGTCTAGGTTGAGACTGCATCATCTATACATCCAAATTTTTTCCTTCCTTTAATCATCACTATGACTTGAATTCCCCACCTCGGTCAGCACTAACACAGTCATATCTATCATTAATTCCCACATTTGGATCCCTATCCTCCAGAATATATAATTATTTCATTTATCAATGTTCTAGATTCCTGTCTATAATTCCATTACTACCATCTCTAGTCTTATAACTATGATATCCATACTTATGGGAAAAAATTGTACATACCCAAGCTTTAAGTACATATACACTACATTACTTGTGCGGAATAATTAATACATAAAAAAACAGATGCCCAATGACTGTACTAGTTTAGTGTCTTTGGAAACTCAGAACATAATCTTCTAATCATGGTGGAATATCTTCAACATATCCCATAAAGATCTTCCCCCTTTGTTTTCTTACCTAAAACCCTTCTTTATATGTTGGGGAAAAGAAAACATAAAAAGGGTGAGCTCAAATGCTCAGTAAGGGAAACATAGAGAACATAAAACAACCCATAAACATTTGAATGTAAAAACATAATCATAAAAAATTAAAATATTGAACAATGACATAGATATTGGCCGTACATAAGGCATACATCACAAAGGAACATTAATCATGATAAATTAGCATGGGAATAAAACATGGAATTTGGGAAAACCATTAAGAAAATTTTATGATTTCAATATTAGCTAAAGCATTGTTGCCAAGACCATCATAGTGGACAAAGTCCATTACAGAAACGGGTTTACTTGTTGTTATAGACCTGTATTACAGAACTGGATTTACTTTCCATTTTTTAAATGTCTATTTCATAAGATATAAATCATTAAACAATGAATTTGAGGGAGATATATGTCCCACCCATCTTATAATGAAATAATTCTTACATGTTCCACAAAATAAACATAAATCATTCATCATAACCCAATGAATAAAATGTGTTTCATAAATGTCACCACATCATAACATAATCCACATAAAACAAATGGATATCATTTCATCATAATAAAAATAAAACCATGTACAAAATAGGGAAATTATACTTGAATCATAAACATATTAAATAATTTCAACCTCTATGGAAAATAGTTCTGATAAAACACTTGAAATGAATTCTTGAGGAAAATTTCCTTTCTTCTTTGAAATCATTAAATTTTCTAAAAAATGCCATGCAATTTAAAAATAAAAGGATTTTTTTTAAATTAATAATGAAATATTGTGCAGGATGCTTCATGTAAATTATGCATTACAAAACCATAAAAATTCATTCATACCAAATAAGTTAAAAAAACATTCTCTTCGTAATTTTGCTGGAAAAGTCAAAAAGTACCTCGTATGGTAATCAAAAAACAAATTCCTTCAATACCATGTCGTAAAAGTCAGAAAAGGGTACAAATTACTTTAAAAATACATGAAATAATATTAAACACGTTATGAAAACATTTTAAGAAAACATGGACATGGATGATAAATATAACCCCAATAAATACATATGAATAAACAATCTCGGATAAGAATGAGATTTGTATAATTATCCCTTACCTTAGATCCAATTTCTTCTATATGTGTCTGAAACTCCTGTATATTGGGTTGAAACATATTATTTACTTTTAAAAAAAACCATAATAATATTTATGATATTATATATGATTCACTTAGGACATTATATTACACGTTCATTTGTCAATTCCAAGTTAAAGCAGCATTTTGGGTAATATTCGTTTCATTTATCATACCTGATTGGACTTGTTTTTATTGATATTATTATTAATTATATCATGATTTAATTACTTCCAGAATTTAAAAATGATTTATATTCAATATATATACAGTATATATATATATATAATAGATAGATAAATGAAATGAAAGACATTGTTCATGGAGACGGTAGGCCGTACGTACGCATGAACGCTTTTTTTCTATCCTTATTGACTTGAATGGAATTAAGTAGATGAAATATAAATATATACATAAACACAGTGTCATTATATATCTCGTTATTATTCATTATATATACTTTATAATCATTCTTTAAAGGTTAACATGGAGAATGAGTCTCATCGCATCGTGGAGACAGTAATCAGTATGTATGCATGAGCGATGATATCGTTCCCATATTTATTGAATGGAATTGGAGTGGATGATAAAATATTTCATATTTAGTATGATTTTATAATAATCATATATAGTTAATATTTCCACCATTATACCCATCTAAGTGTGGTGTTGGCGGAAAAACAGATTACACCACGGCGTGGAGACGGTATTCCGTACATACGCATGCGCAGAGATTTCGTTTTGTGTTTGATGGATAGAAGATTAAATATGATTTTTTCATATTTATAATAACATATCAGTATATTAGTGATACTTTTGTTATTAATTTATAATTAAAAAACTAAATAAGAGGAAGTAGAAGAAGAAATAAATTTGAAAGAATCAGTAAAGGATATTATCTCCTCTTTGACGCGCCTCTTCTAAACCTCCTCTTAGGTTACTAAAGTTGGTCTTTGAAGAATACCAGGAGCTCTAGTATGTTTCTGGAGAAGATGAGAAGAGAAATGGACTGTTTTTGGCTATACTTCAAAGCTCAAAAAGTCGTGAAGAGGATAGGGAGGAGGTTCTCTTTTATAATAGAGGAGAGGGGCACATTTGGAATCCTCCAAAATATTAATTTATAATAAACTCAAACCCAATATAAAAACCTCAAAAATGATTCAAATTAGAATATGAGATGAGATAGGGTTTATATCTCATCATATTATAAAATTTAGTCATGTTGAGAATTTATTTTAAACCTTTTAAATTTGATTTATCCTTATTTAATCTATTTAATTTTATTTGTGGTAATACTATTATAAATTTTAAATTATTATAAATACTTACTTATGTGATGTTAATTGTCCATAATTAGATACATTATGATATATTAGACCATATAATTTTCCATTTGTAATTTCTAAATATTTTTTTTATTTTTAAACAATTTAATAATATGTTATGTTTATAAAATACCAAAAGTGTCAATTTTGACACTAGTCAATTATTTGAATTTAAATAAAATACACATAGAAGATATGTTCAAAAAAGAAAATATTTAATAGATTACTAACATGTAATATATATCACTAAAATTCTTGGATCACATTAAATAGTTCATATAATATTTAATTTAATATTTTGAAGACCATTTATTTGATATTTCTCTTAATGAAATAATTACTACAACATTTTTGTATAATTATTTAATATACTTATTTGTTGCATAAAAATTAAAAATAAAATACTATTATGAATATAAATATCATATATTCCATAATAATACTTTTCTGAAATTTATCTTCTAAAACACCCAACTTTGAAAATGTTATGTTTATTAAATTATTAAGGTGACAACATTGACATCATTTAAAATAAAATAATAGAAATGTAATAATCTATTTTATAAGTCTCTAAATTGTCCACAAGTCGTCACATGGATTCTTATGGTGTATCTATACTCGACCAATATGTATTGGTCATGTTTTTGGTCCTTTTATGGGTATTATTATATTAATAAAAACTATATTATTGATTTTTCAATAAATAAATAATTTCTGCATCATTAATTTATAAGCTATTAAGGTAAATATATATTTCTTAAAAATTACAAATAAATTACCATGTTAAATAAAAACCTTTTATCTTTATAATGGGTATTTATAGTAGAATTTATATTCTGTATAACCATATATTAAAAATACATTAATTATTAAAGTTTGAGTGAGACATATTTCACTTTCTTTTAAATAAAATAAATTAAATGTCCTTACCACATCCAAGTGGGTTCTAATAAATTCCATTTCGACCCTTGTATATTTTAGGACTAAATATAATCCTCCAATTATATTAATACATGTGTTAGGGTAATATTATAATATTATATTTACCCTTAATTGCATGATTTACATTTAACTATGGTAAATAAAATTTACTGTAGTTATTATTCATAATACCCAAAAATAAAAGTATCCTATTAACATAATTTGGACATAATGATTCCAAATAAGGAATCAATTTTTCAAAATTCAAAACACAAAATTTTCATTAATTAATTTAAAATTAATCCCATTGTTAAGAAACGTGTTTTAAAAGTTAAAACATTGCAAAAGATTGATATGTTTTTACCTATGAATTCAATGTAAAATTAATGGTAATAACATTCATTATATTAAAAGGTAAAAATATATTCTATTTATACTTTAAAACTATTAAATAATATATTTTAACCATATAAATTATTTCGATGAAAGAAGTTGTTTTTAATTAAAATTTATTGTATTTTCACTATTCATCAAAATATGAAAGTTATTTGAAAAATATAAAAAATTCATCCAAAGTAAATTTTTATGTCCTAATTGAAAATAATATGTTTATTTTGTAAAATTTAACTTATAAACATGTCAAAAAATAGATTTAAATTGGGTGTTCCATAAAAAGGCGGCAAATCTATAATTTTTGAAAATTTATTATTTTAAAAAAAATTATTTGGTTCTCATACCATGTTCTAGAAAATTTGTAAGATGAATAATAATGATATAAAATTAAATATTTAGTTACTAATATTTATACAGGTAAGTTCATAATAATGTTATAACAATATTTCGTTGTTTAGTGAAACTCGATATTGCGTACAACACATGCTATCGAGGAAGGTCGCTCAAGCGTGTAATGCAAGCTGAGTCAGGGTTGCATGTAGTGAATGATTCCTTTTGTGTTGCATATAACATAATCAAAACATATATCATTTATACCTAGACCGAAATCTATACATGGTGTTGTGAAAAATGAATTTTATTCGAAAGAACTTGAAATTGTGTGCAACACAAGCCAAGAATAGTGTTGTGTATACTGCAAGCTAATACAGTGTTGCATATAGCACAAGCTAATCTTGGTGTAGTGTACAACAGAAGATATCAATGAAATTAAAAAGAATATGTCTCATAAAATCTCATGGTGTTACAAAAATGATGTGGTAGCATGTCACTTTTCAATAATATGTTTCACCGTGCCTCCTACATGGTATCAATTCCATCCACCATTCATAAAACACTAGACCAACCATGTTCTATTTAGATTAGCTTGCCTATCTCAACTATTGTGTGTTTTGTTCCGCCTCATCTTCCATGAATGGGAGTCCATGAATGTGTGGTTGTTTTATGTCACTATTGTATCATTTTCATTTATTTGATATCCAATAGTGAAATAGATAATAAACCTCTCATAATTATGGAAATTAGATTTTCCCATAATTTGATGCATTCATGATTTACTATTGTAATTTCATTTCAGGAATATCTCTCTCGTTATCAAAGACCTATTAATTAATGAAATAATTAATCAAATTGATAGGAATTCATTCATAGTATTATAATTATATATCTATGTTTTTAAATCGATAGGTAAATTAATTTAGTGATGATTATATATGAGGATAATGTAAAATAGAAATGTGGCTAAATTAATTTTTTATAGTTTTTTGTCTATTAGTTACTATACAAGGATGGATAATTGGATACATGGGTAATGTAAATAATACATGAAGAGTTTTTACTCACACCTAATTGGTAATTGGTTTTCAATTCTACCTAATTCATTATACATAAGGATGTTGGATGGATTACTGATAACCTTGGGGTTAACCTAGAGCATCCAGGAAGATTGTTTTTTACAGGGTTTGTTTTCTATGATTTTTTAAGGATAAGGATAATCATTATAATGGGAATTAATGTTTGAAATTAAAGTCCTTACAGTTTAGGATGTAAAATTAGAAGAAATATTATACAAAGTATATAATACAAATTATAAAATGAGATTATGAATAATGGGAATAACAAAAATGTTCACGGTGACTCAATCATGTAGGTTAAGAGGCTATAGAGGAGGCCTAGATGAAGTAAGTATTTCAGGGTTTTTACTAGGTTTATTTTGGTTGGACATGGTCTTTTATGCCATTAATGTGAAAGTGTTTTTTCATCCAAAATAGTATACAATGGTGAATAAGGTATCCAAGTATAATTTGGGTGGTGGGACACATCTTTTTTTAGAAGAAGCTTGAGCACTACTATATTTGACCCTACAACGGTTTTTTAACAAAACACGCCTCCATTGGTTAAATTATTTGTCAAGATAATCCATTTATAATAGGTAAATAAACACTTCATGAAGCCCTTATAATGAATAATATTTGATTTATTCAAAATAATGTATTATAGAATTTAACATGAGGATTTTTGGGTAGTCACAGCTTAAGTTCCATTCAATGGGAATCCTTTCATGAAACTTTAACATTTGATAGTCCATGATAAATAATAACATTAGGGTGATCCTTTATATATTTATGTGATCTATTCATCAAATAGTTTTCCTTATATAGGTATAAAATTTTTCTATATAGAGGTGGCATTCCTACAAAACATTTAATACATTAGATTTTCAATTTTGGTAGGTAGTTGACATGATAAATATTAACAGAGGGTCATAAAAAAAAATTTCATATGGTCAATTTACATTTCTTTAATAGGTTAATTGGAATGATACAGTCTGTTTATGATTTTAAGATATTTTCATCAGACCTTTATGTTGATCGTGTTTCTTTATGTGGTCAGGTCAACAGTTAGAAAAGTTTAAACTATCCATCTTTAGCCTCTTGAATTTTTATTATTCAAGTTGCATGACTTTATTTAATTTCTTCAGTTAATACAATGAATTTTTTGTCCAAAAAACCTAATCAATAATCTCACATTATATATGATGTAATAGTGAAGGATTTTTCTCAAAATTCATTTTACAAAATACATGTTGAACATCATAATAGTAATTAAATATAAACAATATCATTCCATATAAATATTATAAATTTAAAATACACATTATAACCCATGATAGATGTAATAAATAAGTGAAATAGAGTATATGAGAAATGAAAATTATGAAATAACTAGTATTTTAATTATTAAAACATAAATAAAATATTTTGATCCTCTTCAATATTCCCCACCATTTTGATGAATTCAAAATATGATCCAAATTTCTACCACTTTTGTAAATTGATCAAAAAGATAAAGGTTACCATTTCATATTCATTTTAAATTACACACAATTATAAATGAATAAATAATCCTATTAAACAAATAAATAATTAGTGGGAATCAAAATAACACTATAATTAACTCAAAAAAAATTTCTACCCCTAAATTCATACAAAACTACTCATATATAGTAGTTTAAGATTTTTCAAAAAATTATTTTTGGAAATGGAAAAGTTTACGCAACTTTTTTTATTAAAAGGGATTAAATAAATTGTTTAATTAGTCTAATCAAATTGATTATATTATATTTGGATCTTAAAGTGATTCAATTTAATATTAATTTCCAAATTTTGTGTCTTTGGAGATTAACATGACTCTTATGAGTGAACTTAAGTTCTTTTGGGATTTCAAATAGGTCAAAAGAGTGTTGATAAAAATTTTAGTTAATAAAAATATTTTAAATAATTGGTTTGGATGTTTGGTATTAAATGTTGTAAAAGATCCAATATTGTAATGGGTATTTCATATAATTTATATTATATTGATTCTAAAAAATCCATTGATAGTAATATATTTATAGAAGTGATTAGTAGATTTATTTTGGATCTACATATACTGGATTTGATATTTTTTGTGTGTATATGTGTTATATTAAAATATAATACAAAAGTTCCAAATTTAAATGTATTTAAAAATATTAATTAGGTATGATAAAAAATCTATGAATCTCATATTGTTTTATCATGAAAAAAACATCATTTAAACTAACAAGTTGTTCATATTTTTGATGTTGGTGGCTGAAAAATATACTGAAGATGCACAAAATTTGTAACATACCAATTAATTAAATAATAATATATTTTTATATGTATGTCTATTAATGAATTAGATAGTGTTTTTGAGGCTTAAAATGAGAATAAATCCATTCTTAAGCATAGAATACTATAATATTTTTAAAAGATTGTTTTATTGCCTTTTGATGGAAAACCATTTTTAAATCTACATTCTGACAATTTTATAAGCTCTATTTTTCAAAATAAACATATTCATTAGAATTTGGACATTGAAATTTACTTTTGATAAAGTTTTGATATTTTTCTGATAATGTTAATTTTTTAATGAATAGTGAAAAATACTGCATTTTACTTCAAAACAGCTTTTTCATCTAATTTAATTATATGGTTAGATTATCTTTTTAATTGGTTTTAAATTGTAATTAGAATGTATTTTTACCATTTAATTCAATGGTTATAATTGTAATTTGACATAAACAAGTTTCAATCTTTTGATAGATATTGTTTCTTAAAAACACGCTATTTGTTTGGACAACGTGAATTATTTTTAAATTAATTGCTGCAATTTATGTGTTTGTAATTTTCTAAAATGGATTCCATACTTGGAATCATAAGTCCCAAATTATTTAATTAAGACTCTTTTGTTTTTGGACATTATGAATAGTAACGACGGTAATTATCTTTAATTATCGTGATTAATTAGTAATCGGGTAGTTAAGGGTAATAAAATAATATCATAATAATATAAAATGACCCCAACATGTGTCCAAATCCTCTTTTTGATTCATTTCCAATGATTTTAATCTTTTTACTAAACTTGAGGGCCCATGGACTCACATGGGTGTGATAGTGACATTTATGAAATTATTTTTAAAAAGAAGATAAATATAACAAAGGAATGTATATCCTATGTAACAAAATTTTAATTTTTTTTAAATAAATTCTCTATTAAACTATAAATAGTCATTGGAAATATAAAAATATTTTCCACATCATTGTATTTTTTTTAAATTTTTAAACATTAAATAAATAAATTTATTTATGACACCACGATGATGCAGTGATTACCTCATTAATGAAAGATTTAAACAAAATGAAAAGAAAATGTAAAATCTAAGACATAAACTTCTAAAAAACCTATTGTATGGGTGGATTTATTACCCTTATCACTCTATACTCATAATATATCATTGTGGGACCATTAAAATCTGAAAGTCATTTTAAAATAAAGTAACATTTTAAGACTTTCCAAAAGTGACCTTCCTCCCTCTTATAAAAGGCCCCCACCTCTACCCCCTTACCCACACCTCTCAAGCCCATGGCCCGTCAAAACTCTACTCCTATTATCTCTGAAAATCCCTGCCTTACTCCTAGAAGCCTCACTTTTGGCAGAAGTATTTCCAAGGAAGCCTTTCGCCCAAATCAAAAAGAGTTGCCCGATTTAGAGGTAATGTCTTCTCTCGAGTTTCTTCCTTTTATTTTCCTTCTTCACTCACCAATATCTTCATATTATTTGATACCATAATTAAACCAGTATCATAAATATACTAGGATGTTTTAATTATAAGGATTATACACACACTTACACAAACCACCCTCTAATGGTTAAAGAACATCTTGTTTCTATGGGTGGAAAATTACTACCTCACATAACGATGATTGTTAAATATTCTTTTAACGCCTTTCATGGTGGCCATTATGATGTCACTGTATTTATATATGATATATATGGTATTTATTTTTTCTATATGCTTCTTAATTTTATTTTTAAATCACATCGTTATGCTTTTCATGTTGTGGAACTGCGATGATTTCATCCGAGGAAGTGTGGACTACCTCCCCCTCAATTGATGTGACTCGTTCATTCCAAACATTGAATTTATAAATAATGTAATTAATAAACATATGTTACCTATATAACATATATATTATACTTGAATTATAATATATATATTTCTCATTTCATTTTAATTCCTTTAATAAGACAATGAAATGAAAGTAGCGTTCATGCGTACGTACATCCAACCGTCTCCATGAACGGTGCATTTGATTTTTTATCTTCAAATGTTATGGAATAGTATAAATTGAATACATACTGAATATTTATGATATTTAAATCATTAATACCATTTTATAGATGATGTAATTATAACTACATGGGCAATCCATTTCAAAAAAGTTCAATTTTGACTCATGTACCGAACATCGACAAAACGTATGATATGAACTCACATAATTAACTTATTATTATTACATGATAATATGATATATTAATTGAATAATAAACATTAAATTAACTCCTTAATGAATTAGAAATTAACTAAAGTTTATTATTCAGGAAAATAAATAACGAACGAGAACAAGTCGGACTTGAGGTAAGGTACTTCGTCTCAATCTCCTTTCGTTGAGGCATACTTCAATTTATATTAAACCTTCTATGATTAGTTGTATAATAAACCCTTTTTACTTTTAATTTCATTAAAAAGGAATCTTTTTACACGAAGAATTTTACTAAATGAACAAAGGGAATGTTTATGTCTTACGTATGTAGTGACAACGACTTCTCCACCACCATGACCATTATTTGAGTTTCAGCTTCCTCTACAAGCCATAATTTGTTTATATGAAAAATAAATACAATGTTTCAATTCTCTTTTATTTTGGTATTGAAAATGGTTTTGATAATTTTTTGATTATATCAATGTGTTTTATTTATATCATGTGATTGAAATGTGGAAATGTTATATTTTCATTATGCGTGTTTTATGTGATATGATTATGTTATGGTTCTTGGAAATGTTTTATAAAGATGGGTGGTTCCGTGATAAACTAAGGGCGGGTGAGCCCGAGATATCTCTCCAATGCATTGGGTAACGTGAAGGAGTTAAATTATATGGTTTCTCTGAAGAGATTTAGGGAATATACTATGATGGTTATTCCAAACATAACAATGAGGGTTACTCCCTACTTAAGAATGTTATGAATTCCTCAAGTTACCTTTATATCTTATGATTTCTATTAGTTATTCATAAATATTATGAATTAATGAGGTATGTAAAAGTGCTTATGTTTTATGAGTAAAGTATGATTTCATTGATTCTTATGTATACATGGACTAATGTTTTCTTTCCGTATTTTTATATCCCTTAATGTGATTTTTATGCTCATCCCATGTTTTTGAAATGTTTTTCACAGGTCAAGGGAAATGTACAAGATGTGATGATTGTGTCGAGGAAGTTTCAATAAAGAAACAATGTTTTATTTTAAATATGTTTCATTTGGTGGAAAAAAATGAATATTGTCTTTGATGTAACCACCTTGTTTAAATGTGGAATGTAATGCATGATTTGTGATCTATTTCTCTAAAACTATAAAACTGAAAATATTATCAATGTTAATTCTTGAAATAACACAATATTAAGTAATGTTTAAGGATGGGGCCTTATAGTTGGTATCAAAGGTCGGTTTAGATAACATTAGGAGTTTAAATTCTATTAAACTATTATCCAAAAATATATTTTTTACACATTATGGTAAATTGAAATGATATAGAATTTGAAGATTACCATGTTGCTTCATCTAAGACATGTTTGTTCACAATGGTTTTCCATAGATAAAATAGGGAAGCAGTGCTAGGAATTCATACAGAAGGAAATGACCGTCTAAATCAGCATCCTGATATTTTTGGAATTGGAACTGAATAATTTGTTGTAGTAATTGTGAATTTGACTCAAGCGATAAATGGTGGTGGTATCCATGCACAAGATCAGCCAGATAAACCACAGAGGAACATGTTAGTGGTGGAACATTTGATGAGGCAACATCCCCCATCATTTATAGGATCATCTGACCTCTTCCTAGTTGAAGGGTGTATTAAAGCACTCAAGAAAATTTCTGATGTCATGGGGTGTTCAGAAAATCAAAAGGTTAGTCTTGTTGTTTACCATTTGGAGGGTGAAGCAGATCAGTGGTGGTTGATGGTTAAAAATATCAGGGATGATGATGAGATTGATGCTCTTTACTAGGATGAATTCAAAGGTGTGTTTCTCGAGAAATATTTTCCTATGGCTACTCAACTTATTATGGAAAAACAATTCTTCGAATTCAGTCAAGAGGACAACACAATGGCTTCTTTTGAAGAAAATTTCATTCTATTGGCAAGATATGCTCCAAATGTTATCAAATACCTTGATTGTAAAATCATTTATTTTTACTCAGGATTAAACCCAAAATATCGAAGGGCCTTAGCGTCTCATGAGTTCAAGAGTTATGAAAAGCTTGTTTGATGTGCTGAGAAGGTGGAAATGGAGTTTTTCGATGAGCAAGTGTTCTATGACAACCAACAGAAGAAGAGACCGAGGTGGCAGGAGAAAGGGAAGAATCCTTCAAAAAGGTTTGATGGTAAGAAAACTAAGTTTTCATTTTTTTGATAAATGTGGTAAAAAGCATGCTAGGGAATGTCTTTTGAATTCTGGAAAGTGCTTCTGATGTGGTAAGATGGGACATAATGTTTGTGATTTCACAAGAAAAGATAGGGGTAATGGTAAGACCAAATTTGATTTACAGTTAGTGAAATGTTTCAAGTGTAATGAGACGTGTGATTATGCAAAAGATTGTTTGACACAGAGCTCGAATGATGGGAAGCAGATATACAACAAGCATAAAAGTGTGGTGAAATATTTTTCAACTACTTGAGCATATTTTGGGCCATCAAATGAAGTGGTATTATGTACTTTGTTTGTTTTTTCAGATTATTCCAATGTGTTGTTTGATTCAGGGTCTACACATTATTTTATCTCTTAAAACGTTTCTAGTAAATTGGGAATTACATCTCAAGAAATGACTCTTGGAATTGTGGTAAAAAGACATGCGGTAAATGTTGAGGCAAAAATAATTTATAAGAATATTCCTATCCTTATCCGTGGAAAGAACCTACTTAAAACCCTTATTGTTTTACCTCTAGTAGAGTTTGATGTTATCCTGAGTATAGATTGGCTCTATGTTTACCATGCTAAGATTGACTATAGTGCTAAAGAAGTTTCTTTTCAGAATTAATTTCATTTTGTGTACAATAATGAACCCTTACCATTGATAACAAATCAAGAGGGTGAGAAACTTGTAAAAGATGGAAATGAATGTTACCTTGCACATATTGCTGAAAATAAAGGTATCATTCATTTTAATGATGTGCCAGTGGTAAATGAGTATCCTGATGTTTTTCCCGATGAGTTTCCTGGAATAATACCAGATCGAGAAGTTGAATTTACTGTTGACTTGGTTCCTGATGCTATGCCAATTTCAAAACCCCCTTATCGAATGGCTCAAATTGAACTTTTAGAGTTGAAGGATAAATTGCAAGATTTATTAGAGAAAGGTTTCATTCAACCTAGAAAATAACCATGCGGTTCTCCTGTCTTATTTGTTAAAAAGAAAGATGGTTCAATTAGACCTTTCATTGATTATAGAGCCTTGAATAACATCATTGTTAAGAACAAATACCCTTTGCCTCATATCGATTATTTGTTTGATCAGCTCCAGGGAGCTCAGTATTTTTCAAATATTGACTTTTGATCAAGGTACCATCAGTTGAAGGTAAAGGAAGCAGATATTTTGAAGACCACGTTATGTACAAGATATGGCCATTATGAAATTATAGTTTGGCCTTTTGGATTAACCAATGCACCTATTGTATTCATGGACTATATGAATAGAATTTTCCATGAGTTATTAGATAAGTTTTTGGTTGTTTTCATTGTTTATATTTTGGTGTTTTCTATAAGTAAAGATGAGAATGAAATACATATAAGGATTATTTTTCAAACCTTAAATTAAAAGAAATTGAATGGGAAATTCAGAAAGTGTGAGTTTTGGTTGCAAAAAATTTCTTTCCTTGGTCACATTGTTTCTAAATATGCAATAACTATTGATCCTACAAAAACAAAAGTTGTTGAATAATGTCCAAGACCCACAAATGTAACTGAGATTCATAGTTTTCTTGGTTTGGAAGTCTATTACCGAAGGTTTGTTAAAAAATTTACACAGTTGTCCAGCCCATTGACTAAGCCAATTAGGAAGGGTGTTAAGTTTATCTGGACAAAAGAATGTGATGACTATTTTCGGAAATTGAAAAGATGATTGGTGAATTATCTAGTATTGGCACTACCTTCCATGAATGGTGAGTTTGTTATCTACAGTGATGCTTCATTTAAAGGACTTGGTTGATTCCTAATGCAGAATGATCAGGTAATTTCTAATGCTTCACATCAGTTGAAAAATTATGAGATAAATTATCCTACATATGATTTGGAATTAGCTTCTATTGTTTTCGCTTTAAAAATTTGGAGGCATCCTTTGTAAGGTTTAAAGTGTGAAATATTTACTGATAACAAAAGTTTAAAGTATATATTCACTCAGAAAAAATTGAACATGAGACAGAAGAGATGGATATAATTAATCAAGGATTATGATTGCATGATTTACTACCACCCAGGAAATAAAAATAAAGGGGCAGATGGTTTGAGTCAAAAATTTAATGCTTAATTAACCATGTTATATTTGGAACGTGGTCCTTTGGTTAATGATTTGATGAATTTTGGTTTGGAAGTTGTTGGTGTAAGAAATTCTTCTGTTTTGTTTCAGGTATTAGTGAAATATTGTCTATTAGAGAGAATTAAGAATGAACAAAAGCAAGGAAGTGAGTTGCTGAAAAAGGTAGAGCTGGTTCAGATGGGTATGTAACCTCGATTCAACATTGATAATGATTGTTTTTTGAGATTTGGGAAGAGATTGTGTATGCCTTGTGATTCAGAGTTGAAGAGAGAGTTGTTATGTGAAGCTCATAGTTATCCATTTTCAGTTCATCTAGGAAGTACTAAGATGTATAGAGATCTTTGGGAGCATTACTGGTGGGATGGAATGAAAAGAGATATCACCGGTTTTACTGTGAAGTGATTGACTTTTCAATAGGTTAAAGCAGAGTGGCAATTACCAAAAGGGATGCTTCAGCCTTTACCAGTGCTAGAGTTGAAATGGGAGGATATATCCATGGACTTCGTTGTGGGATTACCGAAAACACCTCGAGGTAATAATGCAATCTGGGTTATTGTTGATCACTTGACTAAATCTAATCATTTCCTTGATATATGAGATAATTTTTTCCTAGATAAACATTATCGATTGTATCTTAAAGAGATAGTCAGGTTACACGGATTTCCCCTCCCCATTGTTTCTGATCGTGATCCCAGGTTCACTTCTAACTTTTGGAAAGTCCTTCAAAAATCGTTGGGTACTGAATTAAATTTTATTATAGATTCTCATCCTCAATCAAATGAGCAGTCAGAATTAAAAATTCAGACTTTGAAGGATATTCTATATGCTTTTTCGATGGATTATCAGGGAATTTGGGACCAACATCTTTCATTGGTTGAATTTTCTTATAATAACAGTTTTCATTCTAGTATACAGATGGCACCATTTGAGGCATTATATGGGAAGCTGTGTGAAACTCCAAATTTTTGGGATGAAGTAGGTAAAACGAGGTTTATGGGACTATAATTGGTCGAAGATTTGGAAGAAATAGTTCAGCTGATACAGAAACACATGAGAACAACTCAGAGTAGGCAGAAAAGTTATGCAGACAACAGGAGGAAGGATCTCTCTTTTGAGGTAGGTGATCATGTCTTCCTCAAAGTTTCACCATGGAAAAGTGTGATTCGATTTGGTAAGAAAGGAAAGTTGAGTTGATGGATTATTGGACCATATGAAATTCTAGAGAGAGTTGGATTAGTTTCTAACTATGTGGCTTTACCTTCGAGTTTATCTCAGGTACATAATGTTTTTCATGTCTCAATGTTAAGGATGTACATGCCAGATTCATCTCATGTTTTGAGTCCAGATGTAGTTCAGCTGGAAGAGAATCTATCTTATGATAAAAAACTGGTCCAAATTTCTAACCACAGGGAGAAATTGTTGTGGAATAAGGTGATTAATCAAGTTAAGGTTCTATGGAAAAACCGTATAGTTGAAGAGGCAACATGGGAATCTGAAAATGAAATGACGGATAAATTCCCTCACTTATTCGATAACTAAATAAATTATGGGGACACAATTGTCTAATGGGGGAAGGATGTAACATACCAAGTAAGTAAATAGTAATTTATTTTCATATCTATGTCTATTTATTAATTAGATAGTGTTTTAGAGGTTTAAAATGGAAATAAATCCAATCTTAAGCATTGAATACACAAATTTTTTTAAAAGATTTGTTTACCACCTTTTGATGGTAAACCATTTTTATATCTAACTTTTGAAAATTTTATAAGCTCTAATTTTCAAAATAAACTTATTCTTTATAATTTGGTAATTTAAATTTACTTTGGATAAATTTTTGGTATTTTTCTGACAATGTTCATTTTTTAATGAATAGTGAAAAATACTGCATTTTACTTCAAAACTGCTTTTTCATATAATTTAATTATATTATTAGATTATCTTTTTAGTTGGTTTAAAAGTGTAATTAGAATTTATTTTTACCATTTAATTAAATGGTGTTCATTGGAATTAATTTCTCTTTTAAATTGGACATAGACAAGTGTCAATCATTTGATAGATATTGTTTCTTAAAAACACGCTATTTGTTTTGACAACGAGAATTATTTTTAAATTAATTACTGTAATTTCTGTGTTTGGAATTTGCTAAAATGGATTCTATATTTTGAATCAAAAGGATCAAATTATTTAATTAATACTATTTTGTTTTTTGATGTTATTAATAGTAATGACGGTAATTATCTTAAATTATCGTGATTAATTAGTAATAAGGTAGTTAAAGGTAATAAAATAATATCATAATAATATAAAATTAGCCCAACATGTGTCCAAACACTCTTTTTTGAGTCATGTACGACCATGTAAAGATTTTTACCTAACTTGAGGGCCCATGGAGTCACATGGGTGTGATTGTGACATTTATGACATTATTTTTTAAACGAAGAGAAATATGACAATGGTTTGTATCTCCTAAGTCAAACAATTTTTATTTTGTTTAAATATATTATATATTAGACTATAAATAGTCATTGGAAATATAAAAATATTTCCTACATCATGGTATTTTTTTAAAATTTTTAGATATTAAATAAATAAATTTATTTATGACACCATGATGCTACAGTGATTGCCTCATTAATGAATGATTTAAATAAAATGAACAGATAAGGTAAAATAAAAGAATTAAACTTATATAAAACCAATTGAATGAGTGGATTTAGAACCATTATCACCTTATACTAAAAATATATCATTATGGGACCTTTAAACTCCGAAATTCATTTTATAATAAAGTAACATTTCAAGACATTCCAAAAGTAACCCTCCTCCCTCTTATAAAAGGCCCCCACCTCTACCCACTTACCCACTACTCTCAAGACCTTGGATCATCCAAACACTACTTGTATTATCTCTCCACATCCCTCTATTACTCCTAGAAGCCTCACATTGTTAAAATTATTTCCATGGAAGCCTTTCGCTCAAATCAAAAAGAGTTACCCGATTTAGAGGTAATGTCTTCTCTCGAGTTTCTTCCTTTTATTTTCCTTATTCACTCACCAATATGTTCTTATTATTTTATACCATAATTACAACAGAATCCTAAATATACTAGCTTTATTTTATGATAATTATTCTACCAACACTTACACACACCTCTGTCTAATGGTTAAAGAACGTATTGTTTCTATGGGTGGCGAATTACTGCCTCACGAAACGATGATTGTTCAATCTTCTTTTAACACATTTCATGGCATCCATTATGATGTAAATGTATTTATATATGATATATATGGAATTTATTTTTTCTATATGATTCTGAATTTTATTTTGAAATCACATCGTTATGCTTTTCATGTTGTGGAATTGTGATAATTTAATATGAGGAAGTGTGGACTACCGCCCCCTCAAGTGATGTGACTCGTTCATGCCAAAAATGGAATTTATGAAGAATGTAATTATTGAACATATGTTACCTATGTACCATATATATTATAATGTAATTATAATATATATATATATATATATATGTCTCATATTGTTTTAATTCCTCTAATAATACAAAGAAATGAATGTAGCGTTCATATGTAGTACGGCCTACCGTCTCCATGAAGAGTGCATTTGATTTTTTATCTCCAAATGTTATTTTATAGTATAGAGTGAAAATATACTGGATATATAATATATATAAATCATTAATACCATTCTAGAGATGATGAACTTATTACTACATGGGCAATTCTTTTCAAACAAGTTCATTTTTGACTCATGTACTGAACATCGGTAAAATGTGTGATATGAACTCACATAATTGACTAATTATTATAAAATGATAATATGTGATATGAATTGAATAATAAAATTTAAAGGAAGTCCTTAATCAATTATAAATTACCCTAAGAATATTATTCAGGAATATAAAGAATGAACGAGAACAATTTGGACTTCAGGTAGGGGAATTCTTCTCAATCTCCTTTCATTGAGGCATACTTTAATTTATATATGACCTTCTTTTATTAGTTGTATAATAAACCCTTTTGACTTTTAATTTCATTAAAAATAAATTTTTTTATAGGAAGTGTTTTACTAAATGACAGAAGAGAATGTTTTTGTCTTACGTATGCGGCGACAACAACTTCTCCACCGCCATGACCATTATTTGAGTTTCGGCTTCCTCAACAAGCAATAATTTTTTAAAATGAAAAATAAATACCATGTTTTACTTTTATTTTATTTTGGTATGGAAAATGGTTTTGATAATGTTTTGATTATATCAATGTGTTATATTGATATATTGTGATTGAAATATGGAAATGTTAAGTTTCTTTTATGCATGTTTTATGTGATACAATTATGTTATGGTTCTTGGGAATTGTTTATGAAGTCCGGTGGTTTCATGATAAACTACGGTAGGGTGAGCCCGAGATAGCTCTCCAATGCATTGGGTAACTCAAATGAGTTAAAATCTAAGGTCTCTACGAAGATATTTAGGTAATGTATTGTAATTGGTATTCCAAAAGTAACCATGAGAGTTACTCCCTACGTAAGAATGTTATGAATGCCTCAAGTTACCTTTATGTCTTATGATTTTTAGGAGTTATTCATAAATATTATGATTTCATGAGGTATGTCAACGTGATTATGTTTTATGAGTAAAGTATGATTTCATTGATTCTTATGTATACATGGACTAATGTTTTCTTTCCGTATTTTTATATCTCTTACTGAGCTTTTTATTTTCATACCATGTTTTTTAAATGATTTTCAATGGTCACGGGAAAAGTACATGATGTGATGATTGTGTCGAGGAAGTTTCAAGAAAGAAACCATTTTTTATTTTAAATATGTTTCCTTTGGTGGAAAATAATGAATACTGTCTTTGATGTAACCACCTTGTTTAAATGTAGGATGTAATGCATGATTTAGGATCTAATTCTCTAAAACTCTAAACCTGAATAGATCATTGATGTGAATACTTGAAATAACCCAAGATAAAGTAATGTTTAAGGATGGGACCTTATAAAATGTTTGTGTTATTTTCTTGGTAAATTCATTGATTTGCGGTGTTCTATGAAAAAACGTACAATATATTTATCAATTATTGAAATTCAGTATGTTATTACTACATATGATTGTTCACAATTCATGTGGATCAAAAAAAAAATTTCTTTGTTTGGTTTTAATTTTGAAAAGATATTAATTTTTTGGGATAATTCATGTGTAATTTTTATCCCTATAATTTTTTTAGCATTTTGGTGCTAAACAAATTTATTTCTAATAACCCTCCCTTAGAAATCATATTCCCAAAAGAAATATAGTTCTGGAATTTATTTCCCCAGAAAATCAACCAGTTGATATATTAATTAGACTGAAGATTTAGATAATTTTGATATTATCAAAATAATACTTGGTATGATGGAAATTTATAATTTTTTAAGGGAAGTAAAAGTATATTTTTGAACTGACCCTTTACATATGTTTACTTCTAGACTAGTGTATGTTGAGTTATTCTCTAAAATATGATTCATCAGTTTTTTACAAATTTTTTCATCGAATATCATATTTTCATTCACCACAGACCTCTAAAGATACCAAAATGATGGTATAGGTATAACTACCCCCATGTCCCACCTTCAGTAGGGCCCATAATGGTGACTCACACCTTGATTATAAAAATATTGTCAAATGGGGGACATTATTCTCTTTAATAACGTTGGATTAAAATATATGATAAATCATGCACAATAAAATCAATGAATTAATATAAATAATACCAAAATTATTCAACAATTCATTTATATAGAAAAAATTATCCAAAGTATATGCCCAAAATAAAAGCTAATGAAATGACACAACAATTATCTATGGTCTGAGATAGTAATGTCCAACATAGTCCATGTGATCCTAATAAAAACCTGAAAAAGTTTTATATACATATAGTGAGAACAGAGGTATACTCAGTTGGAAAACAGAAAACCTCTTGTTAACATGTGACATAAGTATACTAATGCACTCATGAGAAAACAACAGAACCAACAACACCTAAACATGTCTGCTATCCATCCCAATCCTCACCAAGGCACACTCAGCAAATAATAAAATCCATGTAATATTATTAAACATGACTCACGTCAATAATGGTCATAGAACAACTTGCTCAAAGACAACTAGGCTCGCCGATCAATAGGCACCGTCACATCACGTATCTCCTAAAGACACTTAGGAAAAAACACATCCACAACATAACTAAAGTAGAAGGCTATCATGAAAATAATGTACATCAACCTCGTTCCCTACTCATAACATGCACAACCCCCACTATAAGCCACTTCATCTAATCTAATCCATCCCAAAGACATCTAATCTCATCAAATCTCGCCCGAAGAAACCCTGGCTCACCCCCTATAATAACGACCACATCACATCTCTCACTAAGACAACTAGACTATCAAAATATCTATATAGTGTACTAATAGTACTATGACCATCAAAACTAGTCAAATACCCACCTCTCATAGAAGAGAGAGCTAGAAAGAGTAGGAACCCGGTCATCTGTCCTCCTTTCTAGATGTCAGGTAAAACACACCATATATAAATATGAGTGTCGAAACTTATTTCTTAACATGGGATTGGTGTGTATAAAAAAACAAGGAACGTACAAGTATATATATATATACACACAAACAACCCCAACCTAATGGTTCACTATAAAACAATATCCCACTCGTAACATCCCCATTTTCACTTCCACCTATAAATGCATAACACCACACAATCCATGATCCACAATCCAAATTTCATGTTTCCAACCAAACCCATTATCACGTCCATTCTTTTTAGTATTAAGCATCAACAAAATTTTACCATACAACTCATCATTTATATAATTAATTGGCATTTCCATCCCATTAAGTAGAAAAAACCACAACCATTTCAATCATTATTAAATACCAAGTCAATCACTACCAAGGAAAATGGAACAACATAGCCACACATCAAAATAAGTTCATCATATCCATCACACAATCACCTCACTTACCCAAAATCACTACCAAATAGCCACAACATCAACACCCCAAATCATGGCCAAACAAGCACCACATCGCCACCCCAAAATCATGGCCAAACAACCACAACCTCTCCACCAAAGAATCATGGTCAACCAAACACCACCTTAAAACTCCAAAAGCACAGTAAAAAAACCTCTAACTCACACCCAAAAAAAGAACAACCACATCTCACCCATCTTCGCCACATCGCTTCACAACCACACATCACCACTCCATATGCACAATCACACATCACAACAAATAAAAAATCATTTTATAGATTTAATAATGGATCTTTTATAATATTCCACATTATTTTGGGGTCATTATCACACCACCCATAATCTTTGGGAAGCCATTTCATTAAAAAAAATAGTGGTTAACCAATTTCCATTTTAGGTTTATATCACAATAATCAAAGTAGAAAAATAAGTCACAACACATATCATCATTTGAAAAAAAAAATCCCCCAAATGGAAAAACTTTTCAGTAGGTAATCAAACGCGTACAATCAATAATACCACAATAATATTGAAGTGGTAAAAAACCCTAAAAAACATTCCCCTCTCCCCCTTAAATCTAAATTTAAATGGTTATTTATCTTTAATTATCATGAAAAACCATCTCCCATAGATAATCAAGAGTAACACCCCCCCCCCCCCCACCCCAACATGATACATAATAAGGAGAAACCAAGGATTCCCTACCTAAAACATGTTTTTTCAACTCACTATACACTATAGGGTAGATAATAAATTCCTAAAAACCACAATTATATGAAACCCCTAGGGGAAAACCAAAAATATTCCAAAGTTGTAACATCCCAAGTAAATAAAGAATAATAAATTTTAATATTTATTAATATTTATGAATTAAATATTAAATTTAATTTAAATGGGATGCTATGTTCGATGGCATACCCGATACGCAACAATGGGTTTCTTTGAAATCTTACGTTGCACACAACATTGAGTTGTACTGAAAAATTATATAATATTATTATTATGTTAAATGGTAGTTAACTTATAGCCATTGTATTGGTCGGAATGCATAAACTGACGAAAATATAATTATTTTCGTTTGTTAAATGTTTTTACATTTATCCAACAAAAGATAAAGGCTTAAAATTGTGAATGAATCTAATTTTAAGCATAATTTACGTCAAAAGCTCGATTTAATGCCCTTTGATGGAGAAGCCTCATTAAATCTAGTTTTGGTCCCTTTTATATGTTATATTTGAAAAAATAAATTTCTTATTTAGAATCAGGACATCAAAATTTACTTTGGGTTAATATTTGGAATTTTTTGGATAAAAATCATTTTTTACTGAATAGTGAAAAGTAATTGTATTTTTATTCAAAACTTTATTTCAGTATAATTTATTTATATGGTTATATTATCTTTTTAAATGATTTTAAAGTGTAATTAGACTATTTTTTTACAATTTAATCCAATTTTGTTCATTGGAAGTAATTTCACTTTGAAATTGGACATAAACAAGTGTCAATTTTTTGATAGTTATTATTTCTTAAAAACACATTTTTTGTTTTGACAACCGGGATAAATTTTAAATTAATTAATGAAACTTGTATGTTTTGAAATTGGTAAAATGGACATCATTTTTTAATTTTTAATATAAAATATAGCGTAGGCTGAATTGTTCGTATTTTTTTGAAAACCATCATTTTTTGATGAATAGTGAAAACACTGAGTGGTAGTTAAAAAACCGCCTTTTCCTTTGAAATGAAATTTTAAATATTTTGTGAATTGAATTTAAAAAATATGACATACATGTTTGTTATCAGTAAGTATAATTTTTTTCAATAAGATGAAAAGAATTTTTGGTGAATAGTAACTGTTGACTTTTTTTTACCATGGTTAAAGGTAAATAGGGTAATTCAAGGTAAAAATAATATTATAATAATATAAAATTAACCTATAATGTTTTCTAATCCTGTTGTTTGAGACATTTCAGACCATGGACATCCTTGGGTCTACTTTGGGACCCCATGGAGCCACTTAAGAGTGATAATGACACCTTATAATAATTAATTTAATGTACAAACAAAAATTACTTAAACATATTTCTTTTAGTAAATCAATTTTTAAATGGGGTAATATAATTTATCTCTTCGACTATAAATATTCATTATAAATATAAAACTATTTCCTACATCATTTTATTTTTTTATAATTTTTATAAATAAAATAAATAAAATTATTTATGGCACAATAATGATACAGTGTTTACCTCATTAATGAATGATTAAAATAAATAAGAATACAAATATTGAAACTATATCCAAAAACTATCATATTCTTATTAGATGATTTTATTTCAAACATGAGTCGGATTATCTTTGACTGTAATTAGTTTTGGATATTTAGAAAATGAAAATCATTATATAATAAAATAATATTTTCAAACTATCCTAAAGAGCCCCTCCTCCCCCTTATAAAAAGCCTTCACTTCTAACCAATTCATCACACATATCAAGCCCCATGTCTCATTCCACCTCTGCCCAATTAATCTCTCTACATCCCTCTCTTTCTCCTAGAAGCCTTACCTTTGGAAGAAGGCACTTCAAGTAAACCTTTTGGTTCAAACCAAAGGGAGTAAACCGATTTAAAGGTAATGTCTTCTCTTAAGTTATTTTCTTTTATATTACTTATCCAACCCACTAAAATCTTTCTAGTCCTTTATTTTATAAAAAAAATCTGTATCCTCAATATACTAGGTTGTTTTATGGTAATTATTAGAACTACACTTCCCCACAAATCCATCTAATGGATACAAACATACTGTTTCTGTGGACGACAAACTATTGTCTCACGAAATGATGATTGTTCAAATATATCCAAACACCTCTCATTGTTGACATTATGATGGAACTATATTTATATATGATATATAATATGTCTATGTTTTATTTATGATTATTTATATTTCATTTATATCATACCTTCACGGTTTCCATTATGGCTAAATGCGATAATTTCATTTGAGGAAGTGCGGACTACCGCCCCCTAAAAGTGATATGACTCTTTAATACCATACGTGGGAAATATAAATGATGGAGTTAATTAAATTATATATGGTATTATAATAGAATTATAATATACCTATGTATCATTATGGTTTCATTCCATTATAATACGAAATAGAAATGAAATTATCATTCATGCTTATGTACGACTTACCATCTACATGAACAGTGCATTTCATTTCTTATCTCCAAATGTTATGTACTATTATAACTACATATATATACTGGATATATATGATATATATGATATCTAAATCATGAATTTTAATCTGGATATAATGGATGTTTGACCACTTGAACAACTTGTAATTATAAGAAGTTCATTTTTAACTTAAGTACTGAACATCGACAAAATGTCTGATATGAACTCAAATAATTAACTAATTGTTATAACAATGTAATATGTTATGTAAAAGGAATAATAAACACAAAAATGTTTTTAAATCAAGTAGAAATTAACTTATGTTTATTTTTCCGGAAATTAAAGAATGAACGGGTCAAGATGGACACGAGGTAAGGGATTTCGTCTCATTCTCTTTTCATTGAGGCCTACATTGATTTAGTCACAGATTTCTTTTATATGGTATATAATAAACACTGTTGACTTTTAATTAAAATAAACTAGAATATTTCTTTTATAAATCATTTTACTAAATGAAAAAAGGAATGTTTTTAACGTTGGTAGAGACAATGACCTCTCTGCCACCGTAATCATTATTTGGCTTCCTCTATAAACCTTAATTGTTTCTAAAATGAATAAGAAATCCCTTATTCAATTTTTGGGTGTTTTGGTATTGAAAATGATTTTTCAAATGGATTTATTATTTCAATATCTTGAAATAATTTCTTGTGATTGGAAATTAAATGTTATTAGTGAAATGTTTATATTTGCAATATTTTATTTGTTATGATTTTATAATGGTACTTGGACATTTGACGGGTGGTTACATGATAAAAAATGAAGGGTGGTGTCGTGATAAATCAGGATGGGTGGTTACATTATAACCTCCAATGCATTGGGTATGGAAGTTGTCCATATGGATATTCCCTTTAGTGATATGTGTGTAAGTCTATTGTATGCTTATTCAATTTTAGTATGCTTATGTTCAAAGTTACCTCTATATGTTATGTTCTCTTTATAGGGGTTTTATGGGAATCTTTTGGTTACAAAATGATAATAAATTATCTTTTATTTAGTGAATAGTATTTACTAATTAATAAAGGTTAATAGTATTAATTATGATAAGGTATTCATGGTATAATTGTTGTTTTGAAAAACTAATAGTTTTCCTTCTTTGTGTATCCCTTACTGGGATTTTTATTTTCATACCTAGTTTTGGAAATGTCTTTCACAGGACATAATGATTAATAGGGTCAAGGATGGGATCATGGAAAAGTCATACTGTCTAAAACATGGAATTTGACCGGTCTCTCCTTTTTAAGCGTTTTTATTTTGTGAAAAAATATAAACTGAGTAGAAGTGTAAAATTTATAATTTTTGACATGTAATGTAATAGTTATGGTCTAATTCTATAAAACTCTAAAATTGAAAAGATCCTTAATGTGAATTATTAACTTAATTAAATATTATATAATGTTTTATGGTCGGGTCCTTATTTTTGGTATCATAGGTCAGTTTAGACAACTTTAGGAGTTAGAATATTGTTAAATTAATATACATAAATTAATTTATTTTAAGATTGAAATGATATAGCATTTACAGATTACCATGTTTCTTTACCAATGAAATGTCTATGTTGAGAATGGTCTTCATAGAGGAAACATGGCAGTGGTGCTGGGAAGCCATATAGAGGGAAATGACCTTCAAAATCAGCATCATAAGATTGTGGGAATCAGAATTGAATAGTTTGTTGCAGTGATGGATCAGTTGAATTAGGTTATAAATGGTGGCTGTGTTTATAGATGACATTTTTGGTTTATTCCAAAAGTAAATAATAACAGAAAATTCATTAAATGGTTTCCTTAAAAACCCTAAAAAGAAAAGAAAATGTATGGAAAATTCAGAAATTTTGAGTTTTGGATGCAAAAAATTTATTTCCTTTGTCAATTGTTTCAAAAAATGGCATAACTATTTATCCTGCTAAAACAAAAGTTTTTCAAGAATGGGAAAGACCCACAAATATAACCAAGATTTGTATTTTTCTTGTTTTATCAGGTTATTACTGGAGGTTTGTTGAAAACGTTTCAGGGTTATCAAGTCCAATGACTAAGTTAACTTGAAATGGTGTTAAGTTCATCTGGACAAAAGAATGTGATGATTGTTTTTAGGAATTGAAAATAAGATTGTTGAATGGTCCTTTTTAGGTATTACCTTCCATAAATGGTGATTTTATTATCTATAGTGATGCCTTGTTGAAAGGACTTGGTTGTGTCCTAATGCACAATGATCAGGTAATTTCTTATGATTCACGTAAATTGAAACCTAATAAGTTAAACTAACCTACACATGATTTTGAATTAGATGGTGTTGTTTTTCGTTAAAAATTTGGAGGCATCATTTGTATGGAGTAAAGTGTAAAATATATACTAATCACAAAATTTTTAATTATATATTCACTCAAAAATAATTGAACATGATACAAAAGAGATGGTTAGAATTAAACAATTAATATAATTACACAATACATTACTATCTGGGAAAATCAAATATAGTGGCTGATGTTTTGATTCAGAAAAGTATTTCTACATTAACCACCTCATGTTTGGAACAAGATCCTTCGATAAAAAATTTGATGAAGTTTTCCACAAAAGTTTTAGTGCAGGAAATTCCTCTGTTTTGTTTCAGGTGTCAGTGAGATCATCCCTATCAAATAGAATTAAGAAAGTGGAGAAGGAAGACAGTGAGTTTCAGAAAAAGATAGAGTTGGTTCATAAGGTCATGTTTCCTGATTTTAACTTTGATAGTGATTGTTTGTTTAGGTTTGGAAAGAGATAATGTGTGCCTTGTGATTCTCATTTGAAGAATGAATTTTTATGTGAGGCTCATAGTTACCTATTTTCAATTCAACCTGTTAAAACTATGATATACATAGATCATTGGGATTATTACAGGCGGGTTGGAATGAAAAAATATATTGTTGACTTTATAATAAAGTGTTTGAAATGTAAACAGGTTAATGAAGAGTGGAAGTTACCGAAAGGGAGTCTTCATCCTTTACCGGTGCCAGAGTGAAAATGGAAAAATATATCCATGGACTTCGTTGTGGGATTTCCAAATACATCTTGAGGTAATAATGCTATCTGGGTTATTATTGATCGATTGAATAAATATGCTCATTTCATTACTATTGGAGATACTAAGTCTCTAGATCAAATATCTCTGTTGTATGTTAAGAAGATAGTCAGGTTCCATTGATTTCCCCTCTCCATTGTATTTTATTGTGATCCTAGGTTTACTTCAAAATTTTGGAAAGGCCTTCAGAAGTCATTGGGTACCAAATTAAATTTTACTAAAACTTTTAATCTGCAATCAGATGGGCAGTAAGAACAGACAATTCCGACCATGGAGGATATGATACATTCTTGTTCACTGGATTACCAGGGATGTTGGGACCAATATATTTCTTTGGTTGAATTTTCTTATAATAACAGTTTTCATTCCAGTATAAAGATGGCTCCATTTGATGCATTATATGCGAATTGGTGTTGAACTCCAGCCTTTTGGGATTAAGTATGTGAAAGGAAGATGATGGGACCAGAATTGGTAGAAGATATAATAGAAAAAGATCAATTGATTCAAAATCACATGATAACATCTTAGAGAAGGTAGAAAAGTTATGTGTATAACCAAAGGAAGTGTCGTTATTTTGAGGTAGGTGATCATGTCTTTCTAAACGTTTCTCCATGGAAAAGTTATATGTGTTTTGGTAAGAAGGGAAAGTTGAGTAAGATGTTCACTGGACCTTATGAAATCCTAGAGAAAGTTGGATCAGTTTCCTACATAGTGGATTTACCTCCATGCTTATCCCAAGTACAAAATGAATTCATGTTTCAATGTTGAGAAAGTTTATGTCAGATTCATCTCATGTTTTGAGCCTAAAGGTATTTCATTTGGAAGAGAATCTCTCTTAGGAGGAACAACCAGTCCAGATTCTTTACTGAAGAGAGAAAGTGTTACAGAATAAGTTAATTCATTAAGTAATGGTTTTGTGGAAAGCCATATAGTTGAAGAGGAAATTTGGGAATCTAAAAATGCTCTGAGGGATAAATACCCCCATTTATTTGATAAGTGAATAAAATTGTGATGATTCAATTTCTAAAGGGAGGGAAGGATGTAACATCCCAGGTAATTCAAGAATAATAAATTTTCATATTTATTAATATTTATGAATTAAATTTAATTTTACTTTAATGGGGATGCTATTTTCAATGGCGTACTCGATATACAACAACGAGTTTCCTTGAAATCGTACGCTGCACACAACGTTGAGTTATACTAAAAAATAATGTGATTTTATATTATATTAAATCATAGTTGACACATAGCCATTGTATTATAGGGAATGAGTGGAATTTTCTAAAATATTATTATATATGTTTGTTAAATGTTTTTACATTTATCCAACAAAATTTAGAGGCTTAAAATGTGAATGAATCAAATTTTAAGCATAATTTACTTTTAAAGGTCAATTTACCACCTTTTGTTGGAAAACCCTCTTTAAATATATTTTAGTAACTTTTATATGTTCTATTTGAAAAAATAAAATTCTTATCTAGAATCTGGACATCACAATTTACTTTGGATAAATTTTTGGTATTTTTCTGATAAAATCATTTTTTAATGAATAGTGAAAAATATATGTATTTTAATTCAAAACATCCTTTTAATCTAATTAATTTATATGGTTATATTATATTTTTAAATGGTTTTAATGTTTAACTAGAGTATGTTTTTATCATGAAATTTAATTTTGGTCATTGGAAGTAATTTCACTTTGAAATTGGATATAAACAAGTGTCAATTTTTTGATAATTATTATTTCTTAAAAACAAGCTATTTATTTTGACAACGAGAATTAATTTTTAATTAATTAATGCAACTTATATGTTTTGAATTTCGTAAAATAGTCATAATTTTTGAATTCAAAATATCAAATATTTATTAGGATGAATATTTGGTATTTTTATGAAAACCATCAATTTATTTATGAATAGTGAAAACACATAGTGGTAGTTAAAAAACCGACTTTCCCTTTTAAATGAAATTTTACCACTTCAATGAATTGAATTTCAAAAATCCAACTTACATGGTTGTTATCATTATGTAAAATGTGGTTCAATAAGATGAAAATAACATTTGTTGAATAATAAATTTTTACTTTAATTTACCGCAATTAAAGGTAAATAGGGTAATTCGAAGTAAATATAATATTATAATAATATAAAATTAACCTAAAATGTGTCCTAATTCTATTGGTTGATACATTTCCCACCATGGGAATACTTGGGTCTATTTTGGAACCCAATTCAGCCACTTAAGAGTTATAATGAAACTTTATATTAATTAATTTAAAGTAAAGACAAAAATGACTTAAACATATATCTTTTAGTAAATCAATTTTTACATAGGGTTATATAATTTATCTATTTTACTATAAATATTAATTAGAATTTTGAAAAGATATTTCTTCATTATGTTATTTTGTTTATAATTTTTAGACATCATATAAATAAAATTATTTATGACACAAAAATGATGTTGTATTTACCTCATTAATGAACAATTTAAATAAATAAAATTAAAAATATTAAAACAGTATAAAAAACCTGTCTAATTCTTATTGGATGATTTTATTTCGAACATGAGTAATCTTATCTTCGACTTTAAATAGTATTGGATATTTAGAAATAGAAAATCGTTATATAATAAAATAAAATTTTCAAACATTCATAAAGAGCCCCTCCTCCCCCTTTTAAAAAGCCCCCACTTCTTACAAATTCCTCAAACCTCTCAATATTTTTGGATCATCCAACCTTTGAAAAATTAATCTCCCTAAATCACTCTCTTCCTCTTAGATTCCTTACCTTAAGAATAGTTCACTTCATGTAAACATTTTTTTCAAACCAATGGGAGTTACCCGATTTAAAGGTAACATCTTCTCTTAAGTTCTTTTCTTTTATTTTACCTCTCTGACATCCTAAACATTTTTATTCTTTTATTTTATAACAAAAAAATTGTCCTTAATATACTAGGTTGTTTTATGAGAATTATTATAATTACACTTCCACACAACTCCACCTAATGGAAACAAACATAATGTTTCTTTGGACGGAAAACTACTGCCTCACGAAACGATGATTGTTCAAATATCTCCAACAACCTATCATGGTGGCCATTATGATGGAACTGTATTTATATATAATATATATTATATTTATTTTTTCTTTATACTTCTTTATTTTTCATTTATAGGATACCTTTATGGTTTCCATTATGGGTAAACGCGATAATTTCATTTGAGGAAGTACGGACTACCACCCCCTCAATGTGATATGACTCGTTCATACCATACATGGGGCGTATAAAGGATGTAGTTAAATAAATTATATATTATATTATACTGGAATTATAATATTACTATTTATCATTATTTTTTCATTCCATTATAATATGAAATAGAAATTAAAGTAGCGTTCATGCGTATGTACGGCTTACCGTCTCCATAAACGGTGCATTTCACTTCTTATCTCCAAATGTTATATACTATTATTACTACATATATATACAAGATATATATCATATATATGATATATAAATCATGAATATCATTATAGAGATAATGGAATTTTGACCACATGAACAACTTGTAATTATAAGAAGTTTATTTTTAAGTCAAGTTCCGAACATCGAGAAAATGTCCGATATGAAATAAAATAATTAAATAATTGTTATAGAAAGGTAATAAGTGAAATAAAATGAATAATAAATATGAAAAAGGTTTTCAAACAAGTAGAAATTAACTTATGTTTATTATTCACGAAATTAATGAATGAACGGGTCATGTCGGACATGATGTAAGGGACTTCATCTCAATATCCTTTCATTGAGGCGTTATTTGATTAATGCACGACATTATTTTATACAGTATAAAATATTCCCCATTGACTTTTAATTTCATTCAATGGGAATCTATTTTTTACAAATAGTTTTACTAAATGACAAATGGAATGTTTTTAATGGTTTCAATGACAATGACCTCTCCGCCGCCGTAATCATTCTTTGGCTTCACCTATAATCCGTAATGTTTTCTAAAATTAAAAAGAAATCCCTTGTTCTGTTTTTTGGTGTTTTGGTATTGAAAATGGTTTTGAAATGGATTGATTATTTCAATATCATGAAATGGATTCTTGTGATTGAAAATTAAATGTTGTTAGTGAAAATTGTATATTTGTAATATTTTATGTGTTGTGATTTTATAATGGTACTTGGACATTTGATGAGTGGTTACGTGATAAACCAAATGAAGAGTGGTGTCATGATAAACTAGGGTGGGTGATTATGTTAAACCCTCCAAAGCATTGGGTATGGAAGTTAGCCATATGGCTATTCCATTTAGTGATATGTGTGGATGTCGACCATTTGGTTATTCCATTTAAGTATGCTTTTGTCCAAAGTTACCTATATATGTTATATGCTCTTTCTATGGGTTTTATGGTAATATTTTGGTTACATAATTTTAGGTAATTATATTTTATTCAGTGAAGATTATTTACTACTTAACAAAGGTGAAAAGTATTACTTATGATTAGGTATTCATGTTTTACTTGTTGTTTTGAAAAAATAATAGTTTTCCTTCATTGTGTATCCCATACTTAGCTTTTTATGCTCATCCCATGTTTTTTAAATATTTCTCACGTGATTTAATGATGAATAGGATCAAGGATGGGATTAAGTAAAATTCATGCAGTCTAAAACATGAAATTAGACCTCACACTTTTTTTTCAAGAGTTTTTATTTTGTGAAAAAATGGAAACTGAGTAGAATATTCGACTTTGTAATTTTTGAGATGTAATGTAATAGTTACGGCCAAATTCACTAAAACTCTAAACTTGAAAATATCCTCAATGTGAATTATTAACTTAATTCAAGATTATTTATTGTTTTAAGGTTGGGTCCTTATAAAAGTTCCACCATAACAAGGGACAACTCATTCCCTAAAACAAAACCGCACCACCGTAGTGGGTTCCTGAAATAATAAAAGCTAAAAGGAATTAATAAGGGAGAATAACTTACCCTTGATTTCAAATGGGGGTCAATTAGAATAAACGGATCAAATTGGGAGGAATAGGACTATAATATCCCTCAAAATCTCTTATGAATTAATGCAAAATGGTATAGAGGAGGGTTCAAATTAATTAAGAGAAGTTTTTGAGAAAAGGATTTGAAATATATAAACTCACTAGTTTCACATCATGTAATAAATATTCATAATATGAATCCCATATAAATTCAAAAAAAATATCTTCTACTAAAAAAGTGTATCCTTTTCCTTTATTTAATTCAAAACATGAATTCCACATGCATGATGTGAAATCCATATCATAGTTTCCCCATTATCCAATTTAAAAGTCGTGAGAAACATGGATACCGAAGCCATGAACTACCTTTACACAACGTTTGTTTCACATACACAACATGAACTTCCTATAGTAGCTCTGTTGTAGATCCATACTCCACCAAAAACTGATATATCCTCCACCGAACAACTCCAACCACTAAAAATTGTAATGTAATGGTCCGTGAAGGTATAGGAAGTTACATCAGATTACACTCAATCAATCCCCACCCTCAATAACATAAAACCATTCCCAGATAGAACAGCTCTCAAAAAACCACCATGTGAGATACCTATAAAGTGTCTTATCAAATCTCAATTGATATTACAGGCCAAATATGTCAATAAAATCAGAAAAAAACATCTCGCACAACCTCATCATCTAACATCCATATCACCTAGACCATCCAATATCCATATAGTGCAGACCAAAGACTATCACAACCAAAAAAATTATATTTCCCTAAACATACGACTCAGATAATTTCATCCCCAATGTGATGATACTATTAACCTTGGGTTGAACTGACTCACAAGAATGAGTTTAATCACTTGATGGCTTAATGTTTCATGACTAGAAATTAGTTTCCCCCCATACCATATGAAAAAACATTATCACACATTATACATAAAAAAATCTATAAAAACATATCATTAGATAAAAAACAAGGTCCAAAACATCACATCATAAGAAAAATAGTGCAATGAAAAAATAAAATATCCATGGGTACTAGGCACACATACACGTCTCTCACACTAAATTACTATACTCCATACCAACATGCCTCTACAATATGAAAACCAATGAAATTCGCTATCCATGAATCACAATCTCTTTCCAATCTTAGATTTCTACTAGACACTCCACGAATTTTGCATTATCCTCGATATCAAACTCATCCCATTCAATGACATGAAATTATTCATGAATATACCAATGAATTGTACAGACATGAATGATGTCATGGACCTCTCAATCCATGGTGGCAACTCCAACCAATAGTCCACATAACTAACTCGCACCGATACCTCAATGGACCAAAAAACATATGAGAAATGTTACCCTCTCATCCAAACCTATGTATCCCATGTTAAGGATAAACGTTCAAGAACACATGGTGCCCAACCTCAAACTCCAAGGACCTACTCCTACGATCAGTATAACACTTATGTTTGGTTTGTACCACTTTCATCCCCTCACAAACAAGATGAAACATCAATGTGGTTCTCTTTACCACATTAGTTACCAAAACTATGGCCTCCCAAACCTCCATCTAACATAACGGAGAATGACATGGTATCCCTTATAAAGTGTAACACCATGTGCCTTTATGGTCCATTTTTTGAAAATAAATTATATTTTCATTTATATATTATGATGGAATAAGTTAAAAGATTCCATTCACACTAAACCAACAGGTCTTATGTTATACACAACACAAACTTGGCGTAAGATACATTCAATACTGAGTTGGTGTACGATACAAGAAATACTAAGTTTCCATGAAACAACATTTTATTGATATAATTATTTAAATGACATAATTATAACCCAAATATTAAACATAGTTATATGAGTAGTAATAATTACTATTCAAATATTATTTAAAATTGATTTATATAAATAAAACATATAGATAATGAAAGATAAAATTTTTGGTAAAGTCATTTTATGTTAAAAATATTTTTTTCTTAAATGAACTGCCTTCAATGATAAAATTAATTTTATAAAAATTTAGAAATTTAATTTGATAGAATAAAAAAAATTAATTCATAATGTTGAAATTATAATTGGGTGAATTTATTTTATTTTTCTGTGAAACTTCATTTTTAGATGAATAGTGATTTTTTTTGCTTTTTAGTTAAGAACAATATTTTTGTTTAATTAATTGTTACTGTTAAATGATATTACAATTTTTTCTTAAGGTAAAATTAGATAAATTTTTCATATATTAATACTATTTAATTCATTAGAATAAATTTCAATTTAATATTGAATAAAAAATATTAACAAACATTTGAACTTGTTTTCTACTTTAAAAACCCCATTATTTCGTCTTGTCTACGGGAATATCACTAATCTTAATTTCTATTATTATGTGAATTTAATTTCAAAAATCTTACATAAACTATTTTATTCAGGTTAATATTTATATTCTAATAAGTATAGTTTAATGTTTTATCAAAATGATTTTTAAAAGTGATTAAAATTAATCACAGTAGGTATGGCCAAATTTTGCTTAAATAAGGACTAAACCTTAAAATTAAGGGGGTAAATGAATTAGATACTTGTAAAAACACAATTATATGTCCATATTTAATCTATTAACCTTCCATTTTTGTGTTTATTTGTTTTTTGGTATTATTGTTTTAGGTAAGATAATGTTCACACCTAACTTGTTTCTAAAAATTCAATGTGAGTCCTTTTCCTTCCCAATAATAGGCCACCACGTCTACCCATTCCTCACAAATCTCAAACCATTTAAGTTCATCCATGATCTGCCAAACTGGCCTTCCAAAACCCTCTCTTAAACTTTTAATCATTACATTTGTCATAAATCTTCTCAAGGAATTCTTTAGGCATAAACCAAAAGGAGTTACCCGATTAAGAGGTAACGTCTTCTCTCAAGCCTCTTTCCTTTATTTTACTTTTTCCACCCCTCCTCACTATTTATTGCCATATTTTGTGAAAAACAAGAATCCTATGTATACTAGGATGTTTTTAATCAAATATTTCTACCTAAACTTGCACACACCTCCATCAAATTGATATTGAACATATTGTTTCAGTGTACGGTGAACTACTACCTCACGAAATGATGATTCTTCATTTCTCGTTTACCACCAATCATGGTGGAAATTGTGATAGAAAATTTGTTTATATATTTCATATATTATATTTATTATGTATTTAATCTCATTTATTCCTTTTCAAATACACATCTCTTTACCATCCATTTGGTTTTAATAAGATAATCTCGTTTGAGGAAGTTTGGACTATTGCCCCCTCAAAGTGATGTGATTCGTTCACACACCAAGTAGAATGTATAAAAAAGTATTAAAATGTAATTATATGTCATATTTGATATATTAATGCAACATTATTAAGTATATATATATATATATATATTTGGGTTTTTCATTTTCATTCTTTCTTTTAATATAACAATAAGAAGGATATAACATTCATGTGTACGTACAACTTATCGTCTCCATGAACAAAGTATTACATTTAAAACTCCTATATTTTATACATTATTATAATATAAATATAATATATATACCTTATTTTTATATTATGGTTTAAATTTTTGCATCATGATATAAGTATAAGGACCAAATACATAACAAATTAAGACACATGTGAAGAACAAAGGGATTATTAACGGAAGTGAAACTTTAACATATGATTATTAACAAGTGGTTAATATATGGTCACAATAAAACCATATATGGTATTATGTATAATAATATTATTCTATAAAAGATTTATAATATACTTTTATTATTTTATAGGAATCGTGTACGAGTTTGGAGAGAGTCAAGACACTAGTTAAGGGTATTTCATCTCACTTTTGATTTTTGTGAGATTAAATCGCTATTCACTACTCTTTCCTTTTGTGTGTTGTATGTACAGTCCATGATTTCATTCTATGTTTCTTTTATGTACATTAATGGTTATTCACATTCCCATTATATGATCCTTCTTTCATGGGTTTTACCTTTCAAAAGATACAAAATCAGTAAAAAAAATTGCCTCAATTTTCCTTTTGTTAAATTCATGTTATCTTATGCAACTAAACTCTTTTTCAAGGTTCACATATTTCAAATTTTAATTCTATATAATTAATATCAATCATTTGATGATATTATATTATTCATGTAATTTATTTTCCTTACATGGAGAGTATGACCCAAGATACCAAGTTATAAGACTTTATTGAGACAATTTCATTTCTTTTTTATATTTTTTATGATTATGATTCATTTGATGAAATATTATGATCCATATCTCATGGAAATTCATAAATTTTTTTTCTCATCTGGTTATCCATTATATACTCATGTATTGGTACCATATTTTAATCATTGGTACATATTATTGTTAAGAACATTTTTTAACAAATCCCGACATTACCGTCCCTTTGGTTGGAAATATATGTTTTGTAAATAGGGTTTCCAAGAATATTATGCTAGTCTTCTATAATCTCTAAAATATATTTTTACCCTTTTTATTTTACTAATTTTATCATGGGAATATTATTTTTTACTTTCTAAACAATGAGTCTTTCTATCCTTTTTATCCTGAAAATTTAATGTTATTTTGACTGAGTATGACATGTATGACTTTACCCACCATCATTTCTTCGAAAATGTCATTGCATTATTTAAATGTATAATCCTTAATAAAAAAATTAAATTATTTTTTAACGAAGACTATTTTAAATAAAATTCATTCCTATTTTAAAAAATTTCAAGGAAATATTTTTCTAAAATGTTTTCAAGCCTTATTTACATGTTTTTAAAGTGTTTTGAAAGAAATGGTTTTCAGACAATATTGATGCTCTATTTAAAATTTTTCAACAAATTTTCAAAAAATATGGTTTTAAAAATGTATTGGATCTTATTTTATAAGTTTTCAATGGAAAATGATTTCATGTCACTTTATATGTTTTAAAATCTGTTTTCAATAAAAATGGTTTCCAAATGGTTTTATGCATTAAAAATCATTTTTAAAACAAGAAAAGATATTTTCCTAATTAAATTATTTATAATACATTTCAAACTAATTTACCATATAAAATAACATTAATTGGAGTAACCCATGCCTCTATGGGAAAAGTATTCCATGTTTTAAATAATAATATTTCTCTAAATAGACTATGATTTCAAGGCATGATGTTTATGAAGCTCATTTCTCTTTAACAGGTTATATGCCTTTGAAACCCACTTATATTCGTGGGTTATTCTTATGAGGAAATGATTATTCAAAAACTATTATTCCATAGTTTATGATATGTTTACATGATTATGATACCCATTTCATTTCATAGTCTATGATATGTTTATTTAGGATCTTGTGGCACATGTACATATGATTTCATTATGTGATGGGTGGGACCTATATCTCTCTCAAATTAATTGGGTAAAGATTTATATCTCATGATATTGACAGGGTCAGTATGAGGGTTTACTCAGTTTAGTAATATATGGATGGAATGATGGTTTACATGGTTTAGTAATACAGGGCTGGAATGAGGGTATACATAATTCAGTAATAGAGGGTTGGAATGAGGGTTCAATCAGTTATGTAATACATGGCTGGAACAAGGGTTCACCCAATTTAGTAACATACATTTTCCATTAATATGGTATTAGAAGAGATTCCTTTGCTACTATGTAAATCAGCATATGTTTATATGTTTCCACAATTCCCTGTCTTATTCCTATGTTATGGTTTCATTGATTATTCACTTTATTTCATTATAATTCAAGTTTTATGAACTACCAATATTTATTCCATGATATTTGATATACATTTTATAATCTTATATTATCATTATTACATTATCATACCCTTATACTGCTTTCATATCTCCCTTATTTACCCTTACTGGTCATTTGAGATAACCCCTTTTATGTTTCTGTTCCCTTGGGTTATGATGTTATGTACTAGTTTTGATATGTCTAAGAAGAGTGATAGTCATGAAAAACCTAATGGGAGATGATGTTTCTCATTTATGTACTAGTGTTATGTTTCCATGATTCCAAATGCACTATACCAACTGTGGTCTTCAGTTGTCTGTGTGTATAATGTTTAAGTATTCTGAAAAAGTCATGTAATGTTAATATTTGTAAATATTGGGTCACTATAGTTGGTATTAGAGGAATGGTATAGTTAACCTTTGGAAACTAATTTGATAAAAACCTAGTGATATCCGTAGGATTATTTCTAAAGATATGTCTAGGTATGTCTCTACGGATAATTATTATGATGAGTTAATGTTTAGGAAAAATGTCCTGGAATTTTGGTAAAGGATAGAGTGATTGGCTTCTTAGAAATACATCCTTATCTGAATACTACAAGTGCATGTGGCTTTGGGACAGATATACCTGGGGCTAACAACACTGACAAGATGTTTTGAGCTTGAATCGAGGTAATATAGTACATGATAATGGGCTTTGTTGTACACCTTGTTTGACACTCATTGGAGATATGCTTTGGAAATTCAAAAACTTTTCACAAACCAACATGAAGGATTTTAATAAAAGTATGATATTTGTAACCTAAGATGAACCTCGAATGTCATAGAATTATAATGGTTATAGTATTTAGATATCATATAAGTAAATATTTTCAAGACTATGTGGTTTTCTATTATGATAAGAAATTGTCACACTATGCTTCTAAATTTAGTCAATGGTAGGAAACAAAATGACCTAGATTAATTTTGACTGTGGTAAAATATTTTCTGATGAGCAGTTAGGTTAGATTATCACTGGATTGAAAGATGTTGTGACCACGCCCAATCAATTTTCATGGAACATGATTAACAACGTTTACCTTAACCAACTATTGGAATCATCAAGGAATAGAAAGAATGAATTTTCTTAGAGTTCAAGTAATAGAGACCATGGAGGAATGAATTTACAATTACTTGTATGTTAATAATGAATAAAGAATCAACTAAGTGAATGTCTTAGAGGAATAAGAAGATGTTTTGACTTTAGAAAAGATAGACACAAAGAAATTGGCGATAAGGTAAAATTAAGAGTTTGGTTAATGAAATGGATGATAATATTGGACTCCCTAAGACAACATCTAATTTTAAGTGTTTTAAGCATGAAGAAAATGTTCATTATGAAACTTAATGTCACAAGATAAAATCTCTTGAAGGGAACCAGCATGGTGGTACAAGTAATGGTTCCATTGTTTACGATGATGAGACTACATATAAAATGTGAAAGGAAGGAGGTGTTGTGTAATAGGATGACGAAGAATTATTAATGGAATAAGGATGAAGTGTAATAATAAATGTTTTTATGTATTTGGATTGAAAAATAATGAATGATAAAATAAATTAGGATTTTTTGACTGATGTTTATTTCGCTCATTATCAACATGTTTATGTTAAATTTTATTGATGGAGTGGTAATGTGATTTCATAACAAGGTGATATTTTGACTAAGGAAAGGTAACCCTTAATATGTTCTTTTTTTAAGATATTTTTGTATGGACAGTGATATTTGGGGTATGGATAATAAAATTAGATGGTGATTATTTCCTTGGAACTAAGAAAGGATTTTTTTTTGATAGGTGGTTTATGGTATCATTGATGAAGTTTGCCGTATTTTTGGATTTAAGTAATATATCCAATAAAATTTGTAATAAGGAAGGATGCATGTTTTCCCAAAGTATTTATGCAAATTCAGGTTATTACCATGTTTTAAGAGAATATATGATGAGGTTATTCACATGTTTGGAATGTGATAACCACAATGTAATTTTTGTTATCATGGGAATCAATTTTAAGATGATTTTGTAACACTCATACATTTTTCGATGTTCATATTTGAGAAGGGTTATAAGGTTGATCATTCAAAAATGGTTTCACCTAAACATTAGAGGAATTATTTGTGCACAATGATTTTATTAAAAACCATGGTTAAAAGGAAAATTAGTGATTAACCTTATTTCAAGGATTTCGGTCTGATATAAGATATTAGCGTAGTTTTAAAAAGGACATCATGTATGTTAGGTGAAAACCAATGATGTCTAAAAAGGTCGAGAGTATTCAACCCATGACTGAAAGATGATAAGGGTTTCATGCCTACCACTGCCCTATGAAATTTCCTTCTAAAGGTATAATTATTTTTGATGAATAGATATAAATGATGAACTAGTATTGTTACTTTTTCTGCTTATAGATTAATTCTTGTAGAATTTGAAGAGACAAATAGTTATAAATTTTATTAATTTATAGGTCTTAAGATTCATTAAAAGGATATTTTAGTTCTTTATTAAAAAAATTTAATTTTTGGGAATTCATTCCATGAGGTAATGGAAGTATTATAAATTATCTAAATCCCAGCCCAATAATGAAATTTTGTTTATCAAGAATTACTCAATGTTCTAAAAGTGATACAAAAAAATGTTATCCTAATACCTTAAATTGTGTTGAACCAATGGATTTTGGAATCATCATATATTTATAACCTGAAGGCCCCCATATTTCCTTTGATCAATCACTTTTTTGTAATTTATAACCTCAATCACTCCCTTTAAATATTTATGATTTTCCTCCATATCCAATCTCTAGTCCCAAACTACGTTCTCTTATGTGGAAACCTAGTTATATCTTATTTCTGGTAACTTGTATGGTTCCAAATTTCCCTTTTAAGATATTTTTTAGTATCAATTTTAACGATTCGGTTTTCTATGAATAAAACTTTCAAGTATTAATCCTTTGATAAACCAGATGAATTTATAGGGGAAAATCCATTTTAAAGGGGGGTAGAATGCAACACCCTAGGTTTTTATGGACTGTGTTTTTGAATAAATTAAAATTTTAATTTATATATTGTAATTAACTGAGACAAATATTATTTTTACACTAAACATACATGTCATATGTCACACACAACACCGATCTGGAATACGATACACACAACACTAAGTTGGCTTACAATACATGCAACCTTGGGTTTCAAAGAAACATCATTTTATTGATAAAATTATTTAAAATACATAATTATAACCTATATATTAAAAATAGTTTTATGAATAATAAAAAATAATTTTAAAATATTTCTTATAATCTATTTATATAAATAAAACATATTGATAATGAATGATAATATTTTTGGTGATGTATTTTTTTGTTAAAAATATCATTCTCTTAAATGAACAACCTTTAATAATAATGTTAATTTTATACACAATTTTAAAATTAAGTTTATAAAATAAACATAAATATCTAATTCAGAAATTCGAAATTAGAGTAGGTAAAAAAATTTATATTTCTCTAGGAAACATCATTTTTTAATAAATAGTGATAAATACTGCTTTTTATTTAAAAACTGCCTTTTTATTTCATTAATTATTAATGTAAATGATATTATAAATTTTTTTAAGGCCACATAAGATTAATATTACGTCTATTAATAAAATTTAATTCATTATAATAAATTTTACTTTGAAATTTAATACAATATCCTAAAAACATTTGAACTTTTTTTCTACTTTAAAAACCAGTTATTTCATCCCACCTACGGGATTAGCATTAATATTAATTTTTCCAATTATATGAATTGAATGTAAAAAATATTAAATATAACATTTAAATAATGATAATATTATAATTATAATTATACCATATTAATTTTTAACCAAAATGATTTGTAAAAATGATTAAAATTAATCACAGTTGTTAAGGCCAAATTAAACATAAATAGGGAATAAACCATAAAATTAAGATCCTAAATGACATAGAAATAGGTAAAAACCAATTTTATGTCCATATTTATTTCATACACCTTCCATTATTGTGTTTTATAGGTTTTTTTTGAGTTTTTTGATAATAACATGTGCACACCTAACTTGTTTCTAAAACTTCCATGTGGGTCATTTTCCTTCCCTATAAAAGGCCACCACCTATACCCATTGCTCACAACTCTAAAACCTTTTAAGTTCATCAATGCTCTGACCAATTAGGCTCCCATAAATCCTCCCATAAAATGTGAATCCTCCCTTTGGGAATAAATCTTTTCATGGAATCCTTTTTGTATAAACAAAAAGGAGTTACCCAAATTAAGAGGTAATGTCTTCTCTCAAGCTCTATTCCTTTATTTTTCCTTTTTCCACCCCATACGCTATATTTATTAAATTATTGTGTTATAAACCAGTATCGTATATATACTAGGATTTTTTATGCAAATATTTTGACCTACACTTACACACAACTCTATCAAATGGATATTGAACATATTGTTTCCATTTATAGTGAACTACTACCTCACAAAATGATGATTGTTCATTTCTCTTTTATCACGAATAATGGTGACCCTTATGATGGAAAATTTACTTATATTTGTAATATATTATATTTATTATATATTTAATCTTATTTATTCCTTTTTCAAAACACATCTATTTACCTTTCATTTGGTGTTAAAACGATAATCTCGTTTGAGAAAGTGTGGACTACCGTCCCCTCAAAGCGATATGATTCATTCACACACCGCATAGAATGTTTCAAGGATTATTTTAATGAACATATATCGTATTTATGATATATTCATGCACCAATAATATTGATATACATATATATATATACCATTTATATTCTTATTTTCAATACTACAATAGAGATAGAAACAACGTTCATGTGTACGTACGGCTTACCCTCTCCATCAACGATGTATTCCATTTCATAATACTCTATTATAAAGATTTTTAAAATGCAAATATAATTGATATAACTGTTATTTATATTATTTTTTACATTATTGAATGATGATATATGTATAAGTGTGAAATATATAACATATTATGGCACAAGTGGTGAACAAAGCGAATATTACCTGAAGTGAAAATTTAATATAGGATCATTAACAAGTAGGTAATATAAGGTCAAAATAAAACCATATATGTTATTCTGTATAAGAATATTATTTTATAAAATATATATAATAAACATATATTATTATACAGGAATCTTTTATGAGTGCAAAGAGAGTCATGACACAAGGTAAAGGTACTTCATCCCATTTTTAATTTCTGTGAGATAGAAGCTGTGTTTGTCACTCATTCCTTTTGTTTGGTGTATGTAATAACCATGATTTAATTATATATATCTTGTATATAAATTTATGGGTATTCAAATTCCAATCTTATGATCCTTATTTCAGGGTTTTTACCTTTCAAATTTTTCAAAATTGGTAAAATGTTTTGTCTCAATTTTCATTCTTTCAGACTCATGTTTTGTTATGCACCTAAACCTTTTTTCGAGGTGCATAAATTTCCATTTTTCATGATATATCATGAATATAAATATTTAAATGATATTATATGATTCATGTAATTTCATTTCCTTACATGGACAGTATGAAGCCAAGATACCAATTTATAAGTGTTTATTGATACAATCTCGTTGCTTTTGCAGATTGTTTATCTTTATGATTTATTTGATGAAATATTATGATCTATCTCCCATGGAAATTGATGTTTTTTATTTTCCTATAGATATACATGATATACTCATATATTGGTACCATGTTCTACTCTTCTGTAAATAATATTTTTAAGAATGTGTTTTTAAGAAATCAAGACATTACCCTCTCTTTGGTTGGAAATATATGTTTTCAAAAAAGGGTTTCCAAGAATATTATAAAAAACACCTATAATCTATAAAATAAATTTTTACCATTTTGTATTTTACCAATCTCTTCAATTGAATATCCATGTCTCATTATTTACGAGTCATGTTTTTATCCTTTTTTACTTTGGAAAAAAATGTTCTTTTGACCACGTATGACATGTATGACTTTACCCGCTATCATTTCCTTAAATCTCCTTTTGCACAGTTAAAAATATTAATATTTAAGACTTTTAAAAAATAAACAAAAAAAAATTAAATTTTTTTCAAACTTCTTTTATAAGTTATCAAGGAAATTATTTTTCAAACTTTTTTCAATCCATACAAGTTTTTAATGTGTTTTCAATGAAGTTCTTTTAAAAACGTTTTCAAGCTCTATTTTCACGTTTTCAAAGTGTTTTCAAAGATTAAGGTTTTTTAAATATTTTGAAAATTATTTTATATGTTTTCAAGTAAATTTTTTTTCAAAATGATTGTAAGACTCTTTATTTGTTTTCAAATTTATTTTCTATGAAAATCATTTTCAAAAGGTTTTATGCATTAAAAATCATTTTTAAACCAATAAAGGATATTTTCCTCAAGAAATTTTTTAAAATATCAATAGAAATTATTTCCCATATAACATAACATATATTGGTGTTACTCATGCCTCTATGGGGAAATTTTTACATGTTTTCTATAATATTATTTCTTTGAATGGATTCTGTTTTTATGGCATTATTTTTATGAATCCCGTTTCACTTTAATGGGTTATTTTCTTTTAAACCCCATTTTATTTCATTACTTATGCATATGATGAAATTATTATGAGACCTGTATTTTTCAATAAGTTATTATATGTTTACATGTTTTGATACCCAATTCATTTTATGGGTTACAAAATGTTTATTTATAATCTTGTGGTACATGTATTTATAATTTCCTTATGTGACAGGTGTGACCTATATCTCCCTAAAATGCATTGGGTAAAGATTTATATCTTGTGAGATAGATAAGGCTAGAATGACGGTTTACTCTGTTCAATAATATAGGGATGGGACGAGGGTTTACTCGGTTCAGAAATACATGGATAGAATAAGGGTTTACTAGGATATATAATATAGGTCTATAAAGGGGGTTCGGTCAATTTAGTAATATAGGGATTTAGTAAAATATGTTTTCCACTATGATTGTATTAGAAGTGATTCCTTAGATACTATGGAAATCATTATATTCATTTGTTTTTTCACAATTTCATGTGTTATTCATATGCTATGCTTTCTTGTCTTATACTCTTTATCTAATTATGATTCATGTCCTACAAACTACCAATATTTATCCCATGATATGTTATATGTATGGTATGGTCTTCTATTTTTATGATCACATTCTCGTACCCTTATACTCGTGTTTCTGCTTACATGCCTCCCTAGTTTACCCTTACTGAGCATTTGAGCTCACCCCTTTTATATTTCCATTCCATCATGTTATGATGATATATACTATGTTTTATATTTCTAAGAACTATACTAGTCAAGACAAACCTAGTGGGGGATGATGTGGATCATTTATATACCAGTGTTATGTTTCCTTGTTTCCAAAGTCACCACACAACTATGGTATTTGTGTGTCTATTTGTATAATGTTTAATTACTACACCAAAGTAATGTAATGTAAATGTTTGAAAATCATGGGTCACTACATATAATCTAAATAAATCCATAACAATGGAAAAGTGTAAGATATTTTTATAAGAAAACTCAACAAAGGTAATTTAGAATACCCAAGATCCACTGAAGTTGAAGAAACATTCCCACAATATATCCTTTAGCATCTTAATGGTCAGCTCCACCTTCTTGTATCTTTAAGGGTGTAAAGCATTGTTGAGGCATAATTGAGTTCCAAAAGCATGATTTAATCCCCTGTAAACTTTTTAGGTAAAATATACATCCTTATTTAAGACAATTTACACAGATACTCCATGAAACCACACAACCTCATCCACATAACTCTTAGACAAAGAATCAACTACGCTAGGCCCCATGATCACTAAGAAGTGGGATGATTTTTTTACCAATCATCAATTACATAGATATTATTACAACCAAATTGTTATTTGGGTAACCCTATGAAGAAATCCATCTAGATATCATCCCATTTACACTAAGTAAAATCCAAAGGCTGTAACAAACATCCAAAGACAAGATTCTCAGCCTTTACAATCTATAAAACCAAACACTTCACAAAGAACTCTACCACTTCTCATTTCTTCCCAAGCCATAAAAACCATATCCTCAATATGAGGTTCATCTTGGATACTCTTGGGTGTACCTCCAATGGTGAGCTATAAAATTCATGAAGGATTCCCTCACAGATCATGTAATGTTCCATAAATTCCATGTACATTTTTTCAAATTATATGGGATTATTTAGAGACCAGAAGCTTAGATGGAACATGATTCTAAGTTCCGATAATCCCAGAATAAATTTTCTAATGTTTTTTAGTTTTTATAACATTATGAGTGTCTGTGGTTTTAGAAAATTCTAATCGGGTAACTTAATAAAAAATTGAAGGGAATTGTTGTGTCCATAATGCCTACATTAACCATGGAAGGACGTAAGCTCAATAGGTGAGAGTCGAGGGAAAAAATAAGTTTTTTTAGTTTTATTGACAACTAAAATAAACATAAAATTTTTATTTTATTTGAATAATTTTCGTTGGAATGCAAAAATGAGCTAGCTATTTCATTTCATAAATAAAATAGCATAACATCACTTAAACTGAAGTGTTATAGATACACTATTTAATTTCATGATTAAAATAGTATAACAAAATGGTGACTCATCATAATAGAAATTTTGAAATGTGTTTCTTCAATTAATATCCTAGCAGGGATTCAAGAACATGGGCATGATTCTGGAACCACTCTAAGGCTTTATAGGATTCTTTCCAGAGAACAATGGATGACGAAAAACACCATCCTTCCTTCTTCCCTCTTTAAAGGATCTCTCTATCATCGAATTTCAGATTAAGGATCAATGAACGGAAGTGTGAGACTCCATTCCCCATAGAATAAAGCTCTACTTCTAGGTAAGGGGTTTAATTCTAAATGAATGTCATCATTCCCCATTCATTGGTTTTAGCGACAAATGATGATCAACCCATGAATAGGTTGACCCAAGGATCGATCAAGTGTCTTACGGGATGCATTTTCCTTATGAGGATTTTTGAAGGGAATTTAGATCCATGATTTAATTCTATTCTTCATTAAGCCTTCTAACAAGGATAAATCACACTAAAACGTACAAAGTTCGTGTTATGTCCTTCATGTATTCCTTTTTCACTCTCTTCCACTACCTTTTCCTTTTTTTTTGTGACGTGATGACAACTGCAGTCTAGGCAGGACCATAGTGACAAATCGACAATGAGATAACATGGTGAATATGGTTGTGGAGGTGGAAACCTGAGGTTATCACTGGAGATTCTAGATCAGGAAATGGACAATCGGAGCGAGTCTGATGGCCCACTGAAGGACCTACCGGTGGTGGCCGCAGGAGAGAGGTGGCACCCAGCGGTGATGGAGGAGGCTTGCTGCTCTTCCATGTGCTGCAAACATGGGCTACTAACAATAGTTGACAGAGGTCCGAGCGGATGCAGATATGGAGAAACATCATGTGGCTGGAGGTCGTAGTCTAGTTGGACCGTGGCGGCAACCCGCAACAATAGTCATGGGTGTGAAATGGTTCCTTCCACGTCTCAGGAAGATCGGATTGGCTCATTCTAGCTAGCTAGGTTGGTCAGGTTGGTCGTCCCCAGGCCATGCTGGCGTAGCTATCCATGCCCAATGGTTCGGGTCAGGTCGGTCCGATCAGGTCAGGTCAGACTGGGCCCAGACCCAACTATCCCCTTTTCACTAAAAGGCTAATAACTTTGATATTTTGAATATGATTGAGGAGTCATTTGTGTCATTAGGACCCTTGTGATGAGGTTGTCCATTTGAGATACTCTAATTGGGTATCCTAGAAGTTGAGTGACGACTTTGACTCAGGGAATAGGTGCTATGGGTATGAGAAATCTACATACAAGAATCTCATGTCCAACAGCGACACGAAGACCATGAATGTGGGTCTAGGTGACTCAATATATCTCAAGTACTTAGTGGGTCTTAGTGACTCAGTAGGCCTGACTAACTCATCAGGTCATAGTGACATAGTGGGTCTAACTGACTTAGTGAGTAACAGTGACTCAATGGGTTTGAGTGACTCAGTGGGTCATAGTGACTCAGTGGGTCTAAATTGTTTGACAATACTAATTGTTCTGTAATTTTCATAATATTTATCTTTTCTATTCCTTATATTTTTACTTATGTGAGTTGACATTTCTTTGTGTGTACTTTCCCATTTTTTTCTTTGTGGTCTTGATCTTGTGGTTTGGGCTCCTTAATTAGTATTGTGTTACTCACCACTACATAGGCTCCATATGCACATGTCATGTCATGTGAAAATGATAGGCATTTTGACAGAGACTATGGTGGTCTGGGACGAGGTGGTGCTCAGTGAGATCCGACAGATGAGGTGTACTTCTTTAGCTACAATAAACAACACTTCACCTACCTATTAGTTAGGGTTTTTTATAGATTAACTATCACTTACTGGTGTACTCTTATATTTACAGTTTTTCATTTGTTTGTTTTTTATATGATACAATTTAATTTCATTTTTATATTGTTACTCTTAGTGGGTGTCTTAGTGGTATGCATAGTTTACTTTGGGTTTACTTTTCATCATTTGTGGGTTTGTAAATTTTTGTGTGTTTGTTTATAGGTTTAAAGGAATGGCCTCCCATTTGTGTGATATGCCTAACTGGTGCTATTCTTTAGCCCCTGGCCTATTGGAGGCAGGCTTCATGTAGTCATGGTATGGGCATTGGGGGATGGGTCATGACAGAGTGGTATCAAGGTGGTTCGGTTCCACATTCGGACTAAGAGTCCGTGAGATTGGTTTGGGGTAACATTATTAAGTTTTTCATGTTCGAATTTCAAGTCGGGGACTCCAATGTGGGTGTGGTGGCTAGTGTATCTATACACCAGGACTCTTGAAACATTATTTATAACTCGATACATGGTAACATTGGTTGTAGGGAAATTAATTATACATGCATCATATAGGATTTTGTGTGTATTCTATTGTCTTTCTTATGATAGCTCACTAGGTATAATCTATTTATTGTGGTTCATATTGATATATTTCAGGATCCCTCCATGAAGAAATCCATCCAGGATTCTGATGTGTTCCCATGAGGACCTTCTACCTAGTGATGAGGTGTTAGTTAGGGGACTAGTGGTAAGGATGGCCCCACTGGGTGGTGCCCCAGTACCCTACGATCAACAGTTTCTATGATCACTACCGTTAAGGGATGCATGTAGGCTTATATATTTACATGAGTTCCAGAGACCGAGGCGTCACAAGTTTATGGGTGATACTGACCCCCAGGTGGTGGATGATTGGATTGAGGTGGTTACGCAAGTCTTCTGTCTATTAAGGACATCCATCGACCCAATCAATGTATTAAATGCGAGTCTACTTTAGGGTTTAGTAGGGAGATGGTAGAGCTTGAAAATCCAGACTCATGATAAGGTGACCCTCACATGGATATAATTTTAGCACCTCTTTAGGGAGGAGTTATTTCTGGGGATGTTACACTCTATGCATATCCAGGAGCTACTACACATACAGTAGGGTAGAGTGATAGTAGAAAAGTACTCAGTGAGATTCACCGAGGATTCTTGTTACTCTACAAAAATGGTGAGAGACCCATTCTTCAGGCCTCGAGCCTTTGAGTAGGGAAAACACTGGGAGATCAGGGAATCCATTGTGTCTCTCAGCATCCCTACTCAGGCTGGCATGCCTATGCGATCCGTACTTGTGGAGAGCTTCCTGATAGAGTAGAAACCAGCAGCAAGAGATTCTAGTTTACATCATTTGGTGAATCACTAAATAGTGGGTAGCAGGTAGAAGACATGGGTACCTAAGAGGGTCAATCCATTCAAGGTACAACCTCTAGACAAAGGGTCGGTAGTTTGAAGCTCCATGGGTATAGGTGGTCATCAAAATAGTAGGTTTCACTACTCATGCATCTATTAGGGACATAGGGCTTGTGATTTCCGGACTCTCCATACAGATGAACAGCATACAGTCTGGTGATCCTCAATGCAGAGGAAAAGGGTTGAACATGGTGGTCTATAGGGAAGAATACGTGGAAGATAAGTAGGAATAGAAGTAGGAGGTGGGTTTAGGTTTGAGGTACTACCACCACCACTGCTAGGTGGTCCACCATGGGCTCCAAGAGAAGGTGCATAGGTGTGGGAACATCTTTAGAAGATATAATCCTATGATAACAATTCTCTAGAGATGGTGAAATTTACAATCTGTGTCTTCTCCAGATTTGTTTCATTTTTTATAGACACAAGTTCTATTCACTCTTTCCCTTTTGTGGAACTTGTTCAGAGCTCAATGATTCTACCGGAGTTTCAGGCCAAAACCTTTCTATTAGATACCCCTACAGGAGGGGATTCTACAATTACACACTGTTTTTGGTAGTGTGAGATTACTCTCAGAGGTGAGAGCTTCACCTGAGATCTCCAAGTAGTGGATTCGTGGATTTAGGACGCCATTCTAGGTATGGACTGGTTATCCACCTTCCATTCTCATATTGATAGTTTTAGAAGTAGAGTATAGAATGTCCATGGATATGGGGCCTGGTTTTCCTTTATTGGAAAAAAGGGCATGCTTTCATTGTAGGATGGGCTTTATCAGATGAGGGCGTAGCCAATCACTCACTAGTTGGATAGCCTCACCCTTGGTGTTGTGGATGAGAGGGGCCCCCAATTTCTTTTAGTTGTGGATGAGTGTGAAGAAGTCTTCCCTGAGGATGTTCCAAGATTACCTCCTTGTAGGGGGGTTGACTATTTCATCTAGTTGTACCTTGGGATGACACTGATATCCACAAAAGAATATTAGAGGGCTCCCATTGAGCTTTTTGAGTTGAGTATATATCTAGAGGACCTTCAGAGGAAAGGCTTCGTGAGGCCTAGTGTTTCACCTTTTGTGGCCCCAGCATTTTTCACCAAGAAGGTAGACAGGAGCTTGAGACTATGTGTGGGATACCAGTGATTGAATCCAGTGACCGGTAAGAAAAAATATCTATTTCCGATAATTTATGACCACTTTGATCAGCATATGGGAGTGAGGTGGTTCATGAAGATTGACCTCAGGTCTGGATATCACCACCTTCATGTATGGGATGAGGATATACTGAAGACAAAATATAGATTTCGGCATGGAAATTATATGTTCTTGGTGATTCCATTTCGTGTGACCAATTCCCCTGTAGTGTTCATGGGTCTCTTGAACAAGATCTTAAAGCCTTAACTTGATTGGTTAATAATTGTCTATATTGATGATATCCTGGTGTACTCAGTGTCAGACTAGGAGCACATGACACACCTACTAAGAGGCCTAGATACACTCCAAGAGGACCAGCTTCATGGGAAACTCTCTATGTGTCAGTTATGGATTCAAGAGGTCCACATTCTGTGACATGTCAGTTCATTGGATGGTGTTGCAGGTAATCCAGTGAAGATATCAATGGTTCTTTCTTGGTAGCCACCTAGGGGTGTGGCTATGGTGTGGAGTTTCTATGGCTTGCCTGGATACTATTAGAGGTTCATTACTAAATTTTACAAGGTAGCATCAACCTTAATGTCTTTGACATGGAAGGTACAAACCTTTGTGTGGATGAAGAAGTGCCATCAGTGTTTTTAGGAGCCGAGGCAGAGTCTGAAGAGTTCCCCTATCGTGCATCTTCCAGAGGAGGGAGTTGGGTATGTAGTGTTCTATAACACATTAGGGACCGAGTTGTCTTGTTTCATGATATAGTTTAAAGAAATAATTAAATATTTTTAGTAACAGTTGAGGAATCATGAGTAGAACTATGCAACCCATGATCTTGAGCTTGCAGAAGTGGTCTTCACATTGAAGATGTGGCGACACTACTTGATGGGTGAGCGGTTTACAATCTCCTCTGACCACAAAAGTCTCTGGTATATCTTCTCCCATAAGGTCCTAAATCTGATGTAGCGGTGGTGGCTAGAGTTCATCTAGTACTATTACTTCAAGATATTCTATACTCCTATGATGGAGGACGTGGTATCAGACACACTCAGCTGGAGATCTGGGTTGCAGTTCCTGAGTGGGGTGTCAGAGTAGTTGGCAGCGATGTAGATGTCCTTTGTGGATTGTGATGGAGAAGCTTGCCTTCAGTCGAGGGTTGTCACTACCTCACTCTTACAGTGGGTTAGGGAGGCACGGCCTGGAGATGTCGACTAGGAGACCCAACATGCTCAGTTATCCATAGGGATGGCTCTTGGTGGATACTCAATAGGTGGGGAGCACGTCATCCTTTTTATAGGGCACATCATTGTACCTATGGAGATGTGAGAGGTGGTTCTTAGGAATTTTCAAATGTCCCCTTTGGCGATGCATCCAGGTGTGGAAAATATGTGTCAAGATCTCCAACATCGGTACTGATGGTTGGGGATGAAGGGAGGAGTGGTAGAATTTGTTTCTCATTGACTCATTTTTCCGCAAGTGAGGTCATAGCATCAGGTTCTTGTAGGATTTGCTCATCCAATTGAGGTACCAAAGTGGAAGTGGGGTGTTATCTCAACGGACTTAGTGACGGGATTACCACATAGATCTTGGGGGAATGATACTATCTAGGTGATTGTTTACCAACTCACCAAGTAAGCCCACTTCCTACCCATATAAGAGTAGGGTTTGGTGGAGAGATTGGGTTTTCCTTCCACCAAGAAGATAGTACAGCTTCACAGGGTGCCTTCGATGATTGTTTCAGACCATGATGTGCTGTTAACATCCCGACTATAGAAGGGATTTCAGGAGGCGTTCGGGAGTTAGTTGTGTTTGAGCACGACTTTTCATCCTCAAACTGTTGGTTAGATGGAGAGAACCTTCCATGTGTTGGAATACATGATTTTTTCTTGTAACATGGACATTAGTTGTAGTTAGGAGGACCACTAACCACTGGTGCAGTTTGTATACACCAATAGCTACCACTCCACCATTGGTATGGCTTCATTTTAGGCACCATATGGGTGACCATATAGATCATATTTATGCTGGATAGACCCAGCGGAGTCAGAACTCAAGGGTCCTTAGTTGGTATAGGCTAGGACTGAGAAGGTGCAGATCATATAGAAGCAGATGAGGAATACACAGAGTAGGAAGAAATCCAGTGTTGATAGGAAATGGAGGCACTTGGAGTTGAGAAGGTAGATCATGTGTTCTTTTGGGTCTCACCTCGATGAGGAAATCAGAGATTTGGAAAGGCCGACATGTTCTCTACAAGATTCATTAGCTTCTTTCAGATTCTGAGAAAAGATGGAGAGGTAGAATACCACATAGATCTTCCCCCATAGATGCATCAGATGAAAATTTATTCCATTTGTTGTAGCTGTAGAGGTACGTGAATGACTCATCGCACTTCATTGACTATGAAGAGATTTACATTGATGATGGGACAACGTTTTCAGATTTCCTGTAGAGATAGTGAATCCATAAGAGATGGTCCTTCATGGGAATTCAATTCTGCTGGTGCACGTTTAGTGGTAGAATGGGATTCTCCAGAAGATTGCGTTGGAGCGCGAGCCTCAGATTTGTCTCAGTACGCCCATTTGTTTTTTTGCCCTTGTTTTGGATTTCAAGGATGTAAATCCCTAAGGTGGGGAGAATGTAATGTCCTAGAAATTCCATGTAATTGTTTTAAAATTATATGGGATTATTTAGATATTTGAAGCTCTTAAGTCACTTGATTCTTATTCCTACTGACCCTAGAATAAATGTTCATAATTTTTTAGTTTGTTTAAAAAATCATGCATGCATGGTTTTGATATTTTTTAAATGGGTTCCCGAATTAAAATTATTAGGTCACCATTGTATCTAGAACACCGAATTTACCAATGGAAGGACATAAGCTCGACTTACAAGTGTTGAGGGAAAAGTTATTACTTGGTCATTTTAAAGAAAAATAAAATAAACATAAAAAGTTTTTTTTATTTGAAAAACTTTCACTACAAAGAAGCAACAAACCGACTATTTCATTTCATAAATGAAATAGTCTTACGACACTTAAACGGAAGCATAATAGAAATGATATTTCATTTAATAAATAAAATATTGTAACGACGTGGCGACTCAGTGTAACAGAAACCGTGATATGTGTTTCGCCAATTAGTATCCTAGAAAGGATTCAGGATTGTTGGTTTGATTATGGAATTGCTCTGAGGATTTGGAGGATTTGCGCCAGTGAAGGACGGACAGTGAAAAACATTCTCACACCTTCCTCTCACTTTGAAGAATCTCTCCATCATCAAATTGTAGATCAAGGATCAACGAACATCATTGTGAAACTCTATTCTCCCTTTACTAATGATGATATTCCTGCTAAGGGGGTTACTTCTATGTGAATTCCATCATTCCCCATTCTTTGGATTGAATGATGAATGCATATCTACCCACGAACACTTTGACCCACAGATAGATCACGTGTCTTGCAGGATGGGTTTTCCTTGCGGGTATTTTGTAATGGGAGTTAGATCCATGTTTTGTTTCTATTCTTCATTAATCCTTATAATAAGGATAAATCACATCAACATGAACAAAGGTCATGTTATTGTCCTTCGTGCGTTCCTTGTGCAATATCTTCCTCCACATTTTCCCTTTCCATTCATCATGATACGATGAAAATCATGTCCTAGTCGGTACCTCAGCAACGGATTGATGGAGAGACATCTTGGAGAACACGGTAATGGACGCGGAAACTCAACGATCACAGTGTATCTTCTAGATTTGGAAACAGACCACTGTAGTGAGTCTAGTGTCCTACATAAGGACCCGATGATGGCTCGCAACGGTGTCTATGAGTGGGAGGTGGCGCACCCGAGTGGTAGAGGATGCCCATAGATATGTCGCGAGTGGTGGACAGCGGTTGTCAGCAATGACCAACGGTGGTGTGGGTGGATGTAGCTGGAGAGCCACATCACATGTATAAAGGTTTCGGTCTAGCTAGACTGCAACGGCAACCCGTGACAACAGCCATGGGTGCGACATAGTGCCCGCCACATCTTGGGCTGACCGGACCAACCTGCTCCAACGGGTTTTCCAAGGGTGGGGCTGACATAGTGGGTCGGGCCTGACCCAACCGGACCCTTTTCACTAAAAGGAAAATAACTTCTAAACTATGTGTCCAATTGATGAGTTGTTTTTAGTGTTGGGCCCTCGTGATGAGGAAGTAATTTTGAGATACTCTAAGTGAGTTTTTGTGGTGGATAACTCATGAAAACTGACTTAAGGAATATGTTCTCCCCGTACAGACACACTACATGAAAGAATACTTTGGCTGGATGCAGTGAGATGACTACGATAGTGGGTCTAGGTGACTCAGTAGATATTAGGTACTCGGAGGGTCTTAGTGACTCATTAGGCCTGACTGACTCAGTGGGTCTTAGTTAGTTAGCGAGTCTAAGTGACTTAGTGGGTTTTAGTGACTCATCTGGTCTAAGTGACTCAATGGGTCTTAGTGACTCAGTAAGTCTAAAGGACTTGAAAGTACTATGTTTTTTGTGATTTATATGATAGTCTTTCATTCTATTCCTTATATTTATACCTATTTGACCTGAAATTTCATTGTGTGTTATTTTCTTAGTGGGCTTTCCTTTGTGGTATTTCCTTTGTGCTTTTGGGACCTTAATAAGTATTGTGGTGCTAACCCCTGCACTATATCATCCCACATATGTCATGTATTGTGTAGATGATAGGTGTTTTTACAAATACCTTGGTGGTTCGAGACTTGGTTGTGTCCAGTGAGATCTGACAGATGAGGTGTACTTCTTCGGCTACATGCAGTGGCCCTTCACCTACCTATGACGTAGGGTTTTCTAATGATGAACTATTAGTGACCTGTGTACTAATCTATTTATAGTTTTTCTTTTTGTTGGGTTTTTATATTGACCCATTTACTTTTAGTTTTTTACTATTACTCTTATTGGTTTTCCTAGTGGTATGTATAGTTTAATTTGTGTTTACTTCTAATCATTTTTGGGGTTGTAGCTATGTGAGAGTGTATAGGTTAAAACGAAATTCCTCTCATTTGTGAGATATTCCTATTATGTCCTAGTCTCCTCCCCTAGACTATTGAAGGTGGGAATGGGGTAGTCAAGACCTGGTCCTCATGGGACACATCATGATAGATCAACACTAAAACAAAATGCCTTAAAAAACATCTCATTCTGACTATTCTCAGATAATCCCTTCGAAATATCACAATGTCCATAAAGATCATGCATCACCTCTACCTATGAGTCTCCCAACATAGAATTATCCACCTTCTTCATCAGATAATACTACACTATTATATGAAACAAAAATACTCAACCATAAACCATCATTAAATCTATGTTAAATTCCACTAACTCCTCCATTCCATGGTAAGCATCCTTGGACTCATGAAAAACAACATTCCCAAAAACAATTTTCAATGTATCAGACACAAAATTATCTTTTCCTGAGGTATATAAGACATAAAAATCATAATCATGATGAAACTCAATCCACCTCCACTACCACAAATTCATTACAGAGTGATAAAATATATGAATCAAAATCATCTGATCTATGAAGAATAAAAAACACTCCCCAATGAGGTAGTGTTTCCACACCATCTATGAAAACACCACCATCACAAACTCCAGATCCTAGAGAGAATAGTTATTCTCATGGTGATTTATGTTCTTATAATCATAACAGATCAATATCCTCTAGTACATAAAAATTCATCCCAATACTAGAAGGAAATCATCACAAAAAATCTCAAACCCCGCACCCTAATTAAAAAACTAAAGCATTGGAGAACTGACCAACATCCCCTTTAGGAAACTGAATGCTTCCTATAATTTATCAATCCATATAAAATCCTAGTCCTTTCTATTCATGATATCAATGGGGATACAACTCTCAAGAAATCAGGCACAAACCTATGATAATAGCCTGTAAGTCCAAAAACAATTGTAAACTCATACCAATTTATTGGGTGCTCCCAAAGAAACAACATCCTTAATGATTAATGGGTATATTAACACTTCTAATACATGACATGATTAGGTAAATGTACCTCTAATATCCAAAACATACACATTGACAACATTCCTTGGAGATGGTGGCATTGAAGAAACTATGAGATGAATATGATATGATCGGCATGGTCCTCTACTGACTTGGAGTATATCAATATATCATTTATGAGCATGATGATGAACTAGGCCAAGATCTTTTGGAACATGGATTTCATAAGTCCCATGAACATGACTAGGGTGTTTTTTGCCTAAACGTTGTGACTAAAAACTCAAAGTGTCCTCCTTCAATCTCAACTAATGATATCCAAAACACAAATTGATCTTAAATACCCAAATCACCCCTATAAAATAGTCAACAATGATCATCTATCCTCAAAAAAGTGTTAGAATTCTTGATTTTTACTAGATTAAAGATTCAGTAGTCTACACACAACTTCAGACTACAATTTGGCTTCTTGGAAAACAACAATTTATCATCCCACGATGACTCACTAGGCTAGATAAAATCCATCTACATCATATTATATATCTGAGTACTAAACTCCCACAACTGAAAAGGAGAAATTCGATAAGGACTCATCATAATCGGAGGAGAATGAGGTTGTAATTCTATCTCAAAATAAGCATCACTTTAAGGGGAAACATGAACAAAATACATAAATAAGAGATAAAAATACGCTTTCATCTAATCCAATTAATATACATCATCATAGAATCTTTCAAGGTTACTTCTACTACATCTCATATCCAGGGGATATATACCAATGAAATGGGTGATCACAATTCATAGCAAGGCAATAAACAAAGGGAACGCTTAGCATGTAAGAAACAAGAGTATAAATAATGCATGATCATATGAATATGAGGCATATCATAATATAATTAACATGAATCATAACATGGAAATGTGTCTAAAAAATAGAAATAATATATTCCTAAATATATCATACAAGTTTATGACCAAGGTGTCATAAATCATAATTACCAAGGTTATTCACCAAGGTATCATAATCATGTCATCCCTATAGATAATTATTTAACCAATTAATTTGGGATCTTTGAGGTTTCACCCTTCATATGTCCCAAATCATGTGTTCCACACTACACAAAAAGATAATAATTTCATCAATAACCCATTGAAATAAATAACAGATTTTATATAAAAATAATTGTGTTCAAAGTTTATAAAGAACTGAAAAAACATCATTTTTATCCAATTAAAATTTAATATGGGATTAATATATGCACATCCCATATCAATAACGTATTTTTCTATCTTGTTGAATTTCTATGAAAAAGGAAGTTGTTGGGGGTATTCACAACATGAAAATATTTTCTGGAAAATAAAAAATCCATGAAATGATTTTGATAGCATAATGGTATACAATGTGGACTATTGGGAGACAATAATGATAGAGAATGGATGTATCCCATTGGGAAAAAATAATTTGGGTGTATAGTTAAAAATGACGATGAATAAAAAAATACATAATCTGTAAACATATAAGACACATAATAAGGACGTACTTGAATGAAAAAGGAGAGTAGTCAGATTCCCTTACCTTGAAGAGAAGCTGCCAAAATGACGGAGGGAGAAACTCTAGGACCATGGAGAAACCTTAGGGAAACCATGTTGGGACTTATCAGTATAATCATCAATCTCCCATTTCATATTGTCCTACTTATAATGATATGAAAGGTCACTATAAATTTTATTGCTTCCCGAGAGTATAGAGAATGCAGTGGTATGAGATTTTTCCATCAACTCCTTCTTTATCTCATGAATAGATGGAATACAAATACTTGTACCGAATTTCAGTACACCTACTTGATTAATATTAAATTTAGGTAACTTACCATCTTTCATAGCCTATATCTTCTTTTGAATTAGAGGATCATATACTTCAAATATGGTGACCTTCTCTATTAATGTTAGATTAGGAATAATTTGATATAAGATTAATGATATCCCTTCCATTATGATTCCCAGGTCCAAAAATAATAGTTCTTGGAAAAATGGAACTTGTTCAATCATCGTCACTAGAACACCATGATATTTTGTTCTCCATTGAAATGAAACTTTGTTCTCTCTTTTGTGATGATAATGATTTGACCAATCATTGTAGTTAAGAAGCTCTTACCATCTTCATTGTCTCATCCTCAATTCATTTTGTGTGAATATATACATTAAATTCTAGTGGTCTTTATACATATATTACAATTTTCCCATAATTATAATGTCTCTATATCATTATGGAAAAATGAATACAACTAACTACAGATCATGGAAGGATTATTTTTTCATGGGTGTTTAACTGTCGTGATGTATAGGACACCACCTTTTCATTTTTACCAATGTAAATATACAGTAAAAGTTAAGGACTCATCACTAAAGATCACGAATCCTTCACCATTAGTGGGTAACATTAGAAAAAGTTCACAAATCAACCTCTACTTCAATTCTTCAAATATTAATTCAAACTCCTTTTTTCATATGAACATAAGTGGATTTCAAGTTAACATTTTTATTAGATTAGAATTACATGAAGTTTTTTTCACAAATATTCAATAGTATCCTACTATTCCCAGGAAACTAAAAATATTGGTTACATTTATAGGACGTGGCCACTACTCTATATAATTTTTTTTTGGATCCACTAAGATTCCATCTTTGGATAGTATCATTCCTAAAACAAAAACTTTTTGTAAATAGAAATCGTATTTTTGAAACATTCCAAAAACATTTTCCTTCTTTAGAGATCTTAAAATAACCCTTAGATAATCTTCATGGTCCTTGTGGATTATTGAATAAATTAGAATATCATCAATAAAGACTACCATGAAATTATCAATGTACTCCTTAAAAACTCTATTCCTAAAGTCCATAGATATGGATGGAGAATTAGTCAAGATGAATGGTATTATGAAAAAATCATAATTCCTATATCTTTTTCAGAAGGTGGTCTTTTGGATTACATATTTATTTACCCTCAATTGATAATACCTATATCAGAGGTCAATCATAGAGAATAATTAATCCATAATAAGTGAGTGAAATAATTCACATATCCTTGGGAGAGGTTATTTTTTATTCACTGTGATCCTATTAATTTCTCTATAATCAAATCATAGCCACTTTGATCCATCCTTCTACATTATAAGGAGAACATTCATTCCCCATTGAGACACACGAGGTCACATAAAGTCCATCTCCAAAGGTTTTTAATTTTTTTCATTAGTTCCCCTAACTCCAAATTTTCCATTCTATATGGGGTATTTCATATTTTATTAAATTTAGTAATGTGTTTAATGGACAAATCTACCTCTCTTTCTGTGGGAGTTCCAAGTAACTCTTCAATAAATACATCAGTGTATTCCATAATGATGATTAAATTTTCTACCTTTATACATTAATTCCATTATCCATCTTCATCAATAAAATACATAAATATATCTATGGGAGGTTCTTCGAAAAAATTATTAAGCTAGGATATCCCACATTTGAAAAAAAACCTTCGGTTTTCCATTCAAGACTACTGAAATTTACTTCATTATTCAATTTATCTTAGAATTATACTTTGAGAGACTATCCATTCCTATTTTATAATTGAATTATACATGGGAATTACTACTAGATTTGTGATCAGAATTTACTCATTGATGATAATACAAAAGGTTCCATATACATTTGATACTAGGATTATCCCACTGGGAGTCTCGACTGATCACTATAAATCTATAATCTTACGAATTGAATCTATATTTTTTGCAAACATTGATGAAATAAAGGATAATAAAAAACAAAAATCCCACAAATTACTTTCTCTATTTAAGATAACAATAAGTGTACTTTACACCACATATTTTTGGGCTTCTAATTTAGTCATAGAGTTTTAAAATTCCTAGACTTTCTCCTTTCACATGTACGGACGTTGATGGTGGTTTCCCTCCATTATATTCTGATATGTAAATTTATTGTAAAGTTCCCAACTATCCACACATGATTCATAAAACATCATATTCGGCCTACACTGTCTTCCCATTGTCGTTAGTATTGAGAGGTTAAGGCTTCACCTCATAATGATAGTTCTATGCTATGTGTCAAAATAATCTTCACATATAGAACATTCTACTCAAAAACAAGAAGTTCCCCCAATTATTCTTCCCACATTTGTTGCAAGCATGAATTTTCGTTTTCTTTTCTCCTCTTCCTTGATCAAACATCTTAACTAATTTTGTCTCAATTACTCTCTTCTTTTAATTCGACCTATGTGACCAATTACTCTTTACAAACGACAATTCAACATTTATACATCTCTTTTAGGGACCCAAATCATTACGTAAATGGAAATTACATTACTTTTGTGGAATAATTAATACATAGAAAAAAAAATTCCCAAGGACCGTATTATTTTACTGTATTTGGATACTTGGAACATAATCTTCTAATCATGGTGAACGATCTTAAACATCTCCCATAAAGATCTTCCCATCTTGATTTCTTATCTAAAATCTTTCTTTAAATCCTAGGGAAAATAAAACATATAAAGGGTGAGATCAAATGCTAATTAAGGGTAGGCATGGATAAAATAAAACAAATCATATATATTTTAACTTAAAAAACATGACCATCAAGTTTAAACATCAAATTCTTGAGTTGTGAAATAAATCATGGTAGTATGTAAGGCATAGATCATAAAGAAACATTCATCATGATAAAATATAATGGGAATAAAAAATTTAATTATGGAAACCATTAAGAACATGATATTATTTTCATAGTAGCCAAGGCATTGCTGCCAAGACCATCATAGTGTACAATGTCCAAAATTGAACTGGGTTTACTTGTCGTTCCAGCCCTCTATTAATGAACTGGATTCACTTTTCATTCCATCCATGTCTATCTCATGATATATAAATATTTACCCAATTCATTGGAGGTAGATATAGGTCCCACCCATCTCATAATAAAATCATTCTTTTATGTTTCACAAAATAAAATAAATCATTCATCCTAACCCAAAAAATAAAATGGGTTTCATAAACATCATCCCCTCATAACATAATCCATATCAAAACAATGGATATCATTTCATCATAAAAAAATCAAAACATGTAAATAATCATAAAATTATACTTGAAACATAACCATATTACAGAGTGTAATATTAGATAGAATATAATTTTGAATAAACACATGAAATGAATTCTTGAGGAAAATGTCCTTTCTTCTTCAAAATCATTTTCTTTTCTCCAAATGTCGTGCAATTATAAAAGAAAATAATTTTGTAGAAAGTAATAATGAAATATTGTAGAATAATATTCATGGAAATAAGGTGATATGAAACCGTAAAAATCCATTTATGCTGTTTAAGTTAAAAAAAACATTCTCCTCGTACGTTTTTCGGAAAAGTCAAAAAGTACCTCTTATGGTAAACAAAAGAACGATTCCTTCCATAACACAAAATAAAAGTCAAATAGGTGAAAAAATGAATTTAAAAATACATGGAATAATATTAAACACTTTATTTAAAAAAATTTATGGACAGGGATGAAAAATACAACCCTAGTAAATACTTATGTATAAGAAATCTCGGAAAAAAATGATATTTGCAAAATTATTCCTTACCTTATGTCCAATTTCTTCCATATGTGTCTGACACTCCTGTATAGTGGGATTAAACATATTATTAACTTGTAACATAACCATAAGAATATTTATTATTTCATATATGATTCACTTATGACTTTATATCACCCGTTCTTTTGTAAATTTCATGTTAAAGTAGTGTTTTGGGTAAAATCGTTTCATTTATCGTACGTGTTTCGACTTGTTGTTCTTGATATTATTAATTATATCATGATTTACTTAATTCCAGAATTTAAAACATTTTTTATATATAATATATATTCAGAATATAAATATATATGATAGATCAATAAACGGAATGAGATACACCATTCATGTAGACGGTAGGTCGTAAGTACGCATGAACGTTGTTTTCATTTCCTTATTGAATTGGATCAAATTAAGTAAATGAAACATATATGTACATAAATATAGTACCATTATTATGTAATATCTTTCATGATTATTTATTTTATATCCTTTATTATCATGCTTGAATGGTTAATCATGGAAAATGAATCTCATCGTGTTCGTGGAGACGGTAGTCTGTACCTACGGACAATCGACAATATCATTCTTTTGATATTAAAATTGTATATAATTGGATGGTATATCATATATTTTGAATCATAATAATGTTATATTTATTATTCATATCATTTATAATCATTATTATACCCATCCAAATGATAAAATATTTGAATAACAAACAACACCACGACGTGGAGACGGTAAGCCGTACGTATGCACATGTGGTGACTTTTTCATTCATAGGATGGATAAAATAACTAATATGGTTGTAAGATTTTTATAATAACATAAAATGATATAGAATATATATTGATTTATTATTTTAGAATGGAAACAACAAAGAAGTAAAAAATGGAAAAAGAAATAAACTTGAAACAGGTGGTGAGATATTTACCTCTTCTTCAGGTTCTTCCTTTTGATTTGATCAAATGGGCTGTGTAGGTTGGATTTATGAAGAATTAAATGCCTCTAAGATGAAGGGAGGATAGTTTAGAGGTTATTTTGGTAGGTTGTGGCCGAGAAAAATGTCTTTGGAGGCATTAATTAGAGAGAAGGGGGATTGAACTTTTATAAGAGGGGTGAGGGGCACCTTAGGAAAAACACAAAATATTATTTTATAATAAATTCATATTTAATTTATAAGTGCTTCAATGTGACTTATTTCGAGGATAGGGTGGGTATGGGTCTAAATACTCTCAACCAATAGGTTTTAGGAAAGTTTAGGTTACCATTTTAACCTTATCATTTAGATATAACTCTAAGTTAAATATTTTAACTTTTACCATGTCTTCTTGTATTCTTACACTTTATGGCTAATAGACATACTCTAAACTACCAATAGAACCCCAATTGGTTCATTAATGTCATATATTTTATTATATAAGTAATCTTTATGATCCTTATATTTTTAAGAATATAATATCAATTAATAAATTAATATTTGTTTTAAAAACACTTTTATGTTAATTTTGACACTATTTGGGATTTCATTTTTTTAAATTCATAACAACATTATTACTTCGAAACTAATTCCTCTAACCAACCCTAATATGTTATATTAACCAATAAAATTATATTAATTCATAAAAAGTCTAAAATTACAATTATTTGGGTATGTATAATATCAATTATATTAATATTTCATTAAAACGACAGTTACTGCATCAACATTGAGTCATAAATAAATTAAACTATTTATTGTCTAAAAATTATAAATAAAATACCATTATTTAGAAAATATTTTTATATTTCTAATGAATATTTATAGCCGAATTTATCTTATGTAAAACCCTATATTAAAAATTGTTTACCTACTAAACATTGATTTTAACTATTTTAACTCTTCTTAGAATTAAATAATAATAAATATCCGAATCTAATTCAAGTGGACCTAAATGGTCATATTTTATTCCTAAGGTTGTTTTTGGTTGAATTACACTTATCTAATAGAATTATGACATGTGTTAGGGTAATAATAATATCATCTTTACCCTTAATTTCACTATTCACTTTTAATCATGGTGAATAAAAGTAAAAGTTACTATTCACCAAAAATAATTTTTATCATATTGAACCACATTTTACCTACTGATATCAACCATGTCTCTCAGATTTTTGAAATTTCACTCATAGAAGAAGTTAAAATTATTATAAAATGAATCAAATTAATTATATTGAACTTATATATGTATTATGTATCTATTTTGACCTAAAATAAATTTAAATAAAATAAATAATTATTTAAATAAAAATTTGGTTTTAAACTATAACTCAGTGTTTTTCACTCTTCATGAAAAATTGAACGTTTTCAGAAAAATACAAAAAATTTACCCTAAGCTAATTTCGATATTCCGAATCCAAAAATGCAGTCCACCTTGAAAGATAAAATTTATAAAATTTTAAAAAGTGGGTTTTACTATGCATAATGGCTAGTTTATATAATATTTTAATAACATGTTGTTGTTTAGTGAAACTTGGTATTGTGTACAACGCAAGCTATCGAGGAAGGTTGCTCTTACATGTAACGCAAGCCAAGAATAGTGTTGTGTATACTACAAGCTAATACAGTGTTGCGTATAGCGCAAGATAATCTTGGTGTAATGTACAACACAAGACATCAAAGAAATTAAAAATAATATTTTTCAAAAAATCTTGAGGTCTTACATTATACCCCCCTTAAAATGAATTTTTCCCCCAAAATTCGTCAGGGTTGTAAATGGTTTACTACTTGAAAGTTTCATTTATAGAAACCCACATCGTAAAAAGAAATTCTAAACTTAATTTTAAAAAATAAACATTATGGTTACCCAAATTAACTCATCATTGTGTTTCCACAAAGAAGAACATAGGTTAAAATATGGATATGAAAGAGAAATCTAACAATCAAGTTTTGATGGAGAGTGGTAGAGAACATGGCTATCAAAAATCCAACAATCACAAATCCATAAATTTGTGATGATCTAAGGTACCATCTAGGACAAAGTTTTTGGTTTTCAAGATCATTTCCCTAAAGTTGAAAGAAAATTAGAATTTGAAGAAATACTTAATTGATTTTGTTACAATCTCACTGTTGGTCATTCCTTGAAAAATTTCCACTTCATATCATAATGAAATGAAGTTGAATTTGTCATTCGTGAAGTGTTAGCAGATCATGCGATAGAATGATAGGTCATTCCATCAATCTCAAACAAAAGGTTAGTAAAAGTTATTAAATATACATAAGTCCATCTACGGTGAGATTAAACATATATGGTTTCTAAAATAGACTTATACTTCATATATCATACCACATAATAAATTAAAACTAATTTATACTAACTAGGGACTTCTTGTAGGTCAATGTTAGGTGATAAAGGCATGTTGCACTTCAGTTGTGGGTTTGATTCCTACAACCTTGTCCGACGCGATGGATTGTCACCCATCCTATGGGTTGTCCTTTTTCTAAAACTACACTATTATAACATTCCAGAAATAATATCGAAAAAAAGGTTCTAGTCTTAAACAATGTTATCTTATGTCCACCTTAATCCATTCCGATCTTCAGGCTTATCCAAAATACTTCTGTCCAATATCATAGTATAATGAAAAAGATTACTAGAGAGGTCATCTACCAAGCCTATAAATACCATAATTTATCCCCCATATATCGTAAAATATATCTTGTTGGTCACATTATAGACTTGTGAATACCTTAATTATGTATTCTTTTGAAACATAAATTACCATAGAACCTTAGTGAAAACATGAATTCTGTCAAAAGTTAACTCTTTCCACATTCCAAAATCCCAAAATTTCTATATACTCAAACCATGATGTCAGTTTTTCCTTATATCAGTCATGATCTTGTTAATACTATCATTTTCTCTGTATCCCTTCATTATGCATGTATCATCTTCTTTACAAAAATATCTGAATAACCTTTCATGGTTACCAGTACCATTCAACATATACATTAAAATACTTTAGGAAAAACAATAGTGTAACAATCCTTAGATGTGTCTCTATTCCATAGTACCATTACCTATACAACATCACTCTTGATAAAAATAAATCATTCCACTACCTTCTTAAACCATTGACCGAGCTTCAATAATACTTTCAACTCACATATCATGTGTAGTCTCTTCATCATCATTAATATAAATACTACCCATACGACCATGATGATTCCCTTCATGAGAAATTCCCTTAGGGAATTGGTTTGCATAATGTCTGTACTTTCCACATTTAAAATATTTAACTGCTGTTGATGTCATAGAAATACCATTATCCTTGTCCATGGTGTTAACTAAACCTTTTACTTTGCAATTACTGGCCTTGTGTCCTTCTTTTCCACACCCAAATAATCTTCCAGTTCCTTCGAACCATTCTCCCTGATGCCTCTTCCCACAAGATTTACATGAGGGAAATTGAAATTTATTTCCTCTTTGATCATCATGAAACTCCATCATTCTCTTATTAGCTGAGTCGGGAAACTTACCAAAGTTGAGATTATTGATCATATTATGAGATTGGTGATTAGGCATAATAATTATGTTTGGACATCCAAATCATGTTTCATTTGGTTTCTCATGAAGAATATCATTCCATTGTCCATCATATCCTCTATTATCGTGAATCTTCCTATTTCTAGCCATTTTCTAAGACCCAAAAATAATAGTGTGAGAGGTAGAAATCATACTAGAAAATAACATAATAAATGTGGAGTACCTTCAATATCTAATATCTTAGGTTTAATTCTAAGATCGTTATCGTAATTCTTGGACTATAATTTATACTTATACTTAACCTTAGATACATCCCTATACATACATTAGAAATATCTCTGGGGATCTATCTTAAGTTTTCGCATTCTAGTTTCCAAAGGTTAACTAAACCTTTTCTCTGATACCAACTGTAGAGACCCAAATCATGACATACATGAAATTTACATTACTTTTGTGGAATACTTAATACATAACAAAAAACTCCCAAGGACCATATTAGTTTACTGTCTTTGGAAACTTAGAAAATAATCTTCTAATCCTGGTGAAAGATCTTCAACATATCCCATAAAGAACTTCCCCTTTTTTTTCTAATCTAAAACCTTTATTTAAATCCTAAGGAAAAGAAAACATATAAATGGGGATATCAAATGTTCAGTAAGGGTAAGCATGGAGAAAATAAAACAAATCATATACATTTTAACTTAAAAAACCATGAATATAATGTTTAAACATCAAATTCTTGAGTTGTGAAATAAATCATGGCAGTATGTAAGGAATAGATCATAAAGGAATATTAATCATGATAAAATAGCATGGGAATAAAACATTTAATTGTAGAAACCATTAAGCACATGATATGATTTCCATAGTAGCCAAGGCATTGCTACCAAGACCATAATAGTGGACAAAGTCCATTACTGAACCAGGTTTACATGTCGATCCAGTCGTGTATTACTGAAACGAATTCACTTTCCATTCTAGCCATGTCTATATCATGAGATATAAATCTTTACCCAATTAATTTGAGGGAGATATAGGTCCCACCCATCTTATAATGAATTCAATCTTTCGTGTGCCACAAAATAAACATAAATCATTCATCCTAACCCAATGAATAAAATGGGTTTCATAAATATCATCCCATCATAACGTAATCCATATAAAACAATGGATATCATTTCATCATAAAAAAGTTCAAACCATGTAAATAATAGGAACATTATACTTGAAACATAACCATATTAAATAATTTAATCTTATATAGTATATAGTTTTGGATAAACACTAGAAATGAATTCTTGAGGAAAATATCCTTTCTTCTTCAAAATCATTTTCTTTTCTCCAAATGCCATGCAATTTTAAAAGAAAATAATTTTGTTGAAAATAATCATGAAATATTGTAGAATAATATTCATGGAAATAAGGTGTTATAAAACCCTAACAATCCACTTATGACGTATAAGTTAAAAAAACATTCTCCTCATACTTTTTTCAGAAAAGTCAAAAAGTACCTCGTTCGGTAAACAAAAGAAAGATTCCTTTCATAAAACAGAATAAAAGTAAAAGTGGGGTAAACATGACTTTAAACAAACATGGAATAATATTAAACACATTATTAAAAACATTTTTATGCACATGGATAAAATATATAACACCAGTAAATACTTACGTATAAGCAATCTCAGATAGAAATGAGATTTCCAAATTATCCCTTACCTTATGTCCAATTTCTTCCGTATGTGTCCGAGCACCTGTATAGTGGGTTTAAACATACTATTAACTTTTAACATAAACATAATAATATTTATGATATCATATGTGATTCACTTATGACTTTATATTACCCGGTCTTTTGTAAATTCCTTGTTAATGTAGCATTTTGGGTAAAATCCTTTCATTTATCGTACGTGTTTTGACTTGTTGTTCTTGATATTATTACTTATATCTTGATTTACTAAATTCCAGAATGTAAAACATGATTTATATATAATATATATTCAGAAAATAAATATATATTATAGATCGATAAACGGAATGAAATACACCGTTCATGGAAATCGTAGGTCATACGTACGCATGAACGCTGTTTTCATTTCCTTATTGAATTGAATTGAATTAAGTAAATGAAACATATATGTACATAAATACAATATCATTATTATGTAATATCATTAATTATTATTTATTATATATACTTTATAATCATACTTGAACGGTTAATCATGGAAAATGAATCTCATCACTTTCGTGGAGACGGTAGTCCGTACGTGCGCACGAGCGACAATATCATTATTTTGATATTAAAATTGTACATAATTGGTTGGTATATCATATATAAAGAATCATAATAATTTAATATTTAATATTTATATTATTTATACTCATTATTATACCCATCCAAATGATGAAATGTTTGAATAACAAACAACACCACGACGTGGAGACGGTAATCCATACATACGCACGTGTGGTGACATTTTCATTCATAGTATGGATAAAATAACTAATATGGTTGTAAAATTTTTATAATAACATAACAGTATATATAAAATTCTGGATTTATTATTTTATAATGGAAACAACAAAGATGGAGGAAGTGGAAGAAGAAAGGAACTTGAAATGGGTGGTGATATATCTACCTCTACTTCGGGTTATTCATTTTGATTTGATCAAAAGGGCTCCATAGAATGGATTTTTGACTAAATTAAGGCCTCTAGGATGTAGAGAGGAGAGTTTAGAGGGTATTTGGGCAGGGTTTGGCCGACCCAAATGGCTTTGGTGGTGTGAATTAGAGAGAAGGGTGAGTGCACTTTTATAAGAGGGGTGAGGGGAACCTTAAGAAAAACTTAAAATGTTATTTTATAACAAATTCATATTCAGTTTATAATGGCTCCAAGGCAACTTATTTCGAGGATAGGGTAGGTATCGGTATTAATACTCTCAACCAATAAGTTTTATACAAGTTTAGGTTACCATTTTAACCTTATCATTTAGATTTAACTCTAAGTTAAATAATTAAACTTTTACCTTGTCTTCTTTTATTCTTACACTATACGGTTAATAAACATACTATAAACTACCAATAGAACCCCAATTGGTTAATTAATGTCATATATATTATTATATATGTATTTTGGCTGAACCTGAGATTTTTTGGAAAATAATATCAATTAGTAATTTAATATTTGTTTTAAAAAGTCATTAATGTCAATTTTGACACTATATGGTATTTTGTTTTTTTTAATTCATAACAGCATTATTACATTGAAAACAATTAATCTAAACAACCCTAATATATGTTATAGAAACCTATAAAATTATTTTAATTCATAAAAAATCTGAAATTACATTTATTTTTGTATTTATAATATCAATTATGTTAATATTTCATTAATAAGGTAATTACTGCATCATCATTGTGTCATAAATAAATTAAATTATTTAATGTATAAAAATTATAAATAAAATAAAATTATGTAGGAAATTTTTTAGCTTTATAAATAATAATTATAGTAGAATTTATCTTATATATATCCCTATATTAAAAATGTTTTACTTATTAAACATTGATTTTAACTCTCTTATCTCTTCTTTGAATTAAATAATAATAAATATCCTAAGCTATTCCAAGTCGACCTGAATGGTCATATTTTATTCCTAAGGTTGTTTTTTGGTATAATTTAACTTATCCAATAGATTTAGTACATGTGTTAGGGTAATAATAATATTATCTTTACCCTTAATTACATTATTTACTTTTAACCGCGGTAAATAAAAGTAAAAAGTTACTATTCTCCAAAAATTATTTTTATTTTATTGAACCATATATTAATTACTGATATCAACTGTGTCTCTCGAATTTTTGAAATTCCACTCAGAGAAGCAGTAAAATTAAATTTTATGTAAATTTGCAAATTCTCCTAGGATGTCGGTAAAAGACGGTAAAAAGTTCAATAAAATGTTTATATATATAAAATTATTATAAAATGACTCCAATGAATTAAATTTAACTTATATAGGTATTATTTATCTATTTTGACCTAAAAAAATAAAATAAAATAAATATTTATTTAAATAAAAATTCGGTTTTAAACTATAACTCAGTGTCTTTCACTATTCAAAATTGAATGTTTACAAAAAAATACCAAAAATTAACCCTAAGATAATTTCGATACTTCGAATCCAAAAATGAGATCCATTTTGAAAGATAAAATTTATAAAATTTCAAAAAATGTGTATTAATATTCATAATGGCTGGTTTATATAATATTTTAATAACATATCGTTGTTTAGTGAAACTTGGTATTGCGTACAACGCAAGCTATCAAGGAAGGTTGCTCTTGCGTGTAACGCAAGACAAGAATAGTGTTTCATATACTACAAGCTAATATGGTGTTGCATATAGAGCAAGATAATATTGTTGTAGCATACAACACAAGACATCAATGAAATTAAAAATAATATTTCTCATAAAATTTCAGGGTGTTACATCTCTGCACTAACTCCCCATAGCATTCATATTCTTGATATTTTAAATTCCAACACATATTTGGTTTCATTCCATAAAAAACTATATCAACCTTTCCCTTATGATCCACAAAAAAGCTATAGGTGTACCGAGAAAGTCTTGTAATGTTAATTTCATAGATTCCCACTTATATATTTTTCTTCTTGTTTATATCATAAAGTTCCTTCTCCATTCTAATTATCATCAAACAGGGAAAACATTTTCTGAAAAAAAAATACCCTAACCTCTTCCCACTGTATATAATCAATTTCCCTCGTGGAATTGTGTTTTTCATCAGTGTCAATAACTGATCATCTTCTCCTTCTATGTTGCATACCTCTATGATAAATTTCTTGATATTTGAATATTGGAGTATAGAAAATATCTTTTCAATAGAGATATTCCATTATTAGATTTCAATATATAGATAGATCCCAAAAAGGTGTTTATAGTTGATGAATGAAGGATTAAACTACTAGTTTCTCCATCCTTGATGAACCAAGATGCTCCACAAGGTTTTGGTTGTTGTTCATTACTCTATCTAATTGATTCATCATCATGATAATGTTTTCAAATAGAGATTCCCCCATATTGGGAAGGCCAATGTCACCATGACCATTTAATCCATTTTTTCATGAGTTATTCTATTTCCTATAATGTTTTTCTAGAAGAAGAAAACCTATGTCGGAAATGTTTTACTATTATGATTCCTAAAATAAAAATTTTAGTGGAATGCATAATCTTAAAATATTCTAATATATTTCTTCTATGATAATAAAATTAAATCTTTAACAATATTTACATTATCTTTATATCTTTAATAATGGTTTGAAAAGAGTATATTTATCCAATGCATATCCCCAGGTAATGTCAAAAAATGTGGCAAGCGGGGCTTATTTGCATTTACAAATTATCTATTGAGTCTAGAAAAATCCTGTTTTTCCATGTGTTACCCCTAGGAACATATGTTCTAAATCCACATACACTTATAGTATCCTAAGTGGGATGTATTTTCTTAGAAACTTCTTACTTAATACATACCAAAATACCAAGATATTTTTTCTTAATTTCCAAAAATAATGAATCCATCCTTTGATACCAACAATAGTGACCTGGGTTTTTTTTATATAAATATTTATTTTCATGATATAAAATTTAAAAATGTATAACTGCTTCTGGGGTTTAGTGTCTTGGAAATAGGGACATAATATATGAAAAATAAAAAAACCTAAAGAAAAATCTAATCCAATTGATGAACTTCTTCAAAGGTCCTTTCTTGATTAATCATACTAGGTCTCATATCCTAGGGAAATACATCAAAATAATTGATGGAGCATAAATACCATCAAGAGAATGAACAAATGAAACACTTATAATGTGAGAATGTGGCATTTAAATAGGGTATGGTCATATAAATATGAGCCATATTATAATATAAATTATTAAAATTATAACATGGAAATGTTTCTATAATATAAAAATGGGACATTAAAAAGCATATCACCATGGTTTATCACCAAGGTGTCGTAAATCATAATTACCATGGATATTTACCTAGGTATTGTAAGCATGTAATATCTGGATATTGATTATTTAAAAAAATGTATTGGAGGTATATCATATTTCATATTTCATATGTTCTAAATCAATTTATTCACATTGATCATAAATGAAACCATTTCATCAACAACCAGTGGAAATAAACCATAAGTTTCAAGTAATAATCATTGTATATAAAATGATTAAATTCTTGAACTAAACGTCATTTTAACCAATGAAAAAGGAGAATAGGTTTCATATATTTAAATCGTAAAATAAATTAGGTATTTTTACATCTTGGTGAATTCACCTAGAATTTGAAGAGTTTTGGGTATTTATAATAAGAAAATATTTCATGAAAAAGAAAAAAATTCAAAAACTGATTTTGGAAGAAAAATATTATACAACATGGATTATGGGAAAATAATAATGAGGGAGACTAGATTTATAGAATTTTTAAAACACTATTTTGTATGTAGAGAATTTAAAAAGAGATAATGAATAAAAATAATGAAGTTGGACACATAGAATACACATAATAAGGATGTACATGAATGAAAAAGTATAGGAGGATGATTCTCTCACCTTAAATAGTTTATTTATAAATCATGGAGTGGGAAACAATAGGAACTTGGAGAAAACTTGGTGATACTATAGAGGGAGTATTTAATATAGTAAAGGAATTTAAATTCATGTATTTTAAATATTATTAGATATTGGGGGTGGTAAGGGTGTATTAATAGTTGAGGATCTGTGGATATAAGTGATTTTTTTTATTATTTTGTAATTAAACCTAAACAATATTTAGTGTAATTAATTACAAATGTTTTGTTTGACAATTATTTTTTTCAAGTATTTTTTTCTATCGTAAAAATCACCATCCACCAAATTATATTTTTTGTTTTTAGGTCTTTTAAGCTTATAAATTTTAACTTTAACCTGATGAATTATTTTACCAATACAGTGGTAACGTTTTTTTACCATGGTACCTTGTTTTTTTTAAATTAAATTGAATAAATTTTATAATTTGGGCGATATATTTCCATATTTTTAATAATTTTTTTATCAAATTTCTAAAAGTGGAAAAATCAATACTAATGTGATACACATAAAACTGATAAAAATATTTTTTAAAATGTTAAATTCATGGCTCTCATAAATGAAAATAAAGTGTTTGTAAATATAACACATTACCTACTATATTGTTTATCAGATAATTTTTTATTAAGAATGGGGGTAATAAATTCAAATCTTGATAATGTCCAAATTAAATCATTGAAGTTATTTCATTTCATAAAAACAACATTTTCACATTTTAATAAAAAAAAATCGCTTTTTCTAAAAAAAAATCCATAAATTAAACCTAAGAAAATTTGGATGTTCTTAAATGAAAAATAAAACATAGTTTATCAAAATAATATTATAAATATGATAATACTGGATTTTCAATGTAAGCAGTTATTTATTTAATATTAACCATTTTATTGCATAAAGACCTTTTGGAAAATTAAAAAAGTTACATTGGACTTCGGTTATTTATATTATAATCCAGAAGTTTTTTATAAGATAATTTATATATGATAAAATTTATTTGAAACATATAAATTAATCATATTACATAATTTTAATGGAAATTAAATTTTTATATTGTTTCAATAAGATAATCAAAATGGTTTCTTTATTACGTCAACAACAATATTATTGGCCAAATTCATTCTTAATTAAATGTTATAATTCCCACCATTCATATAGGACATTTCTCCTCTTTTAGAATGGTCGTATCTCCCATTAAATATCCCATCATACTCTCATAATTACTCAATTATTCTCTTAAAAAGGTTATTATACAACCTTCGATAATGACTAGAGTTTTCCTATTTTTTTTTCTTATTTAAGAATTTTATGGTATGAGTGATATTCTTGGGGGATTTCATGCTTATGGATTTATTTTTAGTGGATATAATATTATTTTATGTGTATATCCCATTATGTTTCCCTGTTTTACTAGTTTTAATTTATGTGTGATATATGAAGTTCTTGTGAAATTCAAAAAAATTATGTGATATTATTGTAATAAAAAATAAATAGTTATTGAGAGGAAAAAAATACATTAATATATGAAGAAAATTTCCCATGTATTTGAAAATGGACTCTCTAAATCTAGTCTAGGAGAATGGACTATATTTGATGTAACAAAGGAGTGTGAATCTCATGAATCAGAAAAAGGTACTAAACAAACTGATCATGCCTCTGACGGTCTATATCCTCTCCGACACTTCCATCTCTATTTCATGCAACTGAACATCCCACCACCTCTAACTCTCTACTTATGACCACCCCCTTTGACCATTAATATGTAATGGTCTAAGAACATGAGGAAAATTTGAAGGTTGGCCACTACCTACTATATCTCCCCTCGGTAATGAAAAAACCTACTTCCCCTACTTCTGAAACAGTATCTCTATAGAATTCTACAGAGGATGGCACTAAACATATCCATCTCCACTAAAATGAGCTCAAAGGACTACTGGGAACAAATGATAATGATGGACACAAAACCCATAGACAAAGAACATCGTCCCAAATCCATCAGGAAGAGAATGAAAACCACTAGACGAGTAATACTACAATGGAAGGTGATGAGGTCAACTCCCCACTTGTAAAAATCATGAAGGTTCTCCTACCTAAGACCTTCCATTAAAAACCCTACTCCCAGAGGTACCCTTATAGTTCCCATCTCATGGAAAACATCCTCTAGAGTGTATCCATTCAATCATCTCTTCCTGATTATGACCTTCCATATACATTGAAAATGTAAAATAGTGACTACATATTGGATAGAAGGATGGATTGCCTCCTAAACCATCTCAAAAGAGACTCCCCATCTGGAAAATGATATAGGGAAAAGTGAAAAATGTCTTGGAAATTGATTCCAAGCTCCCACATAAGCATACTCCAATGCTAAAGTGAAATAATCTACTGCCTCTTCACTTACCTCGTGGTCGATGAAAGAAACTTGGACAAGAAATTATTTTAAAGGTATACCGATGAAAAATATTCGTTCAACTCTCTCAGATACAGTTTCCACCACTAACATGTAGCTCCCAACATCTAACTAACATTTAAGGGGACCTGGAATCCCACTTTGACCCATATCAGAATGAAAGAGATCTCAAGCTCTATAACGACCCATACTTTACATACATTGTTATTACTTCAAAATTGAAGCATACTTATTACAACATATAACAAAACCAGGAATGGACCGTATAGGTATAGAGTCATTAGAAACTGTGAAATAGAAACAAGTGGTTCATAAAGCATCTACTTTGCCTCCCATTTATTTCATCATATCTAGAGTCCCTTTTGGCATATCCTACTTAATAACCTTTTTCCTGACCTGGGGAAATAAAACATACAATAGGGTGAGCTCAAATGCTCAGTAAGGGTAAACAAAAGAAATATCAATCACATCAAATACATAAGAACATAACTTTTGAAATCTTAACCTACAAAAGAGATCATAATTTCATAACATGGGATAAATCATAGTAGTGAAGTGTAATCCCAATAATCATAACAATAAACATTAAACTTTATTGAATACACACATAATCATAGAGAGTCATTTCTTATTATTCAAGACTCATTTCCAAGACTATCTTAGTGGACAAAGTCCATTTCTGAACCGAGTTCACTCCTCGTTTCAGTCCTGTTTCACTGAATCGGTTTAACCTGCCATTCTAGCCATGTCTGTCTCATGAGATATAAAATCTTTACCAAATGCATTTGAGGGAGATATAGGTCCCACCCATATCATAATGATACCATTCATATGTATCCCACAAAATCATAAATCATACATTATTGCATAACCCATGTAATAAAAATCGGATTCTTAAATAACATGACATCATAAAACAATTCATATAAGATAAAAGAATTCATAAAAATAATTCCATCACAACATAATCAAATCAATGTAATAATAATAGGGATATAAACATAACCCTATATTATCTTAGATGGAAAATAATTTTGATAAAACACTTGAACTCCATTCTTGAGGAAAATATCCTTTCCCAAACATTTTCCTTTCTTAACATGTCATACAATTTTAAACTAAAATAAGTTGATTAAAAATAAACTTGAAAACTTGTAAAGTAAGATTCTTGGAAATAATGTTTTAAAAATCAATTCATGCCGTATAAGTTAAAAAACATTGTTCTCGTACTTTTGTCAGAAAAGTCAAAAAGTACCTCGTACGAAAAATGACAAAAGATTCATTTCATATCATTTACTAAAAACTCACCGAAGGGAAAAATGGGATTTAAAAAATTGTAGGTGGATGGAAATAATATTACATATTGAGGAAACATGGATGTGGATGATAAAATACACCCTAATAATTTTCAAATTATAAACAATCTCGGATAAAAATGAGATTGTCATATTTCTCTTACCTTAGGTCTGATATGCTTTGTATGTGTCCGAGCCTCCTGTATAATGAATTAAATAATGTCATTGAATTATTACAGAATCATATTCATTGTTATGATATCATATATGGTCATATTCTTAGCTTCTTATTAGTAATATTTCATTACTACTTGTTATTCGTGTGTTTATTACTTTTTGTTCTTATGCGTGTTTTGTCGAATAAATTCTTATTTTTCTATTTAGGTTATAGATAACTAATTTCCAGAATGGTATTAGTGTAATATATATCATATTAATTCACTCAATTCATTTATATAATCATTATACAATGAAGATCATGTATAACGAGTCGCATCACATCGTGGAGACGGTATTCCGTACGTACGCACAAGCGATGATATCGTTCCCATGATCGTGGAATTTTATTGGAGTGTATGTATACTATTTCAGAATTAATATCACTTTAAAATAATCATATATAGTTATTTACACCATTAAAGCCATCCGAGTAAGGTGGTGGTGGAAAAAAGATTACACCACGGCGTGGAGACGGTATTCTGTACGTACGCACGCGTGGTGACTTCGTTTTCCGTAGGATGGATAGATGGTGAAATAGGGTCGTTTAATACTTATAATAACATATCAGTATATGAGTAATACTGATGTTATTACTTCATAATTAAAAAACTAAAGAAGAAGAAATGGAAGAAGAAATAAAGATGAAAGAATTGGTAATGGGCATTACCTCTTCTTTGAAGCGCCTCTTTGAGACCTCCTCTTAGGGCACTAAAATTGGTCTTTGAAGAAGAACAGGACCTATAGGATGTTTCTAGGGAAGTGTAGAGGAGATATTGGCAGGGCTTGGCCGAGCTTGAAGGCTCAAAGTGGTATGAGGAAGAGAGGGAGGAGGTTCCCTTTTATAAGGGAGGAGAGGGGCACCTTTGGAATAACTAAAAATATTATTTTATTATAAAGTCAAATTCGGTTTTTAATAGCTCCAAATTGATATATTTCGAAGCCAAGGTGGGGGTAGAAAGCTTCTCATCCAATATAATTTATACAAGGTTAGGTATCAATTGTAACCTTATCATTTAGATTAAACTTTAAGTTAGATAATTTAACTTTTACCGTGTCTTCTTGTCTTCTTACACTATAAGGATAATAAACTTACTATATCAAGCCAAACGAACCCCAAGTTGTTTATTATTAATATATATAACCTTATCTAAGTCATTTGGACGAACCTTAGATTTTTAGGAATAAAATAACAATTAATAATATAGTATTTGTTTTAAAAACTATTTTATGTCAATTTTGACACTATTTGGTAATTGATTTTTGTGAAAATCATAACAGAATGATTAGTTCTAAAAAAATTTATTAACTCAATAATAACATGTCATATTAATATATAAAATTATTGTAATTCATAAAAAGTATCAAATTACATTTATTTGGGTATTTATAACATCAATTATGTCAATATTTCATTAATAAGATAATTACTGCATCGTCATTGTGTCATAATTAAATTAAATTATTTAATGTATAAAAATTATAAATAAAATACCATTATGTTGGAAATCGTTTTATCTTTCTAATTAATATTTATAGTTGAATTTATCATATGTATAACCCTATATTAAAAATGATGTAGTTATTAAACTTTGATTTTAACTATTTTTACCCTTCTTTAAACAAATTAATAATAAATGTCCTAATATAATCCATGTGGGCCTAAATGGTCATATTTTATTCCTAAGGTTGTTTTTAGTCGAATTATATTTATCCAATGGAATTAGGGCATGCGTTAGGGTAATAATAATATCATTTTTACCCTTAATGGCCCTATTTACTTTTAACCGTGGTAAAAAAAGTAAAAAGTTACTATTCACCAAAAAATATTTTCATCTCATTGAACCACATTTTATTCCTGGATATTAACCGTGGCTCTCGAATTTTCGAAATTCTACTCACAGAAGCGGTAAAATTAAGTTTTATGAAAAAATCAGTTTTTTTAACTACCACTTAGTGGTTTCACTATTCATCAAAAAATGAAAGTTTCCAGAAAAATACCAAATATTAGGCCTAAGCTATATTTGATATTATGAATTCAAAAATTATGTTTATTTTACCAAATTAAAAACATATCAGTTACATTAACTAATTTAAAAATAAATTCCCATCGTCAAAACAAATAGCGTGTTTTTAAAAGATAATAACTATCAAAAGATTGACACTTGTTTATGTCTGGTTTAAATGTGAAATTACATCCAATGAACAAAATTGTATTAAATTGTAAAAATATATTATAAATATACTTTAAAACCACTAAAATTAATAATTAATCACTATTAATTATTTCGATTAAAAATTTTGTTTTTAATTAAAATTTAATAATTTTCACTATTCGTCAAAATATGAAAGTTATCCGAAAAGTACCAAAATTTCACCCTAAGCTAATTTCGATATTCTGAATCCAAAAATGAAGTCCATTTTGAAAAATAAAATTTACAAAATTTTAATAAGTGGTTATTACTATTCATAATGGCTAGTTTTAATAATATTTTAATAGCATATCGTTGTTTAGTGAAACTCAGTATTGTGTACGACACAAGCTATCGAGGAAGGCCGCGATTGTGTGTAAAGAAAGACAAGCTAGTGTTGTGTGTAGTGAAAGATTAATTTGATAATTTATATAACATAAAAACAAAATATTTCTCAAAAAAGTCTCGGGTGTTACATTCTACCCCCCTTAAAATGAATTTCACCCTCGAAATTCGTCACTTTGTAACAAAAAGATGAGGATACCTCTCCCTCATCATATCCTCAAGCTCCCTTGGAGCTCCTTCTAATTGGTGGTTCCTCCATAAAACGTTCACCAAGCGAGTGGTCTTTTTCCGTAGGAATTTTTCACTACGATCTGGAATCTATATCGGTTGTTCTTCATAAGAAAGATCTTTCTCTAGCGGTACAACTTCTGAGCTGAGTACATGTGAAGGATCAGGTATGTACTTTCTTAGGAGAGATACATGGAAAATATCGTGAACTTGAGAGAGATTCGGTGGAAGTGCCAATCGGTAAGCTACCTTTCCAACACGATCCAGTATTTCGAAAGGACCGATATATTTATGGCTCAACTTCCCCTTCTTTCCAAATCTCATGACCCTCTTCCAGGGAGATATTCGTAAGAACACTTTATCACCCACTTCAAACTCTAGGTCTTTTCTTCGGTTGTCAGCATAACTTTTCTGTCGACTCTGAGCTGCTCTTATGTGTTGTTAAAAAGATCGGACCTTTTATGCCATCTCATCAACAAGATCAGGTCCTAATAGCTTTCTTTCCCCAACTTCATCCCAGCAAGTTAGAGTCCTGCATTTCATTCCATAGAGAGCTTCATAAGGAGCCATCTAAATACGTGAGTGAAAGCTATTATTATAAGAAAATTCCACCAAAGGTAGGTGTTGATCCCAACCACCTTTGAAATCCATAGAGAAAGCTCTCAACATATCTTCTACAGTTTGAATTGTTCTCTCAGACTGACCGTCTGTCTGAGGATGATAAGCAGTGCTGAAACTCAACTCTGTATCCAGAGTATGCTGAAGACTTTGCCAGAACATCGAGGTAAATCTCGGATCCTGATCAGATATAATATAAAGTGGTAATCCATGCAATCTTACCACTTCCTTTACATATATCCTGGCAAGCTGATCCAGAGAGAAATCATCTCTAATAGCAATAAAGTGCGCAGACTTTGTAAGACGATCAACTATGAACCAGATAGCATTGTTTCCTTTGGATGTTTTAGGAAGTCCTGTGACAAAGTCCATAGTGATGTTTTCCCATTTCCATTTGGGTATGGGTAATGGTTGTAACATCCCCTTAGACTTCTATCTCTCATCTTTAACTTGCTGACAAACCAAGCATCAAGAGACATATTCAGCAACATCTCTTTTCATGCCATCCCACCAGAAGTACTCTTTCAGGTCCCTATACATCTTCGTGCTTCCAGGATGAATAGAGAATGAAGAACTATGAGCCTCATCCAGCAGCTCTTTCTTTAATTCTGGGACGGGAGGAACACAAACCTGATTCCTGAACTTTATTATCCCATTAAAATCAAGGTTGAATTCCGGAACATTTCTCACCTTCTTTTGTAACTCTACATCTTCTTTCTGCGCCTCTTTAATCTTCACATGTATAGATGGTTGAACATTCATTTTAGAAAGATACGATTTTCCCCCTTCCATTATAATTTCAAGATCCATCCTTTGTAAATCCATAAATATTGGATCTTTTTTTATCCTCATCATGGATAAACTGGCATGGTCTTGTCGACTTAATGAATCTTCCACCTTGTTTTCTTTCCCAGGGTGATAATGAATTGAGCAGTTGTAATCCTTAATCAGTTCCAACCATCTTCTTTGGCGCATATTCAGCTCCTTTTGTGTGAAAATATACTTTAAACCTTTATGATCAGTATAAATGTCACACCTTTCTCCATAAAGATAATTCCTCCAAATCTTTAATGCAAAGCTTACCACAGCTAACTCCCAATCATGAGTTGGGTAATTTTGCTCATGGATTTTCAACTGTCGTGAGGCATAACCTATCACCATATCATTTTGCATAAGAACACATGTCAGCCCCTTCATGGATGCATCATTGTAGATCACAAACCTTTATCCACTACAAGGCAGTGTGAGCACAGGTGCACTGGATAACCTTCTTTTCAAATCCTTGAAATTCTCTTTACATTCCTCTGTCCAAACAAACGTAACTCCTTTCCGAGTCAACCTGGTGAGTGGATTAGATAATCGTGAAAAAGCTTTCACAAAACGTCGATAATATCCAGCCAAACCAAGAAAACTTCGGATCTCGGTTACTGTTTCTGGTCTCGACCATCTTTCGATAACCTCTGTTTTAGCTAGATCCACAGATATCCCCTCTTTTGATATTATGTGACCCAAAAATGCAACTTTTTGAAGCCAAAATTCACACTTGGTAAATTCGGCATAAAGCTTCTCCTTTCTCAGTGTCTTCAATATAATTCTCAAGTGATCTTCATGTTCTTCCTTTCTCTTTGAATAGACAAGAATATCATCTATAAAGACTACCACAAACTGATCAAGATAGTCTCTAAAGACTCTATTCATCAGATCCATGAAGATAGCAGGGGAATTAGTAAGACCAAATGGCATCACTATAAATTCATAGTGTCCATACCTTGTACGAAAAGTCGTCTTTAGTATATCCTCCCTTTTGACCCTTAATTGATGATACCCTAAACGAAGATCAATCTTGGAAAAAGTATTGAGCTCCTCGTAGTTGGTCAAATAATTCATCAATGCGTGGGAGAGGATATTTGTTCTTGATAGTGATCTTGTTAAGTTCTCGATAATCAATGCAGAGTCTCATTGATCCATATTTCTTCTTAACAAACAGAACACGTGCTCCCCAAGGTGATGCACTAGGGAGTATGAATCCCTTATCAAGATTCTCTTGTAGTTGCTTCTTCAATTCCTGTATGTCAATTGGGGCCATTCTATAAGGTGTCTTTGAAAAAGTTAAAGCACCCAGTACGAGTTCTATTGAAAACTCAACTTCATGATTTGGTGGAAGACCTGGAAATTCCTCTGGAAAGACAACATCAATCTCCCATACAATGGGAATATTCATAATAGTGAGTTTATCTCCAGCCATTTGAGATAAATAACCCTCATTTAGTAGAATCAAGACCCATAAGATGGAAGAAATTTCCATTGGAATGTTATGTTCATCCTTGCATTGATAGACGATCATATATTGATCTGGAATATGAAATGTGACTTCCCTTCTTTGGGAATTGATATGAGCTCCATATAAAGAAAGCCAATCCATGCCAAGAGTCACATCAAATTCCACTATAGGAAGGATCACAAGTTTTTCATGAAGTACTTTCCCACAAACTTCAATCGGGGAAGAATTATAAACTTTTGATGCGACTGTTGTGCCATTAGGTGTTTTCACAGCTAACTCAACATCTAATTGTTAATGTAATACGGTGATACTCTAAGAAAATTCTTCAGAAATAAAAGAGTGGGTGGATCCAGAATCAAATAAAACATTTTCTACTTTAGAGTGGATGGTAAGTGTACCTTTCACCACATCGTTATCGTACTCCACATCGCTGATAGAAATTGCATGTGACTTTCCTTTTTCTTTAACCTTAAGAGTTTGTTGATGTTGACCATCATCATCAACCCTTGGATTAGGGAATTTATTGCTATAATGCCCCATCTCCTTGCACTTGAAACATTGAAGTGTAGTAGGTTCATTCTGTGTATCCCTTCCTTTGTTTTCATCATTAGACTTCTTCTTCCCATCATTACGGCATTCAAATGCCCGATGACATTCCTTTCCACATTTAAAACATTTACTTGTTCCTTTAAGACAACTCCCTCTGTGTTTCATTCCACACTTTGAGCATAAGGGAAAGCTCATCTTCTTTTCAGTGTGCTCTTTAGATTTTCCTTTGAATTCCATTTTCCTCTTCTTATCAAACCCATATGACTGATGGGTTACTCTAATCTCCATCTCAACTTTGAGAGCACATCGAATGATTTCCTCGTAGCTATTGAAGTCCCTTATGGCTAAGGCTCTTCGAAGACTTGGTTTTAAGCCACTAAAGAATCGATCGATCTTACTCTCATGTTGGATAACAATACCAGAAGCGTACCTTGCAAGTCTTGTAAAATTTGCTTCATAGGTACCAATAGATTCATCATCCTTTTGCTTCAGTTCAATAAACTCTTTCTCCATCTTAGTTTGGATAATACGAGGGAAGTACTTATTGAAAAATAAGTTCTTGAACTCGTCCCATTCGATGGACTCAATTTAATCTTTTTTCCTCATATTCTTAATAAGATTCCACCATTTTTCATCATCTCCTTCCAAACGATACACTGCTAGGATGAATTTATCATGTTCAGAACATTGAAGAATTGAAAATATGTTTTCAGTAGTACTAATCCATTGTTCAGCAACTAATGGATCAGTAGACCTGCTGAAAGAAGGTGGACGCTGCCTCATGAAGGATTCAACAGAATGTTGCTCTTTCCTTTGCTCGTCTGGAAGTCCTACATGATTCATAACTTGAGAAAGTTGTGTGAGCATGGATACACGATTTTTCATTCCAGCTCCCATAACGTTTTGTTACTCAGGGGGACAATCATTGCATTTCCCGTCGCATTCCGCATTAACACGGTTCCTTCGGGTTCCAGCCATTGACTAAAACCAAGAAGAATAGTGTGAGAAACACTAATTATAAGAGGAAAACCACATAATCAAGAATAAAATTTCACACTTAAGTTCTTATCTGAGGTTATTCATGGTCATTTCTAAAACACTGTGATTGTGTTCTATTCTTATAATTATCCTTAGGGTTCTTACTAAGGCTTTCACATCCTAGTTTCCAAAGGTTGACTATACCTTTCCTCTGATACCAACTATAACGACCCATACTTTACATACATTGTTATTACTTCAAAATTGAAGCATACTTATTACAACATATAACAAAACCAGGAAAGGACCGTATAGGTATAGAGTCTTTAGAAACTGGGAAACATAATCAACTGGTTCATAATGAATCTACGTTGCCTCCCATTTATTTCATCATATCTAGAGTCCCTTTTGGCATATCCTACTTAATAACCTTCTTCCTGGCCTGGGGAAATAAAACCTACAAAAGGGTGAGCTCAAATGCTCAGTAAGGGTAAACAAAAGAAATATCAATCAAATCAGATACATAAGAACATAACTTTTGGAAATCTTAACCTGCAAAAGAGATCATAATTTCATAACATGGGATAAATCATAGTAGTGAAATGTAATCCCAATAATCATAACTTAAAACATGAAACTTTGTGGAATACACACATAATCATAGATAATCATTTCTTATTAGTAAAGACTCGTTGCAAAGACTATCTTAGTGGACAAATTCTATTTCTGAACCGAGTTCACTCCTCGTTTCAGTCCTGTTTCACTGAACCGGTTTAACCTGCCATTCCAGCCATGTCTATCTTATGAGATATAAAATCTTTACCCAATGCATTGAAGGGAGATATAGGTCCCACCCATCTCAAAATGATACCATTAATATGTGTGCCACAAAATCATAAATCATACATCAATGCATAACCCATTTAATAAAAATGGGATTCTTAAACAACATGACATCATAAAACAATTCATATAAGATAAAAGAATTCATAAAAATAATTCCATCCCAACATAATCAAATCAATGTAATAATAATAAGGATAGAAACAGAACGCTATATTATCTTAGATGGAAAATAATTTTGATAAAACACTTGAACTCCATTCTTGAGGAAAATATCCTTTCAAAAACATTTTCCTTTCTCAACATGTCATACAATTTTTAACTAAAAGAAGTTGATTAAAAATAAACATGAAAACTTTTAAAGTAAGCTTCTTGGAAATAATTTTTTAAAAATCTATTCATGCCGTATAAGTTAAAAAAAACATTCTTCTCGTACTTTTGTCGGAAAAGTCAAAAAGTACCTCATACGAAAAACGACAAAAGATTCCTTTCATATCTTTTACTAAAAACTCACTGAATGGTAAAATTGGATTTAAAAAATTGTAGTTTGATGTAAATAATATTACATATTGAGGAAACATGGATGTGGATGATAAAATACACCCCAGTAAATTTCAAACTATAAACAATCTCAGATACAAATGAGATTGTGATATTTCCTTACCTTAGGTCCGATATGCTTTGTACGTGTCCGAACCTCCTGTATAATGATTTAAATAATTTCATTGACTTATTACAGAATCATATTCATTTTTATTATATCATATATGGTCATATTCATAGGTTCTTATTAGTAATATTTCATTACTACTTGTTATTCGTGTGTTTATTACTTTTTGTTCTTATGTGTGTTTTGTCGAATAAATTCCTATTTTTATTTTTCAGTTATAGATACCTCATTTACAAAATGGTATTAGTGTAATATATATCATATTAATTCACTCAATTCATTTATATAATCATTATGCAATGAAGATCATGTATAACGAGTCGCATCACATCGTGGAGACGGTATTCCGTACGTACGCACAAGTGATGATATCGTTCCCGTGATCGTGGAATTGTATTGGAGTGTATGTATACTATTTAATAATCAATATCACTTTAAAATAATCATATATAGGTATTATTTACACCATTATACCCATCCGAGTAAGGTGGTGGTGGAAAATAGATTACACCACGGCGTGGAGATGGTATTCCGTACGTACGCACGCGTGATGATTTCATTTTCCGTAGAATTGATAGATGGTGAAATAGGGTTGTTTAATACATATAATAAAATATCAGTATATTATTCATATTGATGTTATTACTTCATAATGAAACAACTAAATAAGAAGAAGTGGAAGAAGAAATAAAGATGAAAGAATCGGTAATGGGTATTACCTCTTCTTTGAAGCGCCTCTTTGAGACCTCCTCTTAGGGCACTAAAATTAGACTTTGAAGAAGAACAGGACCTCTATGATGTTTATATGGAAGTGGAGAGGAGATATTGGAAGGGGTTTTCCGAGTTTGAAGGCTCAATGTGGTGTGAGGAAGAGAGGGAGGAGGTTCCCTTTTATAAGGGAGGAGAGGGGCACCGTTGGAATAACTAAAAATATTATTTTATTATAAAGTCAAATTCGATTTTTAATAGCTCCAAATTGATATATATTGAAGCTAAGGTGGGGATGGGTCGAAAGCCTCTCATAAAATAGAATTTAGACAAGTTTAGGTATCAATTGTAACCTTATCATTTAGATTTAACTTTAAGTTAGATAATTTAACTTTTACCGCGTCTTCTTGTTTTCTTACACTATAAGGTTAATAAACTTACTATATCAAGCCAAACGAACCCCAAGTTATTTCTTATTAATATATATAACCGTATCTAAGTCATTTGGACGAACCTTATATTTTTAGGAATAAAATAACAATTAATAATATAGTATTTTTTTTAAAAACTATTTTATGTCAATTTTGACACTATTTGGTAATTGATTTTTGTGAAAATCATAACAGAATGATTAGTTCGAAAAAATTTAATTAAATCAATTATAACATGTCATATTAACATATAAAATTATTGTAATTCATAAAAAGTCTCAAATTACAATTATTTGGGTATTTATAACATCAATTATGTCAATATTGCATTAATAAGATAACTACTGCATCATCATTATGTCAAAAATAAATTAAATTATTTAATGTCTAAAAATTATAAATAAAATACCATTATGTTGGAAATATTTTTATATTTCTAATGAATATTTATAGTCGAATTTATCTTATGTATAACCCTATATTAAAAATGATTTACTTAGTAAACTTTGATTTTAACTATTTTCAACCTTCTTTAAATAAATTCATAATAAATGTCCTAATCTAATCCAAGTGAGCCTAAATGGTCATATTTTATTCCTAAGGTTGTTTTTGGTCGAATTACACTTATCCAATAGAATTACGACTTCTTTTAGTGTAATAATAATATCATTTTTACCCTTAATGACCCTATTTACTTTTAACCGTGGTAAAAAAATGTAAAAAGTTACTATTCACCAAAAATTATTTTCATCTCATTGAACAACATTTTAGTCCTTGATATTAACCGTGTCTCTCGGATTTTTCGAAATTCTACTCAAAGAAGCGGTAAAATTATGTTTTATGAAAAATTCAGTTTTTTTAACTACCACTTAGTGGTTTCACTATTCATCAAAAAATGAAAGTTTCCAGAAAAATACCAAAAATTAGGCCTAAGCAGTATTTGATATTATGAATTCAAAAATTATGTTTATTTTACCAAATTCAAAACATATCAGTTATATTAACTAATTTAAAAATTAATTCCCGTCGTCAAAACAAATAACGTGTTTTTAAAAGATAATAACTATCAAAAGATTGACAGTTGTTTATGTCTGGTTTAAATGTGAAATTACATCCAATGAACAAAATTGTATTAAATTGTAAAAATATATTCTAAATATACTTTAAAACCACTAAAATTAATAATTTATCACTATTCATTTTTTCAACTAAAAAAGTTCTTTTTAATTAAATTTTAATAATTTTCACTATTTATCAGAATATGAAAGTGATCCGAAAAGTACCAAAATTTCACCCTAATCTAATTTCGATATTCCGAATCCAAAAATGAAGTCCATTTTGAAAAATAAAATTTACAAAATTTCAAAAAGTGGTTATTACTATTCATAACGGCTAGTTTTAATAATATTTTAATAGCATATCGTTGTTTAGTGAAACTCGGTATTACGTACGACGCAAGCTATCGAGGAAGGCCGCAGTTGCGTGTAAATAAAGACAAGCTAGTGTTGTGTGTAGTGAAAGATTCCTTTGATGATTTATATAACATAAAAACAAAATATTTCTCATAAGAGTCTCGGGTGTTACAAGCTCCCCTATCTGACACTCTGTCTGCACATCTAAAACACTTCCCTCATACTTTCCAGAAGCCTTATATTGGAAATTGTGAACTTTCATCTTCCAAATACCATCCTACTCAAACAGCTCAATCCTCCAAGGATCAATCAGTTCAAGAAGTTGAACCACAACTGATTATACCACACGCAGATGATGAATAGGAGCCATACCTAAAATCCAACAATAATTTTCAAAGTCCAATAGTATGGAATTTCATTTCTATTATTTTTAATAAACTTTATCAATTTTTTCATTTCCTAAAGAAACTAAATCAAACAAGAAAAAATGTTATCATGATGCATGTACCTCTCCTTGGTCTTTACCCAGCAAACTAATCTACCTCACTTGGTCATTCATTAAACTCAGAGTCTATGCACAGGATCATGGTGGGACCTAAAATACTAAGTCAAACTCATTCTCCCAATACAATTTCATAAACCAAGGTCAACTAGAACTATTTTCATTCCAACCCATGAAACCCTCTCTATGACTAACTCCAAACATCAACATATCTCTCAACTTCCCTTTGATAACACTTTATCATCAAACCCTCCCTCCAAAGATACTACAAGGAGGGGAGAGAGATAACGACCTCAAAGTCCCACCTCGAGTAGGCCCCAAGTTGGAGACTATCTCCAAGGGTATAAAAATATCATGAATGGGAGGCATTAACCTCTATAATAATATAGGATTTGAAGATAATATGAGTAATCCCAAAAAAATCAATTAAAAAATTTGAAAAAACAAACACCATCCCACAATGAATGTATAAATAAAAATGATACAGATCACAGAATCCAATTTATGTTCCCAAAAGCAAAGAAAAAATAGGGACATAACAAATATCTGTGGTATGAGCTAGTAATGTTCATCACGGTCCTTGTAATCCTCTTAAAAACATAAAATGTTTTTTATATTCCTAGGGTGATCATACATGTATACTTATTAGGAAAACCAATATCTCTTGTGAAAATGTGCAAGAAGTATAATAATGACCCCATGTGAAAAAATATAACCAAAAATGCACACACAAACACACATAAATATATAGGTCAACTATCCATCCCAAACCTCACCAAGCACACTCAAAAAATTACACAAGATAGGTAATATAATATAACAAGAGTCACACTAATAAATGGTACACCACACCTCTTTCCCATTAGTATGCCACTATCACACGCCAATTTCATATTTTTTGGTTCTTTTATCTCTTCTGAATACCACAACGGCCCACAAACATGTTAAAAACACATTTTTCCAAAGAAACCTAGGCTCACCGCCCCACAAGCACAATTGAATCATTTATCACCTGAAAACCCCTAGTCCAAAACACATCCACAACCATAACCAGGTAAATATGTTATTGTAAACATAAAGTCTTTCAAACTTGTTCCCCCCTTCTATCATTGAAAAACCCCATCGTAGCTACCTCATCTCATTTCATCACACCCATAGACACTTGGTTTCATAACATCTCTCCCGTAGATACTTATCCCCACTAACCAAGAAGCAACACTACATCACATCACACCTAAAGAGACCTGGTCTATCCCAACCGCCATCTAGTGAGCTAACAGACCTCCATCTATCACATCATGTGAAAAAGCTACCTCAACTTGAAGAGAGATCGGGAAAGGACAAGTACACATACACTCATCCTCTTGTCCATATGTAAGGAAAAATATCCCATCAAATAAATATGAATATTGTTACTTAATTATTGATATGGGTGTGGTGCATATAGAAATAAAAAGATATATAAACATATAAACATATTTCCACACACGAACCCAATATATTGGTTCCCAACAAAACACTAAATAGCTAAAAACATCCCCACTTTTAATACCACCTCTAAATGAATAACACCACAAAAGTCGTGAGCCACAATCCAAATTTCATGTTTCCAAAAAAACCCATTATCCATCCCATTCATTTTAGTATTAATAATATACCACATTTAACAACTCAAAACATCATTTATTTATTCAATATTCATTTCCATCCCATTAACCAAACCAAATTCCAACTGTTTCATTAATTATTAAATAGTTATTCCATCACAACTAAGAAATATATCATAATGAAACCACACACAATAATTCATTCATCATCTCCATCTTACCATCTCTTTGCCACCCCAAAAGCATGTCCAAACAACAACCCTTAACAAACCCAAAATCATGTCCAATCAACCTCTACCTCACCGCACCAAAAGAATAACGAAATGACCACCACCTCACCACCCCAAATTAATATCCAAATAACCACCACCTCTCAAACCCAAAAATACATCCAAACTAACACCACCTCATCACCATAAGTGTACAACCACATGTCAACGAGATGCCCCACATTTGGTCGCAACGACACATTACCACCCCATGATCACAACCACAGAACACAACACATTAAATATAATTTTAGATCTTAAACAATGGAGCTTTTATCACATTAAAATTTATTTTAGGGGCATTATCAAATAATAAAAAATCCTTGGAAAACCATTTCATTATACAAATATTAGTGGATATCCAATTTTCATTTTAGGGTCATATCACAATAATCAAAGAAGACATAGTAGTCACAACATGTATCATCATGAACAAAAACAATTCCCCAATGGCCATAATTTTCATGGTGGTGTCAATACCTTATAGTCTATCATATCACAATAATATTGAATATGTAAAAAACATGAGAATCAGCCCCATTTTCCTGTTTAATTTCTATTTAACTGGTTATTTATCTTTAATTAAGCTAGAACAGACATCTCCCATATAGACAAAAGACACTACTTGAAATCATATTTATACCAACACTTCTAACCCAATAGTTTTTCTAAAACATTGGGATAGATAGATTTTCCCAACAGTTTTCTAGAACCCTTGGGATATAGTGATTATGATTACTTTTCCACAACGGTTTCTGTAAACTGTTGGGATTTAGTGGTCTAAATACATGTTTCTCAATGTTTTTTGTAAATTTTTTTGAAGGATTATATATCCCAATTTTTTTAATACTTTTGGGATGTTTTTTCACCAAAATAAAGCCGAGCCCCCCCCCCCCCTCTCCTTTCTGAATTCGATCAATTTTGGCACCAAAGTGGTGCTCTCTTCATAGCCGATGACGACTCGTCTTCCAACTATCCAACCTAGTCCATATCATTTGGTTTCTTCCACTTAACATTTGTGACTTGGAGGTACATATTATACTTGAATTTATTTTGGATTTTTATATGACACTTTTAGTTTTTCTCCTCATCTACTACAATCTCTAATCATTTATGGTTTTTAATTCTTCATGAATTTGAAATTTACATATTCCAAATATTTCAGCCGTCACTTAGGCAATGAATTTCCCTTCCTGAACCACTTTTACCATCATTAATTTTTATAAATATATTCTTTACGTAGCCCTAATTATTTAATAAGTCTTATAATGTTAAAAAGTTATGGATTAAAAAAAATAATTGAAGTAGTACTTATATTGGATTATTTTTTATATGAATAGAATATTATTAAAAATCAATAATAGTTTATACTTCAATTATGATTTCTTGAATATTTGATTTTATGATTTCTAGGATAGAATAAATATGGTAATGAAACCCCCTTATTTATAAATTATTGTTTTTTAATTATAATATATTTTTCTCCTAATTATATATTTTCATGGTGTTTATTTATAATTGATTTATAATTTTTTTATAAAATTATTTTTATAGAAAATTTAAGAATAATCAAAAATTCATTTTTAGAAAAATGAATTTCTTCCATGATTAACCACTTATTTCATGGCACTTACATGTGTTCATTGTTAAAACCAAAATGTGATACTATTATTAGGCAGGAAATTATTCCTCTGTCATCCACATTCTTGAATATTGTTCACCTAATCTCAATTAATGAGTTGAAATATGATTTAATAAATCTGCAATTGGGAAAACTAGAGAATGACATGTTTGGGTGTATAAAATTGATGATGTGATACATTTATAGTGAAACTAAAATAAAATATGGACAAAAATATTCTAAATGGATATGGATACCATAAAAAAATTTGTGAGGTGTGATAGAGTCCATATGGGTGTCAGAATTAGGTGACACTAGCACTGCAGTCAATCTTGGGTCCAATAATGGGTTTCATAATATTCCCTAAGGTAGAGTTTCTATATTACTTATTATTAATTGTATCACCCACTAAATTATACACCATATAGTCTATCAGGCATGGTTTTGATGTTTCATTACTTCATATATAACACATTTGAATTGACACTAGGTTCCATGCCATGTATATTGAAACCCACTTACTTAGAAATGTATCTACCTGAATAATGATACTGTGAATAAGACCCACATAATGTGTTCCTCTATTATACATGTCATGCAAATTGGTTCGGGTGGATCATTATTTGAATGATGTACCAAAAATGTGTTCTTAGGACTACACATTGAGTATTATGTAGAGGCTCATGTTCAATTACAATATCCCATGTAATTTCCAGAGACACAATGTACTATTATTCCAAATGTGGAATCATTGATAGGGTTTTAAATTAAAGTCTAAAATAAAATTTCAAATTTACTCCACTCAATAATGTAAAATATTAAAAAGGTATAAATTCTAAATAGATCAGAGTACCAGGAACAACAACAATTATATAAATTAAAATAATAAGATTATAACAGTCAACCAATATAAATATCCAATTATAATAAGAAAAAAATGAATGAATACAATGATATGGAATTTAAGATAATAATCATTAAACACCTATAAAATTATTATAGGGTATATTTACAAAAAAATCATCCAAAGAATTAACCTCTTCCAATCCAACATAGTAGGAGGACCAGCATTAAGATCTATGGAATATATGTTTGCATACCTAGACCTTCTTCATGATACCTGGCTAGATGATACATATTCAGGCTTCAAGATTCTTTGACTAGCATTAGTAGTTACATACTTATATCCAATATTCACTCCAGTCATATTTATTGGTATAATGTACATCCCAAGAATTTTCCCAACAAAACATTTATATGATACTGATTTCCATATCCTATATTTCTTTTTCACCTTTTTATTTTGAAGTTTATCTATATATTTTTGACACGTGGGTCACTAGTATGTTTATAAATTGTGATATCTACCAGATGGTCCCCACCTATAGTAACAATGTTTTTAAATCTTTGGGTGAAGTAAATTCATTATTCTCGTAAATATTTAACGCATCGTTTATATATGAATTAAAATGATTGATTATATATTGAAAATTGAGTTCCAAAAATAATTTGGGTGTAGTGATATGTGGGAGTCGCGTGGGCTAAAAGACTTGTGTGAGGCCTATTAGGGAAGTGGCCTATGGGATGCACTTGAGATAAGTGACCTGTGTGAGGAACTTAGTAATAATTCATGGATTTTCCAAATATATATCCAAGGATATACAACCCACATGAGATGTAATTAACCCATCTTCGACCCATGATATCCTTTACTCAGTGATACATTAAAAAAATTACATTTCTACTAATTAAATATTGTATGCTTACTTCCTTACTTCCAATGGCTTAAAAAACTATTTATATTTTATATGAAGATGTTGATGCATGAATCTATAAGATAATAGATATTTTTGTAACATGTTATTTTCTATTATATGTCCCCAAACTTCTGAACCTTGTGAAGCATTTGAATAAGTAACATTTTTATCCTAATGGAGAACAATTACTATTATATTCCCATAGATTTAAAATGATGTTCTCATCGTAAAGTGGATCGTCCCTTGAAAATATTGGAATTTATTTGAGTAAGGTAATTATAAAACATTGGGGTATACAATGAAGTTTTTCAACCCTTCAATAACTCATCTTACTAGATTTATATCACTTTCGTTCAGCACCTACATATTTATAGTTCATGATACAAAGATGTCTACCTTTTAAAAAACACACCCTAAAAAATAACATTATCACTAAAGTGAATAATTCTCATTTACTTCAATATATTTTCTATTGATCTTTTACATTATTTAATTGATTTCACGAAATTACTTATTACAATTTTTTTATAGAATTGATTGAAGTTGCATATATGAAGATCATCAGATCTTAAGGGATTTTCAGAACAATTTTGAGAGCTTTTTAGATTTTTCATTTGATAGTGCTTCAGATAGTGGTCACATACATTGCCTATGTTATAATTATGTTGGAAGAACTTGGTTGAGTCATGAAGAGTCTAGATAACATATAACCATATATGGTTTTTAAAAAAACTATTATGTGTGGTATCACAATTAGGAGAAAATGGAATCTAAAATCCTGATGATCCAAATGAGAGAACTGGATTGGAAAATTTGATATATGACCAGTTTTTGTTTATTCTCCTTCATGAAAAAGAAAGGATATATACCCAAGAATATTTTTATATGAACACACATGATGTGTCCAATGAAAATGATGATGCAGAAAGGGTGAAAAAATTTAATGATGTTGCGATGACTCTTGTATATCAGTAATGTCCTAAAAAGAAAAAGCTTGAATTTTTAATCTAGTTGCTTCACGGAAAACCCATGTATGGGATTTCAAATACTACCATTGATTAAATTATTACCATATTTATGTAATTACTTCTAGATGATGCAAATTTTCCATCAAACCACTATATGGCATGGAAGTTAGTTGAAGAACATGGATTTTCAAAAAACAAAATTAATGCTTTCCTGAAATATTGTCGCTTATTCTAGGAGGAAACTGTAGAAATAAATGATTAAATAAAATGTGGAAAATACTGATGGAATCCTAAAGTTGATGGAACACCATCCCATTTTCCACATAAATAAATGTGGAACTTTCCATTATTCCCCATAATCCATAATCTTTTCATTTATAATGAAATATCAATAAACATTTTATGGAATGATACTGGGAGAAGGTTAGAAAATGAAGAGTTAGGTCACCATAAAGATGGATTTTCATGGAAGATATTTGATTCTCTATATCCTAATTTTGAGGCTTACATGCATAATGTGATATTGGGACTTACATGACATGATTTTAATCCATTTGGGAAGATTTTTACTTCGCACAACACATGGTCGGTTTTCATACACATTTATATCCTTCCCCCATGGTTGTATATGATAAAACCATTCAATTTAATTACAATAATTTTATATGTCCCTTATGATCCTGGAAATTATATAGATGTATACATGTTCCCTTTAATAAATGGGTTGAAACTTTTTTTTATGTGGGTGTGCGCACATATGATTCATGTTCGAATTATATATTTCATATGTTTGTTGTGTCTGTGTGGACGATCAATGATGTTTCTGCTTATGCAGTGATGTATGGATATAGAACTGAGGGAATTATGTCATGTTCTATTTTTATAAAGATTACTTGGTCAAGAAGACTGAAATATCATCTTAGTTTTAGTTTTACAGTTCACCGAAGATTCTTTCCAGTGGAACATACATATATAAATAATCATTGCAGATTTGATAACAACATGGAGATTGACGATAAACCTCTGCATATGTATGGAAATTATGTGCTTAATTAATTAGAAGATTTCAGTTTTTCATTTAGGAAGGGTCAAATTAAATATAGAAAGAGGAAGAATGGTTCCAATGATACACGTTAAAATTGGAATAAGAGGAGCATCTTCTTTGATTTTCATTATTTCTCAACCACATTGTTACGCCATTTCTTAGATTTAATGCACATTGAAAAGAATATGTGTGATATTTTTCTTTCAATTCTTCTAAATTTCAACATAAAGACAAAAGATGGTTAACGATCTCATCATGACTTGTAGTATTGGGGGATCAGACCAGAATTGCATCCTATGTGTATCAGGTAGAATAAATGGAAAGTTCAATGTTCTTATTATGTGATGAAACCTATAAAAAATCAATTTATGGATGTATTATAGAGTGTTAAATTTCAATATGGTTATTCAAGAAATATATCAAAATGGGTCAACAAAAGCATGTTGATGTTGAAGTATTTAAAGACTCATGATTATCACATCCTTTTTCATGAGTTGATTCAAAAAGAAATTTGTAGTCATTTTTCAAATAATGTAAGGGTGTTAGTTATTCAGTTATGTCATTTGTTTAGATATATTTGTTCTATGAATTTTTCCATGTATTTCTTGTGAAAAATGTTGGAAGTGACACCATTAATTTTTTGTGAGTTTGAGAAAATATTTCCTCTATAATTTTTCACAGACATATTGCATATGATTTTCCATCTGCCAACCAAAATACTTCTCGGAGAACCTATATCATTTCATTGGATATATCCATTGGAAATAAATATGTATACATTTAAATCTTATTTTAATAATAGGAATCATCCCAAAGGTTCTATTGTGAATGGTAAATTGGCTCAAGAATGTGTAGTTTTTTTGTCAATGTATTTGTTTGATATAACTATGAAAATGAACAGATGAATGAGAAATGAATATGAGTAGTATGAGAAAATTGAACCCAATTTTATATCACTTCCTAAAATAGGATAAATTCTCAGATCATATACATTAATGACATTAACACTAGAAGATCGGGAGATGGCACATCGCATAGTGTTTTTCAACCTTGATTTGTATGATTACTACATCAAGTAAGTAAAATGAAAATATATATATTATCTCAAATCTTGTAATTCTACATATCTATTAACCTAATTCTATTTTTATCTATAGGTAAGATAAAGAAATGATAAATAGAAAGAATCACTCATTATCTTTAAGAAGAAGAGAGAATTTTCATAGTTAGGAGATTTCTTTTTGGTTGAAATTGAATGTATAAATATTGATGTAATAAATAAAAGAAAATTATTATTTAATTATGTTTAATAACCATTTATATTTTATAAATCATGTTTTCCCTACTGACACTATCTCTGAGGAAATAAGAGCTTTGGGTTGTTGTCCTAATACCGTGGTTTGAGAACATAAATCAATTGTGATCAATGGCCACAGTTTTATTGTAACACCCCGAGATTTTATGAAAAATATTCTTTTAATTTCATTAATGTCTTGTGTTGTATGCTATACCAAGATTACCTTGCGCTATACGCAACACCGTATTAGCTTGCAGTATACACAACACTATTCTTGGATCGTATTACAAACAATTTTGATAATAGTTATTCTACGCAACATTGAGTATATATATATATATTCAATGTATAAATGAAATATGGTTGGATTATGTTATATGAAACACCGATGTATTCTTGCACAGCACGCAACCCTGACTTGGCTTGCATTACACGCAATCGCGACCTTCCTCGATAGTGTATGTTGTATGCAATACCGGGTTTTACTAAACAACGATATATTATTATAATATTATTATGAACTAGCCATTATGAATATTATTAACTAAATTTTGAATCTTATAACATTATTATTCATCTTACACATTTTCTAAAACATTTTATAAGAACAAAATAAATTTTTCGGGTAAAATAAGTATTTTTTTTAAATGTAGTTTTGCCGCCTTTTGATGGCGCACCCACATTAAATCAAGTTTTTCACATGTTTATAAGTTCAATTTGAAAAAATAAAACTCTTCTCTGGAATCATGAAATAAAAATTTACTTTGGATAAATTTTTCATATTATTCTGGTAACTTTCATATTTTGATGAATAGTAAAAACACGCTATATTTTAATTAAAAACAACTTTTTTCATAGCAATAATTTATATGGTTAAATTATAATATTGAATGGTTTTTAAGTATAAATATAATATATTTTTACCATTTAATATAATGTATGACATTATCATTGATTATATCTTGAATTCGTAGGATAAATCAATTCAATCTTTTGCAATGTTTTAAAGAAAAACTCGTTTTCTTTCGACAACAGGATTAATTTTAATTTAATTTCTGCAACTTTTGTTTATTGAATTTGGAAAAATGGATTCCATATTTGAATCATTGGATCCAAATTATGTTAATAAGCTACTTTTTATTGTTGGGAATTATGAATAGTAACTACGGTAAATTTTATTTACCATAGTTAAAGGTAAATCGGGTAATTAAGGGTAAATATAATATTATAAAATTACCCTAACACATGTCAAAATCCTATTGGATGACTAAAAGTCGACCCATATCACCTAAGGGTCGGATTGGATTCATTTAATTGACTTTTGTCCATGAAAATAATTTAATTATTATTAAAACCAAAGAATGTGACAACATGTCAATTTCATAAATCTTATAAGTATAATAATTTTAATTTAGTGATAAACTTAATGAAACTTAGAACATGAATAGTCTACAGAATGCTAATACAATTATCTACATCATAGAAATTTATTTAGAATTTTTATGGATTAAATAGTTATCATTTATTATGACACAAAGATGATGAAGTAATTGTCTTATTAATGAAATATTGATATAATTGATGTTATAAATACCCATATAAATGTAAATTAAGACTTTTTATGAATTAAACAAATTTTATAGGTTAATAGGACATGTTATTATTGATTTAATTAACTTTTTTCGAACTAACCATTCTGTTATGATTTTCACAAAAATAAATTACTAAATAGTTTCAAAATTGACATAAAATAGTTTTTAAAATAAATATTATATTATTAATTGTTATTTTATTCCTAAAAATATAAGGTTCGGCCAAATGACTTAGATAAAGTTATATATATTAATAATAAACAACTTGGGGTTCGTTTGGCTTCTTATAGTATTTTTATTAACCTTATAGTGTAAGAACACAAAAAGACACGGTAAAAGTAACATTATCTAACTTAAAGTTAAATATAAATGATAATGTTAAAATTGTAATCTAAACTTGTCTAAATTCTATTGGATGAGAGGAGTTCGACCCATCCACACCTTATCTTCTAAATAAATCAATTTTGAGCTATTTAAAACCGAATTTGTCTTTATAATAGAATAATAATTTTAGTTATTCCAAAGGTGCCCCTCTCCTCCCTTATAAAAGGGCACCTCCTCTCCCTCTTCCTCGCACCACTTTGAGCCTTAAAGCTCGTCCAAACCCTGGAAAATTCTTCTTTCCACTTCCCTAGAAACATCCTAGAGGTTCTGGTCTTCTTCAAAGACCTATTTTAGTGCCCTAAATGGAGGTCTCAAAGAAGCACTTCAAAGAAGAGGTAATGTCCGTTACCGGTTCTTTCATCTTTATTTCTTCTTCCACTTCTTCTTCTTTAGTTGATTCATTATGAAGTAATAACATCAGTATCACTAATATACAGATATATTGTTATAAGTATGAAAAAACCCTAGTTCTCCATCTATCCATCCTATGGAAAAAGAAATCACCGCACGTGCGTACGTATGGAATACCGTCTCCACGCCGTGGTGTACTCTACTTTCCACCACCACCTTACTTGGATGGGTATAATGGTGTCAATTATGACTATATATGACTATTAAAAAGTGATATTGATTATGAAATAGTATACATACACTTCAATACAATTCCACGATCATGGGAACGATATCATCGCTCGTGCGTACGTACGGAATACCGTCTCCACGATGTGATGCGATTCGTTCTACATGATCTTCATTGCATAATGATTATATAAATGAATTGAATGAATGAATATGATATATATTACAATAATACTATTTTTTAAATGAGGTATCTATAACCTAAAGAGAATAATAATAATTTATTCGACAAATACGCATAAGAACAAAACAGTAATAAACACCCGAATAACAAGTAGTAATGAAATATTACTAATAAGAAGCTAAGAATATGACCATATATGATATCATAACAATAAGTATGATTCTTAAATAAGTCAATAACATTATTTAAATCATTATACAGGATGTTTGGACACTTACGAAGCAAATTGAACCTAAGGTAAGGGAAATATCACAATCTCATTTTTATCCGAGATTGTTTATACTTTGGCATTTATTGGGGTGTATTTTATCATCCACATACATGTTTCCTCAATATGTCATATTATATCCACTAACCTACAACTTTTCAAATCCTATTTTACCCTTCGGTGAGTTTTTAGTAAATGAGATGAAAGGAATCTTTTGTTGTTTTTCGTACGAGGTACATTTTTGACTTTTTCGACAAAAGTACGATAATAATGATTTTTTTAACGTATACGGCATGAAAGGATTTTTATGGTTTTATAAAGACTTATTTTCATTAAGCTTCCTTCAAAATATTTCATGATTATTTTCAACAAAAATTGTTTCTTCTAAAATTTCATGACATTTTGAAAAGAAAATGATTTTGAAGAAAAAGGATATTTTCCTCAAAAATTCATTTAAAGTGTTTTATAAAAACCATTTTCATCTAATATGAAATTATTTCACATGTGTATGTTTCAAGTGTAATGTCTCTATTATTTACATGGTTTTACTTTTTTTATTATGGAATGATATCCATTTCTTTTATATGGATTATGTGATGATGGGACGATGTTTATGAAACCCATTTTATTTATTGGGTTATTATGAATGATGTATGTTTATTTTGTGGCACAAGTAAGAATTATTTCATTATGAGATGGGTGGGACCTATATCTCCCTCCAATTCATTGGTTAAAGATTTTATATCTCATGAGATAGACATGGCTAGAACGGTAGGTTATACCGATTCAGTGAAACAGGACTGAAACGAGGAGTGAACTCGGTTCAGAAAGGGACTTTGTCCACTAAGATAGTCTTGGAAATTAGTGTTGAATAATAATAAATGATTCTATATGATTATGTGTGTATGACAAAAGGTTTCATGTTTTATGTTATGATTATTGGGATTACATTTCACTACTATGATTTATCCCATGTTATGAAATTATGATCTCTTTTGCAGGTTAAGATTTCCAAAAGATATGTTCTTATGAATATGACGTGATTGATATTTCTTTTGTTAACCCTTACTGAGCAATTGAGCTCACCCTTTTATGTTTTCTTTTCCCCAGGACATAAAGAAAGGATTTAGGTTTAAAAAAAAGAAGATCTTCATGGGAGATGTTGAAGATCATTCACCATGATTAGAAGATTATATTCCGGGTTTCCAAAGACACTAAACTATTATGGTCTTTGTGTGTGTGTGGTTTTTTTATGTACTAAGTATTCCGCCAAAGTAATGTAATGTCTATGTACGTTAAGCTTCGGGTCTCTACAGTTGGTATCAGAGGAAAGGTTTAGTCAACCTTTGGAAACTAGGATGTGAAAACGTTAGTGAGATCCCTAGAGATATTTCTAAGGTATGTCTAGGGATGTCCCTAAGGATAAGTATACGTATAGGATACAGTCCTAGAACTACGGTAACGATCATATAATTTAACATAACATGTTAGATATTGAGGATACTCCCCCTTTATTATGTTGTCTTCCCTAGCATGATTTTTGCCTCTCAAACTATTCTTTTTGGGTTTTAGACGATGGCTGGAACTCGAAGGAACTGTGTTGATCAATGTAATGGACAGTGCAATGATTGTCCTCATGAACAAACAAATGTTATGGGAGATGGAGTGCAAAATCTTATTTCTATACTTACACAAGATATGAATCATTCTGGACTTCCAAATGAGCAGAGAAGGGAAGAACATTCTATTGAGTCCTTCATGAGGCAACATCCATCTTCTTTTAGTGGGTCTTCTGATCCACTTGTTGCTGAACGATGGATTAGTACCACTGAAAAGATATTTTCATTTCTTCAATGTTCTGAACATGATAAAGTCATCATAGCAGTATATCGTTTGTAAGGTGAAGCTGATCAATGGTGGAATCTTATCAAGAATAAGAGGCAAAGAGATGAAATTGAGTCCATGGAATGGGACGAGTTCAAGAACTTATTTTTCAATAAGTACTTCCCTCGTATTCTTTTAAAAAAGATGGAGAAGGATTTTCTTGAACTAAAGAAAAAGGATGATGAATCTGTTGGTATATACGAAGAAAATTTTACAAGGCTTGCAAGGTATGCATCTGGATTTATCATCCAACCTGAAAGTAAAGTTGATCGATTCTTCAGTGGCTTAAAACCAAATCTTTGAAGGGAATTAGCTATAAGAGACTTCAGTAGCTATGAAGAAATTGTGCATTCTGCTATCAACGTAGAAATGGAATTTTGTGTTACTTATCCATCTCATAGTTTTGACAAGAAACGAAAGATGGAGTTCAAGGAGAAATCTCAGAATAATGGTGAAAAGAAGATGAATGTTTCCTTATGCTCAAAGTGTGGAAAGAAGCATGGTGGAGATTGTCTTAAAGGGACAAGTAAATGTTTCAAATATGGAAAGGAAGGTCATCGGGCATTTTAATGCCACAATGATGGGAAGAAGATGCCTAATGATGCAAACAAAGGAAGGGATACACAGAATGAACCTACTGCACTTCAATGCTTCAAGTGCAAGGAAATGGGGCATTATGCTAATAAATGCCCTAATCCAAGGGTTAGTGATGATCGACAGGAGCAACCACTTAAGGCAAAGGACAAAGGGAAGTCACATGCGATCACTATTAGAGATGTTGAATATTACAACGATGTGGTGGAATGATTAAGTGTTTATGTAATGGGATTCCAGAATAATGTTGTATATAGTATCGTGGAATATTGGAATATTTATGTTTTGGTCTATTGTAGTTTTCAATAATTTTAGGGCATCGGTAACCATGAAAAGTGATTGAAATATTTTTGGAAAGAACATGATATGCACATAGTGAAGGGATAAAGAGAATCTAATATTTTTGATAGTATTCATGAGCTCATGATTGATATAAGGACTAAGTGATATCATGGTTTGAGGATATAGAATTTTGAAGATTTTGGTATGTGGAAAGTGTTAACTTTTAACTGCATTCATGTTTTCACGAAGGTTCAATGGATATTCATTCTTCAAGAGAATACATGATTAAGGTATTCAAATGTTTTTAATTTGACCGACCAAGTATATCTTATGATATATGGGGGATAAATGATGGCATTCATTTGATCATTTTATTTATACTATGAGCTTGGACCGAAGTAGTTTAGATAAGCCTAAAGATTGGAATGGATTATGTTGGACATAAGTTAGTATTGTTTAAGGGTAGAAGTTTTTTTCGATATTATTGATGGGATGTTATAGTAATATATTTTTAGAAAATGGACAATCTGCAGGACGGTGACAGCCCATCGCGTCGGACAAGGTCGTAGGAATCGAACCCACAACCGAAGTGCGACTGGCCTTTATCGCCTACCACTGGCCTACAGGAAGTCCCTGGTTAGTAGAAACTAGTTATATTTTATTAAGCGATATGATATATGAAGTATAAGTTCATTTTAGGAACCATATATGATTAATCTCACTATAGATGGAATTATGTATTTTTTTATAACTTTTCTAACCTTTTGTTGGAGACAGATGGAATGACCCATCATTCTATCACATGATCTACTAACACATCACGAATGAAAAATTCAACTTCATATCTTTAAGAGGTGAAGTGGAAATTGTTCAAAGAACGACAAACGGTGAGACTATACCAAAATCACGAAAGTATTTCTTCTAATTCCAATTTCATCAACTTTAGGGAAATGATCTTGAAAACCAAAAATGTTGTCCTAGTGCTATTATATCTGACGAATCAGATGCTACCTTAGATCGTCACAAATTTATGGCTTTTTGATTACTAGAATTTCCATAGCCATGTTCTCAACCACTCTCCATCAGAACATGATGGTTAGATTTCTCTTCCATATCCATATTTTCACCTATGTGGAAACCCAGTGATTAGTTTATTTGGGTAACCGTTACGTTTCATACTTTTTTTTTAAAGATTAGTTTTGGTATTCCTTCTTACGATGTGGGTTTCTATTAAAGAAACTTTCGAATAGTAAACCATTTATAACCCCGATGAATTTCGAGGGTGAAATTCATTTTAAGGGGGGTAGAATGTGACACCCCGAGATTTTATGAAAAATCTTCTTTTAATTTCATTAATGTCTTGTGTTGTATGCTACACCAAGATTACCTTGCGCTATACGCAACACCTTATTAGCTTGCAGTATACGCAACACTAATCTTGGATCGTGTTACACAAAATTTTGATAATAGTTATTCTACGCAACATTGAGTATATATATATATATATATTCAATGTATAAATGAAATATGGTTGGATTATGTTATACGAAACAACGAAGGATTCTTGCACAGCACGCAACCCTGACTTGGCTTGCATTACATGCAATCGCGACCTTCCTCGATAGCGTGTGTTGTACGCAATACCGGATTTTACTAAACAACGATATATTTTATAATATTATTATGAACTAGAAATTATGAATAGTATTAACTAAATTTTTGAATCTTATAACATTATAATTTGTCTTACACATTTTCTTAAACATTGTATAAGAACAAAATAATGTATTCGGGTAAAATAAGTATTTTTTTAAATGCAGTTTTGCCGCCTTTTGATGGCGCACCCACTTAAAATCTAGTTTTTTACATGTTTATAAGTTCAATTTGACAAAATAAAATTCTTCTTTGGAATCATGAAATAAAAATTTACTTTGGATAAATTTTTCATATTATTCTGGTAACTTTCATATTTTGATGAATAGTAAAAACATGCTATATTTTAATTAAAAACAACTTTTTTCATCGCAATAATTTATATGGTTAAATTTTAATATTGAATGGTTTTTAAGTATAAATAGAATAAATTTTTACCATTTAATATAATGTATGACATTAGCATTGATTCTATCTTGAATTCGTAGGATAAATCAATTCAATCTTTTGCAATGTTTTAAAGAAAAACCCGTTTTCTTTCGACAACGAGATTAATTTTAATTTAATTTCTGCAACTTTTGTGTATTGAATTTGGAAAAATGGATTCCATATTTGGAATCAGTGGATCCAAATTATGTTAATAATCTACTTTTTATTTTTGGGAATTATGAATAGTAACTAAGGTAAATTTTATTTACCATAGTTAAAGGTAAATCGGGTAATTAAGGGTAAATATAATAGTATAAAATTACTCTAACACATGTCAAAATCCTATTGGATGACTAAAAGTAGACCCATATCACCTAAGGGTCGGATTGGATTCATTTAATGGACTTTTGTCCATGAAAATAATTTAATTATTATTAAAACCAAAGAATGTGACAACATGTCACTTTCTTAAATCTTATAAGTATAATAATTTTAATTTAGTGATAAACTTCATGAAAATTAGAACATGAATAGTCTCCAGAAATATAATACAATTATATACTTCATAGTTCTTATTTAGAATTTTAGGGATTAAATAATTATCATTTATTATGACACAAAGATGATGTAGTAATTGTCTTATTAATGAAATATTGACATAATTGATGTTATAAATATCCAAATAAATGTAAATTAAGACTTTTTATGAATTAGACTCACTTTATAGGTTAATATGACATGTTATTATTGATTTAATTAACTTTTTAGGACTAAGAAATCTGTTATGATTTTCACAAAAATCAATTACTAAATAGTGTCAAAATTGACATAAAATAGTTTTTAAAACAAATATTATATTATTAATTGTTATTTTATTCATAAAAATCTAAGGGTCGGCCAAATGACTTACATAAGGTTATATATGTTAATAATAAACAACTTGGGGTTCTTTTTTCTTCTTATAGTAAGTTTATTAACCTTATAGTGTAAGAACACAAAAAGACACAGTACAAGTAAAATTATCTAACTTAAAGTTAAATATAAATTATAAGGTTAAAATAGGAATCTAAACTTGTATAAATTCTATTGGATGAAATCATTTCGACTCATCCCCACCCTAGCTTCAAAATAAACCATTTTGGAGCTATTTAAAACCGAATTGGGCTTTATAATAGAATAATGTTTTTAGTTATTCCAAAGGTGTCGCTCTCCTCCCTTATAAAAGGGCACCTCATCCACCTCTTCCTCACACCAATTTGAGACTTCAAGCTCGGCCAGCCCCTGCCAATTTCTCCTCTCCACTTCCCTAGAAACTTCCTAGAGGTTCTGGTCTTCTTCAAAGACCTATTTTAGTGCCCTAAAAGGAGGTCTAGAAGAAGCACTTCAAAGAAGAGGTAATGTCCGTTACCGATTCTTTCATCTTTATTTCTTCTTCCACTTCTTGTTCTTTAGTTTTTTCATTAATAATTAATAACATAAGTATCACTAATATACTGATATGTTATTATAAGTATGAAACAACCCTATTTCACCATCTATCCATCCTACAGAAAAAGAAATCACCGCGCATGCGTACGTACGGAATACCGTCCCCACGCCGTGGTGTAATCTACTTTCCACCACCACCTTACATGGATGGATATAATGGTGTAAATAATGACTATATATGACTATTAAAAATTGATATTGATTATGAAATAGTACACATACACTTCAATACAATTCCACGATCATGGGAACGATATCACCGCTCGTGCGTACGTACGGAATACCGTCTCCACAATGTGATGCGATTCGTTCTACATGATCTTCATTGCATAATGATTAAATAAATGAATTGAATGAATTAATATGATATATATTACAATAATACCATTATGTAAATGATGTAAATATAACCTAAAGAGAAGAATAATAATTTATTCGACAAACACGCATAAGAACAAAAAAGTAATAAACACCCGAATAACAAGTAGTAATGAAATATTACTAATAAGAAGTTATGAATATGACCATAAATGATATCATAAAAATAAGTATGATTCTTAAATAAGTCAATAACATTATTTAAATCATTATACAGGAGGTTTGGACACTTACGAAGCAAATCGAACCTAAGGTAAGGGAAATATCACAATCTCATTTTTATCCGAGATTGTTTATACTTTGGCATTTACTGGGGTGTATTTTATCATCCACATCCATGTTTCCTAAATATGTAATATTATTTCCATTCACCTACAATTTTTTAAATCCTATTTTACCCTTTGGTGAGTTTTTAGTAAATGATATGACAGGAATCTTTTGTCGTTTTTCGTACGGGGTACTTTTTTTGACTTTTTCGACAAAAGTACGATAAGAATGATTTTTTTAACGTATACGGCATGAAAGGATTTTTATGGTTTTATAAAGCCTTATTTTCAGGAATCTTACTTCAAAATATTTCATGACTATTTTCAACAAAAATCGTTTCTTCTAAAATTTCATGACATTTTGAAAAGAAAATGATTTTGAAGAAAAAAGGATATTTTCCTCAAGAATTCATTTAAAGTGTTTTATCAAAACCAATTTCATCTAAGATGACATTATTTCACATGTGTATGTTTCAAGTGTAATGTCTCTATGATTTACATGGTTTCACTTTTTTTATTATGAAATGATATCCATTCCTTTTATATGGATTATGTGACGATGGGATGATGTTTATGAAGCCCATTTTATTTTTTGGTTATTATGAATGATGTATGTTTATTTTTTGGCACAAGTAAGAATGATTTCATTATGAGATTGGTGGGACCTATATCTCCCTCTAATGCATTGGGTAAAAATTTTATATCTCATGAGATAGACATGGCTGGAATGGTAGGTTATACGGGTTCAGTGAAACAGGACTGAAACGAGGAGTGAACTCGGTTCAGAAAGGGACTTTCTCCACTAAGATAGTCTTGGCAATGATTCTTGACTAATAAGAAATGATTCTCTATGATTATGTGTGTATTCCACAAAGTTTCATGTTTTATGTTATTATTATTGGGATTACATTTCACTACTATGATTTATCCCATGTTATGAAATTATGATCTCTTTTTCAGGTTAAGATTTCCAAAAGATATGTTCTTATGAATATGACGTGATTGATATTTCTTTTGTTTACCCTTACTGAGCATTTGAGATCACCCTTTTCTGTTTTCTTTTCCTCGGGACATAAAGAAAGGATTTAGGTTTAAAAAAAAGAAGATCTTTATGGGAGATGTTGAAGATCTTTCACCACGAGTAGAAGATTATATTCCGAGTTTCCAAAGACACTAAACTATTACAATCCTTGTGTGTGTGTTTTTGTTATGTACTAAGTATTCCACAAAAGTAATGTAATGTCTATGTACGTTAAGCTTCGGGTCTCTACATTTATTATCCCTAAACGAGAAAAGAACATAAGAACGCAACATGACATTGTAATTATCACTACCATAATAGATTTTTATGCCACTACATCAAATAATATCCCTCATTTTGAAAATGTTTATTTTAATGGAGTCATTGAAATAATAATAATATTGGATAATTACTCTCATGGTTGAGTCACTATGATGAAATGCTAGTGGTTTGATTTGATGAAAAGGTAGGGTAAATTTATTGATGATTGTGGATATTGAGTTATTAACATGACTCACACTCTAACTACCAATGAACAATATGTGTTAAAATCAATGGTGAAATATATTTTTCATGTAAAAGATCATCTTTGACCTGAATTTCATGTCATTGTTTATATAATCCTCAGACATATATTTTTTGATGGTTATGATAGAATTGACACAATCCTTTCTCCCATTGGAGCTGATCCATTTATTACTTATGATGAATTCAATACATCAATTTTTAGAGATTATTGTGAACCTGATGTTATGTTGGGAAATATATTGAAGCATTCGTCTATGTTATCAGTTTTATCAGTTTAAATCAAATTGAGTTGTTGATTTTTGTGCTATAAAAATTGATTTACAAGTTATTACAAATATTTTGTATCCAACTAGACCTTCATATGAATTTTCAATATTTATTGGTTGTTGTTTTCTTTCAATTTCATTTTATAATATTGAATTGTATTGTATTTGTACTTACCAAACCAAAAAAAAACAAAACAGTTAAATTATAACAAAAAACTAGTTGAATTGAGTTAGAAATATTAAAATAATTAATATGAAAATAAAAACCAATGAAAATAATAACCTAACCCAAAAAATAGCTAAATTACCTAACCAAAAATATAACATAAATGACCTTAGACAAATAATCCAGGTCTCAAATTTTTTGTTTTTTTGGTACATAGTAGTTATCCTTTTCTAATTACTTTAATATTTTTTTCTAATGAAGTAAATGAAACTAAATGATGAGTATCAAAGAAAAAGGATGACAAAAAATAATCGTCACATGGATAAGATGGGAATTCCTCTATTAGTGTTTATTGTGAGTATTTTTATTCAAATATATATATCAAAAACATAAAATTTCATGTTATTATTTTTGTTTTATACTTTTATAGAAGTTCCACCACTAAGATGATAGTTATTTGAAAAGAAACCTATAAGTGCTCCCAATACTCAAGTCAGTGGTACGAGGGGTCATACAAGAGATAAATTCTCGAGTCAGCATACCAGTTTAAGACATGCCCATCCCACTGAAGTTCCATCTTCCACACATGCTGATCATGTTGTGTCGTTAGGGACACACAGGATATTTATGCCTCCCATGTTTTCACCACCCTTCACATCTGAGATTCTTCACCCATCTCTATCATATCCTATCTTGATTCCCACTCATCATTCATATTATGTAGTTGGTTAGTCATCCATTTCATCTTCTTAACCATCTACTACTTTTTCTCCAGGATTCTACATTCCTTCTTTGACCCCTGCTTCGATAGAGTCTGTGCTTATAGAGTATACACTGGGACCCACTCCACTGATATAGGTTGATATTTCTTCACTGGAAGTGGATCCAGAGGCTCCCATTGATAATACTACGATAGGTATATTTTATAACCCTACAAAAATTACCATAATTTACTTTCATTATAACATGTATTGATATAAAATTTGGTTTTCAATAGTTATAGATACATCTAGAGATGGGAAGAGGTGGTGGGGTGTACATTCATGCATTCGGTGTGGAACCTCCACATGCTGTTGATGGTGGACTATAGGGAAGACAATCAAATGATCGAAAAAACTGGAAAGCAATGTAAATGTTTTTTTGGTGATGCTTGCAAAATACTCAGATATCATTCATGTCAGCCTGATCTCATGGAGAAAGTTTCCAAAAAAAATAAATGATAATTAATGAGAAAATATATAGATAAAATATCTTCTATTTCATGTATTATTTTTTTATATTTATATGATTTAATATTTTGGTGTTGCTTTATTTTAATTTCCCCGATAGTGGGGGTGCAGGGCCAGCATGTTTAAGGGACTTAGGTGAGCTTTCTAGAGCCTATAATAATGTGTTGTATATTGGATGGTGAGCTAGTGTTTGCATAGAGTTAGAGGTGGTACCTTTAATAGATGATTGTATGATATAATAGTTTCATAAAAATATTACTCATTGGATGAATATAAAGTTTAAGGTATTAATCACATTTGACATATTTAAATTAAAATTTAATGTTTTTTATTAATACTATCTTTTTTATTGTTGAATTTTATTTAGGATTATTCGAAAAAAATAAAAAACCCATTGATGCTAAAAAATACCTACACACATTAGAATGTAATATGATGTCAGATCATGAGAGTAAGCAGGTTCAAAAAATTGTTTATAATTCTTATTTACGCCTTGCACTTTCTATTGATTCCTCCATAATTTATTCGATTTCTAATGTTTTAATATAATTTTATTCATGAAATTAATTCTTGGTAACCTGTTTTTAAGTATAGTTTCCTACATTAAATATCATTGTAGAGGAAGGTATTTAATATTGAAGGATTTGTGCCTCGATCAAAACTGTTTTGCTCATGTAGAAGAAAACAAATATTGAAGTGCAGTTAACAAACCAACACAACATCATATTGTTAGTTTTACTTTTTTGATTTCAAATTTTAATATCTATTTTCAAACTTATTAATCAATTTATATTTTTAATAGGCTACTTTAGAGGCCCTTGATGCCTAGGAACCTAACAATTTTGGGCCAAATGATTACTAACATAAGGTGTTGGGAGATGAGAACCCTGGAAGAGTACGTTGCCGACCTAGGAAGAGTACAGTCCCAACGAGGTATTGGCCCTCTTCTGGAACTAGTTTTAGTTCCACAAAGATCAAATGGGTTAAGGCATGGGTTGAACGATATGAAAAAAGGGCCACACAGGTGGAAGAAAAGTCTTCTAGGGAAACATTGAATTTATGAAACTGATGAAGGTTTTATGTCCAACACTTCCAATAGAGGTCATCCCATCTTGTGATGATTATAAGTTGTCGATGTGTTCAATATATTGTGAACCGGGTGATAGTTCTATTTTTTGGTTGAGATAATTTCATTCCTGGTAATGATGATGGTTAGGAACAGGCCGAGGACAAGAATGATGTCGAGACCGAGGCTGAGGCTGAGGGATAGGCAGAGGCCAAGGCAGAGGATAAGGTCTAGGATGAGGCTAAGTTTGAGAAAGATGGTAGGTATGAGAATGTGGATGAGACTAATGATGTTGGTGTTGATAGTGATGGTGAGGGTGATTGTAACAGCCCGAGATTTTATGAAAAAATATTCTTTTCATTAATGTCTTGTGTTGTACGCTACACCAAAAAGAGATTGTTCAACACGCATCCCTGACTTTCCTTGCATTACACGCAATCGCGACCTTCCTCGATAGCATGTGTAGTACGCAATACCGAGTTTCACTAAACAACGATATGCTATTAAAATATTATTAAAACTAGCCATTATGAATAGTAATAACCACCTTTTAAAATTTTAGAAATTTTAGCTCTCAAAATGGACTTCATTTTTGCATTCGGAGTACCGAATTTAGCCTAAGGTGAAATTTTGGTACTTTTCGGATAACTTTCATATTCTGATGAATAGTGAAAATTACTAAATTATAATTAAAAACAACTTTTTCAATCGAAATAATTAATAGCGATAAATTATTAATTTGAGTGGTTTTAAAGTATATTTAGAATATATTTTTACAATTTAATACAATGTTGGTCATTGGATGTAATTTCACATTTAAACCAGTTATAAACAAGTGTCAATCTTTTGATAGTTATTATCTCTTAAAAACACTCTATTTGTTATAACGATGGGAACTAATTTTTAAATTAATTAATGCAACTGATATGTTCTGAATTTTGTAAAATAGAAATCATTTTTGAAATCTTAATATCAAATATAGATTAGGCCTAATTTTTGGTATTTTTCTGAAAACATTCAATTTTTGATGAATAGTGAAACCACTAAGTGGTAGTTAAAAAACTGAATTTTTCATAAAACTTAATTTTACCGCGTCTGTGAGTAGAATTTCGAAAATCCGAAAGACACGGTTAATATCAAGGACTAAAATGTGGTTCAATGAGATGAAAATAATTTTTGGTGAATAGTAACTTTTTACTTTTTTTACCGCGGTTAAAAGTAAATAGGGTAATTAAGGGTAAAAATTATATTATTATTACCTTAATGCATGTTCAAATTCTATTAGATAAATGTAATTCGACCAAAAACAACCTTAGGAATAAAATATAACCATTTAGGCCCACATGGATTATATTAGGACATTAATTATTTATTTATTTAAAGAAGGGTTAAAATAGTTAAAATCAAAGTTTAATAAATAATTCATTTTTAATATGAGGTTATAAATAAGATAAATTCGACTATAAATATTCATTAGAAAGATACAAATCTTTCTTACATAATGATATTTTATTTGTAATTTTTAGACATTAAATAATTTAATTTATTTATGACACAATGATGATGCAGTAATTCCCATAATAGTGCAAAATAAAAATAATTGATATTATAAATACCTAAATAAGTATAATTTGAGACTTTTTATGATTTGAACTAATTTTAAAGATTAATATGACATGTTAGGATTGATTTAATTAACTTGTGTCGAAGTAATCATTCTGTTATGAGTTTCAAAAAAATCAACTATTGAATAGTGTCAAAATTGACATAAAATAGTTTTTAAAACAAATATTATATTATTAATTGTTATTTTATTCCTAAAAATCTAAGGTTCGTCCAAATGACTTATATAAGGTTATATATATTAATAAAACACAACTTGGGGGTCTCTTGGATGTATATGGTAAGTTTACTAATTATATAATATAACAATACAATGTGACATGGTAAATGTCGATCTAATTAACTAAGAGTTAAAACTAAAATATAAGGTTAATATAATGACATAAACTTGCCTAAATTCCATTGGATGAGAGGATTTAAACCCATACCCACCTTATTTTCGAAATAACTCAATTTTGATCTATTTAAAACCGAACTTGACTTTATAATAAAATAATATTTTTAGTTATTCCAAAGGTGCCCCTCTCCTCCCTTATAAAAGGGCACCTCCTCCCCCTCTTCCTCACACCACTTTGAGCCGTCAAGCTCAGCCAACCCCTGCCATGTTCTCCTCTCCACTTCCCTAGAGACATCCTAGAGGTCCTGGTCTTCTTCAAATACCAATTTTAGTGCTCTAAAAGGAGGTCTCAAAGAAGCACTTCAAAGAAGAGGTAATATCCATTACCGATCCTTTCCAATTTCTTTCTTCTTCAACTTATTCTTCTTTAGTTGTTTCATTATGAAGTAATAACATCAGTATCACTAATATACTGATATGTTATTATAAGTATGAAACAACCCTATTTAACCATCTATTCATCCTACGGAAAATGAAATCACCGCGCGTGCGTACGTACGGAATACCGTCTCCACGTCGTGGTGTAATCTATTTTCCACCACCACATTACTTGGATGGATATAATAGCGTAAATAATGACTATATATGACTATTATAAAGTTATATTGATTCTGAAATAGTATACATACACTCCAATACAATTCAACGATCATAGGAACGATATCATCACTCGTGCGTACGTACGGAATACCGTCTCCACGATGTCATGCGACTCGTTCTACATGATCTTCATTTCATAATGATTATATAAATTAATTGAATGATTGAATATGATATATATTACACCAATACCATTATGGAAATTAGGTATCTATAACCTAAAGAGAAGAATAAGAATTTATTCGACAAAACACGCATAAGAACAAAAAGTTATAAACACCCTAATAACAAGTAGCAATGAAATATTACTACTAAGAAGCTAAGAATATGACCATATATGATATCATAAAAATAATTATGATTCTGGAATAAGTCAATAAAATTATTTAAATCATTATACAGGAGGTTCGGACACGTACAAAGCATATCGGACCTAAGGTAAGGGAAATATCACAATCTCATTTTTATCCGAGATTGTTTTTACTTTGGTATTTACTAGGGTGTATTTTATCATCCACATACATGATTACTCAATATTTAATATTATTTCCATCCACCTATAATTTTTTAAATCCAATTATACCCTTCGGTGAGTTTTTAGTAAAAGATATGAAAGGAATCTTTTGTCATTTTTCGTACGAGGTAATTTTTGACTTTTCCGAAAAAAGTACGAGAAGAATGTTTTCTTTTAACTTATACGACATGAATGGATTTTTAAAACATTATTTCCAAGAATCTTCCATTATAAGTTTTCAATTTTATTTTTAATCAACTTCTTGTAGTTATAATTTTATGACATGTTAAGAAATTAAAAGTGTTTTTGAAGTAGAAAGGATATTTTCTTCAAGAATGGAGTTCAAGTGTTTTATCAAAATTATTTTCCATATAAGATAATAAAGGGTTATGTTTCTATCCCTATTATTACATGTATTTGATTATGTTGTGATGGAAATATTTTTTTATGAATTCTTTTATCTTATATGAATTGTTTTATGATGTCACGATGTTTAAAGATTCCCATTTTTATTACATGTGTTATGCAATGATGTATGATTTATGATTTTGTGGCACACATAAGAATGGTATCATTATGAGATGGGTGGGACCTATATCTCCCTCCAATGTATTGGGTAAAGATTTTATATCTCATGAGATAACATGGCTAGAATGGTAGGTTATACCGGTTCAGTGAAACAGGACTGAAACGAGGGTGACTCGGTTCAGAAATGGACTTTGTCCACTAAGATAGTCTTGGCAATGAGTATTGACTAATAAGTTATGATTCTCTATGATTATGTGTGTATGACACAAATCTTCATGATTTATGTTATGATTATTGGGATTTCATTTCAGTACTATGATTTATCCCATGTTATGAAATTATGCTCTCTTTTGCAGGTTAAGATTTCCAAAATGTTATGTTCTTATTAAAATGATGTGATTGATATTTCTTTTTTTTACCCTTACTGAGCATTTGAGCTCACCATTTTATGTTTTATTTTCCCCAGGATATAATGAAAGGTTTTAGGTAAAAAAAAGGAAGATCTTTATGGGAGATGTTGAAGATCTTTCACCACGATTAGAATATTATATTCTGAGTTTCCAAAGACACTAAACTATTATGATCCTTGTGTGTGTGTTTTTTGTTATGTATTAAGTATTCCGAAAAAGTAATGTAATGTCCATGTACGTCAAGTTTAGGGTCTCTAAAGTTGGTATCAGAGGAAAGTTTTAGTCAACCTTTTGAAACTAGGATGCGAAAACGTTAGTGGGATCCCTAGAGATAATTCTAAGGTATGTCTCGGGATGTCCCTAAGGATAAGTATACGTATATAATACAGTCCTAGAACTACGGTAACGGTCATAGAATTTAACCTAAGATGTTAGATATTGAGGATACTCCCACTTTATTATGTTGTTTTCCCTAGCATGATTTTTTCCTCTCACACTATTCTTTTTGGGTTTTATACGATGGCTGGACCCCGAAGGAACCGTGTTGATCAATGCAATGTACAATGCAATGATTTTCCTCCTGAACAAACAAATGTTATGGGATATGGAGTGAAAAATCTTATTGCTATACATACACAATCTATGAACCATTCTGGACTTCCAAATGAGCAGAGAAGGGAACAATATTCTATTGAGTCCTTCATGAGGCAACGTCCACCTTCTTTCAGTGGGTCTTCTGATCCACTTGTTGCTAAATAATTGATCAGTACTACTGAAAAGATATTTTTAGTTCTTCAATGTTCTGAACATGATAAAGTCATCTTAGAAGTATATCGTTTGGAAGGTGGAGCTGATCATTGGTGGAATCTTATCAAGAATACGAGGTAAAGAGATGAAATTGAGTCCATGGAATGGGACGAGTTCAAGAACTTTTTTTTCAATATGTACTTCCCTCGTATTCTTCGAACAAAGATGGAGAAGGAGTTTCTTGAACTAAAGCAAATGGATGATGAATCTGTTGGTGTATACAAAGAGAATTTTACAAGGATTTAAAGGTATGCATCTGTCTTTATCATCCAACCTGAAAGTAAAGTTGATCGATTCTTTAGTGGCTTAAAACGAAGTCTTCGAAGGGCCTTATCCATAAGGGATTTAAATAGCTACGAGGAAATCGTTCGATGTGCTCTCAAAGTTTAGATGGAGATTGGAGTAACCCATCAATCATATGGGTTTGATAAGAAGAGGAAAATGGAATTCAAAGGAAAATCTAAAGAGCACACTGAAAAGAATATGAATGTTTCCTTATGCTCAAAGTGTGGAAAGAAGCATGGTGGAGATTATCTTAAAGGGACAAGTAAATGTTTAAAATGTGGAAAGGAAGGTCATCGGGCGTTTGAATGCCGCAATGATGGGAAGAAGATGTCTAATGATGCAAACAAAGTAAGGGATACAGAGAATGAACCTATTACACTTCAATGTTTCAAGTGCAAGGAGATGGTACATTATGCAAATAAATGCCCTAATCCAAGGGTTAGTGATGATCGACATGAGCAACCACTTAAGGCAAAGGACAAAGGGAAGTCACATGCGATCACCATTGGTGATGTTGAATATGAAAATGATGTGGTGGAATGATTAAGTGTTTATGTAATGGGATTTCAAAATAATGTTGAGTATTGGAATATTTATGTATTGGTCTATTGTGGTCTTCAATAATTTTATACCAGTAACCATGGAAAGTGATTGAGGTATTTTTGTAAAAAAGCTGATATGCACATAATGAAGGGAAACGAGAAAATGAAAAATTTGATAGTATTAATGAGCTCATGATTGATATAAGGACTAAGTGATATAATGGTTTGAGTATATAGAATTTTGAGGATTTTGGTATATGGAAAGTGTTAACTTTTAACTGCATTAATGTTTTCACTAAGGTTCAATGGGTATTAATTTTTCAAGGGAATACATGATTAAGGCCTTAAAATGTTTGGAATGTGACCAACAAGACATATCTCATGATATACAGGGATCAACGATGGTATTAACATGCTTGTTATATGAACTCTTTGGTAATCATTTTCACTATAATATGAGATTGGACAGCAGTATTATGGATAAGCCTAAAGATTGGAATGGAATATGTTGGACATAAGTTAGTATTATTTAAGGATAAAAGTTTTTTCGATATTATTGATGGGATGTTATAGTAATGTAGTTTTAGAAAAAGGACAACCTGAAGGACGGGAGACAGCCCATCGCGTCAGACAAGGATGTGGGAATCGAACCACAACAGAAGTGCGACTGACCTTTATCGCCTACCACTGGCCTACAAGAAGTCCCTGTTTAGTAGAAACTAGTTTTATTATATTAAGCAGTATGATATATGAAGTATAAGTCCATTTTAGGAACCATATATGATTATTCTCACTATAGATGGACTTATTTATTTTTTGATAACTTTTCTAAACTTTTTTTTGAGACAGATGGAATGACCAATCATTCTATCACATGATCTGCTAACACATCACGAATGACAAATGCAACTTCATTTCTTTAAGAGATGAAGTGGAAATTGTCCAAAGAACGACAAACAGTGAGACTATACCAAAATCACGAAAGTATTTCTTCTAATTCCAATTTCATCAACTTTAGGGAAATGATCTTGAAAACCAAAAACGTTATCCTAGTGCTCTTATATCTGATGAATCAGATGGTACCTTAGATCGTTAAAAATTTATGGCTTTGTGATTGTTTTCTTTTCCATAGCCATGTTCTCTACCACTCTGCATCAGAACATGATGGTTAGATTTCTCTTCCATATCCATACTTTCACCTGTGTGGAAACCCAGTGATTAGTTTTTTTGGGTAACCGTTATGTTTCATACTTTTGTTTTAAAAGATTGGTTTTGGTATTCCTTTTTACGATGTGGGTTTCTATTAAAGAAACTTTCGTGTAGTAAACCATTTATAACCCCGACGAATTTTGAGGGTGAAATTCATTTTAAGGGGGGTAGAATGTAACAACCCAAGATTTTATGAAAAAAATATTCTTTTAATTAATTTCTTTTATTGTACGCTACACCAAAAGGAGCTTGCTCAACACGCATCCCTGACTTGCCTTGCATTACAAGCAATCGCGACCTTCCTCGATAGCGTGTGTAGTACGCAATACCGAGTTTCACTAAACATCGATATGCTATTAAAATATTATTAAAACAAGCCGTTATGAATAGTAATAACCACCTTTTAAAATTTTAGAAATTTTAGCTCTCAAAATGGACTTCATTTTTGGATTCGGAGTATCGAATTTAGCCTAAGGTGAAATTTTGGTAATTTTCGGATAACTTTAATATTCTGATGAGTAGTGAAAATTACTAAATTATAATTAAAAACAACTTTTTTAATCGAAATAATTAATAGTGATAAATTATTAATTTGAGTGGTTTTAAATTATATTTAGAATATATTTTTACAATTTAATACAATGTTGACCATTGGATGTAATTTTACATTTAAACCAGTTATAGACAAGTGTCAATCTTTTGATAGTTATTATCTCTTAAAAACACGCTATTTGTTTTGACGACGGGAGCTAATTTCTAAATTAATTAATGCAACTGATATGTTCTGAATTTGGTAAAATAGACATCATTTTTGAATTCTTAATATCAAATATAGCTTAGGCCTAATTTTTTGTATTTTTTTGAAAACTTTCAATTTTTGATGAATAGTGAAACCACTAAGTGGTAGTTAAAAAACTGAATTTTTCATAAAACTTAATTTTACCGCTTCTGTGAGTGGAATTTCAAAAATCCGAGAGACACGGTTAATATCAAGGACTAAAATGTGGTTCAATGAGATGAAAATAATTTTTGGTGAATAGTAACTTTTTACTTGTTTTTTACCACGGTTAAAAGTAAATAGGGTAATTAAGGGTAAAAATGATATTATTATTACCTTAACACATGTCCAAATTCTATTGGATAAGTGTCATTCGACCAAAAACAACCTTAGGAATAAAATATGACCATTTAGGCCCACATGGATTAGATTAGGATATTTATTATTAATTTATTTAAAGAAAGGTTAAAATAGTTAAAATCAAATTTTAATAAGTAAATCATTTTTTAATGTGGGGTTATAAATAAGATAAATTCGACTATAAATATTCATTATAAAGAAAAAACTATTTCTTACATAATGATATTTTATTTGTAATTTTTAGACTTTAAATAATTTAATTTATTTATGACACAATGATGATGCAGTAATTCCCATAATAGTGCAAAATTGGAATAATTGATATTATAAATACCTAAATAAGTATAATTTGATACTTTTTATGAATTGAACTAATTTTTTAGGTTAATATGACATGTTAGGATTGATTTAGTTAACTTGGGTCGAAGTAATCATTCTATTATGAGTTTCAAAAAAATCAACTATTGAATAGTGTCAAAATTGACATAAAATAGTTTTTAAAACAAATATTATATTATTAATTGTTATTTTATTCCTAAAAATCTAAGGTTCATCCAAATGAATTAGATAAGGATATATATATTAATAAAACACAACTTGGGGGTTGCTTAGATGTATATGGTAAGTTTACTAACTATATAATATAAAAATAAAAAGTGACATGGTAAATGTCAATCTAATTAACTAAGAGTTAAAACTAAAATATAAGGTTAATATAATGACCTAAACTTGTCTAAATTCCATTGGATGAGAGTATTTCGACCCATACCCACCTTATCTTCGAAATAACTCAATTTGGAGCTTTTTAAAACCGAACATGACTTTATAATAAAATAATATTTTTAGTTATTCCAAAGGTGCCCCTCTCCTCCCTTATAAAAGGGCACCTCCTCCCCCTCTTCCTCACACCACTTTGAGCCTTCACGATCATCCCACCCCTGCCATTTTCTCCTCTCCACTTCCCTAGAGACATCCTAGAGGTCCCGGTCTTCTTCAAATACCAATTTTAGTGCTCTAAAAGGAGGTCTCAAAGAAGCACTTCAAAGAAGAGGTAATATCCATTACCGATCCTTTCCAATTTATTTCTTCTTCAACTTCTTCTTGTTTAGTTGTTTAATTATGAAGTAATAACATCAGCATCACTCATATACAGATATGTAATTATAAGTATGAAACAACCCTATTTAACCATCTATCCATCCTACAGAAAATGAAATCATCGCACGTGCGTACGTACGGAATACCGTCTCCACGTCGTGGTGTAATCTATTTTCCACCACCACCTTACTTGGATGGATATAATGGTGTAAATAATGACTATATATGGCTATTATAAAGTTATATTGATTCTGAAATAGTATACATACACTCCAGTACAATTCCACGATCATAGGAACGATATCATCACTCGTGCGTACGTACGGAATACCGTCTCCACGATGTGATGTGACTCGTTCTACATTATCTTCATTTCATAATGATTATATAAATTAATTGAATGATTGAATATGTCATATATTACACTAATACCATTCTGGGATTGAGTTATCTATAATCTAAATAGAAGAATAAGAATTTATTCGACAAAACACGCATAAGAACAAAAAGTTATAAACACCCGAATAACAAGTAGCAATGAAATATTACTACTAAGAAGCTAATAATATGACCATATATGATATAATAAAAATAAGTATGATTCTGGAATAAGTCAATAACATTATTTAAATCATTATACAGGAGGTTCGGACACGTACAAAGCATATCGGACCTAAGGTAAGAGAAATATCACAATCTCATTTTTATCTGAGATTGTTTTTACTTTGGTATTTACTGGGGTGTATTTTATCATCCACATCCATGATTCCTAAATATGTAATATTATTTCCATCCACCAATAACTGTTTAAATCCAATTTTACCCTTAGGTGAGTTTTTAGTAAAAGATATGAAAGGAATCTTTTGTCGTTTTTCGTACAAGGTACGTTTTGACTTTTCCGACAAAAGTACGAGAAAAATGTTTTCTTTTAACTTATACGAAATAAATGGATTTTTAAAACATTATTTCCAAGAAGCTTCCCTTATATGTTTTCAAGTTTATTTTTAATCAACTTCTTCTAGTTATAATTTTATGACATGTTAAGAAATGAAAAGTGTTTTTGAAGTAGAAAGGATATTTTCCTCAAGAATGGAGTTCAAGTGTTTTATCAAGATTATTTTCCATCTAAGATTATAAAGGGTTATGTTTATATACCTATTATTACATGGATTTTATTATGTTGTGATGGAAATATTTTTTTATGAATTCTTTTATCTTATATGAATTGTTTTATTATGTCACGATGTTTAAAGATTCCCATTTTTATTACATGGGTTATGAAATGATGTATGATTTATGATTTTGTGGCACACATAAGAATGGTATCATTATGATATGGGTGGTACCTATATCTCCCTTCAATGCTTTGGGTAAAGATTTTATATCTCATGAGATAGACATGGCTGGAACGGTAGGTTATACCGGTTCAGTGAAACAGGACTGAAATGAGGGTGACTCGATTCAGAAATGGACATTGTCCACTAAGATAGCCTTGGCAATGAGTCTTGACTAATAAGATATGATTCTCTATGATTATGTTTGTATGCCACAAAGTTTCATGTTTTATGTTATGATTATTGGGATTTCATTTTACTACTATGATTTATCCCATGTTATGAAATTATGCTCTCTTTTGCAGGTTAAGATTTCCAAAATGTTATGTTCTTATGAAAATGATGTGATTGATATTTCTTTTGTTTACCCTTACTGAGCATTTGAGCTCACCCTTTTATGTTTTCTTTTCACCAGGATATAAAGAAAGGTTTTAGGTAAAAAGGGAATATCTTTATGGGATATGTTGAAGATCTTTCACCACGATTAGAAGATTATATTCCGAGTTTCCAAAGACACTAAACTATTACGATCCTTGTGTGTGTGTTTTTGTTATGTACTAAGTATTCCGCAAAAGTAATGTAATGTCCATGTACGTCAATTTTCGGGTCTCTACAGTGATGGTGATGGTGATGAGGGAAAAATTGATATATTATATTTTTTACTTATGTTACTTACATTTTATGTTTACTGATTTGTTGTGACTGAATATTTTTGTGATTAGGTAGGTCACATTATGCATGACTCGGTTATCCTAAATACTATATAGTTTTAACCACAACACCTTTTTCCAATTTATTTTCATTTGTTTTGATAATTTAATTAGGGTATTTGGAAATTAATTATATGATTTAACATTTTAAGGATTGATAAGGTCAATGGTATTACTTATATCTTTATTTATATATATATAAATATTAAAACTTGACAGACATAACTAGCTCAATAATAAAAATCCATCCTCTAACCATTAAGAAAAATGAGGATGAACCAACCAATATTTTCTAACCATAACCTGCTACTCTGATTGGAATAACTAGTAGCCTACATAGAGAACCTTATAATCACTCTAGAGAGAGCCACAATATCATCCCACACTAGCATCACCACTATTAACATGACTCATTAAAATGTATTTAACCAAACAACACCTATCATGCACAAACCATACTTGGGAACACATACCAAGATCCCATCATAAGAAACCTCTTTCCCAAAAATACATGTTAAATGGTTGTCAAACACTAGTATAATAACTAAAATCACATTAAAACTTCACATAATTTTCACAAGAAGGGTCCAAATTAATTAAGGCACCTTCAATGAGTAATGTTATAAAACAATTAATATGTTATTATTGACACATTAATTAATAAAAACCCATTCCATACAATTATAAATATTTTTTCCCTTTTTTATCAATTTAATATACCCCTTTTCCTCATTATGAAAACAATTTCACACCCACTATGATTCATGAACACTTTTAATTATACAAACATGTATGATTAATGAACCTACGATCTCATACTACATCAAGATAAGTGTAAAATAAATAAATAATAGCTCACCCAAAACAACATACTTGAATCAAAATCACAATTAGAACACTAAAAATAAATGAACAACAATCTCATTAACTTGTATAATTGACTTTCCATGTAAATGGGTTAGTTACATACCAGTCACATACATAAAACCTCTCACTCATAATGGATCTCATCACTACTGTTCAATATGTTTACATCATAAATAATGAGAAAAAAAAATTAGTAATATCTCATACTGTATCCCTCAGTTATCCACACAACCATCCCCACATAGCTCCATGTTATAGGGTGGCTGATATATCTCAAAAACATGTACCCTAACCAGCATCACCATCATAGTTTGAACCTTAGGTCATTCTTACCTATCATTCTATTTTATATTGTCTATTTTTTGGGGAATTTACAATGGGGCTTTATAAGGTGTATATTAGTTTTTATTTAGGTGTGTATTTATCACTATTCAGTAATTTCTTGAAAATGCTAGTAGCATATTTTTAGGTGTTTTTCTTTTGGTGTGGTTCTGTATATATCAACAACACATACCCTAAAGACCAACACCCCCTGATCTGGGTCATCCCTAGATCATTTCAATTGCATCCTGAGATCAAGGATAATTCTTGGAAGCCATCTAATATATCATCTAAGATTACACTTGTAATTGATCCATGAAATCAAATGGACTTAGGTATATTTTCAGTAAAATAATAATTCCAAAAATAGGTTTAAACTATTGATTCGACGAATCTTGGATTCATAATCTGGATGGTTACATTACCATGATTGAAATAAAAATCCCCAATATATGAGTTTCCTTGTTCCTACATCATTATATCACTCTCTTTACCATCATATACTCTGTCCTATCGATTATTCAGTGTGACCAAGGTGTTAGTACCCTAAACAAATTCTATAGATAATGAGGGTCATGCCCTCAAACCACCAATTTTACACTCACCATTATACACCTTACCTTAAACTAAACCTCATGATCCACCTCAAAAGTTATCACTTATTCATGCCACTTATCCCAATACATTCAAATACACATACAACACTTGACACTATTTTACATGAACAACACTTGACAAGGCCCCATATCAAGTAAATTATCTAATAAAACTTGATTCATTTATGATATATTCTCTACTATGAATGTACATTTTATATTCTCATTAAAAACTCATGGACAAAATTCACATGAAATTACATTAAGAACATCATCCATCAACCCCTATATATTAAACCACACTATAATCTATTAAGTGTATTTCAAACCCCTGTATATTACACCGCACTGTAATGTGGGTTTCTACTCCCCACAGATTGGGAACTATCCCAATAATCCCTTGGAACATGGTCATCAATGATTATATACTACCTATAAATTAGATTTTAATTTTAGCTCTAATGAGACATCGTTTATGAAAAACATTACCGACCCAAATCTATATAATTCCATCCATTAAAATTGAATCAAAATCATATAATGAATGTTGCATAAATTTCCCAAATGAGAGAAATAAACTTCCATCACTATTTGGATCATATTTTCTAGTGTTGTGTTTACGGAGATGTTTTTTTTGGGATTTTGTGGTCTCTGGTGGGGTATTCTGTTGGGTGTATTGGTGTCATTCTAAATTGGTGTTATTATGAATTTTGTACAGTGTACTGTAATTGCATTGGTGTTTTTATGATGTAATAATAGTTGGATCATATTTGATTGCATTGGTGTTAATAAAAAAAATTTACAGTGTATTTCAACTGCCTGTAATTACCTATAATTCTGAATTCTAAGTTCTATACTTGTAATTTCATTGGTGTTATTATTCCAGGTAAGTGCATAGGGGAAGTGGGTGCTACTTTTTGTTGTAGTTGCAGCAACTCTATGCTAGCTATTTGAAAACCAATGGTATAGATGTGAAAAACGAATATATACCAATGGTTTACATTAAACCATTGGTAAAATTATATTCCAATGGTTTTCAAACCATTGTGATGGACATAAAAACTAAAACATTAACCATATTTTATATACAACCATTGGTAAAAGTCTTTACCAACGGTTACAAAACCATTGGTATAAATATAATGTGAGTTATATTGAAATGGTATAAAACCATTGGTATATATTTATAAAAACATTTATAACAATCTCTTGGTATAATGTGATGTAAGGTTCCATATACCAATAGTTATTGAATAAATATTATCATATGTTTATCGCCAAGCCTCAAGACCCAACGGTTTCGATAACTATTGGTATATGTTATACCATCGTTTATCCATCCTATACCAATGGTTTAAAACAATTGGTATTTCATAATTTTCTACCAATGAGAGTAAACCCCCCACCCCACCCCCCTCCCACAATATACGCAATAAATAGATACACAGTATTTCCTTACCCAAATAAGATATTTTGACTCACTATAAACTACATGCTGAAGAATAAATGCCTAAAAACCAAAACTACATGAAAACATCACAGATAAACCAACACCAGATCAAATATACATCATAAAAATACCCAACTCACTATCTAAACCAAAACCACACCACTGTAGTGGGTTCCTAAAAGAAGAACATGACTAAAACACTAAGAAGGGAGAATAAATTATGATGGATTTACAATGGGGATCAGCCAAAATATATGGATTGAATCATGTGTAATATTTCAATATGATATGTAAAAATCACATAGGGCTTTCCACAAAACTGGAGGGAGGAGGATTCTACATAATAATGAGAAATGGATGATAAATGAAATTAAAAGCTGTAAACCCATTGATTTCACAGCATGTAATATATATACATGATTTGAATTCCATGGGAATTCAAAAAAGACGACTTTCACTAAAAAGGTATCACCTAGGAATTTATTTAACAAACATTGTTAATTCAACTAACATGATAGAAATCCATCTGAAATCATCCTCATTATCCAATTTACAACCTATTAACAAGCCAGCTACACAAGGCGTGAACAACCTTTACACATATTGTATTCCTCTCACACGACATGAAACTCCTACAACAGATTTTCTTCATCTCAATCTTCCACTAAAAACTCTATCCCCCCCTAAACCACCTCCAACAACCAAAACCAGAACAGTAACAGTTAAGGAAGGCATGAGTGTAACTTATAGATATTTTATGAAATAAGTTCTTTTAAAATATTTAAAATAAATTGATAGTTTGAGTTACATGAGATTCACATTTTATCATTTTAAGAACCAATTGTATCTTGTGTTACACATAACATTGTGTTTCTTCTATTACTTGTGATACATGTCAGGCTGAGTCTTACCAGACAAAAATATTCTTCTAATATTATGATTTAACATGATAGTTCTCACCTAGCCATTAGAATAGAGGGAATGAATAGGATTTAATAAATTATGAAAATATGGTTTTTACAAGAATATATATTTAATTATATTGTGAACAATTAATTATATATTATAATTAGTCCCTTTTGGAAGAAAAAAAAATATTTTTGTGAAAAATGTTTAAATATGAAAAGGTGTGTTCTATATCACTAATTCAATAAATTACAATTATTAGATTATATTTATTAAATTTATTAATTATAAAATCAATAAAATATTTTTACATTCATTCAATATATTGGATATGAATAACATAAGAAAAAATTCTATTTTAGACATAAAAAGTTGTATTGTTTCAAAGGAAGTTTTAAAGCCTTATAGTGGAGAACTTGTTTTTAAACTATATTTTGACACTTAACAATTTTATTTGAAAAATTTAATATATTATTTAAAATTAAAATTTCAAAATTATATTAGTGTTATTTTTTTATAATTTTATGATTAGTTTCATTTTTTCATGAATCGTGAAAAAAATACTGAATTTTAATTGAAAACTGAATTTTTATATAAATAATTTAAAATTTAAAATTATATTTAAAATTATTTTAAATGTAAAAATAGTTGAATTATAGATATATTAATTAATTTTTTTCAATTTAATTTATATTTAATTTAGATATAAAATCTTAATAAACATTCAAACATATTCACTTCAAAAACATGCTTTCTCATCCCATCTGTGGGATTGATTTTAAATTAGTTTCTTCCACTTATGAGAATAAAATTTGTAAAATCATATTTCATATTTGTAATAATAATAATTTATATTATCTTATTATTTAAACATAATTTTTACCATAATTATTAGTAAAAAAAAGTTAAAATTAATTAATGTGGTTGAGGCTAAAATGGGGTTTTGCGCATCGCATGCATCGGTATTAAAATTAATTTTACACACAAATAAAATTTTTAAATAATTAATTGGAATTATTTTTTTGAATAATTGGGTATAAATTATTTAATAAATATAATTTTAATTATATTATTAATTGTCAAATTACTGTGGTAAATAAAAAGATACAAGTCACCTTTCTAAAGACTATAATGATAAAAATGAGTAAACTAAAAGACTAAGGAATAACATGACAAAAATTGTATGTATTTTTTTGTGTTGGAGTTACTTATAGAATAATTCATCCCTCCCCTAAATTATTGATAAATTTTAGAGTATCATGAGTTAATTGAGATCTCCCAATAGTGTTTACCTTTTTCTATTTACAATAATTCCACTCCCCATCCATTATTAATGGTCATTCACTCTCCCGACTTCTTCACACCTCCCAAACCATTTGGATGGAACGAACCCTGAAACAATCACTTCATAACTACCCAATTCTCATACTAGAAGCCTAAAATTGGATAAAACCCAAAAAATTAAATAATTTTTGGAAAACTATATGTAGTCATCCGAAGAATATGTAAAATCTATCAACGTTCATTTTTGTTATTTTTCCTTCTAGACCCCTTAAATTCATATTTTACCATTCTTATATAATAATTTATGAATCATAAATTAACTAATCTATTTTTATATTAATTTTTAGACCTAAAAAGACACGCACATCCATCAAATGGGTTATGAAATCTTCATTCATGTGTAAGGTGAACTACGGCCTCATGTAACGATGTCGTTAGTTTTTTCATTACCATCATTTATGGTTGCAAGTAATGAAGGACATAATATTTATATATTATATTTATAATATTTATAACATAATAATCCATGTAGAATCATTATATTAAATACACCATTTTTACATTTCATACCATAGGAGATACAATAAGGTAACTTGTGTGTACGGAAAACTGCAGCCAAATAGAGCGATGTGAAACATTTTTCAACAAAATGTTACTTGGAAGGTACTAAGGGTAAGTATAATGATTATAAATTATATAAAATAAATAATTATGATATTAATTACAAAATTATATTTCTGTGAATATAACATAACATTTTTCTTCCTAACCTTTTCACTCAACGATAATGTGATAACCTCATTCATGGGTGTGTCGATTACTTCCTCCTCAAAGCAATGTGATTATTCTTTTTTCATCATTAAACAAAGAGAATGATATATATAAGTACATATAGTTATATAATATTTTATTTATGGTATAATTATCATTCTTTATATATAATGCTTACTTATGGTCTTTCTATAATGATCATTGTGAAATAGGAACGTTACTCATGCTTACATGATGCCTACCATCTCCATGATTGTAACATTGGTTCATTTTTCCTGACTATATTCCATGATTTGTTATAAAAAAATAATTTATATAAAAATATAATTATTATATAATTATTTTTATTCTAGATATTTTTAAATGATGTCCCCTTTGACCATAGTTGAGATACAAAACTTGTTTCTGTCACAAAAAACTGAAAATAGTGAAAAAACTATAATTAAATTTAATTTATTATGTATTCATATTTAACATCATAATATGTGAAATAAAATTCATAATAAAAATAAAAGATTTCTAAAAGTTAAATAATTAACATTAATTATTTATTCAGTAATATAAATACACACATGATAAGTCGAGCTCAAGGTAAGGAACATCGTCTCAATTTCCTTTCATTGAGGTAGTTTTTTATGATTATAAACATATATTCTATTATAAGGTATATATAAATCCCCTTATAAATTTTATATCATTAATTTATACATTCTAATGAATATATAGAATTTAATTAATTTTAAACTTATATGGGGCTTATGACTCAAGTGTTTCCCATGTGATAAGGTGATTTTCTTTCAAAAATCCCATTTTTTTGTTTTTCCTCAAAATATCATTCACATCCTTTTCCATGATTTAAGAATGGTTTAATTAATGGTTTCATATAGATTTAAAATATTTTTAATGTATATTTTATTTCTCTTTACTTTATTTCAATGTTTTTAACAAATTAACCTTTTTATGTTTTCTATACAGAACGTTTCAGCAAATGACAACAGAGATGTTCTAACCTGAAAGTAAAGTTGATCAACTCTTCAGTGGCTTAAAACCAAGTCTTCAAAGGGACTTATCAATAAGGGGCATCAATAGCTACGAGGAAATCATTCGATGGCTCTCAAAGTTGAGATGGATATTGGAGTAACCCATAAGTCATATGGGTTTGATAAGAAGAGGAAAATGGAATTCAAAGGAAAATCTAAAGAGCACACTAAAAAAAAGATGAATGTTTCCTTATGCTCAAAATGTGGAAAAAAGAATGGTGGAGATTGTCTTAAAGGGAAAAGTAAATGTTTCAAATGTGGAAAGGAAGTTCATCGGGCATTTGAATTCTGCAATGATGGGAAGAAGATGTCTAATGATGCAAACAAAGGAAGGGATACATAGAATGAACCTACTACACTTCAATGTTTCAAGTGCAAGAAGATGGGACATTATTCCAATAAATGCCCTAATCCAAGGGTTAGTGATGATCGACATGAGCAACCACTTAAGGAAAAAGAAAAAGGGAAGTCACATGCGATCACCATTGGTGATGTTGAATATGACAACGATGTGGTGGAATGATTAAGTGTTTATGTAATGGGATTTCAAAATAATGTTGAGTATTAGAATATTTATGTATTGGTCTATTGTGGTCTTCAATAATTTTATACCGGTAACCATGGAAAGTGATTGAGATATTTTTGGAAAAAAGCTGATATGCGCCTAATGAAGGGAAAATGAGAAAATGACATATTTGATAGTATTCATGAGCTCATGATTTATATAAGGACTTAGTGATATCATGGTTTGAGTATATAGAATTTTGAGGATTTTGGTATATGGAAAGTGTTAAATTTTAACTGTATTATTGTTTTCACTAAGGTTCAATGGGTATTCATTTTTCAAGGGAATACATGATTAAGGCCTTCGAATGTTTGGAATGTGACCAACAAGACATATCTCATGATATACGGGGATCAACGATGGTATTAACATGATTGTTATATGAACTCTTTGGTAATCGTTTTCACTATAATATGAGATTGGACAACAGTATTATGGATAAGCCTAAATATTGGAATGGACTATGTTGGACATAAGTTAGTATTGTTTAAGGATAATTTTTTTTCGATATTATTGATGGGATGTTATAGTAATGTAGTTTTAGAAAAAGAAAAACCTGCAGGACGGGCGATAGCCCATCACGTCGGACAAGGCTGTGGGAATCGAACCCACAACCGAAGTGTGACTGGCCTTTATCACCTACCACTGGCCTACAAGAAGTCCATGTTTAGTAGAAACTAGTTTTATTATATTAAGAAGTATGATATATGAAGTATAAGTCAATTTTAGAAACCATATATGATTAATCTCACTGTACATAGACTTATGTATTTTTTGATAACTTTTCGAACCTTTAGTTTGAGATAGATGGAATGACCCATCATTATATCACATGATCTGCTAACACATCACGAATGACAAATTCAACTTCATTTATTTAAGAGATGAAGAGGAAATTTTCCAAAGAATGACAAATGGTGAGACTATACCAAAATCACGAAAGTATTTATTCTAATTCCAATTTCATCAACTTTAGGGAAATGATATTGAAAACCAAAAATGTTGTCCTAGTGCTCTTATATCTGATGAATCAGATGGTACCTTAGATCGTCACAAATTTATGGCTTTGTGATTGCTGGCTTTTCCATAGCCATGTTCTCTACCACTCTCCATCAGAACATGATGGTTAGATTTCTCTTCCATATCCATATTTTCACCTATGTGGAAACCCAGTGATTATTTTATTTGGGAAACCGTTACGTTGCATACTTTTGTTTTTAAAGATTGGTTTTGGTTCTCCTTTTTACGATGTGGGTTTCTATTAAAGAAACTTTCGAGTAGTAAACCATTTATAACCCCGACGAATTTCGAGGGCGAAATTCATTTTAAGGGGGGTAGAATGTAACAGCCCGAGATTTTATGAAAAAATATTCTTTTTAATTTCATTAATGTCTTGTGTTGTATGCTACACCAAAAGGAGCTTGCTCAACACGCATCCTTGACTTGCCTTGCATTACACGCAATCACGACCTTCCTCGATAGCGTGTGTAGTACGCAATACCGAGTTTCACTAAACAATGATATGCTATTAAAATATTATTAAAACTAGTCGTTATGAATAGTAATAACCATATTTTAAAATTTTATAAATTTTAGCACTCAAAATGGACTTCATTTTTGGATTCGGAGTATCGAATTTAACCTAAGGTGAAATTTTGGTACTTTTCGGATAACTTTCATATTCTGATGAATAGTGAAAATTAATAAATTATAATTAAAAACAAATTTTTTAATCAAAATAATTAATTGTGATAAATTATAAATTTTCATGGTTTTAAAGTATATTTAGAATATATTTTTACAATTTAATACAATGTTGGTCATTGGATGTAATTTCACATTTAATCCAGTTATAAATAAGTGTCAATCTTTTGATAGTTATTATCTCTTAAAAACACGCTATTTGTTTTGACGACGGGAACTAATTTTTAAATTAATTAATGCAACTGATATGTTCTGAATTTGGTAAAATAGAAATCATTTTTGAATTTTTAACATCAAATATAGCTTAGGCCTAATGTTTGGTATTTTTCTGAAAACTTTCAATTTTTGATGAATAGTGAAACCACTAAGTGGTAGTTAAAAAACTGAATTTTTCATAAAACATAATTTTACCACTTCTATGAGTGGAATTTCAAAAATCCGAGAGACACGGTTAATATTAAGTACTAAAATGTGGTTCAATGAGATGAAAATAATTTTTGGTGAATTGTAACTTTTTACTTTTTTTTACCACGGTTAAAAGTAAATAGGGTAATTAAGGGTAAAATGATATTATTATTACCGTAACACATGTCCAAATTCTATTGGATAAGTTTAATTCGAACAAAAACAACCTTAGTAATAAAATATGACCATTTAGGCCCACATGGATTAGATTATGACATTTATTATTAATTTATTTAAAGAAGGGTTAAAATAGTTAAAATCAAAGTTTAATAAGTAAATCATTTTTAATATGGGGTTATAAATAAGATAAATTCGACTATAAATATTCATTAGAAATATAAATAAATTTTCTACATAATTATATTTTATTTGTAATTTTTAAACATTAAATAATGTAATTTATTTATGACACAATGATGATGCAGTAATTCCCATAATAGTGAAACATTAGAATAATTGATATAATAAATACCTAAATAAGTATAATTTGAGACATTTTATGAATTGAACTACTTTTCTAGGTTAATATGACATGTTAGGATTAATTTAATTAACCTGGGTCGAAGTAATCATTCTGTTATGAGTTTCAAAAAAATCAACTATTAAATAGTGTCAAAATTGACATAAAATAGTTTTTAAAACAAATATTATATTATTAATTGTTATTTTATTCCTAAAAATCTCATGTTCGGACAAATGACTTAAATAAGGTTATATATATTAATGAAACACAACTTGGGGGTCGCGTGGATGTATATGGTAAGTTTATTAACTATATAATACAAAAATACAAAGTGACATGGTAAATGTCAATCTAATTAACTAAGAGTTAAAACTAAAAGATAAGGTTAATATAATGACCTAAACTTGTCTAAATTCAATTGGATGAGAGGATTTCGACCCATCCCTACCTTATCTTCAAAATAACTCAATTTGGATCTATTTAAAACCGAACTTGACTTTATAATAAAATAATATTTTTAGTAATTCCAAAGGTGCTCCTCTCCTCCCTTATAAAAGGGAACCTCCTCCCCCTCTTCCTCACACCACATTGAGCCTTCAAGCTCGGCCAACCCCTGACATTTTCTCCTATCCACTTCCCTAGATACATCTTAGAGGTCCTGGTCTTCTTCAAATACCAATTTTAGTGCTCTAAAAGGATGTCTCAAAGAAGCACTTCAAAGAAGAGGTAATATCCATTACCGATCCTTTCCAATTTCTTTTTTATTCAACTTCTTCTTATATAGTTGTATCATTATGAAGTAATAACATCAGTATCACTCATATACAGATATATTATTATAAGTATGAAACAAACATATTTAACCATCTATCCATCCTATGGAAAATGAAATCACCACGCGTGCGTACGTACGGAATACCGTCTCCACGCCGTGGTGTAATCTATTTTCCACCACCACCTTACTTGTATCGGTATAATGGTGTAAATAATGACTAAATATGACTATTATAAAGTGATATGGATTCTGAAATATTATACATACACTCCAATACAATTCCACGATCATAGGAATGATATCATCACTCGTGCGTACGTACGGAATACCGTCTCCATGATGTGATGCGACTCGTTCTACATGATCTTCATTTGATAATGATTATATAAATGAATTGAATGAATGAATATGATATATATTACACTAATACCATTCTTTAAATGAGGTATCTATAACCTAAAGAGAAGAATAAGAATTTATTCGACAAAACACGCATAAGAACAAAAAGTTATAAACACCCGAATAACAAGTAGAAATGAAATATTACTACTAAGAAGATAAGAATATGACCATATATGATATCATAAAAATAAATATTATTCTGGAATAAGTCAATAAAATAATTTAAATCATTATACATGAGGTTTGGACACGTACAAAGCATATCAGACCTAAGGTAAGGGAAATATCACAATCTCATTTTTATCCGAGATTGTTTTTACTTTGGTATTTGCTGGGGTGTATTTTATCATCCACATCCATGATTCCTCAATATGTAATATTATTTCCATCCACCTAAAATTTTTTAAATCCAATTTTACCCTTCGGTGAGTTTTTAGTAAAAGATATGAAAGGAATCTTTTTTCGTTTTTCGTACGAGGTACTTTTTGAATTTTCTGACAAAAGTATGAGAATAATGTTTTCTTTTAAATTATACGACATGAATGGATTTTTAAAAAATTATTTCCAAGAAGATTACCTTATAAATTTTCAATTTTATTTTTAATCAACTTCTTCTAGTTATAATTTTATGACATGTTAAGAAATGAAAATTGTTTTTGAAGTAGAGAAGATATTTTCCTCAAGAATGGAGTTCAAGTGTTTTATCAAAATTATTTTCCATCTACGATAATAAAGGGTTATGTTTCTATCCCTATTATTACATGTATTTGATTATTTTGTGATGGAAATATTTTTTTATGAATTCTATTATCTTATATGAATTGTTTTATGATGTCATGATGTTTAAAGGTTCCCATTTTTATTACATGGGTTATGCAATGATGTATGATTTATGATTTTGTGGCACACATAAGAATGGTATCATTATGAGATGTTTGGGACCTATATCTCCCTCCAATGCATTGGGTAAATATTTTATATCTCATGAGATGGACATGGCTGGAATGGTAGGTTATACCGGTTCAGTGAAACAGGACTGAAACGAGGGTGACTCGGTTCAGAAATGGACTTTGTCCACTAAGATAGTCTTGGCAATGAGTCTTGACTAATAAGATATGATTCTCTATGATTATGTGTGTATTCCACAAAGATTCATGTTTTAAGTTAAGATTATTTGGATTTCATTTCACTACTATGATTTATCCCATGTTATGAAATTATGCTCTCTTTTGCAGGTTAAGATTTCCAAAATGTTATGTTCTTATGAAAATGATGTGATTGATATTTCTTTTGTTTACCCTTACAGAGAATTTGAGCTCACCCTTTTATGTTTTCTTTTCCCCAGGATATAAAGAAAGGTTTTAGGTAAAAAAAAGAAAGATCTTTATGGGAGATGTGGACGATCTTTCACCACGATTAGAAGATTATATTCCGAGTTTCCAAAGACACTAAACTATTACGATCCTTGTGTGTGTGTTTTTGTTAGGTACTAAGTATTCCACAAAAGTAATGTAATGTCCATGTACGTAAAGTTTCGGGTCTCTATAGTTATGGTGATGGTGATGATGGAAAAATTTATATATTATATTTTTGACTTATGTTACTTACATTTTATGTTTACTGATTTGTTGTGACTGAATATTTTTGTGATTAGGTAGGTCACATTTTGCATGACTTGGTTATTCTAAATACTATATAGTTTTAACCACAACACCTTTTTCCTATTTATATTCATCTGTTTTGATAATTTAATTAGGGTATTTGGAAATTTATTATATGATTTAACATTTGAAGGATTGATATGGTCAGGGGTCTTACTTGTATCTTTATTTATTTATTTATAAATATTAAAACATGACAGACAGAACTAGCTCAATAATAAAAATCCATCCTCTAACCATTAAGAAAAATGAGGATGAACCAACCAATATTTTCTAACCATAACCTACTACTCTGATAGGAATAACTAGTATCCTACATAGAGAACCTTATAATCACTCTAGAGAGAGCCACAATATCATCCCACACTAGCTTCACCACTATTAACATGACTCATTAAAATGTATTTAACCAAACAACGCCTATCATGCACAAACCATACCTGAGAACTCATACCTAGATCACATCATAAGAAACCTCTTACCCAAAACTACATGTTAAATGGTTTTCAAACACTAGTATAATAACTAAAATCACATTAAAACTTCACATAATTTTCACCAGAAGGCTCCAAATTAATTAAGGCACCTTCAATGAGTAATTTTATAAAACAATTAATATGTTATTATTGACACATTAATTAATAAAAACCCATTCCATACAATTATAATGATTTTTTTCCCTTTTTTAACAATTTAATATACCCCTTTTCCTCATTATGAAAACAATTTCACACCCACTATGATTCATGAACACTTTGAATTATACAAACCTGTATGATTAAAGGACCTATGCTCTCATACTGCATCAAGATAAGTGTAAAATAAATAAATAATAGCTCACCCAAGACAACATATTTGAATCAAAATCACAATTAGAACACTAAAAATAAATGAACAACAAACTCATTAACTTGTATAATTGACTTTCCATGTAAATGGGTTAGTTACATACCAGTCACATACATAAAACCTCTCACTCATAATAGATCTCATCACTACTATTCAATTTGTTTTCATTATAAATAATGAGAAAACAAATGTAGTAATATCTCATACCATATCCCTCAGTTATCCACACAACCATCCCCACATAGCTCCATGTTATAGGGTGGCTGATATATCTCAAAAACATGTACCCTAACCAGCATCACCATCATTGTTTGAACCTTAGGTCATTCTTACCTATCATTCTATTTTATATTGTCTGTTTTTTGGTGAATTTACAATGGGCCTTTATAATGTGTATATTAGTTTTTATTTAGGTGTGTATTCATCACTATTCAGTAATTTCTTGAATATTCTTGTAGCATATTTTCAGGTGTTTTTCTTTTGGTGTGGTTCTGTATATATTAACAACACATACCCTAAAGACCAACACCCCCTGATCTGGGTCATCCCTAGATCATTTCAATTACATCATGAGATCAAAGATAATGCTTGGAAGCCATCTAATATATCATTTAAGATTACACTTGTAATTGATCCAAGAAAACAAATGGACTTAGGTATATTTTCAGTAAAATCCTAATTCCAAAAATAGGTTTCATCTATTGATTCCACGAATCTAGGATTCATAATCTGGATGGATACATTACCATGATTTAAATAAAAAACCCCAATATATGAGTTTGTGGGCGGCGCAGCGGGACATAGGACCCCTGTACCTACCATGACTCCTTTTCCTCGACGTCTCTTGAGCATTGCTGGTTCGTCTGCTTAAAAGCTGCCTCATGGCGGTTGAGTTCCTACGGAATGTGAGATGTGGGAGGCACGGCGGGATGGGGGTTTCCCTCCTTTTATAATGATTGTTGCATAAATTTCCCAAATGAGAGAAATAAACTTCCATCAATATTTGGATCATATTTTCCAGTTTTGTGTTTACGGAGATGTTTTTTTTGGGATTTTGTGGTCTCTGGTGGGGTATTATGTTGGGTGTATTGGTGTCATTCTAAATTGGTGTTATTCTGAATTTTGTACAATGTACTGAAATTGAATTGGTGTTTTTATGATGTAATACTATTTGGATCATATTTGTTTGCATTGGTGTTAATAAAAATTATTTACAGTGTATTTCAATTGCATGTAATTACCAATAATTCTGAATTCTAAGTTCTATACTTGTAATTTCATTGGTGTTATTATTCTAGGTAAGTTCATAGGGGAAGTGGGTGCTACTTTTTGTTGTAGTTGCAGCAACTCTATGCCAACTGTTTGAAAACCAATGGTGTAGATGTGAAAAACGAATATATACCAATGGTTTACATTAAACCATTGGTAAAATTCAATTCTAATGGTTTTCAAACCATTGTGAAAGACATAAAAACTAAAATTTAACCATATTTTATATACAACCATTGGTAAAATTCTTTACCAACGGTTACAAAACCATTGGTATAAATATAATGTGAGTTATATTGAAATGGTATAAAACCATTGGTATATATTTATAAAAACATTTATAACAATCTCTGGGTATAATGTGACGTAAGGTTCCATATACCAATAGTTATTGAATAAATATTAGCATATGTTTATCGCCAAGCCTCAAGACCCAACGGTTTCGATAACTGTTGGTATATTTTATACCATCGTTTATCCATCCTATACCAATGGTTTAAAACTATTGGTATATCATAAGTTTCTACCAATGAGAGTAAACCCCCCACCCCCCTCACACAATATACGCAATATATAGATACACAGTATTCCCTAACCCAAATAAGATATTTTGACTCACTATGAACTACATGCTGAGGAATAAATGCCTAAAAACCAAAAATACGTGAAAACATCATAGATAAACCAACACCAGATCAAATATACATCATAAAAATACCCAACTCAATACCTAAACCAAAACCACACCACTGTAGTGGGTTCCTAAAAGAAGAACAAGACAAAAACACTAAGAAGGGAGAATAAATTATGATGGATTTACAATGGGGATCAGCCAAAATATATGGATTGAATCATGTGTAATATTTCAATATGATCTGTAAAAATCACATAGGGCTTTCGACAAAACTAGAAGGAGGAGGATTCGACATAATAATGAGAAATGGATGATAAATGAAATTAAAAGTTTTAAACCCATTGATTTCAAAGCATGTAATATATATACATGATTTGAATTCCATGGGAATTCAGAAAATATGACTTTCACTAAAAAAGGTATCACCTAGGAATTTATTTAATAAACATTGTGAATTCAACTAACATGATAGAAATCTATCTGAAATCATCCTCATTAGCCAATTTACAGCCTATTAACAAGCCGGCTACACAAGGCGTGAACAACCTTTACACATCTTGTATTCCTCTCACACGACATGAAACTCCTACAACAGATTTTCTTCATCTAAATCTTCCACTAAAAACTCTATCCCCCCCTAAACCACCTCCAACTACCAAAACCAGAACAGTAACGGTTAAGGAAGGCATGAGTGTAACTTATAGATATTTTATGAAATAAGTTTTTTTAAAATATTTAAAATACATTGATAGTTTGAGTTACATGAAATTCACATTTTATCTTTTTAAGAACCAATTTTATCTTGTGTTACACATAACATTGTGTTTCTTCTATTACTTGTGATACATGTGAGGTCGAGTCTTACCGGACAACAATATTCTTCTAATGTTATGATTTAACATGATAGTTCTCACCTAGCCATTAGATTAGAGGGAATGAATAGGATTTAATACATTATGAAAATATGGTTTTTACAAGCATATATAATTAATTATTTGGTGACCAATTAATTATATATTATAAATTGTCCCTTTTGGAAGTAAAAGAAAATATTTTTCTGAAAAATGTTTTAATATGAAATGGTGTGTTCTATATCACTAATTCAATAAATTACTGTTATTGGATTATATTTATTAAATTTATAAATTATAAAATCAATAAAATATTTTTACATTCATTCAATATATTGGATATGAATAACATAAGAAAAAATCATATTTTAGACATAAAAAGTTGTATTGTTTCAAATGTAGTTTTGAAGCCTTATAATGGAGCACTTGTTTTTAAACTATATTTTGACACTTAAAAATTTTATTTGAAAAATTTAATATATTTTTTAAAATTGAAATTTCAAAATTATATTAGTGTTATTTTTTTATATTTTTATGGGGAGCTTCGTTTTTTCATGAATCGTGAAAAAAAAATACTGAATTTTAATTGAAAACTGAATTTTTATATAAATAATTTATAATTTAAAATTATATTTAAAATTATTTTAAATGTAAAAATAGTTAAATTATACATATAATAATTAATTTTATTCAATTTAATCATTTTTATATTTAATTTAGATATAAAATCTTAATAAACTTTCAAGCATCTTCACTTTAAAAACATGCTTTCTCATCCCGTCTCTGGGATTGATTTTAAATTAATTTCTTCCACTTATGAGAATAAAATTTGTAAAATCATATTTCATATTTGTAATAATAATAAGTTATATTATCTTATTAGTTAAACATAATTTTTCCCATAATTATTAGTGAAAAAAAGTTAAAATTAATTAATGCGGTTGAGGCTAAAATGGGGTTGTGCGCATCCCATGCATCAGTATTAAAATTAATTTTACACACAAATAAGATTTTTAAATAATTAATTGGAATTAATTTTTTGAATAATTGGGTATAAATTATTTAATAAATATACTTTTAATTATATTATTAATTGTTAAATTACCGTGGTAAATAAAAAGATACAAGTCACCTTTCTAAAGACTATAATGATAAAAATGAGTAAACTAAAAGACTAAGGAATAACTTGACAGAAATTGTTTGTATTTTTTTGGGTTGGAGGTACTTATAGACTAATTCATCCCTCTTCTAAATTATTGATCAATTTTAAGGTATCATGAGTTAATTGAGATCTCCCAATAGTTTTTACCTTTTTCTATTTACAAGAATTCCACTCCCCATCCATTATTAATGGTCATTCACTCTCTCGACTTCTTCACACCTCCCAAACCATTTGGATGGAACGAACCCTGAAACAATCACTTCATAACTACCCCATTCTCATACTAGAAGCCTAAAATTGGATAAAATCCAACCAATTAAATAATTTTTGGAAAACTATATGTAGTCATCTGAAGAATATGAAAAATCTATCAACGTTCATTTTTGTTATTTTTTCTTCTAGACCCCTTAAATTCATATTTTACCCTTCTTATATAATAATTTATGTATCATAAATTAACTAATATATTTTTATATTAATTTTTAGACCTAAAAAGACATGCACATCCATCAAATGAGTTATGAAATCCCCATTCGTGTGTAAGGTGAACTACGACCTCATGTAACGATGTCTTTAGTTTTTTCATTACCATAATTTATGGTTGCAAGTAATGAAGGACATACTATTTATATATTATATTTCTAATATTTATAACATAATAATCCCTGTAGAATTACTATATAAAATACACCATTTTTACATTTCATACCATATGGGATACAATAAGGTAACTCGTGTGTACGGAAAACTACAGCCACATAGAACGATGTGAAACATTTTTCAACAAAATGTTACTTGGAAGGTACTAATGGTAAGTATAATGATTATAAATTATATAAAATAAATAATTATGATATTAATTACAAAATTCTATTTCTGTAAATATAACATAACATTTTTCTTCCTAACCTTTTCACTCAACGATAATGTGATAACCTCATTCATGGGTGTGTCGATTACTTCCTCCTCAAAGCAATGTGATTATTCTTTTTTCATCATGAAACAAAGAGAATGATATATATAAGTACATATAGTTATATAATATTATATTTATGGTATAATTATCATTCTTTATATATAAATTTACTTATGGTCTTTCTATAATGATCATTGTTAAATAGGAACGTTACTCATGCTTACATGATGCCTACCATCTCCATGATTGTAACATTGGTTCATTTTTCCTGACCATATTCCATGATTTGTTATAAAAAAATAATTTCTATAAAAATATAATTATTATATAATTATTTTTATTCTAGATATTTTTAAATGATGTCCCCTTTGACCATAGTTGAGATACAAAACTTGTTTTTGTCACAAAAAACCGAAAATAGTGAAAACACTATAATTAAATTTAATTTATTATGTAATCATATTCAACATCATAATAAGTGAAATAAAATTCATAATAAAAATAAAAAATTTCTAAAAGTTAAATAATTAACATTAATTTTTTTATTCAGTAATATAAATACACACATGATAAGTCGATCTCAAGGTAAGGAACATCGTCTCAATTTCCTTTAATTGAGGTAGTTTTTAATGATTATAAACATATATTCTATTATAAGGTATATATAAATCCCCTTATAAATTTTATATCATTAATTTATACATTCTAATGAATATATAGATTTTAATTAATTTTAAACTTATATGGGGCTTATGACTCAAGTGTTTCCCATGTGATAAGGTGATTTTCTTTCAAAAATTCCATTTTTTTTGTTTTTCCTCAAAATATCATTCACATCCTTTTCCATGATTTAAGAATGGTTTAATTAATGGTTTCATATAGATTTAAAATATTTTTAATGTAGATTTTATGTCTCTTTACTTTATTTCAATGTTTTTAACAAATTAACCTTTTTATGTTTTCTATACAGAACGTTTCAGATAATGACAACAGAGATGTTCTATTCATAATGTATACGGTGATAATGAATTTCTGAACATCGTGATAGTTGATTAATTTTTATTTTCCTTTTCAAGATTACATGATTTATTAAAATGTTAAACCCCCTTCCCCTTTTTGGGTATTTTGGTATTGAAAATGGGTTTTCAATGAAAATAGTGTTTCGGTATTGCAAATGAGTATTTGTAAATACATGGTACTTTTATCTGAATTTTTTTTATATGGGTTTAAAAAATTTAAAAGGGTTTTATGATGAAATTTTTTTATTCATGAAATGGTACTTATGATTATATGAAATAAGTGAACCTGATAATGCTTATATGAATGGTTCAACACCATTATAGCTCATGAGTGTGCCTGATATAGATTATATGAAGTGTTGAGCCCCATTATCATTCATGAGAAACAGGTGAGCCTGATATTGATTATATAAAGGGTTGGGCCCCATTATAGCTCACAAGTGAGCTCGATATGGCTTATATGACCGTTTTTCACCATTATTTCTATTAAATGAATTTTCTAATGATTATATTATAAGTCAGTCATATATTTATTTCAATGAAATGTGTACTAAAAGGGTTTTATGACTACTATGATCTAAGTCACCAAAAAGGTGTTTATTTACTTTCTATGTGTTTTAATCATTTTCTTTGAGTTAAAATGAGTCTATTTATTTCATGTGAAAATGTTTTCTTTCATATTCTCAATGAACATTAAAGATAAATATAAATGTCGTATGATTTTCTTTGTTTTCACAAGATTAGTGGTTTTACTTATTTTTGTATCCCTTACTAACTTTTGCCTTCATCCCATGTTTTTTCAAACATTTCTCAATGGTTTTAAAGATGGGTAAGAGAATGGAAGAGGTACAGTTCAAAATTCATGGAGATTTTCTATGAAACTAAATTTTTCTTTGTCTTAAATGATTTATATTATAGAAAAAATGGATAATAATTGGAATTATCCACTTTATATTATATTTTTTTATGTATGATTTATAGACTAATTCTCTAAAACTATAAAAATCTAAAGATCCAAAAAATGAAATAAATAAAATTATTAATTAAAACTAATGATCATGTAATGTTTATGGTTGGAGCCTTATAATGGTCCATTACAGTATCATTTCCTTAATTTCATAAAATTTTTCCATCAATCCTTAATGATTCTAAAGTATCTTTTGATAGAAATTTATACTACTATATAAAATTATAAAAGCATGAATTTAGGTGGAGTCTAAAATATTTCCTTAATTTAAATGGTATTTTTTTAGGTAATCATTTTCTAATCTAGGGTGAGTATATGTTCACTTATAATTATTTAAATATTATAAGGAAGAATTATTTGATTCTTTAATATTTTTTATCAATGTCAAAAAGAGGGAAAAATTATCTAGTTTTTTAATTATCAAAAAGTTTTATAACGTTGAATTGACTCCAAGGAACGTTGTTTACTTACATTTTTATTATTAAAATACTTATTTATTACATAAATATAATCTCTCGTAGATTTTATTTCACTCTTTTATTCCGTCAAATAGGGGTTATGAATAGTATTTTATGCGTACATTGTTTATAATAAATGATAATATTCAAAATTAATTACTATTCTTTTGTTCAACATGTTTGTTGTGAACTAATCGTATAAAAATATCCATAACCATATCGGTAACCATCACATAGACTTTGAGTTTTAAAAATAGTCTATATTCAAAAAAATTGGCTATTTCTTGATTGACCGCATAAAATAAATCCAAACAACTATATTAACAAAAAGTCAACATACAACAATATATGTATCCAGAATCATCTAACTATTGAATCGGCCTCCTGATGAAATTAGATTGACAACAATTTATTCTAAAAATCAAACAAACTCGTATAATTATCATTCCAATTTATGTGACCACATTAAAATTTTCAATCGATAACATGATCATGTTTTCAATCAATCCTAAGTGAAATTTTGGAAATGTCCTCATCCTACCAAGAGACGAAAAATTAATCTTACTTATGAAGTAGAAATTTGGAAATGTGTTAAACCTACCTTAGGAAGTGAAAATAAGGAAAACTACAGAACCTACCATATGAAGTCAAAATTCTGAATTTTTTTGAACCTACCCTATGAAATATAAATTTGTGAAAGTGTTGAACATAGCATATGAATTTGAAAATTTGGAAAATTATTGAACCTACCTTTGGACCTACCATAAGTGATAATTTAGAAAAGGGATGAAACTAAATTATGATCAATCATGAGTGAAAATTTGGTAGAGTCCTTAACCAACCATGTAACCTATAATCACGTAATGAATTGTTCAAATTTTAGTTCAAAAAATATTATGTTTTAAAGATTCCTTTAAATTTAAAATTACTGCATGTTTGTTTCATTTTCTTCTATTTATTTCATTACTCCTTAATCACTAAATATTTATTTTGATCTAATTGAAATTTATTTGGATATATTTTATGCAATATTTAAACTACATTAAATATTATCCTACTTGTATAAATATACACAATTATTTCTTGTAACAGGAAATTTTTAAATATGGATTATTTGAAAAATGAAAAGTATGTATCGTGTGTATTATGAGGAGTTCCCAAAACATTTATTTTGGTTTTTATGAATCCAGTTACTTTTATTTTAATTATTATTATTGATTTCCATTTTATAAACTATTTTATTATTTAAAATTATCAAAATACACCAACATGAAATTTGAATTCAATAAAGGAATCATGTATTTCTATGCGATGGGATAAATGTAACAACATTTATTCATTGAATCTACTTTTCATAAAATAACTATATATATTAAGTTCAATATATATTTATCAAGTTAATGAGGTTTTGGATGCACTCTAATCGTATTTTGTGATAATACTAAAAATGAATTACTTCTCTTAGATGAACATCCATCATTTGATTCATTTTTATTATAGAGAACCTTATTGTCTAAACACTCGAGTCCATTCTTGTACATCTTTTTTATATGATTTTTACCTCATTTTTTAAGTGTGTGTAACTATGCCATGTTTATTCCAAAAATGCTGGAGTCATGTTATACCACCCCATGAAAAAGAAAATTTTGGGATGTGCCCTTGGGTGTAAAAAAAGGTATAGAAGTTGGGTTATATATCCATGTGAGAAAAATAAAGTTGTGTATTGTGAATCCCAGTGAAAAAATTCATATTTGGGTATTTCATTTAGGGTTTAAAAAAGGTATTTGTAATGGGTTGTGACTCCAAACAATAGTGAAAGATTTAGTAGATATAGGATGAATGTTCTCTTTGTGTTTGGGAGGTGTGGAGGGTAGAGTATGATTATTTACATCTGAACTAGTATAAAAATCACTATGTTGAATTCTTTTTAATTCCCCCACATTTATTATTGTATTTAAAAATAATTCATTAGAAATATTAAAAATGGTCAATTCACCACCTTTTGACCATTTTACCATTCAAAAATTAATACCCAACATTTTATTCTATTAGTATTGAGTGGTATTAGGATAAAATCATTAACCATTATAGGTTTGTGGCCATATCCATGTTTTAGATCTTTCTTGATAATAAAATGAGTACATTGAGTGAGTGGGATAAAAATCACCATTCACTAGGGACATAGTCATCCTTCTAAGGAGTAAAACCTCATTAACAAATTCGTTATGTGCATTTCTGTTATTTTTTGTGATTTTTGAGAGTAAAAGTAAATAATCATGAGTGTAAAACAAGTTTTGAAGAAAGATAAAAATAATAAATCACCCCTCCCCCCTCGTATTTATCACCCCATGTGTGTTCCTAATAGTCACATTTGACAAGCATCGCACATGATCAATCTTCTCTCAAACACAATCCTCATGTTAATGGGGATTAAATGAATAAAAATTAGTTGAATTATATTCATAATTATAATAACCTTAAAAAATTACTCTCTTATAATATCCTCCTACCAAACTCTAGGATTACACATCCTTTCTAAATCCCATGTAAAAATTTTATACATCATTCCCCCCCCCCTTAATTTTTTTAAAATACCTCAAATATCTTTAAACCCTTTAACAAATTGGACTAAAAATATATCTCCCAAGAAATTCATGTTCATTTTCTTTAGTAATTTGAGTACAACTAGTCTATAAAAAAGTCATCATAATTAAAAATCACCCAATTCTTATTTATAATAACCAAGGCATTGAAGTAGTTTTTAAATAACCAATTCTTAGATTATTAAAACATATAATAATGAATTTTCTTTTCAAAAAAATATATACACACTGTTCAATTTTATATGAGGAATTTTTAAATTAATTTCCAATTAACCATATTACTCTATTTGATATTATATGTGTAATTATCATTTATAAAGTCTCCATAAGGTGTTACTTTTTTATTTAACATTTTTTACAGAGATAACATCAACTTTGTAATGTATTCATGTCAAAAAATACATTCTCTTGAAACCATTTCAATTAAGCCATATATTCTATGTTTTTTACTAGTGAATCATTTTCCTAATGTTACATAGTCCCTAATTTTCAATGTAGTCCTCATTATGTCTAATTAATTTCAAGTCACATAGAAAAGAAAAAAATAAAACTAAACACAAAAATACTAAGCAATATAAATGATTCCCTTCCCCCATAATTTTTTCATGAAATATATTTGGTACATTATAATAGATATATAAATTATAAATGATTTATAGTAAAGGGAAAAATCATGTAGTTAATTAGAGGGATATCCTATACAATTTATTTATATAATTGTGGGTGAGTTCAATCTCCTCTAGTGGATCCCCTAGAAAGTTCTCATTGTAATTTTTCCCTATCTAACCAATCACAGTGAAGGGATTATCTTCTCCACATAAACTTATCTAGGTTGCACCAAAAGGTAAAATATTATAAGGTATTAATAAACCCTACCATCTAAAACAAATCTTTCATGTAATTAAATTTATCTAAGAATTATACAGAAACAATTTCTCTATTGCATAGAAGACACACTTCTAGGTTAGTTTGACGTGTGTTTTTCTTTCTCGATGGAAAATATATAATTTTAATATTATTACCTATTAATTTATTCTAAATTTTATAGTTATATATTCTATTAATATTAATATTCCCACAAAACAAATATCATTTTCTTAACATCCCTAATGTTTTTGTCCTCCAATTCAATTGGGATGTAACAACCCTTACTGTATACTATACTATATAGATTTATTCTAGTATGTGCCTTAAAACTAATTTATAAGAAAAAAAATATTCTTCCATCATTATAATCTAATATTATCTATTGTGATTCATATTCTCTACAATATTTCTTTAATTTATCTATTGGTAACCACATCATGACCATTTTTTAAAGGTGGTATAGTGTCATTGTTTTGTGGTCTAATCCATATTTACTCATTAATAATTATATCATTATATTTCATAATTTAGTTCCTTGTTCAATTACTGATTCCCATGGTATCATAAATATACATAATATGTTTGTACAAAAAATCATAAACAAAAAATGAATCGTCATATTTTGTGGTTTTGACGTTCTGTTGTGACTCACATTGTTTTCCATGATTCCTTTCACTTGTTGATAGAAAACATCAGCCAGCCCATTCTTTACGGGTGGAATGGAGTTGATTTTTAATGGTCCATAACTTATTTCCTCATCAAGTATTCCACAATTATCTTTTATAATCGAGTTCCATGGTCACATATTATTTCCCTTGGTATCCCAAATCCATAGAAAATTTCATTCCAAACAAAAACATAAACAAAAAATGAAGCATCAATTTCTGAAATTTTAACTTCCACCCACATAGAACATAATCACTATCAATAAATATGTACGAATAACCAGAATACATTGAAAATGATACAATAAATTCTATTCCACATACATCAAATATTTTTTATATGTTTAGTTTTTTTTTTAAAATATCAATAAGTTTTAGAAATTTTAAGTAAATTAACATTTCATACATTTCCTATAAAAGTTAAATATATACATAAAAAGTGTGTTCCAATATATAACTAAATATAAAACATCCATATATGGTTTGTGGGGGATAAAGAGGAATTCACAAGCTAGTGTGTTACAAAATTTAAGCACATAATTCACATTGCCCTTGTGTTGATATATCATATATACATGGTCACAATGATTCTAAAATGATATGGATCATCTCAATATATTATTTAGATTCACCCAAAAGTCTTGATATTTGGTATTCGTTAATGTGTGAAGTGACTTAAATAGTATTAAGAAAGGTTACTATTTCTACATACTAGGGAACACATCTTTCAATTTAATAGAGTTTCACACCTACTATAAAGTCATGACGTTTATTTGGGTAAAAAATTATTATCACATTCTTGTAGGGTAGGGTGATCATATGATTATCCAATTTTCTTGTGGTCCTAATCTTATATTATATTACAATATCAAACTCTTCTAGAAGAATCATTTATCTTACTAACAACTTATTTTATTCTTTCATATTCATCACGTACCTAAGTGTTTCATGATTAAATAATTCATTTACTTTAATTCCTAGAAAATATTATCAAAATGTTTCTAAAGAATAAAAACTTAAAGAAATTAATTTTCAATGGTTGTATAATTTTTCTTGGTAGATTTCAATATTTTTGTGGTATGAGCTCTGACATTGAATCTTCTATCAATTCTTTAGGAAATAACTACAAATATAACTCCATTGGAGGAATTACACAATAGTTTAAAAGGGTGATCCCAATATAGATATTGAATTATAGGTGTTGAAGTTAGTATATTATTTAAATCACAAATTCAATACTACAAGAATCACCCAATAAGAAAACATTATCATTTTGAATCAAGTTGGATTTTGGTGAGGACTTTTTACTAAAATACTTGGTGAACCACCTATAAAAACCAAAATCTCTAAGAATGATATAATATTTTTATCACATGTGGGGTAGGGTAATGCATCAATATTATTTGTCTTTTATTAAACATCAATTTAATTATATGATGAGACATATCCTAGTACAATATTTTCTTCAACCATGAAATTGACTTTTATAAAATTGGTAATGATTTATTTTTCTAGGAATATTTTCAAATATATATCCAGATTCAAAAGTAAATTATCAAATTAATTTTTAAAAATCATGGATTTATCTAAAAATAATGTATACATTATTCAATTATATAAAATAAGATTCTTACAATACATCATTGAAAGATCACAAGGTCATTACATGTTTCAAATGGAATCCTTTTATAATCAAAGGCTCCCTAAAGAATAGGTAAATGTTGTTTTATTTTTTTCATTAGGAGAACTTTTCATGTGTATATTCCATGATATAAGGTCCCAGACTCAGATGCCACTCAATAGTGTCCCGATCCTACTGGGTCAGAAGGTGACAAGCGCATCACCCAAAATGTTGGATACAACCGACTATCACTAAGGGCCTATGTGTGTCATTGGGGAGACTAAGACATCATCACCAGAGTATACATAGAAGAATATATAACATGCCAATAGGGGAAGTAGATATAATAATTAGACAACTAATAGATAAACAAGGTTTGAATACATAACAATGCCATAGGTGTCTTATATACAATGATGATAATGATTATACACATATCTAAAAATATTCAAAATAGTTACATGATAGTATAGTACAATAAAATTATCCAAACATCCTAAAAGAACAAAAAGGTATCCTAGTAGCATCACAGTTCTTATCTTAGTCCCATGCACCCTTTCTCCAATTTAATATTCATGAACCTGGAGAAGGGCATGTTCCCTTGTCCATACTTGCAATCATATAATCTATTTTTCCCCAAGGGTGGCCCAAATAAGGCCTGAGATAACATGATAGTAATAAACAAAAAAAGATCCATGAAATTCATTGTTTTTCAATAAAAAATGTAAGAAGGTAAACAATAAATCATGTGATGATTAAAGAAAAGTAAAGTTCACATGGAGATTCCTCTACTAATAAAGTGATACTAACTTGACTATCAAGGTCCCCTAAAAAATCTCAAGCTCCTAACATGTAAGCTACATGTAAAAATGAGGAAACACCATGGACTCTCTGTTTAACCATAGTACTATAATGACCATTTCCTCTCCGTACAACCTGAAGTGTTAATAACATCCCCGACTAAGTCGTTCAACCAAACATGTCATAATCCTCATGGTCTGGTTGTATGTCAAGGAATAGGACAATGAAGGGCTAGATCCATGGTGTTAAATACCATGTAATCCACCCTAAGTCCCAATAGAATCTCTATGTAAACTCAGTTAGTCACGTGTTATATTCCAAGGATCATTTCATACAGGACATGTCCTATGTGATTCTAAGTAAGATGGATCTAAGGGGTAGAAAAAACAAGGGAATCCCACATAATCAAGACCCAAGGAGCATACTCAATACATGGAATCCACTACCACATTCCATATCTTATGAACATATCCAGAGTATCTATTCATACCTTTACCGTTCATACATGTTATCATTTAAAACCATGTGAATATATGCACTCACCTCACCATTTAACATTCAAATAAATTCATGAGTATACCAACTCATATATCACATTCTCCAATTAAACCAGTCAAGAAATTCAAAAGAAACCAAATGATTATAACCAATCATTTAATAAAAACCACTTAATCCATTAAAAAAATTCAAGAAAAGAATATCAATATAGAATAATCGAGGAGGCAAGACATCTCCTAATAAGAAATTTTATTCCCATTAATTATAATTTTGTTTCCTATATATAGGAAAGCTTGAAACATTTTCTTCATTGTGTGGATCAACAATGTAAAAACATGATAATTACATAAGGCACACCCCATGGGTGGTCATGGTTCAAGAAACAGCCACCAACACTTCACAAAGAAACCTAATATAAACCCTAAAAGTTTCAATTTCATTAATTTAATTAGTCTGTTCAATTTTAGGGTTATGCCAGAAATCTTAAAGGCAATATAATGGAACGTTTCCTAATAAATCCCCAAAACTCTTAGAAGTTATATGAACCAATTACCTTAGCTTGATAGTGGAGTGATCTTCCATTATCAGCTCTTGGTTTAACTCAGCTCGAGAGAAATACAAAGAATAGATAAAGAACATAAAATTAAGGAAAATAATCTTCCACAAAAATAACACAACTGATATTTAGAAGAACTGAGAATGGATTTAAATGAATCATGGTCTTACCATTTCAGATCCAAATAGATGAACAGACTTCAATTCCGAGCTCAGATGGACAAGTTACCTCACTTCCTACATTAGACACTAAGGGGGTTCTATCAATGTGAAATGGTTTCTATGAAGGAGAAGAAAAATAACATAGGTTTAAGAAGAATTTTTATTAAATTCAAATAATTAAATATTTACATAAATAAATGGGCTTAAAAATGTATGCACACTGTTTTTTTATAGGAGGAGTGTAACCAGCTTGATTTCCTTGCATGGTTTGAAAAACCATTTGGAAAACGTGAAAATGTCTTTTTAAAAGTTGTAGAAATGGCCGCACGAGTGTGCAGCCCATTCCTTATTGTTTTGCCAAACTTTGTGGCCTTTATCTCACCTCTCTCCAGCCTCTCATTTTTTGGTCAACCCTTATGGCCTTCTATTCTTAGTTTTCACTAACCATGGGCCAGGATTAAATCACACTAAATCATGGGTTTCCGGATCCGAACAAGCCTCGGGACCCTTGAACCTCCATGACCTCAAGGGGAACTCACATTAGTATATATTTAAACCTTAAAACAAAAAATAATTGTTTCATACCTCATACAAAAACTCGAGTTATTAAAATCTTCTCCTTTAAAGAAACTCATCAACAAATTTCTCTCTAAAGGGTGGTCATGATTTGTATGTGAAAAACTCTAGCCACTGAGTATGTATTTCAACCCCCCACTCCATAGCCTCCTCCTATAAATGTCCATGCTTCCATAGCACTCGTACCAGTGTAACTGACCAGCATCAAAGAACCATCGTTCTCCTATCTACTATACAAATTGGATTCTCCTCATAGGACGTTCCAACCTGTAGCTCAAACTCCTCAGGCCTAACAACGTGATATGGGTTTGAATGATAATAGCTCATCTAAGATATGTGGAAGATGTCGTGCATGGATTAGTGCCTCTACGGTAATGGAAAATGAGAGACTACCCACCCAAATCTCTCTATAATCTCGAACTTCCCAACCTATCATGGTAAACTCTTACCCTTTATTCTGATCTGTATGTGTCCCTACCTCTGTGAAACAGGTAAAAAGATATTATCCCAGACCATGAACTCTAGACCTCATCTTCAGTTATTGGAATAAGACTTATGTTGAGGCTTTTTAGTATCCATCTGCTTCTGGATCAACTGGACCTGCTCATAAGTCTTCTAAATGAGATGTGGTCCCAGTAAATCTAACTCACCTACCTCTAACTAGTACATGAGAGATCAGAATGGACAACCATATAAATCCTCATAAGGTTCCATATTTAATTTCACCTGATAACTTCTATTGTAAGATAATTCAACCAGGGGTATAAGTTTCTCCCCATATCACCAAAAATCCAGAACGCATGCTTGTATCATGTGCTCCCACAACTTTATCATATGTTCTAACTAGACATCAATCTGAGGGTCCAGTGTTTCACTCAAAAAAAATTTGTACTGAGTGACCTCTTAAAATTCTTCAATAAATGGGATGTAAATTGGGTGTCCCAATCAAAAATGATACTGCATGAGACCCCTTGCAGTCATACTATCCCATGGATATAAATCCTCCCAATATCATCAGCACAAAAGGTCTCCTAGATCGGCAATAACTAAGTTACCTTCATGAGCCGATCAACAATAACCCACATGATAAATTGGCCATGAAATATATCATCACATCAACCAATTTTTAATATAGGATAGGTAACATCTATAAAAGTCCAGTTGGTCACTAATTTTCTACCTACACATGCTGACAGGTGGAACACCTCATGGTGAAACCATCTACCTCTCTTTTCATGCTCGACCACCAATACTGATGGTGTAAGTCACGGTATATCTAGGTGACTCTAGGGTGTATTTCCAAAGATGAGGCATGAAATTTCTACATCGTATCCTAGCATATGTCCACTGAAACACAAACATGACCACAGATACATAAAATATCATCCTTTCCTACAATCCAACCAGTAGGTTGATCCTCACCTGGAACACTCTCTCATATAACTAGGCCCACTGAATCTAATAGATGCTTCACCCTCACTCTATTTATAAAGGTAATGGTCAAAACTATGGATGATAGATAATTATATACATGTATATCATGAACCTCCATGTGCATCTTACAGAAAAAATCCATGAGCTTTCAGTCTCTACTGTCCTGTTGAACTACTTGTCTTTCAGTCACCTACTCTAGGCATTAACCACTCCATTACCATTACATGATGTGTAGCCATGCATGAATCAAAAGACTGCTGGTAATCCACCATCCTTTGCTACCTAAAGTTCATATCACACTATTTAAATATGTACATGAGTATTTTTTTCTCCATGGACACTACAAAATGATATTCGAGTATGTAATGTCTTCAATAGTGAAAAGCATGAATGACTTCATCCAACTCAAGATGATGAGTTGAGTAGTTCCACTCTTGTGGAATCAACATCCGAGAACCATACATCATGAATCTGTCCCCCTACATCGTCACTTCTCCCATCCTAATACTTGATTCATCATAATACATAGTGTAACGCTTTCCAATTTTTGGCAGTATCAAGACTGGTGCTGAAATTAATCACACTTTCAGCTCCTAAAACACTATCTCGAAAAATTATGACCCTAAAAATTTCACATCCTTCTTATTCAATCCCATAAAAAGTGCTTATAATATTTATAATTCTAGTATGAAATTCTTATCATATCCAGATAGCCTCAAGAAACTTCATATGTTAAAAATGATCTAGGTAATCTCCTAGGAAACTGATGCTCTCATCTTCTCTGGGTAAATTGATACTCTTGTCTGTGAGATAATGTGATCCTAGAATTTAATATGCTCCATATAGAAGTATAAATTTCTCATATTATCATATAATTTATTCTCTCTTAGTGTGTCCAATATGATTTCAACATGTTTGACTTTGTCTTTTTGATTTTGAGAATACACCAAGATATCATCCATGAAAACCAACACAAAATAATCCAAATGAGGTTGGAACATTAGGTTCATCGGTGCCATGAAATCTACTAGAGTCTTCATGAGACCGAATGACATAATCATATAGTCATATAGACCATACCTTTAGAAAAAATATGTATGAGGTAAATCTATAGGATGAACACATACATGGTGATATCCCAAAAAAAAATCAATTTTTGAGAAAACGTTTTCTCCTCCAAGATGATAAAACTAGTATTCTATCCTTGAAAACAAATATTAGTTCATAACTATCAGTAGGTTAAACTTCTGATAATCCATGTGTATCTTAAGGGAACGATTCTTCATTTTTGTAAAAATAACTGGTGAACCCAACTGAGAAGTATTGGGTAAAATATACCCCTTCTTCTCTAAATACCATAGCTACCTCTTGAGCTCGTGAAAATCTATTTTTGTCATCCTTTAAGGAGGAATGGATACCAGTGTAGCTCCTAGAACCAGCTCGATGGAGAACTCGACCTCTATTTTTGGAGGTAAACCAAAGAATCCATCTGAGAACACATCCATCAAATGATCAATCACTGGAGGAAAGTATGCCTGATAAGATCCCTAAACATCAACATTCAGACTAGAAACCTAGGTTGTCATCCCTCATATCCCATGATGTTGTTGTCTGGCTCCGATCACTTGGACATGCAATTAACCCTTGTGAGTATGAACCACACCCGATGGTGATGTGAAAGTCACCATCTGGTTATAGTATTATATGTAATATCGATACGCCACTATCTAGTCCATCATGAGTATGATATCGAACCTCATCTTCTTGATGATGTAAAGGTCCTGGTAGAAGAGACACCAACCAAGCTAAATGGGTCACTCCCTACACTAGTGAACATCCTTTGTTCTGATTCCCATCTATATGTCTAACATCATAACTTCCTCATAAGAAAATACAATGATCCCAAGGCTTTTGAACATCGATGTATATATGAATCATTATGATGCACTTGTATCAAAAAGAGAAGATATAATAGTATAGGATACTAAGACCGTACCTCTCACCATAAATTTTCTATCACCCTTCTCTTTAAGGTTTGGATATACATTATAGATCGGGAATGAACCACAACCCTATGAAACAACCTCACTGCCTAGAGTAGTCCCACTCTGATGTCTCGGTGTGACTGTGGTCTGGCTTCCATGTCCATGACCACAACTACCTCAAACTGATCAATTTGTACTATTCTAGCTACCTTCTTCATATGGAGTAAAGGATCCTTCTCTTGAACCTGGTTTTAGAGCTTACCCCAACCACTCACATCTAGAAAGAAGGTCCTGTAGAAATGATACATGTGGTCCATCATGCAGCAATCTTGGAACTTTACTAAGTTGTGGTCAAACTAATTTTTCATGGGTCCTCTCTTTACACACTAATGATAGAGCACTTAGATACTAGTATTCATGGCCTGACCAATACTCATCTCGTTGGATGATTCAAAACATCACTTCTTGTCTGAAGATGTTGAACCCCTAGGTTAAGAAAAAACACTACCCTTCACTATTCCCCCAGCTTGTCTCATTTTCTAGTCTATAATCAAGAAACGATTCAAAATTTTAGTGATAGCGGGAAACATGAACATGTTGACCTAAGATATGATATAATTATGAATACCTTCCTCGCAATATTTATCCCTTGATATCGATAGTAAGGTAAACTTGTTCCAAACATTTCAACTCTATAAAGTGTTCTTAGTAGTCCACTACCATCATTGTTCCCTTCTCCAAACACATAAATTCACTAACACACTATGACCGTTGAGTCTGAGGGTAGAGGTAGTCCTAAAACCTTGTTTGGAAATCATCCCAAACCTTATCCCATTGCCTATCAGCCTAGTTTAGAACATTTAACTAGTGATTTGATACCCTATGAATCATGTTAGTTGTGATATTTACCCTCTCTTAAGGGGTGTTTAGAGGTGTTCAAATATTGACATCATAGTCTCTTGACACTTCTCTGAAGCCTTTGGAACAACATCCATTGAAAATGTGGTAGGATGATGCTATTGGAGCCCATGAGTCAGCTCATCCATAGACAAAGAATGCTTCGGTGCTTCCTAAAAATTCTTCATGAAGATAAAGAAGCCCTCACAGAACTATCCTTCAGCACCTATTTTTGAAATAGAATTTGGTGTCACAAATATCAATAATAGAAGGTCTACTTGTATTCCATGGCTCACTGCCTCTATAGTGTGGTTATCACCTCCCTCCTAGCATATGACTAGAGGGATTAATTGTGGAATTCCTTTACAATTAAAAACAAAATCCTTAGAAAATAATGATATCAATATTCACATCTCAAAGGCATAGGATAGGTCAAACCCTTATAAAACAAGTCATAACCCACAACCTACTCCAAATGCTAGGACTGTAATAAGAACAGTTTCCAAAAAAACACTAGAGACACTACCTTTTTCCCACTCAAAAGTTGGTTCTATGTCAAGTATCTATTTTCATGTTTGCTGATTCATTTAATTTCGTTTTATATCCATTAAAATTTAATTTAAATAATTCATTTATTAAAATATTTGTATCCATGGTTCAATAGGTTTAAACCCATAAGGACACATAACACCTCACAAACCAGAATTGTGTGTCTATGTCATTTGTATCACCATAAGTTCATTTTAAGTGATTGGGTCAAATGGTTCATCACTTTATAGTCCATAAGGGACCATAATTTTTATGAACTAAAATATGGAATCACATCCTATATCCCCTGCAAAAAAATATATCACACTAGTAGGTATATCTATAATAGAACCTATCACAATTACATGCAATGAGTAATGCAACATAAATTGAATAGAATGATGTATGGTATTTTATTTATTACAAGTTCTAATATGATTCATGAGATGGCATACCATCATCTCATCAGGCTGCAAAAAAATTGTACACATAGTCATATCAATAATAACTTCAGAATGCAAGTGAATCACCCAACAATGGATTAAAATCAACTTTAATTGTAAAAATATTGAAATTAGTAATTTCATTCAAGGTAATTGGGATTTTATTTAAATGTGGGTTAACTACTCTCGAGAATATATTGTTACAAAACTCATATTCATTCCTATCCCAATATGTTGTTTCCAAATAGTTAAAAAAAATAAAGCTCTTATACCACTATGTAACGTCCCAAACCCCGATGCCACTCAATAATTCCATGAGCTCAGTGGGTCATAAGGCCTTAAGTGCATCTCCCGAAATTCTAAAGGCTGCTGACTTGATGTGAGGGCCTATGTGTGTCAGGGGGAGACTATTCCCTCACACCAGAGTATAAGGATAATAATATTAATAACAGGCCAATATAATAAGTAGATTCCACATCTAGGAAAATGATAAATAACCGGACAAGAATACCAAACAAAGACAGAAGTGTCTCATATACAATGACCATGATGATACTTGTATCTAAAAACAATCCAAAATAAGTACATGGAAGTATAGAACAATACAAGTATAAAAAAATCCAAAAATATCAAAAATATATCCCAGTAGAATCAAAATTTTCATCTTTCTACCATACCCCCTACTGTTATGCAACATTAAAGAAACTGTAGAAGGGAACACTACCCTATCCATACAGAAAACCATACAATCTGTTTGGGTCCCAACAGGTGGCCCAAATAGGGTGTGGGATAACATCCCAGTAGGAAACCACCCATGATCTATAAAATTACATGTTGGGAAATATAACAATCCATGTGGGTAAATAGAAAATCAAATGAGTAGTGAATAAAAGTAAAGTTCACATGGCACATCCACTACAAAGCAGGTGATACTAGCTAGCCTCTCATGTATCCCTTCAAAACAAATATCATGCCCCTAATAAGGAAGTTGTATGTAAAATGGAGTTAACACCAAGACATCACCATTTAACAATAGTACCATACCAACTATAGACTTTTCATATAACTTGAAGTGTGAGAAACATCCATGAGTAAGCTTCTCAAACAAGTTTTTCATAATCCTCAAGGTCGTCCAATATGTCAAATATTCATTCCCTAAATGGCTAGATCCATGGTGTCAAAGACCAAAAAATCATCATCAACTCCCATTAGTATCTCGATGGAAACTCAGTTAGGAACTTTTTGGAGTCCTAATAGAATGTCATACTAGACATGTGCTACGCAAGTCCAAGAATGACGGATCTAGTGGGTAGAAAATCCCAAGGTATCCAACTAAATCAAGAACCAAGGAGAATACCTTTTCCATGGAGTCCACTACTACACTCTTGGTAAGATGAACATATGCAAGGAATATATTAATACCATTAAAATATATACAATTATTTATTTCAAACCATGTGAGTGTACCCACACACATAAAAATTTCACTTTAAAATTAACTCACGATTATACCCACTCATATATCACATTTTCCAATTAAACCAGTCAAGAAATTCAAATGAAACCAAATATTTATACATACTCATTTAACCAAAACCACTAAATCCAATCGGCCAATTCAATCTCGGGATATAAACATATAATAATCAAAGTAGTAGGGCATCTCCTAACAATAAATTCAATTCTAGTTAATTATAACTGGGCTTCCTACATCATGAAAAGCATGAAAACTCACCCCATTTGGTTGTTCAACCAAACCATAACATGGTAATCCCATAAGAAACACCCCTTGGGTTGATATGGCTCGGGAAATGTCCACCAACATATCCCAATGAAACCTAAGAGAATAGCTTATAGTTACAATTTATTTAATTTAATTAGCCAGATAAATTTCAGGATTGTGATGGAAAGTCTTGTGGGAGGCCTAATGGAAGGTACAAAATAAATCACAAAAACTCAAGTACAATGTATAGACCTCCTTCCTTTTCTCATTATTAGTTTGTTCATCCAATTTCATCCCATGATTCGACTCAATTTGGGAGAAATATTAGGAATAGACATAGAACATGAAATTAGGGCAAATCAGTTTGCACCTAAATAGCACAACCGGTATACAAAATAATGGGTAATGACTAAAAAATAATCAAGGTCTTTCCATTACAGATTCAAAAAGATGAAAACTATTAATTATGAGCTTGAACCAAAGAGTTACCTCAATACCTACACTAGACACCTTGGAGGAGCTCTAAAATAGAAATGGTTGCTTTACCAGAGAAGAAACATAACTTCAGTTTAAAAGGGAATATAATTAATTTAAAAAAAAATTAAAAAGAATAAAGGGATTCATTTTTTAGGCACTTAGTTTGAAAAATCTGGTTTCAAACTACACATTTGTTTTGTTGGATGAGGGGAAACCACACAGTTTCCTTGTACATTTTGACTAAACATTTATAAACCATGAAAAAAAATCTATAAAAGTTGCAGACATGGCCACATGGCCTTGTAGACCATTTCACATGGTTTTCCTAATTATGTAGCTAATATCTCCCATTTATCTGGCCTCACATTGCTTGGTTAAACAATATGGGTTGCCCCTCATGGTTAGCAATAATCTTGTGCCATACATTAATTATCCTAAAACATGGGTTTCAGGATTCGAACAAGCACATGACACCACTGAAACCTAAATGACCAAAAAGGGTATTCAAGTTAGCTCATATTAAAACATTAAAACTGAAAATAAGAGATCCATAAAGCATATGAAAACCCAATATCTTACACCTAATAATTCATCTATAATATTTTTTTAGTCTTTCCTGGTATATAGTGACTCAGTTTTTTCCTGGTAAGACTTTAAAATCTATCCATGAATATTTTTAGAGCTAGGTGCTGATCCATTATTGATTTTTAGGACCTATAGAGTCTTATTATTGATATATTAAAATTATTAAATATATAATACTATTTTCATGCATCATCTATGTTTTTTGTGGTTTTTTGATTGTTTAGGGATTCAAATAGGAAATCTCACCCTGTAGTTGAATCTGCGATCTTGGATCGACATTTTTGTGGTGGGTTATATCATTATCAAACACCAATATTTATGGTGGATACACAAAACAATTAACATATAGTTGTTTTAATGAGAAATGACGTTAATTTTTTGTTTGTGGATGATAACTCTCTTGGTGTGGGATCCCAATAAGTGATGACTTGCGATGGGAGGGATGATCGGATGTGTTGCAGGCTTTGGGTGGAGGACAGGATTCTAATTTCTAGACAATCAAGGACCAAAAATTGATAGATAGAATAATTACCTTTTATTTTAGTGGATATGAAATGATCAAAAGGTAGAAATCCCAACAGTGAATATGGATACAGAAAACATATGAAGGAATGTTAGGTTTTGGAACAATCTTGACTACACAATGTGTATCTCGTAGAACACATGTCATGTAGTCTAGGTTGTCCATGTCAGCTAGGGTTTTAGCCATGTTAAGGATAACACACCATTTACCTGGTCCCACACACTGTGGGACCCTTCCCTAGATGGATAAGCCATGTTCCAGCTAGTACACACCCCAGGACCCCATGTAGAAGGACACATCATGTACTCTGGGAGTACACATGCAAGCCATGTGTATAGAGACATGGTTCGGGAAGACACAACCATAGTCCAAGTTGTCCAGAAATGTCTTCTACCCCTTGTACGTGCCATTTATATCTACAAGGATATCCATTCCTTGTGTATATTAGTGTAGGACAGATCTCCAGGTGAAGTTAGACACCTTGTTACCCCTGGGACAAATCGTATAACTTCTTGTTGATCATCCACCCTACGTATCTCCTTCTTCTAGACTCACATTGTGTCCAATTAGTAGCATGTCCTACATAGTCATATATGTATAATGTGGAAGTGGCCATAATATTTTATTTGGAAATTAAACATGAGGTTGTGATAGAGTGATATCAGAGAATTTCATTCATCGAGACAATGTTGGGAGTTTTCCCCTTGTGAGGATTGGTTGGGACATAGGGAAATAGTGTCGAAATGTCTAAGGAATGGAATTCCAGCATCAAACCTCAGTGTTGGTGTAGCATCCAATGTATCCATTCACAAAGACTCATAACACCTTCTTTTCAACTCAGCATACTGAAACATGGGTTGTAGGGAACAATGGGACATGAATCACATAGGATTGAGACCTTTGACTATGCTCCATAAATCAACACATCGTATATATATGCTCATCTAACCGTGATATATCTTGATCACTTTCACGATTCCTCTATTAACACAGCTAGCTACATCGCCGAGATAAGATTATTATGATGATAATATTAGTTATGAGGCCTCAATTTTTGGTCCTAATCATGTGGTATTAACTCAATGATAAGACAAAGATGTTTTTCCACCTTTTTAGGGATGGATAGTACTAAAAGGGTAGGATGAGTAATCACCCTGGCTTAGCATGATATGTGAGGTCTTGTGCTAGAGGATGCTGAGGTTCTATGGTGATCTAGATCTTCATGTAACATATGATTTTCCAAAGTCTATGATCTGAGCCATAAGGCTCATTCAAACCCCAACAGATTAGATGGCTATGCTATCACCCTGTATTTTCTATGGAGCAGCTATGAGCTGGTGGAGTCTGGTTACACATACTTATAACAAGACAATGCTTTGTTTACAAACATTCATTATCTATTTTGGGAGGAGTATTACCCCTAATTCATGCACTCACTTCAGATTCAAAATATTATTGAGTTGTTTTAGGGAAGTAGGATTGTGCCAGAGTATGTTCTGAGTGTCAATGAACCTACAAAATACACTTTTGACATGGTGTGGGGTGGTGAATTCAGGGTGTGGATGTTTGTGTAGGATCTCTGCAGATACAATTGTTTCATAAAGTTCCCCTTATGCATTTACACCTATATTGGAGTACTCGAATGGTCTCTGGTTATAGAGAGCCTCATATCAGAGGGATTCGAGGTATCTGGAGCCGGTAGTGGGTTTCATATGGATAAGTTATCTATATTACCTAGTAGGGACCATTTTTTAGGGTCTTGGTGTAGGAGACCTCCACATGGTTGGACTCATGTTCATGGACATGTGATGAAATGTTCATGAAGAGGAGTTATGTGAAATTGGGTGGGGAGAAGTTATTCTTATTACATGAAACGTTACATGGATCACAATTTCCCAACCTAACATATTGAGGAGGGTAAGTAGGTCAAAGACTAACCACCAACGAGATGCAGCATCATGATCAAAGACCTTTTAGGCATTGTGAGGGCCGGCCCAGGGAGGTTGTTCTAGAAGATGAGTAGGTGTAGCTTTTAATGGAGGGTTTATTAGTGGAGGATGATGATATAAGATACTTTAACCACCACAACTAGGTGGCCCATGTCAGGATCATGGAGTTGGTGGTCAGGGTATCAGGCAATTTCTATAAATTGAGGGTTTTAACCAAGCTACACATGAGATGACCTGAGGTATGATATTCATTTATTCAACTATTTCTATCATATTGATAGACACATGTATGTGTCATTTCATCGTATCTATAACCCATGTGTGACAGTTGAGGAATCCATTTTGTGACTTTATTACAATAGCTGTGGATTGAGTTTCCTACAGGGAAAGATTCTTTGATATCATTTATCATTTGGAAATTAGAGTTGATTCTTGGTGGAGAGAGTGTCTCATGGGACCCTATGGATATCACAATGACACAATATAACATTTATGTTGGTATGGAATGGATTTCTACGGGTTGGGATTAAATAGACTATCATCTCAAATGAGTTATATTCCTTTGAACATATGATACAAGATACTCCATTGAGGGTGATAGAGATATCATGGAAGTGTGAGTGGGTTTTTTGAGCTAGAAGTTTTAACCCATCATCCATTAATTAGGGAGGTTGACCCTTACTGATGTAATATCTTAAGAAATCTATCTTCTAGTGATAGTTGAGCATTATATTAATGTACTCCTAGAAGATGTTCTAGGACTACCTCCACAATGGGAGATAGACATTTTCATTGATTTTAACCACAGGTTCATGTTGTTATCTTCTATAGAATATTGTATTTCCACTATCGATCATCAAGAATTCAGGGGGGAAATTGGAGGTCCTTCAAGAGAAGGGATTTATCAGACCCAGTGTGCCACACTGAGCAGCTCTAGTTTTATTTGTGAAAAGGGTATATGGGTGATTGAGTGTTTGAGTTGACTATCACCACCTGAACTGGTTAATAATAAAGAACAATGGCCATTTTATAAGTATTGATGACCACTTCGACCATCTTAGTGGTGTGAGTTTGTTATCAAAGATTTATCTTTGGTTCATCTTCCACCATAGAGGATTCATGAGGATGATATTCTAAATATGGCTTTTGGATGTCACTATCGACACTATGAGTTCCTATTGATTCCTTTTTGTGTGACTAGTTCTCCCATTGTTTTCATGGAAATGATGATATTTATCTTCTATTTGTACTTGGAGCGATTTGTTCTTTTCATCATAAAATAAATACTCATTTACTAGAAGTTATAGGAGGAGGATGTATAGAATATAAGGTTGGTCCTATACATACTTTGGTAGAACCAATGTTATGGTATGTTTTGAAATTTCTAGTTATAAAACTACATATTTAAATTTTTGGGAAATTTCATATTTGATTAGGGTTTAGCAATAGATCTGGTGATGAATGATACAGAACATTCGTGGGATCCACCCAAGTGTTTTCTAGAGGTTCTTAGTTTCCTTGGAGTGGTAGCATACTATAGGGGGTTTTGCATGACTTTACTTAGATTTCAACCACTTTGATTACCCTGATGTAGAAATGGAATTAATTTACCTAGAAATATCAGTGTTAGAGAGACTTAAAAGAGTTGAGGTTGAGGCTGACTAGTGCTCATGTGTAAAGATGACATGAGGAGGGTGTGAAGTACAAAATGTTTTGTGATGCATCTAGATCTGGTTATTGTTTTGTGTTGATATAGAGGCAAGCAGTGATCCTGTATGGGAGGAGGTAGTTGATACCCCACAAGAAGAACTACTCGACTCATGACCAAGAGTTTTTAGTTTTAGTATTCACTATGATGATGTGGAGGCACTATCTTATGGGAGAGTGTTTTGTTGTTTCCTTATACCACCATAATCTCATGTATTTATTCACTCATAGAGACCTTAACCTCAGACAAGGGAATTGTTTGGAGTTTCTATATGACTAAAAAATTGAGATAGTTTATGATTGTTTTAAAGGGAAACATGGTGAATGATTCCCTAAGTGGTAACTCTTGTTCTCACTTGCTGTAGAAGGAGTGTGAGTAGTTGTCTTTATTGCAGATACCCTTGATGGATGTGAGGGGTACAGTTTCTCTTTAGTAAATGGTGGTGATTCCTCTACATCATCAGAGTATGATGGAATCGTAGTTGGGAGACATAGATTATGAGGTTTTTCATGACTAGATAGCCTCAATAGATGAACTAGATGGTTTCTCAAAAGGAGTGGAGCTCACCATCCTTTTTCAATGATGGATGGTGGTTACTGAAACTTTTCTAGAGGTTGTTATCAGGGAGTTTTACCCTTACCCCTTGGATGTAAGTCCTAGCGTGGAAAAGATTTTTTGGGACCTTAAATGGTAGTTTTGGTGTCCTGTAATGGGGTGGATTATTTCCATGTTTATAACTTCATGTCTCACATCTCAACCGGTGAAGGTTGATCACCATGTTCGAGTAGGTTTGACACAGCCTCTTAACATATTGAAGGGGAAATAGAATGGAATATCTAATGAATTCATGATAGGTCTTCTCTGGATAGTGAAAGGACACAATTCCATATGAATGATAATTTAATGACTTACCAAGTCGACACAAATCCTTTTCATTGGGATGTAGAGTATAGCGGAGAGGGTTGAGCTGTTGTACTTATTTGAGTCCATATTACATAATGCGGTGCCCTTGATGATTTTCCTAGACTATGATGTGTGGTTTATTTCATAATTTTTGTATGCTTCGAAGATGATTTATGGACCTAGTTGTCATTTCATCCTTAAGAAAATTAGAAGGCAGAGTGGTATTATTTGAGTATTGGAGGATATGTTAAGGTCCTATGTGTTTCACTTTATCTAGATCTCGGAGTGTCACGTTCAGTTAGTGGGGTTTTCCTAAAATAACATTTATAACTCATTTATTGGAATGTCACCTTTCAAGGAACTATACAAGAGGTCCTTCAGGTCGTCCTTATGTTGGAACGACATATGAAAGATATCTCTTGTTGAGCCCAAGATAGTGCAGGTGATGGAAGATAACATATAGGTTATGTGTGAGTATATGAGGACAACCTAGAACCACTAAGAATCCTACACAGATTGATGTCCTAAGACATTTCAGTTTTGAGTATGGAGACCATGATTTCCTGAATGTCACCCCATTATGGGGATTACAGTGTTTTGGATTCAGAGGAAAATTATCCTCGAGGTTCATTAGGTTTTCTGAGATCCATTGGAAGGTTGGTGAGGGTTATTAGTCCTAGCCTTTCCACCATAGTTGGACCGAGTGTACAAAATCCTCTGTGCCACAACTGAGGTGATACATGCATGAACCTGTAAATGTTATTGACTATTGAGACCTCAACATTGAGGTTGGATCCACCTTTTTAGATTAATTGGTGCTGATTGATCACCAGTTGGAGAGGATCAAGTGTAGATTGGTCATACCCTTGGTTCATGTTCTTTGATAGTACAGGAGCATGCAAGAGAACTCTTATGAGCGAGAGAGTCATATTTGGGCTCAATACCCATAGCTTTTTATTTATCTTGTTTTTTTGTGTGAAAATACATGAATGAGGTGCGAATTTAGTGACTTTTTTCTTTTTAATTATTTTTTTATATTATGAAATATTTTTGGAGTTAGACAATGATTCGACATGAGTTTTTTCACCCCAAAGGGGATTAGTATTGATATATTAAAAATTAATGATATTTTATTACGTTCACGCATCGTTTTGTTGTTTTCTAAAGTTTTCATATTTTTTGGGATATCAGATAGGAATTATGAGAATTCTTTTTAATCTAAAACAAGTGGATTATACAATTTTTGATATAATGTTGTTCAGTGTTGGGTTTTTGGTAGTCGTTGGAATTGCGTTTAAATAAGATAAATAAAACATTTAATTTATATATTTTTAAATCTCCAAAACCTCAAATTCCTCTTTAAATACAGTACTTTGGAAGTTATCTAGGGTTAATAGCATAACATTGGGATATTTTAGAGGATCCATTGACATTATTCATTAGAAGATCAAAATTAGGGAATGATGAGCAATCAGATTAAGGTGGGTTGAGAGACATTGAACATCACATAACTTGTTTATCACTAGAAAAAAATTTCTTCACTAATAATAAATCCTAAATCAAGGTAGGGAACACAATTTTTTGTTTTCCACCCCTTCCAATTTCATGTTAATTGATTCATGATAATCTTATTGGGATATTCATTTTCCAACCTTTCACATTATCCCATTTAATAAATTAAATTGTCTAATCCAGTTTAATCTTTTTATTCCATGAACTCCCCATGTAAATCCCTAATTTTGTAAAAATTTTCCATGGAATCTTAGTCAATGATTGTTTCACCTTTTTCCATTTTCTTTTCCCTCACTAATTCTTCAGATTCTTCATAATTGGACCACTGGGACATGATTCGACATTTTTAAGGTGGGTCAACTATGATCGAACACCCAGATTCATGGTGGTTATGAATATAATGAATGGAATGGTGTTTTGTAGACATATTTATTTTATTTTAAAGTAGAAGGTGATGAATATTTGGATTTCGGATCAGAATTGGTGATGAAGGGTGACTGAAGGTACAAAATAAGGTTATATAGGCATTGAACAGATGGCTAAATTCTGATTTCCATCCACCCATGGCATAGAAACTGACATTCAGCATCGTTACATTGAATTTCAATGGAACATGGATGGTAAAATGGTGGAAAACATAATGGTAAGGATAGATCTAGAAAACACATGAAGGAAATTTGGTTTCTGATAAAATCCTAACAATATGTCATGTATCCCAAAGAACATGCACAATGTAGTTTGGGTTCCCCATAGTGGCTAGGGTTTTAGATGAGTTAAGGGTCACATGTTGTGTTCCTAAGCCTATATTCCATGTGACCATATCTTGAGTTGCTAAGTTGTTTCCCAGCTAGCACAGTCCCCAAAGCCTCATGTTAATGGGCATGTCATGTGCTCTGAGAGAACATGTGCATGCCCTATTTACAAATTCAAGGGCCAAACAGACATGGCAAGGCCCCACGTGGTCACACACCATGTTCCTCTTGGGACACATCACACACTTTCTTATAGATGATCCATTTTGATGCTCCTTTCCGTCACAGAGTCTAACAACTGAAAAAGGGGAATACCTTAGCACAAAAAGATTCATCCTTTGAAGAAACATCAAAAATTGACAAAGGCAAGAACAAGTATTTGCTTAAGAATTGGCCTGCGCGCCACATATTGGACACGCAGGTGACTTGTGTGCCCTATTTGATTTTCTCCCAAGGTCTTTAGTAGCCTATAAATACCCCTTTTGAGACCCCATTTTGGTGACGAAAAATTCCAAAAGTCGGATTTAAGCTCCTGGCACCCTAGTCTCTACTAGAAGTCTTCTGAACACTTCTAAGGTAATTTCTTACCTAGAATGATAGATCTAAAGAGGGGGGACAATGCCTAAGTGTTTAAATTCACCAACACTTGCGCATCTAAGCTTATAACCTTTAAGGGAAATGAAGACCCTTGCGTGCCACCTTATCCCTTCATCAAAACTTGCGCACCACACTTTTGGAAGCCTTTAGGGATAATACTAAGGGCTTGAGACATGTCTCGCCCATGTATTACCCTATTCATTAATCGGCACGCAAGTACACATGTGTCGTGCAAGTATACTTGTGCGACCAGTACTTGTGCGCCCCAACAGGACTTGCGTGCCTACCACTTTTTGGGTGCCCCTCATGTTTATTCAACTCATTTCCTTAAGTCCACCTCTCATCTTCAAGATTTAGCCTTCAAACCCCTCTTCAAAGCCATTTTTGGAATGGTTCCTTTGTTTTCTCCCTTATATGAAAGGAATTCTGTGGAACATCTCTCAAAACCTAGTGATTCATATCTTTATGTCACTAAGGTTAGAGATTTAATTCATTCAACCTCATCCTTTAAGATGAGAAGATATTTAACCTGGTTCTCCTTTTCAGGAGTAACCCCCTGTTCAAATTAGTTTAACCTGGGCCTCCGTTTCAGGAGTAAGCCCCAAATTCCCTAACCTGGGCCTCATTTTCAGGAGTAATCCCCAATCCAAATTCCCTAACTTGGGCCTCCTTTTTAGGAGTAAGCCCCAGTTCACAAGTCCCTTTAACCTGGGCCTCCTTTTTTAGAGTAAGCCCCAGTTCAAATTCCCTAACATGGGCCTCCTTTTCAAGAGTAAGCCCCAGTTCTCATGTCGCTTTAACCTGGGCCTCCTTATCAGGAATAATCTCGAGTCATAATTTCTCTTAACCAGTCCTGATTTATTTTGATTTGGGCTTCCTTATCAGTAATAAAACAAAATCATTAGTCCCCTCTAATTTAGGCCTCGTTTTCAAGAGTAAGTCCTAAGTTAAGTATCCAAATATCCATAAAGCACATATACCTTTATAAACCTTGTTCCTGGGATTCTTTCATGAATTAAATCCTAATATTAATCTATATGAGAAGTCATGTATACATAATCCCCACATCATTCCTTATGATTGCATCTTTCATGGCACAATCTTCAGGTTTTACTGATACCTCTTGTTTCTCACACCGGGCATGACTCACGTGAGCTTAAAGCGTTAAATTAATTATGACATCTTTAATTAATCCATAAATCATGCATAAAACTTATACCTCTTTATTCGAACTATTTGGGTTCTGATTCCGTTCCTAAACTAGGATAGGTAGGTAGCCCATCTGCGGGTATGATCCCAACTCCGAAATAATTCATGTCCTTCTGAATGACAATAAACATCAAGTGCCCCACTAAGTGGCTTTAAAACCTGTATGGTTATCATAATGACCAAGATATCTCTATATAATGTATTTAAGGATACCATTGACTAATAATCACAAACCAATACGGATTATTATTTATCAATGAAGAACCTCAAATACATATAAAAGATTCTCTAAATCTCATACATATTAATCATTGATTGTCAGATCTAAAGGAATGCTTATTTTTATATTTGGTAATGTAATATGGAATCAAAAACATAATTTAAATCTATAAAGAGAGTCCTAGAGTTGAAAATAATTCCCCCCAAAAGGTTTTGTTGAGTCTGACCTCCCATCCTCTCGACCAATGCAAATTATTAAGTCTCATCGGTCGATAACTAATGAGAACCTCCCTTTGGAATGTAGGTCCAAATGGATATAGATTCATTGGATGTTTCTAGTTCTATGAATATAACCGTTAGAAACCGATTGGAATGTTTGAACCTTAAATAAACAAGGTCATCCCCATTTCCAGAGGAAACAAAAAATGGTGAACCCGACGTGAATCCTTAACCAAGTTAAAATGATGTTTTACTTATTTGTTATGCCCTTATTTAAACTCAATGAGAGGGCCAAAAAACAATCAATAACATATGTTCTCATCCAAAATATTTAGTGTCCAAACTTATCATGATTATGTATGTTATATCAAATAGGCACTCGTTTTCAAGATCTATCCGCGTTACAGAAATGGATTCTCTAAATTTCACACCTATGAATGCATCTATCGCTACTCCTGCTGGATCTTCGTCCGATCTGTGGACGACGTCACCTACTCATCATCTTCAATGTTGGGTATAAAATGCATTGGTTAAGTAATACCATCAACATGGTACCATTCCTACTATGAAGGATGCTCAACAAGCCCTCCAAGTCAATAATTCACCTTGGTTGTTCGGACAGCGACGACCAATGATTAAGAAGCTGGTGGTGCCAACCACCGTCTCCAACTGTTTCGGGTCATTATCCCTGGAACAAAATCACCAGTTCCTCCCATATTATGCATTGGTGAATGATAAGGTCACTCAAGGCCTTAATTCAAGGATACATGAGTCCATCCCAAGGGATCTCATAAAAAATCGCCTCTAGACTTGTGCGGCAGTGCGCCCTCAACATGATGAGGGTATCACCTTCAGGGGTTAGGCTCAGGTTCCTCAGACCCGAGCATGCAAGAAGAACCGCTAGAGGAGAAATCTTGTCAACAGAGAGTAGGTTCTTACTTCTTCCCCCTCCATAGAAGTCCATTAAGACAACTTGATGGAAAGGAACGAGCAGGCACATACACACGTCCGTTCTAATTCTGCTATCCAGCAGAATCGTCTTGCTGCAACCCACCATTCCCGACATGCAATTCATGGGGAGTATTACAAGAAGTAATATACATGTATTTATAATTCATCAGCAAGTAATTATTCACGTCTAACTAAAACCAAAGAAACTCACCAATCTAATGTGGTTGTAACTGATAAGCAGGGACATACACCTATTTTCAATCAACAATTCTGTCAGCAGTCTCATCTGCCAGTATTGAATGAAAGTCATCAACCATACTTGAAGAAGAATACACAGTAGGCACACACACCTGCCAATATTCATCAAGACTGCCAACAGTCTCATTTGGTAGCACTTGGAGAAGTCAGTCGGAATGCTCCGACGACAAATTTGGAGTAGACGCATCTCTCTTCCCCCATACATGAGTATTGTCATAATTCGCTGACAAGAAAAGGAGGACAGAAGAAGAATACATGCCTACTCATAGCATGAAAGGGACTTATATTCCCGTTCTGGTAGCTGAAGTCACCAAGCATATTCAAACAATGGTGAAAGAGCAGAAGCAAATACCTGATCATATTCTGGATGCCTGTCAGAATATTATAACAGCTTCAATAGCATCACAGGGAAAGAAATGAAAATATATCCCTACCAGTGGAGTGACACATTAACATATCACTCTGGAATAGATACACACCTATGTTCCAGTCTAAGAGGGATTTGGGGAATACTCCCCAATATCATAAGGACAATCAAGTCAAGCACACACACCTGATTTGAATGGAGATAATCATACTAACCTTATTATTTCTCTTGAGCAGGCACATACACCTGCCCATAATAACCACTTTTGTCAACAATTGGTTCCCAAAGTGAGTAAGAAGGAGTCAAAGAAAAAGACTCGTCTAGCACAGTCATGAAATCAAGAGCCAATCTGTAATAAGGCCTTGCTCGATGCTGGAGTTCTTGATGCACTCAGACAATTATTTGTTGCCACTCAAGATTCTACTCTCTCATTTACCAATAGTGGGAACATTAATTCTGATGGCCTTTATCAGAAACTTCCTCATGAAGTCTTTCTTCATGATAGTTCGGTCGATCTCGAAGTATCATCTTCAAATGAGAGCCACGATAACCCTCTGTATGGCCAGAAGATCAAGGAGAAAAAGGTTTCATCTTTTGTTGTAACCCACCATGGTGGTCCTCCCCATGATGATGAATTTAGTTACGAAAGTCCTCTCCACAGTAGTATTTTGCATTTCCTGGAAAATTCATCAAAGGACAATGTAGTGATGAGAAAACCCTCTTCTTTTGAGGCACTTTCAAATGTGAATCCAGTCATGTCTGATGCTTTACCGTTAGCAGGTGAAATACTTTCTCAATCAGAAGATAGCTCGGGGTGTAGGTCATTCTCTGAACTACCCCTGGGTCATTCATCTTCTAGTTTGATAAGTGAATTCTCTACCAATCTTGTTGAATCTGATGAAGCAACAAGGAAGCACCAACTCTGGTCTAAACAAGTAGAAGAATCTTCGTTGACTGATAAAGAGGAAGTGTTGAATATGAGAAAACATCTAGCAAAAGGTGAAGTGCCAGTTATGTTTGTTCCTTTGGATGACTCTCAGTATGACATTCCAGAGATTTTGAAGGAAGATTGTATTCATGATATTCATCTCAACATGTGAAAAACTCTTTGTCAATTTAAAAATAAAATATGATCTTATGATGAATATGAAAATCATGTCAAGATAATAGAAGGGTTACAATGCCAAATTGATTTGGAAGCTCTCTCAGTTTCTCGATATCCGAAGGCTGAAAATCATCAGAGTGACCTTTAGCATTCATGCCTTAGCACACTAAGAAGATTGCGCCAGTTAATTTCCAATGCCCTGTATTATATTCATATCAGGGGATGTGGTGTTCATGGAGCACTGGATTTCATTGTGCTCTCTAGTCAACAAATCCCAAAAAAGGTGTTCTCATGCAATGTTATTTCCAAGAATTGGCCACATCTTTCTGATTTTGTGCATAATCAAAGGCTCTCCCAAGAACAGGCCTCAACTAGTTCTTCTCAAAGTCAGGCATACAGAGAAAAAGTTGTCGAATTACTCTTTCATTATAAAAATGAGAATATCGAATAGGCTTCTCATTTAGAGAGTGCACATCTTGAAGTGACAGAAGTGTCAGAAATCTTCCAACATTCATTTGAACCAGGTGATTTGAATGGATGTAGGTTAATGCATCCAGCCAATTTATAGACTAAAGTCCACAAGATCAAGAGAGATTTTAAGAAAGTCTCAGATTTAGTAGCTCAAGAGCCACCCCAGCTTGCCAGACTGGGGACTCATTTAACCCAACCCTCGAAATCAACAAATAGGATTCGAGGAGTTGAGTGAGAATAGCCCCAGTCTACTTGAATGAGGAATTATTCAAATCCTCAATCTCTTCCTCAGTGGAAGTCAGTCTTCTCTCGATTAGGGAAGAAGCCACAAGAGGAATGAAGAGCCAAATTGTCATGAAATTCCCTCCAAATTAATGTTCATCAAGAAGTTCCTGAGGGTTCAAATCAACAAAAGACAATCTCTCATCAAGGAAATGGAAGAAGACAACATTGCAGAAATGCCGATAGAAAAGATGCAATGCGTTATGAATCAATAAATGTCATAAATTCCATTGTTGTTGATCCTCCAGAACATGAGGCTCACTTAGAGGGATCATATGAACAGGTTCCAGCTTAAGAAGTTATACACACAGACACAAATGAAGAAGGTGTGTGTACACTAAATCAAAGGCTTACCCAGAATCTAGGTATTCCTTCAAATAAACAACTTACCCCCCTCCGAAAGGTGTCCAACAAGGGGAAAGGAAAGAACCAGGTTACATACCCTTCCTCTGTAGATGGCCAGTCACTCTCAATAGAGAAAAGATTTGTACAACAAAAGGAAGAAATGAAGGGATTAAAGAGGTTGAATACAGAACTACTTCAAGTTAGTCTTCCTCCTAAGTGTGCTGGAGTCAGTCAGTCAAGGGAATTTGTTGTAGCTAATAAGATGGATCAAGAATGTCCTCCTTTAATAGAACACCCTCACAGGTCTAATCTTATGGGTCATACACAACAACTATCAGTGGTGCTACCATCAGTTGCAGTACTAGCCACCATACCTGTCCAAGATCCAGTTATTGCATCTGCTCAGGCCCAAGATCAACCAGATGTTTCTCAAAAGTTAATGACTACCATTGAATCATTAACATCTCGTTTGGAAGCTATGGAGGGTAAGAGTGCACAAATTCAACCAGAAAAGAGAGATTACCCTAAATGGGATGATGTGATTCCTCCCCCATCAAATTTTTCAAGTACCACATTCCCATTTTTTTATGGTTCGGGAGACCCAGAGAAATACATAACACATTTTGTTTCTCATTGTGATCCTATGATGGAAACCCCTCAGCAACAAGAATCAGTTAAGCTCAGGTGTTTTGTATAGTCATTACAAGGGACTTCTTTTATCTGGTGTACAAGCTTCCAATCCCGGTCAATTACCAGATGGTAGGATCTCTATCAATGATTCCTTCTTCAATTCAGCTCAACATTCCCAAAGACAACAATTTTTTATCTTAAAAATTGTAATAAAATATTGAATGAAAGTGTTTCAGATTTCATTGCTCACTAGAAGGGATTACCATATTCCCTAATCTTAGCACTCCCTCAAGAAGAATTGTTTCCAATCTATGTGGAAAATTTGCGTGATGAGTTACGCACACCGTTGATCCTCATGAAATACACAGGAGGGTTTCGATACCTTACTTCGATCACTCAATAGATTGAAGACTCTCTTAAGAAGACTAAGGATAAAACTCGTGTAATTCCATTAGCTCCATGAAGGAGAATGGGTAAAGCAGAGACTGCTACAGTTACGCTTAAACAAGAACATGTACCTGATTCTACTTCAAAACCTTTATCTTATAGAAGCACTCCACCTTCTAAGTTTCAACATCAGAGGCCGTTTCATTAAGATGTTCAAATAGTTCAAAGATGGAAACAATTTGAGGATCTAAAGATAAAAGTTTGTTCTTTCTGAATTGAACATGTTCCAGGTTACTTCATTTTGGCTCTGGAAAATAATTTGGTTCAGTTGCCAAGGCCTAAAAGGACGAACAAGGAATGATATTAAGACCATACCAATTATTTCCCATTTCATAAGTTGTAGGGGCATCCCAATCAGAAGTGTTTTGTCTTTAAAGACCTCCTTTAAAAGATGGTGGTCTCGGGAAAAGTCAAATTGAAAGGTTCTTCAGCTCAGGTAGCATGTGTTACTGATACAGATCCAAAGGAAGAAGGTGAGTGGAAAGAAGTCATAAGAAATAATTCACAAAAATATGATGATAGAATGGTCTGAAAAATGATCAACCGAACTCATTCCATTTTACGAACACAATTGAAGAAACCAATTGTGTCTTTACTATGAATTCCACAGCAAAACCTCCTTCAGCAAAAGAAAAATCCTCAAAGAAGCGGCATAGTTCAAAGAAAGAGGAACAGTCTGAAAAAGATGAGATCATGTCAAAGCCCAAGTTGTCTTTGACTATGGCAGATTTTATGCCATCTAATTTAGAGCCATGGGCACAGCCTAAACTGGCTAATCAGGCAGAGTCTTCATCAGATGAAGATATGATCTTTGGTTTTATTAACATGATTCACTTAACAGATTCTTATGCCATTCACAGTTTTGATCTTAATGAGCCTGAATTCCATGTATCAAACAGAGGAATTAGAGGGAGTTCCCGAGGTCAAGGATACAGAGGAAGACGTGTATATCCCATAAGCCACCATTCCAATTTTACCACTTCTCGAACTATATATGCAGTTGAAACTCATGGCAGAGCCCTTCAGCGAGCTCAACAAGAACAAGCAAGTTCATCCACACATGGAAGATTCAGTCCTGGCACAATTATTCTGGAGGATTGGTTAGAGGTTCCATCTTCTTCCTCTCAACAATTAAATAGACATATTTGGTGTAATCTTCCAAATCCATGAGTATTTACAACTCCTACCCCGATACAAGATGCATCTACTTCCAAAGCATCAACTTCTAAGGTACCTGCAAAACCACATGTTCCTATTGGAAAACGCAGACCTTTGGATCAAAAATATGATGTTTTGAAACATTTTTCCCAATTACCGGCCATGTTATCAATTCTAGATGCCTTAAATCTATCAAATGATCTTCATGAGGAACTCATTGAGGCTTTGTCAAGTCCTCAAGAATTTGCAACTGAAATTGTTGCAGCTGAAGTCTAACATGTAGAGAGTGATCCTGCAGAATTCCATGCATTGATATCTTTTACAGATGAAGATGAAGATGATTTCGAGCATTGAAATATTATACCTTTGTACTTATCTGGAAAGGTCAATGATGTAGATATCTAAAGAGCTTTCATTAATAATGGTTCAAGATTCAACCTCATCCCCATTCATAATATTCATCGATTGGGCCTCACCAAATCTGATTTATATCCTTCTACATTGATGTAGCAAGGATATGATAAATATGAACAAGAACTAATGGGAGATATGACACTCAGAACTCAGTTTGGAGATCTTGTATCCAATTAAGATTTCATGGTTGTTCAACATGATACAGCCTTTAATATTTTTCTTGGAAGACCATGGCTACATCAACATGTGACTATTCCTTCATCATACCATCAATGTATCAAATATTGTTTCAATGGTAAAATTGGTACATTGTATGGTGATAAATCCCCATTCAAAACATGTGAATATCAATACATTGTGGTGGAATTCTATCAAATGGAGGGTAAAGAGAAATCCACAACAAGGGAGGTTACCAACGTAAATGATCCATATGGTTTGGAAAAGATTCTAGTAAACCCATTCCTATATGTGAGTAAAGATTATGTGGTGTCTATCAGTCAAATTGACATGATAGACCCAAATCCAAATACTCTTATGGAAACTTCCATAATGTCAATTACAGAAATCAAACCAGAAAGCATGGAAGAAATTGGTGATTCAACAAGAAATGATGAAAGCTCAAATGGAGATGTCTTCATTTCAACTTTTGAAATCTAGCAATTCTATACTTCGCCAACTAGGCTAGAAGAAGATATAGAAATATCAGAGATAAATGATGATGTATATTCTCAATCCATCATCTCCTCTTTATTACCCAAGGAAGACCCTTCATCACCTATATGGTCAGAAATGGTGGCTTATTCATCATGATTTTCAAATTTTAACATCTCTCCTGATCATGGAAATTCTGCTTCATCATCTACTATACAAGTTGAAGCAGAAGAGATAACACATGTTGAAAAAGAAGAGGAAAATCTCAGAGTTGCTCCTCCACCATTTGAAGAGGGTATATCTACCACTGTGGATGAACTCAGAGAAATAAATCATAGTACAAAAGAATATATGTGCCCCAAATTAATTAGTACGGCCATGACTCTTGAAGAGAAAAAAATGTATATTTCATTTTTGAAGAAAAATCGAGATATATTTTATTGGAACTATACAGAAATGACAGGGCTTGATCCCAATACTTCTACTCATCGTTTGGGTTTTCCAGAAGAACATTGAGGATTTAAGAAAACCGCAAGAAGAACACATCCAACATATGTTTCAAAAATTGAAGCTGAAGTGAATAATATTATCAAAGATAACTTCATCAGAGAAGTTCAATATCCCAAATGGCTGGCTAATATTGTCCCTGTGAAAAAGAAGAATGGAAAAATTAGAGTTTGCATTGATTTCAGAGATCTTAATCGGCATTGTCCTAAGGATGATTTTCCAGTTCCGATTACAGAACTCTTAATTGATGAAACAATTGGATATGAAGAACTTTCCTTCGTGGATGGATATTTAGGGTATAATCAAATCCGAATGGCTCTAGAAGATAAGGAATCTACAGACTTCAGAGCCCCTCAGGGTGTGTTTTTCTATCGGGTAATTCCCTTTGGCCTGAAGAATGCAGGCGCAACATATCAGCATGCCATACACCATATCTTCATACCCTTTTTAGGAAAATTTGTTGAATGTTATGTGGATGATTTGGTGGTTAAATCCAAACAACGTTCTAATCACTTGGCTGATTTGGAAGTCATATTCCACAAACATCGACAACACAATTTGAAGATGAACCCCTTGAAATGAGCTTTTGGGGTGACCTCAAGAAAATTTCTCAGCTTTGTTGTACGCCATCGTGGTATAAAAGTCGATCCTGAGAAGACAAATTCAATTCTTGGTATGTAACCTCCTCGAAATTTGAAAGAATTGAGAGGACTTCAAGGACCCATGGCCTATATTCGGAGTTCCATCGCCAATTAGGTTGGAAAAAGTTTACCCTTCACCAAATTGATGAATAAGGGAGTCACTTACCAGTGGACTGAAGAATTTCAAGAAGCATTCAATATTCTGAAGAAATATCTCTTGAGTCCACCAGTATTAATGACGCCTGTTGAATGAAGGCCACTTATTCTTTATGTGACATCTTTAGAGCGGTCTTTGGGTTCCTTCCATGCCCAAAAGAATGTTGCGGGGAATGAAAAAAATCTTTATTATCTCAGTCGTACTATGCTTGAATCAGAAACTCGATATTCAATTAATGAAAAGTGTTGCCTAGTGTTAATATTTGCAGTTCAGAAGTTGAGACACTACCTGCATCATCATGAGGTTCATTTGGTATCTCACAATAACCCTCTCAAATTCATCCTTAGTCGTCCAATGCTTACAGGATGTATGGAAAGGTGGGTAGTTATTTTGCAGCAATTTGATATCTAGTATGTGTCTCAAAAGGAAATATAGGGCCAAGATCTGGATGATTTCCTTGTTGAACATACTTCAGTAGAAGATACATCTTTAGATATTGAACTTCCTGATGAGGAATTCTTTTCTATTCAAGATAATCTTCAAACACGGGAAATGTACATTGATGGTGCTTCCAGAAGTCCAACAGGGATGAAAATGGAAGATCCTAAATTCAATAAAGTTGGGTTAGAAATTGTAATAATTTCCCCGGAAAAGGAAGTGCTACCCTATTCATTATTATTGTGGTAAGTCGGTACAAGTAATGAAGAAAAATATCTAGCTCTTATCGCAGGATTAGAGTTGGCGCTTCCGGAACAAGTGAATCACTTGAAGGTTAAAGGTGATTCAGACTTGGTAATCAAACAAATCAATGGGGATTATTCCATCAGAAAAGAAGAGTTAATCCCATTGTATGATTATGTCAGAGAGTTAATAGCAGAATTTCCTTCGAAACCTACATTTTCTTATATCCTTCGATCACAAAATGCTCAAGCTGATGCATTGGCTAATATAGCCACAGCTCTGGAAGATCCAAATATGGATTGAACAATCATCAGTATTTCCCACCATTGTACAATTTCACCTTATGTTCAAATCAGAATAGAGGAAATCAATGAAATTAGTCTCATTCCTGAACCATATGTTCATACTACAGGATGGATAACACCTATCATGGAATACCTTCAAAATGGAACATTCCCACCTGATAGAGCTGGGAAAGAACATGTCTGGCGAAGTGTGGTCAATTTTACTCTTTATGAAAGCTCAGATCACCTAGATTAAATTCTCTAAAAAAGAGGTTTTGATGGAATTCTCTTTAGATGCATTGATGGTGAAGAGACAATGGTTGTCATGAAAGAAGTAAATGCAGGAGTCTGTGGTTCCCACCAGTCTGAACATAGACTCTCTGATCAAATTTGAAGGCTTGGATACTTTTGGCCTTCAATGATACAAGATTGTATTGATTTTATGAAGAAGTTTCATTCATGCCATGTATGTGCCAACTTCATTCATCAACCCCCAATGTTGCTTCATATAGCTAAATACTTGTGACCATTTTCCACATGGGGAATGGATGTAGTGGGACCTTTCCCTTCAGCTACATCCAAGCTGTTTAAGTATATTCTTACTGTTATTGAATTCTTTTCTAAATGGGCAGAGGCAATACATCTCAAAGAAGTTAGTTCTAAAATCATTTTTATATTTGTCATGTATAAATTCATTACCATATTTGGTGTCCCTCATACCATATTGATGTACAATGGCACCAACTTCTGTTCATATGAGGTAAAGAAGTTCTATCAAAAATACAACATCAAATCCAACCATTCATCTCGGTATCATGCAACGTCCAATGGCCAAATAAAAGCATTCAACAAGAATCTTTCTAACATACTACAAAAGATGGTGGATAAGGATAATAAATCATGGCCTAATAAACTTTTTTATGCTTTATGGGCTTATTGGACCACCACCTGCACTGCTACGCAGTCAACTCCATATTCATTGGTATGTGGAACAGAAGCAGTCTTTCCCATTGAAGTTCAATTACCTTCACTCAGAGTGGCCATTTTTTATCAGTCATCTAGAGATGAACAATATCAAAAGTGATTGAATGAATTGGAATAATTAGATGAAAAAATATTTTGCACCCTGTACCATTTGGAAGTCTAGCAGAATCGAATATCACGGGCTTTCAACAAAAAAGTTTGTCTTCATTCATTCATTAAAGGATAATTTTTATTGGTTCTCATAACTCCAATGATTCCAGGAATGAAAACTCCCAAGCATGAGCGAAATTGGGAAGGACCTTACTCAATACATAAGGTCTACTCCAATGGAGCTTATTCTTTCATCTCAATGGATTGAGAACTCATCACAACTCCAACCAATGCCAGATTTCTAAAGAAGTATTTTGTGTAGCTCATATACCCTCCAATTTCCAACATGACGTTAAACTATGTCGTCCTTTCTATATGACATTAAACAATACAGTCCACGTCTAACATGACGTTAAACTGTGATGTACTAGCTACATGACGCTAAACTGTACAACACTCATTCGTCCAACATGACATTAAACTGTATTGTCCCTCTTTTGTCCAGCAAGACGTTAAACAGCATAACCATTATCCTACATGACGTTAAACTATAAATGTCCCTTTGTTCATCCCATGTGACGTTAAACTGTGAAATTTTCCTAGCTACATGACGCTAAACTGTATAGCACTTGTCCCGTAAGTCCTTACTACATGACATTAAATTGCATAGTCCCTCTTATGTCTAGCAAGACGTTAAACTACATAACCATTGTGTTATCTACATGACGCTAAACTGTACAACACTCATTCGTCCAACATGACATTAAACTGTGAAAAAGTCCCTTAATGTTCCCTACATGACGTTAAACTGTATTTTGTCCCTACTACATGATACTAAACTATGCAGCACCATTATTCCTCACTGCAAGACTTTAAACTACATAGCCTCCCCCCCCCAAAGTCCTTACTGCAAGCCTTTAAACTGCACAGTCCCTCTTTCATCCAACATGATGTTAAATTGTGATCTATCTCTTATTTCCTATATGACATTAAACTATGCATCGTTAGGGTTGTTGCTACCTCTTGTTTCACCCACCGAGTATGAATCACGTGAGCTTAGAGTAAACTTCAACCATAACACCCTATATGGGCTGCTAACCATGCGTAAGTCCCAACACCATTTTTTTAGGTCATTGTCCTCATGAACAACTTGATCACCAATTCATTCCTTAATTTAACTGTGTAGACTTTGATCCTTGATTTCTAGGATGAGTACATAGGCAACCTCCCAAGGTTCAAGCCCAAAACTAATCTCTTCACATCGGTTCACCTCCATATCATATGATGTTGATCCGTGAAGCATCCCCAGAACCAATATTTTTTTACATTGGTTGACTATTGTCCTTGCTATATGATGTTAAAATCTTCACACTTTTGTCCTATAAGACAATAAACTACAACATTCTTTGACACCCTCACCTAAGAGGGAGTCATTATTTACATTGATTTCCAATCATGTTATATTCCAAATACTACATGCATACATGGCATTGCCTGAACCTTTAATCTTGGGTCAAACCATAATTGCACTAAATTCCCCTCCAACCCTTCACTTGTACGAACCAAATCTGTAAAGATGGTATTTTATGAACTACTTGCGGCTTGATTACCATCCTTATGGGATACGTAGGAACATTCGAGCATCCCTCAAATATAGCCCCATGTCTTTGGGCATAACCCCAAATTCCACTTTCAGTCCCCTGGCTGAAAAGTACCCCTTGGTCCGAGCTCTATGACACTAAACTAATATCTCCTACACTCTCGTCCCACATGACGTTAAATTGTATTTCAATAACTATGTATGGCTTGATTCCCATTCTTATGGGTTACTTAGTGAAGTATATCACCCCAATTTAGGACCCGCCACAATGTAATTATGGTTAGCATTGGTCTGTGTATCTCTACATGCATTAAAAAATGCCCATTTTGATGTATCATACTCCTAACCTTAAATACGTCCAGATATCCATAACCCTTTTCTTGACTTCTGGTCACAAAAGGTTTGATACCCGAGGGTTCTTTTATTTGTCCATGCAGTACGTGCCCTTAGGCGGCCTTGCATAAACAGTCTACATAATGGACCTGTCAGCCAAAAGATGCTATTATTTGAATATGAATCCAATGCACTTAGGGTGGCCCTGCATAATTCAACACCCTAACGGGTTTGTTAAATATTGGTGACATCATTATTGGGAGGAAAACCTCTTTTTTTCCTTATTTGTTTTAATGAAAATATGTAGGGATCCACAAAAAAGCCCATCTGTAACATATTTTCCCCATACTCTTTTTTATGATCTGAAAGTATTCAAGTCTATGCTTTATATTTCCCTTCCCTATTTTTGGGTTAGACCTTCATAGGAGTGACATTCATCCAGTTATTAGATAATATTGATTGGAAATATCCTCTCCATATTCAATTACCTCCCTTTATACAACAAAATCTATGTTTTGGAAAACTTGAATCTCTATAAACATCCACTAGTTTTTTAGCAATAGAAAGGTAAAATTTCTGAGAGTTCTTTTGCCTGACTATGTAGTACATTTCTTTAGGCGACCTTGCATAAGTATTCTACATAACAGATATATCATCCAAAAGATGCTATTATTTGACTATGCAGCCAATTCCCTTAAGTGGCCCTGCATAATTAAACCCGCTAATAGGTTTGTTAAATAGTGGTAACTGCATTCTTGGGAAATACTTCTTCTAATACCTTTTAACCCTTTTTTCATATCATTACTCAGATTACAAATTTATTAAGTCATATTTTACGTATTTTCCACCATACTTGAATACGGTAATATGTTTTCAGATAAATTATCAAGTAATTGAGTCAATTTTAATCTATTCAGTCAAAGATATTTGACCTTAAACATTAGCCTTTCTTTTTATGTCCAATGTGCATGACTTTAAAATACCCACAAAATGAAAGGTAACTCTAAACAAAATTCAAGTCCCAGCTCACTAAACATATATTTTGTATTATTTAGGTAATATTGAGAAATTGAAATAATTTCAATGTTTGTAGGGTTATTTTTTTAATCCTAGAAAAAATTAAACTATGCTTACTAGGCCCATTGGATTAGGTAAAACTTTAAAGCAGGTAGAAAAAGAAGGCATGCACAAATTATTGAAGATGAAAGTGTTTTTCATTTGATGCTCAAAAGTTATAAGGACATCCATAGAATGGAGTCTCTTCTCTTTTAATTGGGATTAAAAGATACTTTCAACATAAGTCTTCATTTGATTTAAAGCATCTCGAGCTTCATCAGCATCCACTTGAAGTTCATGCGCTCGACCGACTTCACACTTTTCAGTTGGATGGAGTGCTTTCTCGGCTTCAGCGATGGATTTCATAACATTTGTTTGAACTCCTTCTAGTGAATTGATAAGCTGGTCAAGTTCCCCAGTAACAACATCAAACTTTTGCTGATGGTGAATTTGCTGGACAACTTTCCCCTTGATCTTATGCTTCAGCTCCTTCAACTTGGCAGCATGATCAACATCAGCACAGGAAACAGCAGCCTCAAATTCACTGATATTGGCTGATAGACTTACTCTGGTTAGGTCTTTACGGTACCTCTACTTCTTCTCCCTCATTAAGATGACTTGTTTCACCACGGCATGTATCTCTTGATATCCAAAACTGCCAAGTCCCAACATGATGAATAGGGATGACAGTTGGGGATCTTCAATGACAGCTCTTCATGAGGCACTTTAGATATGATCTTTCAAATGTTCTTCCATGCTTTGCGTCGTGAAAATTGGAGCGCCTTTTGTACCTCCGAGTCTGATTCAGCTTCACTGTCACAAGGGGGAATATAATCCGGGATTAATACACTTAGGGAAGTTTCATGTTCTGATTCTTCCCCCCTGACCCTTGTTACTTCACTTTCTATTCCCATTGGGGTGGAGGCTGAGGATTCACCTCCAGATACAGCCACTGAAATTGACAGCCCTGTATATTCAATTGAATGTTTTTGGTTAGTTTCAAAGGATGAGAAAAGTTCATTAAGTTGTCTTGCAAGTTAAGTGCAGCCACAAATATTATTATCTCTTACCCAATGGTAGATCAATAGTAGGATAAGGCTACTCCCCATATTTCCTATCTTTAGCCGGATTTTCAGGACGACTTTCATGAAGCTCTACCGGGTTCATCGCCACTTGAGCTATTGTCTCTGCAATAGTAGGGTTCTCCATACCCCCTTCAGGCATTGGAATTTTAGTAGCTTCCTCAGATGGAACTATACATTTTAACTAATCATGGTTAGAGATGTAATAAATATTATTTATAACAGGACGAAGGATAAAACTCATGTCCAAAATCCTAAAAATTACATGGTAATTTAACTTGATCTAAATGTCTTCAAATGATGCACCAAGTTTCATCATTTCATCTAATGATATCTAGGATTCCTAGTTAGACTCACCAGTGAGAGAATTCGATGTATCTTCTTGGAGACCCTCATCCTGCAGCCTATGACCCCAAACAACTTCTTTAGATAAAATTATAGAGGCAGTTGTAGTGGCTGCCAAATGCTCTGGTGTAGGGGTTGAACCTAAATTATCACGGAATTGAAGTCAATTTATGTTTCCATTAAACATCTTATGAAGCACTTTAAATTTACCAGAAGAAGGCTCTTCTCTCCTTGCAGCAGCAGCAGGAGCAATACTGGGAACATACGCTGGCTCTTTTTTAGGAGCAACCAAGTCAGCATGAACTTGCGACTATTCACTAGCACCCTCTGTCGTTCTCAGAGGAGGGTCAGTCCTCTCCCTCAAAGAGGAAATTGAAAAATACCATGAAATCATAAGAAGTGTGAGCAATCTTTTCATGGGTTAAGACTCGTGACTATCCGAAGGACTTACCACTACTGATAAAGAATTTAGTTGTGGACTTCATCCATTGATGCCTTTTTATTATTTGGCCTTTTAGGAGTGTTAACATCATCATCTCAAAATACAGGAATTAGAGAATGAAAATCCATATCTAACCCCTCCTCCATGGCCTGCTGGCCTAGAGATAACTCACCTGGCTCGTGAGGAGATTCATGAGCCCCAATGGCAGTACCACCAGGGCTATATAATGGTGAAAAAAACTCAACAGTTCCTTTCTTTTCAAGTTGCAGGATGAAGAAAGTAATTTCCTTGAGTAACAAATATTTAACTGGAATCAAGTTACAAAGAAAATAAGTAAAGAGACTTACATATTTAGGAGCCACATAATTGTGACACTCCTCATCTTCAGAAGCCCCATACCCCTCAATGGTGCCACTATCAATCATTTCCTTCACCCGCTTGGTGACAGGAATGGAATCATCGGTGGCATATATGAGAATATCCAACTCTCTGATGTAAGACTGCACTTCATTGGGGTTATCCTCGAAACAGATATTGGTGGAGGCCTGAATAATAACAATTCAAGGGATGTGTAGCCCCTTGCACAGATCTATCCATCCAGCTTCAGTATTGTAATATAAACTCTGCCATGTCTGGACAGCCTCTGGTCATACATATTTAGCGTGTGTACCAGAAGGCTATGAGGAGGGTCCTACAATCTTATACTTTAGTTTCTTCCTAGCCCCTGAAACTATAGATAAATGATAATAAAATAAGACTTGTATCTCTATAAAGTAATGTAGATTAAATTGCCTTAATGAAGTAACTCACTTGGAGTCAATGGAGTGGGTCTCTTGATTCTTACAGGAGGATTATATCTGGCACGAGGCCGCTTTGCCGCATGTTTTGCCTCATCACCCCCATCTTGGAAATCTGGCGAGTCATCCCTAGGTGAGGAACCTGGTGAATCAGCTCCAGGTGGGGAAGATTCACCTTCTAGATGAAGGGTTTCTTCCTCTAAAGTTATTTTCTTTTCCCCACCCAATGAATCGGATGATTCAGTACCCCTTCAGGGTATGATGCTATCAAGTTCATGACATACCATGTAGTCAAGTTACTCACCACTTTAGCAACTGGTAGATCAAACACTGCCCTGGTCTTCTCCATAGATGTCAGCAACCATTGTTTGTGGGCAACCATCGGATGTTGCTCTGACCTGACATGCACAAGAGGGTATACAACAATCTGCTGCAGACACTTGAATTGGAGTGCAAATCTATATGGAGCATATGCCTCATATATAATCTCTCCATCAATCCTATTGACCAGTACACCATCTTTGAAAGCCAGCACCTATGACCTTAATTCCAGGTCGGTTGTTCCATCATCAACAAACCACCCGGTTGGTGGGTTTCCATAAGGAAATAAATTGAATTCCATGTAGATGCTCAGTCTTACCTTCATATCATAGATGTTGAGAGATAATGGAGAAACTCCATGAAATTCCTACACTGATGGCCTAAAAGAACTTCCAGGAACATGTACTCCATTTTGTACAGCATGGGTCTTGAAATGAGTGGCGATCCATCCCCACAAAACTTGAAATGGTCCCACTATTCTCAAAGAAGACTTACCCATAATGACATGGATTAATCTCCTGTGAATCTTCGCCAAAATGGGGGTGGCCAACCCAACCATTTTCTTCTCAGCCAACTCGGCTACCACAATGAAGGTCCCTGGCCTAATGCCTCCCTTAAAATCCCAAATTGGCAGAAGATAAACACTAAGCCACAAGGCTTAGAAGCCCACCAGATGGGTCTTTTTTGGGATTCTATGATCTACTTCATACCCCCACTTCTCAAATTCTCCTACTTCCAGGGTCAGCCAGAATGTTCCAGAAGCACCCCTCTTCTCTATTCGGGGGCAGGTAGTAGGACGAGTATAGGTGGGACCCTTCACCTCCTTGTTGGTAAGAAACATATCGATACACTCCTCTGGATGAATATCCTTTCTAGAATGAGTTTTGTATGTCTTTGAGTTATTGATCTTGTAGAAAATTTTCAATAACTCCCGAGCCAAAGCTAGAGTCTTCTCCAAAGCATTCCAAGTCGCCTTGGGGGGACGAATTCATCATACATTTCACCCAAAATTGGAGCCCCCGAGATCTTGTAGACATCCCACAGATTTATGCCTTCTTCTCCATGAGTCAGATGGAAGGAATTTTTTTCTGGGCTCCAGCGGCTGATTAGCTCCGGCACAAAGCCATCATTCTTGTAGACATATGTCTGCCTAGTCCAGAAGGATTCATATATTGCAGCCCCTTTCAAATCCTCCACAAAATTTGCACAATTTTGTCACAACCAATCTACCCACATCAATGTTGGCTTCACACCTCCTCCAAGATGGAATTCCCAACTCTTCTTCTAGCCTTTGGATTGATCCATCTAAGAATTTCGGAAGATTGAAGGATAACAATGTGGTTGCAGCTCAGGCTTGTGTGGTTTCAGATCTGGGGAACAAAGGCCATGATGCATTATATAGGCCTTCTCCACTATTCTAGTATTTACAAATGATCCTCCAATTGCGACATTTTCTAAAGAAAAATTGGTGTAAGTCTAAAACCAAGAATGCAGAAGATAATTATTTTCCTCTGGAATGTTGACTTATTGAAGATGATCGTGCCCATACAGAGGCAAGTAGATGCTCTTTGGAAAATTAATATGATACTTCTTCATGTACTTGGCCAAATCTAAGAGAGTTCTACTGTAGATATCATAGTAGTCGTGGCCAACAATGTTCATCATATCATCAATTCGCTTTCTAGCCAGTTCATCAGCCATTCTAATTCTTCTAAGAGCCATTTAACTTGCACAAAGGTCGAATAATTAACTCTTAAGTAAGTTGGTTTTTCATAAAATTTGTGAAGAAAAATGGAAAAAATGTCTAAGAAATTAAGGTGCACAAGTATTATGTTGGCGCAGAAGTGTAAATCTGTCGCACAAGTTTTGGCATGTAGGTATCACTGTGCAAGTCCAAATACCTATGCAGAAGCGCGACACGAACAGAAGAAATGACACCGCAGAAAACAATTCACATGCACGATGAGAGAAACCTACGCGGCGAGAGCTCAAATGTATTCAAAGCTGGGTGCTTTGCTTGAGAATGGGGCGCATATTTATAGGCCAGGCTGCACCCTTGCATGCTGAAGCCTGTGTGACTTTCATCTGCACGCCAATCCCAGCACGCTCAAAACTTGCACGTCGACCTTCCTTGGTTTTCTCCTTTACATTAGAGTCAAATACTTATTCATTTTGGATCCAACTCTGAGGGGGGACTTTTGTTGAAGCTCCTTTCCATCACAGAGTCTAATGACTAAAAAAAAGGAATACCTTACAACAAAATATTCATCCTTTGAAGAAACATCAATAATTTACAAATGCATGAACAAGGATTTGCTTAAGAATGGGCCACGCAAGTTTCATCATGGTCGTGCAAGTATACTTTCGCACCACATATTGGGCATGCAGGTGACTTGTGAGCCCTATTTGTTTTTTCCCAAGGTCTTCAGTAGCCTATAAATACCCCTTGTGGGCCCCCCATTTCGGGGACAAATAATTCCAAAAGTCAGATTTATGCTCCCAGTGCCCTAGTATATACTAGAAGTCTTCCAAACACTTCTAAGGTATTTCTTACCTATAAAGAAAGATGTATAGAGGGGGAACAAGGCCTAAGTGTTGAAATTCATCCACACATGCACGCCTAAGTGTCTAAACCTTAAGGGAAATTAAGACACTTGCACACCACCTTATCCCTTCATCAAAACATGTGCGCCACACTTTTGAAAGCCTTTAGGGATAACACTAAGGGATTGAGCCAAGTCTCGCCCAAGTATTACCCTATGGGTTAACTGGCGTGAAAGTACACATGTGTCATGCAAGTATACTTGCACAACTAGTACTTGTGTGCCCCAACAGGACTTGTTCACCTACCTCTTTTTGGGTGCCTCACCTGTTTATTTAAATCTTTTCTTCAAATCCACCTCTCCTCTTCAAGATTTAGCCTTCAAAATCCTCTTCAAATCCATTTTTGGCATGGTTCCTTTGTTGACTCCCTTATTTAAAAGGAATTCTATGGAACATCTCTCAAAACCTAGTGATTCATATCTTTATGTCACTAAGGTTAGAGATTTCATTAATTCAACCTCATCCTTTAAGATGAGAAGATCTTTAACCTCAGCCTCCTTTTTTAGAGTAATCCCCGGTTAAAATTCCCTAACATGGGCCTCCTTTTCAAGAGTAAGCCCCTTTAACCTGGGCCTCCTTATCAGGAATAAGACCGAGTCATAATATCTCTTAACTGGTCTTCATTTCTTTTGATTTGGGCTTCCTTATCATGAATAAACCAAATCATAAGTCCCCTCTAATTTAGGCATCTTTTTCAGGAGTAATCCCTAAGTTAAGTATCCAAATCTCCATAAAGCACACATACCTATATGGACCTTGTTCCTGGGTTTCTTCCCTGAATTAAATCCTAATCTTAATATATCTGGGCAGTCATACATACATAAGCCCCATATCATTCCTTATGATAGCATCTTTCGTGGAATAGTCGTCAGGTTTTACTGATACCTCTTGTTTCTCACACCTATCATGACTCACGTGAGATTAGAGCGTAAAAGTAATTATGAAATCTTTCTTTGAGCCATCAATCATGTATAAAACTCATATTTCTTTATTCTCACTACATGGGTTCTGATTCCTTTCCTAAACAAGGATACGTAGGTAGCACATCTGTGGGTTCGATCCCAACTCTGAAATAATTCATGTGCTTCTGAACGACAATAAACATCATGTGCCCCACTGAGTGGCTTTAAAACTAGTATGGTTATCATAATGACCAAGAAATATCATTATAATGTATTGAAGGATACCATTTACTAAGAATCTAAAACAAATATAGATGATTATCTATCGATGAAGAACCTCTAATACGTATAAAATATTCTCTAAATCTCATACATATTAATCATTGATTTTCATATCTAAAGGAACGCTCATTTTCATACTTGGTTATGTAATAAGGATTCATGAACGTAACTTAAATCTATAAAGAGAGTCCCAGAGTAAACAATAATTTCCCCCAAAATGGTGTGATGAGTCCGAACTCCCGTCCTCTCTACCAATTAAAATTCTAAAGTCTCATTGGTCCATAACTAATGAGAACCTACCTTTGGAAAGTATGTCCAAATGGATATAGAATCATTGGATGTTTCCGGTTCTACGAATAAACTCGTTAGAAACCGATTGGTATTTTTAAACCTTAAATAAACAAGGTCATCCCCATTTCCAAAGGAAACAATCCACCATGAATATCTCCTTCTATAGGACAAATATTTTGGCCTATGAGTAGCTTATCCTCAGAAATTTTCCATAAAGAACTCAACAATGGCCTTCGTAGTGGCTTTTGAAATATGACACAAGGTGTGATGATAATGATAATCCTTTATTGAAACATGGCCAATGTTAGTGTTCGGACTAGATTTCTAGAGTGATGATAGGGTTAGAAACCCCCTATCACACTAGGGTGTGGGTCACCCATGACCTTTAAAATGGTTGCGTGGTGCACCCTCATGCTATAAAGATGTGGTTTCTATGTCCACTGAGTGGAACCCCTTACCATTATGATGAATGGGTTATCTATTCTTTTGTTTAGTGCTGCCATCTATCGCACTAGGGAGAGAGTCCTCAATACATTAAGTTTCACCCCTATCATACAAGGGAACACGTCATATATACATGGAGGTGTTCCCCCTATCATTCTAGAGAGTGGGTCCTCCATCCACAAAGTAACACCCCATTTTCATACTGGGGCATGGGTCCTCTATCTGTTTACAGAGTTGTTCCCCCTGTCACACTAGGGCGTGAGTCTTCTATACTCTGAGTAAAACCCCACTTCTGTTCTTGGGTGTGGGTATTATAAAATATATTTTCCCCCCTCAGGCTCTGGAGTGTAGTTTCATGGTTTTTGTCCTCCACATGGTGTTGTTGTGGATTCACATGCTACTAGGAATCAGAGATACACCATTTATATTATGAGAAAGACTCACCAATTTTAACTAGTTTGTGGAGAGAGATATCCCATTTCACTATAATTGTTGTTTTTAGTATATATAAATAATTGGTTTTCCATATCCCTATTTTTATGGATTTTAGTAACATCTAGTTATTTCTTACTATCTCTCCCCACTCCATTTTTAGGGTGACCTACTAGGTATATATACACTCACCAGTGCATGGGCTTTCTCTAAACATGTTTTTTCTTATGTAGAGGATAGGAACATCGACAGTGATATCGATGGTGCAGTGGCACCGAGGGTGAATTACCTACATTCATTAGTCGGACATGGAGATTAAGATCTAGTCTCTCTCATCAACTTTATCTTTTTGAGATATAGTTAGGTTGGGACTTATTTTCTTGTTGGGAATGTATTTTACCCCTAAACACATTGGTTATTTTATTTTTTACTTAGATGTATTCTTTAGATATTGCTTCATGCATTGTTTACTCTAGATGTCACATAATTTTATCATTCCTCTGAATTGTTGCATTGATATTTCTTGGTGCGTGTGTATAGGTACATTAGGCAAAGGACTCCCATTTTAGTTATGTATTTTGGGTACTATTCTCTAGCCCCTCACATATTGGAGATAGGCATGGGATTGTCACACTTAGATTATTGCTATCTAGGCAGGCCCCAGTGGGTCGAATCATGACATGATATCCTTTCAAATATTTTTCTAATGAAGGGTATTAGAATTTTTCTTTCCCAGTAACAAGATACAATATCCTCTAGTCAATACAATATTTCCATATATCTTTCACTCTCACAAGGATCAATTTTTTTTTATTCTAATCAATGGTTATACTTCTCTTTTAGGGAATACTTTTAATTGGGCAAACCCACTATAAGATGGAAATGGCATAGATGATTCATGCTCTTATAAATGATTCAAATTTATATTCAACTTCCTCCATCATGGATAGGTTTAGTCTCATTTTAGGTAGTCTATAAGGTTTATAACTATCTTAAAATAGGATTTAGTGCATAATAATCCTCATAGTAACCTCGTTTATATCATCGAGACTCCATCCTATGTCCATGATATTATCACTTAAAATATTTCTGAGTTTTATTTCATGATCAGGGGACACATTTATAGTAATCTTCAGGGGTAAATATTATTTTCCCATTTGAGACACATAGTATAATTGTGGTGGTAGTGGTTTCAATGTAATCATGGGTGGCCAAATTATAAATTTTAATTAATTAGGTTCACATATATAAAAAAATTTAATTCCTTCCTATAAAGTGAATTATGAGATTAATCATTAATTGGAAATAATAAATTCATTCCATCAATGAAACCAGGGCCTCCCTCATTATATGGTTACTATATAGTAATATATGGTTTATCATAGTCATTTCATATAGAATTCATGAATCTAAATTTGTTACTCATATTCAAAATCACATTTAATATATCAGTTTCTCCTTGTGAAGTAGGTTCCTCATTGTAAGTGTGAAAAGTGAATGTTATTCTTATGTGAACTTCATTGAATCAAAAATACTAAATTGTACTATTTTTTCTATAAATTGTTTTATTAATGTATGTTCGTGGATATATATTATTATCTTATTCATCATAAAAAATTTATTGACATGGGTGATTGGTAATTTATCATATATTATATCATCATCCATTTTGAAGATATGGAAATTAGCAGGAATGATAATTTTGTTTACCCTCACCAACACATCTTCTACAACTCCAACTTGGAAAACAATAACTTAGTTTTCTAGCTAAATTTTAACATAGGACTACGCTTCACTATCGGTAAAGATGAGAACATAGAATAAGGTATAAAATTAATAAAATCTCTAAAATCACATAAATCATATGTCAATGACCTATATCTAATAGTACAATGAATGTAAAATGAACTTGGATCTTACATTTGATTAGTAATTTAAATGTTATCAGAGTTTACAGATGTATTCAAAAGATTACTGTCTATTCATATGAAATCCTGTCTCCATGCTGTATAATTCATATAGAAACATAATACATTAGGAAATATATTTAAGGAATTCAAGAAAATGTATTTATAATTTAGATTTCATGAATTTTTAAACACCTTCTTGAATCCCCACATTATAAACATTGTTGGATTGAATCATTCCCGAGGGAAGTTTTAGTGGGTATTTTTTCTTATATTTTGACAGTTTCTCAATTTCAATTTATGATTTTTTCATATCCTATTATGAATTATTTCAATTATCCGATTATTTGATTAGCTTGGTTATTTATTGATTTTTTGTTTAGACAAGGTTGAATTTCTTAACCACCTCTATTGTTTACCATACCTAAATATTCTTTAGAATTTTATAATATTTTAGGAGGTGACTCTCTGTGATTTTTAGCCATCATTTCAACTATAATATCAAAACTAGTTTTTTAATTGTATAAACTCTATTTCTGGTTTCCCTATGTTCGGATATGGTTGATGAAATATTTTTACATGATATCTAGTGTAAGGTGAGAATGGGATTTCCTTTCTTAATATATTTATGGTTGGAATGTTTATTGGTATCCTTGGAGAAACATTAATTAAAATTACATAGTTTGATGTAATTGTAGTTGAAATAGAGGCCAGTCTTGGATTTTTTGAATTACCAAATGCATATAACATTTATGAGTTTACTCTCCATCCTTGGTTTCCCATGGGTTGTTAAAGTGGTCTTTTTTATAGGAAACAACAAAGCTCTCAGTATCCTTTACTTGATCATAGTGGTGAATGAAATGACCTAGAGGAGAACAAAGACCGCAAACGATCACTAAATTTGGTTGGTTATTAGAATTTTCAAGATAGATTTTCCTTACCAAAGGGGTTATAACATTCATCATTGATTCAAACAAAAGTAATTTTTTTGGGAATTGGTGGGCTTTAACTCATGTAATCCCCTAGTTGAAGTCCCACCAGTGCCAAATGTTTTTAAATTACAAGCTATCTTCATTGTATTATATTTGTTACTTGTAAGTAATTTCTCCTATGAAGGATAAATCTAGAAGGTTTTTATCACTATCAGATATTCCATAGTTGAATAATGTTGTGAAGTTATTTTCATAAATTTTATGGTGTGGAAAAATTGAAAATATATTATTGAATCACTCCTAAAACTTGCAGATTCTCTCTCTTAAGACATTATTTATTTGATATCTTTCCTCAAGGTGGTTTTTCTAAATTTTGGAAAGAATATTTAAACTTCATTTTATTTTGTTACTTGTTAGTTAAATTAACTAGTTGTAATTTTTATAGCCACTTCTTCACAACACCTTCGAGAGACAAGGAGATTTTAGTCCATTTGATGTATCACTCAGCCATGTGTCTCAAAATTAATGTAGAAAAAACCATGAAGATTTAATCAAGATATCATTTTGGATCCTCTCTTACAGGGCCATGGAATCTAGTAAATTATTGGAAAAGTATATTTTTCAATTGAAATTAATCTATTAAAAGTAAGGTAACTAATCTGGTAATTTTATTTTATGAATTGTGGTGCACATAAATCTCTCAATGTAATTTCAAGGATTCATTCCATTGATTGAGACCTCTGCTTATGCCTCCAATTTTTTAGATAAAAATAATTTATCCTCCTTTTCTACAAACTCACATTTCCATTCCATCTGAATTAACCATATTCCTCTTCATACTACCTTTGGTGTGTAGTTCTTGCATAGTTTCATTATCCTTCATAATGTAAACCTTCCCATAATAATAAAGTAGACTTTAATTCTCAACCCACATAGGAAGTATCCATGACATAGCCATCTTAAATTATTTTAGTTTGGATCTTTATCCATGATAATGAAAAATTTATTCATTACTCTTGTAAATAGAGTCCAGTCTACAATGCCACCGCTATCATTTCTAGTCTGGTAACTTTGTTATATATCCTTAATTCCAAAATATGTTGTGACTAAAGGTCACCTATCACTACTATATTTAATATACCATAATGAAAGCCATTAAAATAGTCTTCTTTTTCTCAAAAACTATTCCAACTAGGTTTTTCTTCATCTAGAATTCCTACCTCAACTATCAAGATTTGTGTTCCACCTTAGATGCTACATCTAAGGTGTCTACTATAGCATCAAGGTTTATTGAATATCTCTCTATCAAATCACCACCAATGAAAACAACAATAATATGTGTATTAGAAAATATTTTTTAATTTCAAATCCACTATACTATGTATTGACAAAATAAAGATAATAAATTTATCGATGATTATATATGTGGCTAATTTCAAATATAAATCATTCTAAAAGAAATTTTTATAGTGTCCTATCCATTTGTAACTGGAAAAGGAAGGATGACTAGACACATGGGTAATGATAACTCGATGATAAGGGTCAGTACTTACACATGATTGGTATCTGATTTTCAGTTTTAGCTCACTAATTAGATATAAGGCGGTTAAATAAATGATTGATAAGCTTGTGGTTCACCTCAATGTAGTTTGGAAGAGTGTTTTGTGTGAGGTAAGGTTTCTTCAGTTGCATAAGGATAAGGATACTCATTATAAAGGGAATAAAATATTTCATGTAATTTTTGGACACTAAAAATTAGGGAGTAAAATTAGAGGAAGTTTTCTTCAAATAATCTGACTCAAATTATGATCGAAGAGAAGCACATAAACATGCATGGTGACCCAAACATGTAATTAAGGAGGCTATGGAGGAGGCCCATATGAGGTAAGACTTCCATGGTTTTTTCTTGGGTCATAGTGTGTCAACATGGTCTTTTGAGCTATTAATGTGAATATGGTATCTATGTATAATTTGGATGGTGGTGCTCATCATTGCTTGAAAGATGCTGGATCACCACTATATCGGATCCTAGAAAGAATTTTATTAGAGAATGGGTCACCATTAGTTGAGTCTTATGTAAATATGGACCATTTAAAAGAGGTCTATACATACTTCAAAGAGATATTAGAAATTAAAAGATTGGTTTTATTCAAAATAGTGGATTCCAGAAGTTAAGATGAGGATTTAGGGCTAGTAATTGCATAAGTTTCATGCAATGGGTAGCCATTCATGAAACACTCACTTATTATAGTCCATGATAAAAAATAATATATCATATTAGAGTAAGTCATGAAGGATTTATATGGTTCGATTTTCATAGATATTTATATGAACAGGTATGAAAAGTTTTTACACCGAGAAATGCCTACAATACTTTCTATATGGTATATTTTCTCTCTCTACCATAATGGATTTTGAGTCCTTTTATAAGAATTTTTCTTTAATGACCATATCATGAAATATTAAATGATAAAAAAAATTAATTTCTAAACATTAAAGTCATATAAAAGAACAATGTTTCTCAAAATTCATGTTAGGGGGTGCATTTATAAGATAGAGTGTACAACCGACCACCCCAAGACATGTGGAACTACTACCATATAAAAGCATTCCACTGCTTTGGTGGCTACCAATAACTCATAAACGTGTGTGAAGACCCCTACAACCTTATCCTTGTTTCTAGATAACAAATAAAACTAAGATCTAATTTAAATAAATCCAATTAAAGACATAATATTTATACTTTAATGCCCTAACTCAACTCAAATAAAGTCAAATTTTTTAAAATAAGTTCACATTCATTTTTATTTGCATCACTTAAAAAATACTTTGTTTTTAGGAAAGAAATTTTTTTCAAACTGAATAGATTCTTATTTTTCAATAGGTACATGATAACTTTCACACTCAAACTCTCCAAACCTATCAATATTTGAATTGACTTATACTACCATAATATTAGTTCCTAAGAGTTCATCTACCGATTCCTAAATTATTTCATCAACAAAATCACAACACTATTCCTAAATAAACACTTCCAAAGAAAAATAAACTCTATCAAAACCCCTATTATGTGTGTATTCCTTATCAGTTTCAGAAAATCCAAAAAAATGACCCTTAGATAAAAAATGATCGACCATGAAAAATAAAAAAATTGGATCTGTTTCCTTGAAATGTATACTCAATTAAGCACACCCCTTCCCTCTTCCCATGATAAGACAAAGATCAATCCCCAAAAAAGTTTGAGATCCTAGTGACCCTAGAATGGACCAAGAAACCCACCTCGTAGTGGGTGCTCAGATAGCTGAACTCCATCTGGATTTGATCCAACATGTAATATATATTTTAGTATCTGAAGAACAATGCGTAAGACCCTAAACAAGTTATGGGGTTGTGAATCCTCTCCTCCATATACCTGGTCCCAACCTTCATCAATTTTGATTCATCCAACATCTTTCATGTTAGAGACTTTGGGGGTAGCGGCCACATCTAGAAATCCCACAACATGGTTTTATGAAGATATATTTCACTATATATCAGAATAATTCCATAATGGTACTCCTATTCAAGCCTTCCAAATTTTTATAGGAATTTCTCCACCAATGTTAAGGATGGTGACTCTGGGTAGCTATCATGGAACATGTTTTAGATGAGAATTACAAAGTCAGTGTCTGGTTCTTTTTCTTCACATAGACCAAATTCTATGGTCCTCTCCAGATCTCACACATCCTTTGATTGAGGTGGTCGGGAGGAAAAGATATCAAAGTAGTGTATCCCTCCTCCTTCTATATGCCTAAACCATTTCATGTTTCATCTATTCCCTCATACCGTAGGGTGGGTTGGGTCTATTTCAACAATAGAAAACATTTTTTTAACAATGATTGATCTCAAATAGACATAGGGTATGTTATTTATATTTTTACACCCTTTCCAATTTCATAACACAGCTTCATGATTATATTCTTTTAATCTATGTTTTCCCACCCTTCACATGGGAGCGTTTAATAAATTGATTTTTTGAATATAATTATTTTCTTATGCAATGATCGCACATTGTAAATCCAATATTTTGTAATATTAAGATGATAATTCCTGTTAAATGATAGTTTCACCTTATTTATTACACTTTTCTCTCACACATTCCACAAAATCATCCTTTTTTATCACTGGGCCATGATTGGATGTTTTTGGGGTGGTTTTAAGTGTGATTGAACTCCCAGATTTGAAATGGTTTTTCACATGATGAATGGATTAGTGTTTTGTGGATAGGATGGGTTTCATTTTAGGTAGTAGGTGATGAATATTTGGATATGGGATTCGTATAAGAGATGATATGAAATGAGAGGTGTGATTAGTGGCATTGTGATATTTGAGTGGAAAACTGGATTCCAATTTCTAAACACTGGAGGACTGAAAATTGGCACTCGGTATAATTAGCATTGGTTTTAGTGAATTGAGGATGGTCATATAGAGGGAATCATTATGAAGAGGAAAAATATAGAAAACAAATGAAGGATTTTTGGGTTATAGATAAATTTAGACTACACTCCATGTATCATGAAGAACATAATCCATGTATTCTGGATTCCCTGCAGTGACTAGGTTTTTAGCCGAGTTAAGAATAACACACCATGTTTCTAGGACAACATGCCATGTGTCCCTACCCTGGGTACCTGATTAATGTTACAACTAGAACACATCCTGAAATTACATGTGAAATCACATTCCATGTACTTAGGGAGTACACGGGCACACCCAGTGTACATGAGAAAGGGTCAGATGAACACAACCATAACCCAGGTGGTCCAAACATGCTTTGAACACCATGTATTGGTTTTGTATATCTGTATAGCCATCCAGGTGATGTGTACAATACTGCATGACCATATTTCTAGGTGAGTTCACACATTTTGTGAACCATGGTACACATTGTGTGACTTATTTGTAATCTTCCTCAATACAAATCTCTTTCTGTTGGACTCGTATTTTGGCTTGTGGGTAGTCTTTCATGACCGATTTTCCAAGTAGAATGTAGTGGTGGAATTTATAGTGGTTTTTATGATATGAAATGGGGGTGATGATAGTGATTCTCTATTTAGGTATGATTAGTCAGTAGTAGTGATTGGTAATATCACTAGAGATATGGTGGGGATGTAAATGCCTCTATAGAACCAAGGTGCAACTCTACATTCATTTTTCACATGTCGAGTGGTACCCCCCCCCTAATTCTATTATAGTGAGGTTCCTCTATCCATAGAGTGGAACCCCCTGTCTACTAGGGAAAGGGTCCTATATTCATATGTTGAGTGGTACCCCTTATCGTACTAGGGCACGGGTCCCCAAAACGTAGAGTGGCACCCCCAACCATACAAGAGTGTTGGTCTTATATACACTGATTAGTACCCCTATCTTGTTAAGGTGCAGGTCATCCACCCACTGAGTATCACCCCTCTATGGTACTAGGGTGTGGGTCCTCGGTAAACTAAGTAGACCCCCCCCCCCCCATGAACTAGGGTGTTGGTTCTCTAAATGAGGTTTTCCCCATCATGTTGTGGAGTTCGATGGTGAGTTTTTGGTCCTCCTATGGTTTTTTTGTTGATACACATGATGATGGGAATCATAGATGGTCCATTTCTCATCAGAGGAAGACTCGTCAATCTCAGCTATGATGTGTATACGGAGGTCCAATTTATCTCTCGTTTAGTATTCTATTTTTATTTTTTATGAAAATATCCATTGGGTTATCATTATTTCTCTTTTTATGGGTTGATCTAACCTCTTTTTGATTCTTTCTATCACTTCACTTTTTATTTTCTAGGTGTCCTACCACATATGTATTTACTCACCCATATATGGTCATTTTATACACATGTTGTGTCCTATGTATATGATTGGAATGTCGATAGTGATATTGGTGGAATATAGACGTATTGGGGGTGCATTGGAAACATTTAGTGGTCCGACTTAGAGATCAGGGGTTTATCTCTCTAGTTTAATTTATCTTTTCCATTTATAGTCAGGTTAGTAATTATATTCTAGTTGTGTGTGTATTTTACCCCCTTAAATTTGGATAATTTTTTATTTAATCAAATGTATTCCCTAAAGGTTTATGCATCCATGGATTACATTAGATGGTACTGCCTTTTATTATTCCTCTAAATTGTTTCATAATGATGTTTGGGTGCATTTATATATGTATATTAAGAAAATTTCCCCCATTTTAGTTATGTATTCTCATCACAAGTAGCCAACCCATGTCCAATTATTAGCGTCCTAGTGGTTTTCAAAGTTGGCTTATTCCTAGCAAGTAGGGCCTCGGTGGATCAGGTCATGACATGATAGACTTTCACATCCTTTTTTAATGAGTGGTATTGGAAGTGGTATTTCCCGGTGACATGATTCATTCTCCTACAATCAATAAAGTATTTCCATATATTTTTCACTCTCAAAAGGATTAGTTCTTTCTTTTCCATTCTAAACAGTGGTTAGACTTAAATTTTTGGCGTAATGTGAATGTAGCTATCCCACTATATGTTTTAAATGGGGTTGGATATTTATGCTCCTACAAAGGTTTCAATCACTTTTCTAACTACCTATAACATTGTTGTGTTTAGTCTAATTTTTTTAAGTCTATATGTTTTGGAACTATATTCAAAAAGGACTTTGTATATAAACATCCTTGGGATAAGAATGGGTAAGTCACCTATATTCTATCTTATGACCTTGACATTATCCCCTAAAATATTTATGGGTTTTATTTCTTTATCATGGTACACGTTACTAGAAATTAACATTTGAAACATTTCTTTTCCCACTTGAAACAAATAATATTACAATGGTTTTAGTGGTTTCAATGTTATCTTGGGTTTCCAAATTAGAGATGATAATTAATTATGTTCACTTGAATCATCCACATTGAGTTCCTTTTTAGGAATAAAATTATGATGTTAATCATTATTTGAAAATGAAAAATAAAACCCATTAAATAAATTATATTCTTCCCCATTTTTTGTTTATACATAGTAAAATAATGTTGATCATATTCTTTTTTCCTTGAATTCTTTAATTTTATTTTGTTATCCCAATGCAAAATTACTTTTAATAGATTAGTTTATCCCTGTTATTTAGGATCCATAGTGTGTGTAAGTGTTAAAAGTTAATGTTTTACTTGTTTAAAATTAATTGAATCAAAAATATTTAATTTTACAATACTTTCTCTAAATTATATTGTTAATGTAACTTCATGGAAAGGTAAGAATCTATTAGTTGTCTTCAGATATAGATTCACTAGAATGATTGGTGATTTATGAGGTATTATTTCATATTCCATTTGAGGACATATAAATTAGATAGAAAGATACGGTTCCCAACCCTCACCGACACATATTCTAAAAATCCTTCTAGAAATATAGAAGCTCAGTTTTCCAGCTAAATTTTAACATGGGATTGATCTCCACAATCTGTATAAATGAGAACACAGAAAAGGATATTACATTAATTGAATCTAATAAATCACATAAATCAAATTTCAATGACATGTATCCAATATTAATGTAATGGAAAATGAACATGGATCATGAAATTTTGTGGGTGATTGAGGTGTTATAAGAGATGACACATTTCTTCCCAAGATTACTCTCTAATACCGTTGAAGCCTTATATTCATGGTGTATAATTCTTTAAAAACATAGTATATTTGGAAAAATATTTATGGGATTCAAAAAGAGGTATGTATATTTTATATTTATTGAATGTGTCATAAATTTATTATTGAATCTCTACTTGATGAATTTTATTGGATTGAGTCATTCTTGTGGGAAATTTCAATGGGGATTTTTCTTATATTCTTATGTCTTATCAAGTTCAATTTCTAATTTTTCCAAATCCTATTAAGAATAATATTTCATATCCCCTTCATTTATTTTATTGGTTATTTAAGATTTTGGTTTTATAGAAGATTTAATTTCCAACCCACTTGTAGTTTTTAAGAGACTCAAATTTCCCTTAGTATTGGATAATGTTTTTGAAGGCGATTTCCTTGGATTTTTATCCATAATTTCCACTCCATTCGCTCATTGTTTTTTAAATTTGTTTTCCACTATATTCCCAGTTCATCTATGTTACGATATTGTAAGTGAATGATTTCTACTTGAGAACTAGAGTCAAGAGATCCATGGGATTTTATTAATTTAAATTCTGATAGTTGGAATGTCTATTGGTATCCATCCATGAAATTTTATTTAAATTGTATCAAATTATTGTTAAAACAGAGGCCAGTCTTTGTTTTCAGGATTTCAAAATGAATTTAATATTTTTTTAGTTTTCTCTCATTCCTTGGTTGTCCATGGGTAGAATGGTCTTTGTTGATAGGCAACAACACAGCTCTTAGTATCCTATACTTGATCATAGTGGCCGATGAAATGACCTAGAGAAAAATAAAGATCATAACACATAACTGGTTTTTATTGGTCATTAGATTGTTCATGATCTATTTTCCTTACAAGATGTTATATTTCTTCAATCATTGATTCAATCAGAGGTGTTTTTTGGGCATTTTGTGGGATTTACCTCATGGAATCTTCTAGTGGAAGTACCGCTTGTGCCAATTTTTTTTGAATTACAATCCATCATCCCTATCTTTAATTGGGGACTTGTCAATAAATACTCCTCTGAATGATGAATATATTATATTTGTATCATTTCAAATTTCTCCATAGTGGAATAATTTTGTGAAGAGATGTTCCTAAATGGAATGTTGTATAAAACATGTATATTTCTCGATTCCCCCACAATAATCATAGGATCTATCTCTTACTATTTTCTTGATTTCATATCTTTCCTAAAGGAGGTTCCCCTTAATGTTGGAAAGAATATTTAAAGTTCCTTTTCTGTTCATCCTTGATAGTAAAACCAACCATTTTCAATTTGTATAGCCACTCCTTTGCAACATGTTCGAGAGAGAAGTAAAATTCGATTAATTTTATGTTTTCCTCATCCATGAATCTCATATAAAAAGTAGCACACACCATGGTGAAGTCCTTGATATTTATATTTGGATCCTCTCTTACAAGTCCATGGAATATAAGAAATCATTGAGTAAGTCTAGTTTTCAATTAAAATTCATCTTGTAAAGTAAGGTAGCTAATATGGTTGTTTTATTTTATGAAATGAGGTCCACATAACTCTATCAAAGTCTTATGAAGGGTTATTTCCGTGAATTGTAACCTAAACGTGTGCCTCTACATTTTTGGATAATGTTCATGTCTCCATCTTTTCAAATACTTGAATTTTCTTTCCATCTGATTGAGCTATATTCATCAATCTACTGCCTTCGGTGTCCAGTTTCAAACTTATTTCTTCATCCTTTACAATGTTAGTATGTCCATAATCATCACCTAGACATGAATAAACTCCTTTGATGAGGACTAATCAATAAATATCCATATTTTAATTCTTGCATTTGTATCTCTATATAATGGAATGTAAAATTCTATCATTTCTCCAAGCGCGGGTGTCCAGTCTACAATTCCACTAGAATTTCTAGTCATGTAACTTCTTCCTTCATCCTCATCGAAAAAAGATGTTGTTAATATGATTCACTTATCACTACAGTGTTTCTTATCCCCTACTGTGTTCCATTGATGTCAACCACTTTTCCTCAAACACTTAACAAACCAGGTTTTTCTACTTCTGGCATGTCAACATCACCTTTCATGTGTCGTGTTCCACCTCGGCTACCACATCTAGGGTGTCCTTAACTGTGTGGAAATTTATTGAATATATCTCTCTCAAATCACATTAAATGAAAACACTAATTTATAAGTTCTATATAAGACAATTTATAGTGTTCTATTCATTTAACTATTCTTTTAAAAAGTAAAGATAATAAATTTTGTGATGACTATATATGTGGATAATATCATATAAAAATGCACAAAAAAAAATTATAGTGTATTGTACATTGGTAACTACACAAGGAAGGATGACTAGTCACATGGGTAATTATAACTAGAACAAAAAAGACAAGTTGGGGCTTACACCAGATTGGTAGCCAAATTTCAGTTCTAGCTCATTCAGTTGACCTAAGGAGCTGAATGGATGATTGATAACCCTGGGTTAATCTTAGAGTAGTCAGGAAGAGTGTTTTCTAATTGGTAAGGTTTTTCAGTTGTATAAGGATAAGGATAAACATTATAAATAAATTAATGATTGAGGGTTAGTTGTGGATCCTAAAAGTTAGGGTGGAAATTTAGAATAAATATTCTATGAAAAACATGGTTTCCATTATCAATGAAATGTATAATCAATGAGAACCATGAAAATGTGGATGGTAACCCAATCATGTAAATAAAGAGGATATAGAGGAGTCTTGAATGAACTAAACCATTCATATTATCGTCTTGGGTGATGATGTGTCGACATGCTCTTTTGATCTATTAAGCTGAATAAGGTATCCTAGAATAATTTTGATGGTGGGTATCAACATTTCTTGGGAGAGGCTCAACCACCACTGTATTGGACACTAGAAATGTCTTTATTACAGATTGGTTCACATTTGGTTGAAAATTATGTGAACATAGTCCATTTAATATAGGTAAATACATACATTATAAATCTATAACAATGAATAAGATTGGGTTTATTCAATACATTTTAAACTAGAAGTAAACATGAGGATTTTATCTCTAGTCACCCACTAAGTTTCATACAATGGGTAGATCATCATGAAACATTCACTCAGCATAGTCCATGCTACAAAAAAAATTTCAAGTGACCCTTAAAGGAATTTTTTAGTCTAGTAGTCCAAAAAATTATTGTGAAGATGGACCATTTAAAATAGGGAAATATATACTTCAAGTATCCCTTGGAATGTATAAGATTGGGATTATTGAAAACATTGGGTTCCCGAAGTCAACATGATGATTTAGGGGTATTAACTACTCATGTTTAATATAAAGGGTAGACCATCATGGTTGATCCACTTAGGATAATCCATTCTATAAAATAATATCATATTGATCCATGAAGGATTTTGTAGACCAGTCTTAAAATCTATTTATGTTAATATGTATAAAGAGTTTTTAACATTGAGACATTCTTGAAATGCTTTTTATATGGTGGATTCTATCTTTCTACGATCCTAGGAATTGAGTCTATCTCTGAGAAATTTTCTTTAAAGACCATTTCATGAAATATTAAACAACAAAAAATGTAATTTCTCAACATGCAGCCACCATGAATAATTTTTGTTTATTAAAATTAATTCTTGGGTTTTATTTATAATAAAAACAGTACAATTTTCCACCCCAACACACGATGAAATACCATTGTATAGAAAAATCACAACTGCATAGTTTAAGTACTTCAGTGACTTAAATGATAGGCCAAAAATCATTCTAGGGACTGTGTGATTTTAATACATCTCTTTAATAGATGAAACACTATTCCATCAGAATTATCATGACCGTATAAGAGTATAATATTCCTCGCAACATTCCACATCCATAGTGGCTTAAAAAAACTCATAAATATGTTTGAATACTCTGGATATGTACTCCCTATTTAGGGAAATAAATAACATAAAAATATAATTTAATTAAATCCAATTCAAGGCACAAGGGTTATTTTTTATAGTCCTTACTCAACTCAAATAAAGTTAAATTCTTAAAAACAAGTTGAAATTAATTTATTTAGCATCATTCATAAAAATTCATCTTTTTCATGAAATAAAATTTGATCATAAGGAATAGATTCTTGTTTTGAAATAGATACATGAAAACTTTAACCTTAAAACTCTACAAAACTATAATTAATTGAATATAATTTTTCTTCCTAAGGATTCATTTATTGATTCGGAATTATTTCAACAATAAAATAACAATATTCTTTTTAAATAGACACTTCCCCAGAAAAATCAACACTATAAAAACCCTTAATAATTATTTGTTCCATAGAAATTTTGGAAAATAAAACAATATCATATATAAAAAAAGTTAACTACCAAGAATAATTCCAAAATTGGATCTGTTTATCCAACAATAATACTAAATGAAACACCCCTCCATATTCCTAGGATAAGGCAGAGATTGATACCGATAATATTCCTGAGAACCTCGTGACCCATTCCTTTGCAATGAAACCCCACTCATGAAGGGATTTCCACATTCTGACCTCCATTTGGAGTTGATCTAGTTTTTAATATATTTTAGATAATTTTTGATTGAAAATACATTTCGTTTTCTATCAGAAACTATCCTTGATGGTGCTCCCCTTCCACCATTCCTAGATTTTCCCAGAAAGCCTTGGGTGATGCTAAGGAAGGGGAATTCATCCAGATGTCACAGAATACAAACTCAAACATCATTATCGAGTCATATATGACATCATTTTATTCTTTAATGATGAATTATATGGTCCTCTATAGGTAGAAAACATTATCGTACTGAGGTTTTCAGGAGGAAGTGGTATCTGAGTCTAACGACCCTCTATCTCCTAGTAAAATCGTTCTAGTTTCCATTAGAAGTTCTATTCACATGTATCATGTGGTGGGGTGGAGTGGTAAGGGGATTTAAATAAACCCTTTTACCTACATATTTCTGGTGACTCATGCCAATATAGAAAGCAATTAATCTAAAAATTCAAGAAAACAAAAATTCACTTCATTGAAAAAATTCGCAATTTTTTATATTTTATTGGTTGTATATATATTTTTGAGATAAATCCTGAATATTATGGTTTGATATGCCTTTTAATAATAGGTATAGAAAATAGGAGTCTAAACTATAAAAGTTTAGATTATATATAAATGATTACATGGAAGATTAGTTAGAAGATAAAATTTCAAAATTATTTTTATTTTACTGATGAGATGTCTCTAATTTGATCAACATAGTTACTCAACTAAATATTAAATAACTATCCTGTAACAGCCCGAGATTTTTTGAAAAAATATTCTTTTTAATTTCATTAATGTCTTGTGTTGTACGCTACACCAAAAGGAGCTTTCTCAACATGAATCCTTGACTTGCCTTGCATTACACGCAATCGCGACCTTCCTCGATAGCATGTGTAGTACGCAATACTGAGTTTCACTAAACAACGATATGCTATTAAAATATTATTAAAACTAGCCGTTATGAATAGTAATAACCACCTTTTAAAATTTTAGAAATTTTATCTCTCAAAATGGACTTCATTTTTGGATTCGGAGTATCGAATTTAGCCTAAGGTGAAATTTTGGTACTTTTCGGATAACTTTCATATTCTGATGAATACTGAAAATTACTAAATTATAATTAAAAACAACTTTTTTAATCGAAATAATTAATAGTGATAAATTATTAATTTGAGACATTTAAAAGAATATTTAGAATATATTTTTACAATTTAATACAATGTTGGTCATTGGATGTAATTTCACATTTAAACCAGTTATAAACTAGTGTCAATCTTTTGATATTTATTATCTCTTAAAAACACGCTATTTGTTTTGACGACGGTAACTAATTTTTAAATTAATTAATGCAACTGATATGTCCTTAATTTGTTAAAATAGACATAACTTTTTAATTCTTAATATCAAATATAGCTTAGGCCTAATTTTTGGTATTTTTCTGAAAACTTTCAATTTTTGATGAATAGTGAAACCACTAAGTGGTAGTTAAAAAACTGAATTTTTCAAAAAACTTAATTTTACCGCTTCTGTGAGTGGAATTTCGAAAATCTAAGAGACACGGTTAATATCAAGGACTAAAATTTGGTTCAATGAGATGAAAATAATTTTTGGTGAATAGTAATTTTTTACTTTTTTTTACCACGGTTAAAAGTAAATAGGGTAATTAAGGGTAAAAATGATATTATTATTACCCTAACACATGTCAAAATTCTATTGGATAAGTGTAATTCGACCAGAAACAACCTTAGGAATAAAATATGACCATTTATAACCACTTGGATTAGATTAGGACATTTATTATTAATTTATTTAAAGAAGGGTTAAAATAGTAAAAATCAAAGTTTAATAAGTAAATCATTTTTAATATGGGGTTATAAATAAGTTAAATTCGACTATAAATATTCATTAGAAAGATAAAAAGATTTCCAACATAATGATATTTTATTTTTAATTTTTAGACTTTAAATAATTTAATTTATTTATGACACAATGATGATGCAATAATTCCCATAATAGTGAAAAATTAGAATAATTGATATTATAAATACCTAAATAATTATAATTTGAGACTTTTTATGAATTGAACTAATTTTATAGGTTAATATGACATGTTAGTATTGATTTAATTAACTTTTGTCGAAGTAAGCATTCTGTTATGAGTTTCAAAAAAATCAACTATTGAATATTGTCAAAATTGACATAAAATAGTTTTTAAAACAAATATTATATTATTAATTGTTATTTTATTCCTAAAAATATAAGGTTCATAAAAATGACTTATATAAGTTTATATATATTAATAAAACCCAACTTGTGGGTCTCTTGGATGTATATGGTAAGTTTATTAACTATATAATATAAAAATACAAAGTGACATGGTAAATGTCAATCTAATTAACTAAGAGTTAAAACTAAAAGATAAGGTTAATATAATGACCTAAACTTGTCTAAATTCCATTGGATGAGAGGCTTTCGACCCATCCCCACCTTATCTTCGAAATAACTCAATTTGGAGCTATTTAAAACCGAACATGACTTTATAATAAAATAATATTTTTAGTTATTCCAAAGGTGCCCCTCTCCTCCCTTATAAAAGGGCACCTCCTCCCCCTCTTCCTCACATCACTTTGAGCCTTCAATCTCATCCAACCCCTTCCATTTTCTACTATCCACTTCCCTAAAGACATCCTAGAGGTCCTGGTCTTCTTCAAAGACCAATTTTAGTGCCCTAAAAGGAGGTCTCAAAGAAGCACTTCAAAGAAGAGGTAATATCCATTACCGATCCTTTCCAATTTCTTTCTTCTTCAACTTCTTCTTATTTAGTTGTTTCATTATGAAGTAATAATATAAGTATCAATAATATACTAATATGTTATTATAAGTATGAAACAACCCTATTTTATCCATCTATCCATCCTACGGAAAATTAAATCACCGCGCGTGCGTACGTACGGAATACCGTCTCCACGCCGTGGTGTAATCTATTTTCCACCACCACCTTACTTGGATCGGTATAATGGTATAAATAATGACTATATATGACTATTATAAAGTGATATTGATTCTGAAATAGTATACATACACTCCAATACAATTCCACGATCATAGGAACGATATCATCACTCGTGCGTACGTACGGAATACCGTCTCCACGATGTGATGTGACTCGTTCTACATGATCTTCATTTCATAATGATTATATAAATGAATTGAATGAATGAATATGATATATATTACACTAATTAAATTCTGGAAATGAGGTATCTTTAACCTAAATAGAAGAATAATAATTAATTCGACAAAACACGCATAAGAACAAAAAGTTATAAACACCCGAATAACAAGTAGCAATGAAATATTACTACTAAGAAGCTAAGAATATGACCATATATGATATCATAAAAATAAGTATGATTCTGGAATAAGTCAATAACATTATTTAAATCATTATAAAGGAGGTTCGGACACGTACAAAGCATATCGGACCTAAGGTAAGGGAAATATCACAATCTCATTTTTATCCGAGATTGTTTTTACTTTGGTATTTACTGGGGTGTATTTTACCATCCACATCCATGTTTCCTAAATATGTAATATTATTTCCATCCACATACAATTTTTTAAATCCAATTTTACCCTTCAGTGAGTTTTTAGTAAAAGATATTAAAGGAATCTTTTGTCGTTTTTCGTACGAGGTACTTTTTGATTTTTCCGACAAAAGTACGAGAAGAATGATTTCTTTTACCTTATACGACATGAATGGATTTTTAAAACATTATTTCCAAGAAGCTTACCTTATAAGTTTTCAAGTTTATTTTTAATCAACTTCTTCTAGTTATAATTTTATGACATGTTAAGAAATGAAAAGTGTTTTTGAAGTAAAAAGGATATTTTCCTCAAGAATGGAGTTCAAGTGTTTTATCAAAATTATTTTCCATCTTAGATAATAAAGGGTTATGTTTCTATCCCTATTATTACATGGATTTGATTATGTTGTGATGGAAATATTTTTTTATGAATTCTTTTATCTTATATTAATTTTTTTATGATGTCACGATGTTTAAAGATTCCCGTTTTTATTACATGGGTTATGCAATGATGTATGATTTATGATTTTTTGTCACACATAAGAATGGTATCATTATGAGATGGGTGGGACCTATATCTCTCTACAATTCATTGGGTTAAGATTTTATATCTCATGAGATAGACATGCCTGGAACGGTAGGTTATACCGGTTCAGTGAAACAGGACTGAAACGAGGGTGACTCGATTCAGAAATGGACTTTGTCCACAAAGATAGTCTTGGAAATGAGTCTTGACTAATAAGATATGATTCTCTATGATTATGTGTGTATTCCACAAAGTTTCATGTTTTATGTTATGATTATTGGTATTTCATTTCACTACTATGATTTATCCCATGTTATGAAATTATGCTCTCTTTTGCAGGTTAAGATTTCCTAAATGTTATTTTCTTATGAAAATGATGTGATTGATATTTCTTTTGTTTACCCTTACTGAGCATTTGAGCTCACCCTTTTATGTTTTCTTTTCCCCAGGATATAAAGAAAGGTTTTAGGTAAAAAAAGGAAGATCTTTATGGGAGATGTTTAAGATCTTTCACGACGATTAGAAGATTATATTCCGAGTTTCCAAAGACACTAAACTATTACAATCCTTGTGTGTGTGTTTTTGTTATGTACTAAGTATTCCGCAAAAATAATGTAATGTCCATGTACGTCATGTTTCGGGTCTCTACAGTTGGTATCAGAGGAATGTTTTTGTCAACCTTTAGAAACTAGGATGCGAAAACGTTAGTTAGATCCCTAGAGATAATTCTAAGGTATGTCTAGGGATGTTCCAAAGGATAAGTATACGTATAGGATATAGTCCTAGAACTATGGTAACGATCATAGAATTTAACCTAATATTTTAGATATTGAGGATACTCCCCCTTTATTATATTGTTTTCCCTAGCATGATTTTTTCCTCTCACACTATTCTTTTGGGTTTTAGACGATGGTTGGAACCCGAAGGAACCATGTTGATCAATGAAATGGACAATGCAATGATTGTCCTCCTGAACAAACAAATGTTATGGGACATGGAGTGAAAAATCTTATTGCTATACTTACACAAGCTATGAATCATTCTGGACTTCCAAATGAGCAGAGAAGGGAACAATATTCTATTGAGTCCTTCATGAGGCAATGTCCACCTTCTTTCCGTGGGACTTCTGATCCACTTGTTGCTGAACAATGGATCAGTACTACTGAAAATATATTTTCAGTTCTTCAATGTTCTGAACATGATAAAGTCCTCTTAGCAGTATATCGTTTGGAAGGTGAAGCTGATCAATGGTGGAATCTTATCAAGAATACGAGGCAAAGGGATGATATTGAGTCCATGGAATGGGACGAGTTCAAGAACTTATTTTTCAATAAGTACTTCCCTCGTATTCTTCGAACAAAGATGGAGAAGGAGTTTCTTGAACTAAAGAAAAAGGTTGATGAATCTGTTGGTGTATACGAAGCGAATTTTACAAGGCTTGCAAGGTATGCATCTGGCTTTATCATCCAACCTGAAATTAAAGTTGATCGATTCTTTAGTCGCTTAAAACCAAGTCTTCGAAGGGCCTTAGCCATAAGGGACTTCAATAGCTACGAGGAAATCGTTCGATGTGCTCTCAAAGTTGAGATGGAGATTGGAGTAACCCATAAGTCATATGGGTTTGATAAGAAGAGGAAAATGGAATTCAAAGGAAAATCTAAAGAGCACACTTAAAAGAAGATGAATGTTTCCTTATGCTCAAAGTGTGGAAAGAAGCATGGTGGAGATTGTCTTAAAGGGACAAGTAAATGTTTCAAATGTGGAAAGGAAGGTTATCGGGCATTTGAATTCTGTAATGATGGGAAGAAGATGTCTAATGATTCAAACAAAAGAAGGGATACACAGAATGAACCTACTACACTTCAATATTTCAAGTGAAAGGAGATGGTACATTATGCCAATAAATGCCCTAATCCAAGGGTTAGTGATGATCGACATGAGCAACCACTTAAGACAAAGGACAAAGGTAAGTCACATGCGATCACCATTGGTGATGTTCAATATGACAACGATGTGGTGGAATGATTAAGTGTTTATGTAATGGGATTTCAAAATAATGTTGAGTATTATAATATTTATGTATTGGTCTATTGTGGTCTTCAATAATTTTATACCGGTAACCATGGAAAGTGATTGAGATATTTTTGGAAAAAAGATGATATGCGCATAATGAAGGGAAAATGGGAAAATGACATATTTGATAGTATTCATGAGCTCATGATTGATATAAAGACTAAGTGATATCATGGTTTGAGTATATAGAATTTTGAGGATTTTGGTATATGGAAAGTGTTAACTTTTAACAGCATTAATGTTTTCACTAAGGTTCAATGGGTATTCATTTTTCAAGGGAATACATGATTAAGGCCTTTGAATGTTTGGAATGTGACCAACAAGACATATCTCATGATATACGAGGATCAACGATGGAATTAACATGCTTGTTATATGAACTCTTTGGTAATCGTTTTCACTATAATATGAGATTGGATAGCAGTATTATGGATAAGCCTAAAGATTGGAATGGACTATGTTGGACATAAGTTAGTATTGTTTAAGGATAAACGTTTTTTCGATATTATTGATGGGATGTTATAGTAATGTAGTTTTAGAAAAAGGACAACCTGTAGGATGGGCGACATCCCATTGCGTCGGACAAAGCTGTGGGAATCGAACCCACAACCGAAGTGCGACTGGCCTTTATCGCCTACCACTGGCCTACAAGAAGTCCCTGTTTAGTAGAAACTAGTTTTATTATATTAAGAAGTATGATATATGAAGTATAAGTCCATTTTAGAAACCATATATGATTAATCTCACTGTAGAAAGACTTATGTATTTTTTGATAACTTTTCTAACCTTTAGTTTGAGACAGATGGAATGACCCATCATTCTATCACATGATCTGCTAACACATCACGAATGACAAATTCAACTTCATTTATTTAAGATATGAAGATGAAATTGTCCAAAGAACGACAAACGTTGAGACTATACCAAAATCACGAAAGTATTTCTTCTAATTCAAATTTCATCAACTTTAGGGAAATGATATTGAAAACCAAAAATGTTGTCCTAGTGCTCTTATATCTGATGAATTAGATGGTAGCTTAGATCATCACAAATTTATGGCTTTGTGATTGCTAGATTTTCCATAGCCATGTTCTCTACCACTCTCCATCAGAACATGATGGTTAGATTTCTCTTCCATATCCATATTTTCACCTATGTGGAAACCCAGTGATTAGTTTATTTGGGAAACCGTTACATTTCATACTTTTGTTTTTAAAGATTTGTTTTGGTATTCCTTTTTACGATGTGGGTTTCTATTAAAGAAACTTTCGAGTAGTAAACCATTTATAACCCCGACGAATTTCGAGGGCGAAATTAATTTTAAGGGGGGTAGAATGTAACAGCCCGAGATTTTATGAAAAAATATTCTTTTTAATTTCATTAATGTATTTTATTGTACGCTACACCAAAAAGAGCTTGCTCAACACGCATCCTTGACTTGCCTTGCATTACACGCAATCATGACCTTCCTCGATAGCGTGTGTAGTACGCAATACCGAGTTTCACTAAACAATGATATGCTATTAAAATATTATTAAAACTAGCCATTATGAATAGTAATAACTACCATTTAAAATTTTATAAATTTTAGCTCTCAAAATGGACTTCATTTTTTGATTCAGAGTATCGAATTTAGCCTAAGGTGAAATTTTGGTACTTTTCGGATAACTTTCATATTCTGATGAATAGTGAACATTACTAAATTATAACTAAAAACAACTTTTTTAATCAAAATAATTAATAGTGATAAATTATTAATTTGCGTGGTTTTAAAGTATATTTTGAATATATTTTTACAATTTAATACAATGTTTTTCATTGGATGTAATTTCACATTTAAACCAGTTATAAATAAGTGTCAATCATTTGATAGTTATTATCTCTTAAAAATACGCTATTTGTTTTGACGATGGGAACTAATTTTTGAATTAATTAAAGCAACTGATATTTTCTGAATTTGGTAAAATAGAAATCATTTTTGAATTCTTAATATCAAATATATCTTAGGCCTAATTTTTGGTATTTTTCTAAAAACTTTCAATTTTTGATGAATAGTGAAACCACTAAGTGGTAGTTAAAAAACTGAATTTTTCATAAAACTTAATTTTACCACTTCTGTGAGTGGAATTTCGAAAATCCGAGAGAAACAGTTAATATTAAGGACTAAAATGTGGTTCAATGAGATGAAAATAATTTTTGGTGGATAGTAACTTTTTACTTTTTTTTACCACTCTTAAAAGTAAATTGGGTAATTAAGGGTAAAAATGATATTATTATTACTTTAACACATGTCAAAATTCTATTGGATAAGTGTAATTCGACCAAAAACAACCTTAGGAATAAAATATGACCATTTAGGCCCACATGGATTATATTAGGACATTTATTATTAATTTATTTAAAGAAGGAATAAAATAGTTAAAATCAAAGTTTAATAAGTAAATAATTTTTAATATGGGGTTATAAATACGATAAATTCAACTATAAATATTCATTATAAAGATAAAAAAAATTTCCTACATAATGATATTTTATTGGTAATTTTTAGACTTTAAATAATTTAATTTATTTATGACACAATGATGATGCAGTAATTCCCATAATAGTGAAAAATTAGAATAATTGATATTATAAATACCTAAATAAGTATAATTTGAGACTTTTTATGAATTGAACTAATTTTATAGGTTAATATGACATGTTAGTGTTGATTTAATTTACTTTGGACGAAGTAATCATTCTTTTATGAGTTTCAAAAAAATCAACTATTAAATAGTGTCAAAATTGACATAAAATAGTTTTTAAAACAAATATTATATTATTAATTGTTATTTTATTCCTAAAAATCTAATGTTCAGAAAAATGACTTAAATAAGGTTATATATATTAATAAAACACAACTTGGGGGTCTCTTGGATGTACATGGGAAGTTTATTAACTATATAATATAAAAATATAAAGTGACATGGTAAATGTCAATCTAATTAACTAAGAGTTAAAACTAAAAGATTAGGTTAATATAATGACCTAAACTTGTCTAAATTCCATTGGATGAGATTATTTCTACCCATCCCCACATTATCTTCAAAATAAATCAATTTGGAGCTATTTAAAACCGAACTTGACTTTATAATAAAATAATATTTTTTGTTATTCCAAAGGTGCCCCTCTCCTCCCTTATAAAAGGGCACCTCCTCCCCCTCTTCCTCACACCACATTGAGCCTTCAAGCTCGGCCAACCCATGACATGTTCTCTTATCCACTTCCATAGAGACATCCTATAAGTCCTGGTTTTCTTCAAAGACCAATTTTAGTGCCCTAAAAGGATGTCTCAAAGAAGCACTTCAAAGAAGAGGTAATATCCATTACCGATCCTCTCCAATTTCTTTATTATTCAACTTCTTCTTCTTTAGTTGTTTCATTATGAAGTAATAACATCAGTATCACTCATATACTGATATTTTTTTTATAAGTATGAAACAACCCTATTTAACCATCTATCCATCCTACGGAAAATGAAATCACCGCGCGTGCGTACGTACGGAATACCGTCTCCACGCCGTGGTGTAATCTATTTTCTACCACCACCTTACTTGTATGGGTATAATGGTGTAAATAATGACTATATATGACTATTATAAAGTTATATTGATTCTGAAATAGTATACATACACTCCAATACAATTCCACGATCATAGGAACGATATCATCACTCGTGCGTACGTACGGAATACCGTCTCCACGATGTGATGCGACTCGTTCTACATGATCTTCATTTCATAATGATTATATAAATGAATTGAATGAATTAATATGATATATATTACACTAATAACATTCTGGAAATGAGGTATCTATAACCTAAAGAGAAGAATAAGAATTTATTCGACAAAACACGCATAAGAACAAAAAGTTATAAACACCTGAATAACCTGTAGCAATGAAATATTACATCTAAGAAGCTAAGAATATGACCATATATGATATCATATAAATAAGTATGATTCTGGAATAAGTCAATAACATTATTTAAATCATTATACAGGAGGTTCGGACACGTACAAAGCATATCGGACCTAAGGTAAGGGAAATATCACAATCTCATTTTTATCCGAGATTGTTTTTACTTTGGTATTTACAGGGGTGTATTTTATCATCCACATCCATGATTCCTCAATATGTAATATTATTTCCATCCACCTAAAATTGTTCAAATACAATTTTACCCTTCGGTGAGTTTTTAGTAAAAGATATGAAAGGAATCTTTTGTCGTTTTTCGTACGAGGTACTTTTTGAATATTCCGACAAAATTACGAGAATAATGTTTTCTTTTTAATTATACGACATGAATGGATTTTTAAAACATTATTTCCAAGAAGATTACCTTATAATTTTTCATGTTTATTTTTAATCAACTTCTTCTAGTTATAATTTTATGATATGTTAAGAAATGAAAATTGTTTTTGAAGTAGAAAGGATATTTTCCTCAAGAATGGAGTTCAAGTGTTTTATCAAAATTAATTTCCATCTACGATAATAAAGGGTTATGTTTCTATCATTATTATGACATGGATTTGATTATGTTGTGATGGAAATAATTTTTTATGAATTCTTTTATCTTATATGAATTTTTTTATGATGTCACGATGTTTAAAGATTCCCATTTTTATTACATGGGTTATGCAATGATGTATGATTTATGATTTTGTGGCACACATAAGAATGGTATCATTATGAGATGGGTGGGACCTATATCTCCCTCCAATGAATTGGGTAAAGATTTTATATCTCATGAGATGGACATGGCTGGAACGGTAGGTTATACCGGTTCAGTGAAACAGGACTGAAACGAGGGTGACTCGGTTCAGAAATGGACTTTGTCCACTAAGATAGTCTTGGCAATGAGTCTTGACTAATAAGATATGATTCTCTATGATTATGTGTGTATGCCACAAAGTTTCATGTTTTATGTTATGATTATTGGGATTTCATTTCACTACTATGATTTATCCCATGTTATGAAATTATGCTCTCTTTTGCAGGTTAAGATTTTCAAAATGTTATGTTCTTATGAAAATGATGTGATTGATATTTCTTTTGTTTACCTGAGCATTTGAGATCACCCTTTTATGTTTTATTTTCCCCAAGATATAAAGAAAGGTTTTAGGTAAAAAAAAGGAAGATCTTTATGGGAGATGTTGAAGGTATTTCACCATGATTAGAAGATTATATTCTGAGTTTCCAAAGAAACTAAACTATTACGATCCTTGTGTGTGTGTTTTTCTTATGTACTGAGTATTCCGCAAAAGTAATGTAATGTCCATGTACGTCAAGTTTCGGGTCTCTATAGTGATGGTTATGGTGATGATGTAAAAATTTATATATTATATTTTTGACTTATGTTACTTACATTTTATGTTTACTGATTTGTTGTGACTGAATATTTTTGTGATTAGGTAGGTCCCATTATGCATGACTCGGTTATCCTAAATACTATATAGTTTTAACCACAACATCTTTTTCCAATTTATTTTCATATGTTTTGATAATTTAATTATGGTATTTGGAAATTTATTATATGATTTAACATTTGAAGGATTGATAAGGTCAGTGGTCTTACTTGTATCTTTATTTATTTATCTATAAATATTAAAACTTTACAGACATAACTAGCTCAATAATAAAAATCCATCCTCTAACCATTAAGAAAAATGAGGATGAACCAACCAATATTTTCTAACCATAACCTGCTACTCTGATAAGAATAACTAGTAGCCTACATAGAGAACCTTATAATCACTCTACAGAGAGCCACAATATCATCCCACACTAGCATCACCACTATTAACATGACTCATTAAAATGTATTTAACCAAACAACACCTATCTTGCACAAACCATACCTTGGAACTCATAACTAGATCACATCATAAGAAACCTCTTACCCAAAAATACATGTTAAATGGTTGTCAAGCACTAGTATAATAACTAAAATCACATTAAAACTTCACATAATTTTCACCAGAAGGGTTCAAATTAATTAAGGCACCTTCAATGGGTAATTTTATAAAATAGTTAATATGTTATTATTGACACATTAATTAATAAAAACCCATTCCATACAATTATAAAGATTTTTTCCCTTTTTTAACAATTTAATATACCCCTTTTCCTCATTATGAAAACAATTTCACACCCACTATGATTCATGAACACTTTGAATTATACAAACATGTATGATTCATGAACCTACGCTCTCATACTGCATCAAGATAAGTGTAAAATAAATAAATAATATCTCACCCAAGACAACATACTTGAATCAAAATCACAATTAGAACACTAAAAATAAATGAACAACAATCTCATTAACTTGTATAATTGACTTTCCATATAAATGGGTTAGTTACATACCAGTCACATACATAAAACCTCTAACTCATAATGGATCTCATCACTACTGTTCAATTTGTTTACATCATAAATAATGAGAAAAAAATGTAGTAATATCTCATACCATATCCCACAGTTATCCACACAACCATCCCCACATAGCTCCATGTTATAGGGTGGCAGATATATCTCAAAAACATGTACCCTAACCAGCATCACCATCATAGTTTGAACCTTGGGTCATTCTTACCTATCTTTATATTTTATATTGTCTGTTTTTTGGTGAATTTACAATGGGGATTTATAAGGTGTATATTAGTTTTTATTTAGGTGTGTATTCATCACTATTCAGTAATTTCTTGAAAATGATAGTAGCATATTTTTAGGTGTTTTTCTTTTGGCGTGGTTCTGTATATATTAACAACACATACCCTAAAGACCAACACCCCCTGATCTGGGTCATCCCTAGATCATTTCAATTGCATCATGAGATCAAAGATAATGCTTGGAAGCCATCTAATATATCATCTAAGATTACACTTGTAATTGATCCAAGAAATCAATTGGACTTAGGTATATTTTCAGTAAAATCCTAATTCCAAAAATAGGTTTCAACTATTGATTCCACAAATCTAGGATTCATAATCTGGATGGTTACATTACCATGATTGAAAAAAAAATCCCCAATATATGAGTTTCCTTGTTCCTGCATCATTATATCACTCTCTTAACCATCATATACTTTGACCTATCGATTATTCAGTGTGACCATGGTGTTAGTACCCTAAACAAATTCTATAGATAATGAGGGTCATCCCTCAAACCACCAATTTTACACTCACCATTATACACCTTACCTTAAACTAGACCTCATGATCCACCTCAAAAGTTATCACTTATTCATGCCACTTATCCCAATCCATTCAAATACACATACAACACTTGAAACTATTTGTCTTGAACAACACTTGACAAGGCCCCATATCAAGTAAATTATCTAATAAAACTTGATTCATTTATGATATATTCTCTACTATGAATGTACATTTTATATTCTCATTAAAAACTCATAGACAAAATTCACATGAAATTACATTAAGAACATCATCCATCAACCCATATATATTACACCACACTATATTATATTAAGGGATTTTCAAACCCCTATATATTACACCACACTGTAATGTGGGTTTCTACTCCCCACAGATTGGGAACTATCCTAATAATCCCTTGGATCATGGTCATCAATGATTATATACTACCGATAAATTAGATTTTAATTTTAGCTCTAATGAGACATCGTTTATGAAAAACTTTACCGACCCAAATCTATATAATTCCATCCATTCAAATTGAATCAAGATCATATAATGATTGTTGCATAAATTTCCCAAATGAGAGAAATAAACTTCCATCACTATTTGGATCATATTTTCCAGTGTTGTGTTTATGGAGACGTTTTTTATTGGATTCTGTGGTCTCTGGTGGGGTATTCTGTTGGGTGTATTGGTGTCATTATGAATTGGTGTTATTCTGAATTTTGTACAGTGTACTGCAATTGCATTGGTGTTTTTATGATGTAATACTATTTGGATGATATTTGTTTTCATTGGTGTTAATAAAAATTATTTACAGTGTATTTCAATTGCCTGTAATTACCTATAATTCATAATCTTAAGTTCTATACTTGTAATTTCATTGTTGTTATTATTCTAGGTAAGTTCATAGGGGAAGTGGGTGCTACTTTTTGTGGTAGTTGTAGTAACTCTATGCCAGCTATTTGAAAACCAATGGTATAGATGTGAAAAACGAATATATACCAATGGTTTACATTAAACCATTGGTAAAATTCTATTCCAATGGTTTTCAAACCATTGTGAAAGACATAAAAACTAAAACTTTAACCATATTTTATATACAACCATTGGTAAAAGTCTTTATCAACGGTTACTAAACCATTGGTATAAATATAATGTGAGTTATATTGAAATGGTATAAAACAATTGGTATATATTTATAAAAACATTTATAACAATCTCTTGGTATAATGTGATGTAAGGTTCCATATACCAATAGTTATTGAATAAATATTAGCATATGTTTATCGCGAAGCCTCAAGACCCAACGGTTTTGATAACTATTGGTATATGTTATACCATCGTTTATCCATCCTATAGAAATGGTTTAAAACTATTGGTATATCATAAGTTTCTACCAATGAGAGTAAACCCCCCACCCCCTCCCACAATATACGCAATATATAGATACACAGTATTACCTAACCCAAATAAGATATTTTGACTCACTATGAACTACATGATGAAGAATAAATGCCTAAAAACCAAAACTACATGAAAACATCACAAATAAACCAACACCAGATCAAATATACATCATAAAAATACCCAACTCAATACCTAAACCAAAACCACACCATTGTAGTGGGTTCCTAAAATAAGAACAAGACTAAAACACTAAGAAGGGAGAATAAATTATGATGGATTTACAATGGGGATCAGCCAAAATATATGGATTGAATCATGTGTAATATTTCAATATGATCTGTAAAAATCACATAGGGCTTTCCACAAAACTGGAGGGAGGAAGATTCGACATAATAATGAGAAATGGATGATAAATGAAATTAAAAGCTGTAAACCCATTGATTTCACTGCATGTAATATATATACATGATTTGAATTCCATGGGAATTAAAAAAATATGACTTTCTCTAAAAAATTTATCACCTAAGAATTTATTTAATAAACATTGTGAATTCAACTAACATGATAGAAATCCATCTGAAATCATCCTCATTAGCCAATTTAAAACCTATTAACAAGCCGGCTACACAAGGTGTGAACAACCTTTACACATCTTGTATTCCTCTCACACGACATGAAACTCCTACAACAGATTTTCTTCATCTCAATATTCCACTAAAAACTCTATCCCCCCCCCTAAACCACCCCCAACAACCAAAACCAGAATAGTAATGGTTAAGGAAGGCATGAGTGTAACTTATAGATATTTAATGAAATAAGTTCTTTTAAAATATTTAAAATACATTGATAGATTGAGTTACATGAAATTCACATTTTATCTTTTTAAGAACTAATTTTATCTTGTGTTACAAATAACATTGTGTTTCTTCTATTACTTGTCATACATGTGAGGCCGAGTCTTACGGACAACAATATTCTTCTAATATTATAATTTAACATGATAGTTCTCAACTAGCCATTAGAATAGAGGGAATGAATAGGATTTAATAAATTATGAAAATATGGTTTTTACAAGCATATATAATTAATTATTTGGTGACCAATTAATTAGATATTATAATTAGTCCCTTTTGGAAGTAAAAGAAAATATTTTTCTGAAAAATGTTTTAATATGAAAAGGTGTGTTCCATATCACTAATTCAATAAATTACTATTATTGGATTATATTTATTAAATTTATAAATTAAAAAATCAATAAAATATTTTTACATTCATTCAATATATTGGATATGAATAACATAATAAAAAATACTATTTTAGACATAAAAAGTTGTATTGTTTCAAAGGCAGTTTTGAAGCCTTATAGTGGAGCACTTGTTTTTAAACTATATTTTGACACTTAAAAATTTTATTTGAAAAATTTAATATATTTTTTAAAATTGAAATTTCAAAATTATATTAGTGTTATTTTTTTATATTTTTATGAGGAGTTTCGTTTTTTCATGAATCGTGAAAAAAATACTGAATTTTAATTGAAAACTGAATTTTTATATAAATAATTTAAAATTTAAAATTATATTTAAAATTATTTTAAATGTAAAAATAGTTAAATTATACATATATTAATTAATTTTTGTCAATTTAATAATTTTTATATTTAATTTAGATATAAAATCTTAATAAACTTTCAAGCATCTTCACTTTAAAAACATGCTTTCTCATCCCGTCTGTGGGATTGATTTTAAATTAGTTTCTTCCAATTATGAGAATAAAATTTGTAAAATCATATTTCATTTTTGTAATTATAATATTTTATATTATCTTATTAGTTAAAGATAATTTTTACCATAATTATTAGTGAAAAAATTTAAAATTAATTAATGCAGTTGAGGCTAAAATGGGGTTTTGCTCATCGTAAGCATCAGTATTAAAATTAATTTTACACACAAATAAGATTTTTAAATAATTAATTGGAATTAATTTTTTGAATAATTGGGTATAAATTATTTAATAAATATACTTTTAATTATATTATTAATTGTAAAATTACCTTGGTAAATAAAAAGATACAAGTCACCTTTCTAAAGACTATAATAATAAAAATGAGTAAACTAAAAGACTAAGGAATAACATGATAGAAATTGTTTGTATTTTTTTGTGTTGGAGGTACTTATAGACTAATTCATCCCTCTTCTAAATTATTGATCAATTTTAGAGTATCATGAGTTAATTGAGATCTCCCAATAGTGTTTACCTATTTCTATTTACAAGAATTCCACTCCCCATCCATTATTAATGGTCATTCACTCTCCCGACTTCTTCACACCTCCCAAACCATTTGGATGGAACGAACCCTGAAACAATCACTTCATAACTACCCAATTCTCATACTAGAAGCCTAAAATTGGATAAAATCCAACCAATTAAATAATTTTTGGAAAACGATATGTAGTCATCCGAAGAATATGTAAAATCTATCAACGTTCATTTTTGTTATTTTTTCTTCTAGACCCCTTAAATTCATATTTTACCATTCTTATATAATAATGTATGTATCATAAATTAACTAATCTATTTTTATATTAATTTTTAGACCTAAAAAAACACGCACATCCATCAAATGGGTTATGAAATCCTCATTCATGTGTAAGGTGAACTACAGCCTCATGTAACGATGTCGTTAGTTTTTTCATTACCATCATTTATGGTTGAAAGTAATGTAGGACATACTATTTATATATTGTATTTCTAATATTTATAAGATAATAATCCCTGTAGAATAATTATATAAAATACACCATTTTTACATTTCATACCATATGGGATACAATAAGGTAACTCATGTGTACGGAAAACTACAGTCACATAGAGCGATGTGAAACATTTTTCAGAAAAATGTTACTTGGAAGGTACTAAGGGTAAGTATAATGATTATAAATTATATAAAATAAATAATTATGATATTAATTACAAAATTATATTTCTTTAAATATAACATAACATTTTTCTTCCTAAACTTTTCACTCAACGATAATGTGATAACCTCATTCATGGGTGTGTCGATTACTTCCTCCTCAAAGCAATGTGATTATTCTTTTTTCATCATGAAACAAAGAGAATGATATATATAAGTACATATAGTTATATAATATTTTATTTATGGTATAATTATCATACTTTATATATAAAGTTTACTTATGGTCTTTCTATAATGATCATTGTGAAATACGAACGTTACTCATGCTTACATGATGCCTACCATCTCTATGATTGTAACATTGGTTAATTTTTCTTGACCATATTCCATGATTTGTTATAAAAAAATAATTTCTATAAAAATATAATTATTATATAATTATTTTTATTCTAGATATTTTTAAATGATGTCCCATTTGACCATAGTTGAGATACAAAACTTGTTTTTGTCACAAAAAACAAAAAATAGTGAAAAATCTATAATTAAATTTAATTTATTATGTAATCATATTCAACATCATAATAAGTGAAATAAAATTCATAATAAAAATAAAAAATTTCTAAAAGTTAAATAATTAACATTAATTTTTTATTCAGTAATATAAATACACACATGATAAGTCGAGCTCAAGGTAAGAAACATCGTCTCAATTTTCTTCCATTGAGGTAGTTTTTTATGATTATAAACATATATTCTATTATAAGGTATATATAAATCCCCTTATAAATTTTATATCATTAATTTATACATTATAATGAATATATAGATTTTAATTAATTTTAAACTTATATGGGGCTTATGACTCAAGTGTTTCCCATGTGATAAGGTGATTTTCTTTCAAAAATTCCATTTTTTTTGTTTTTCCCCAAAATATCATTCACATCCTTTTCCATGATTTAAGAATGGTTTAATTAATGGTTTCATATAGATTTAAAATATTTTTAATGTAGATTTTATGTCTCTTTACTTTATTTCAATGTTTTTAACAAATTAACCTTTTTATGTTTTCTATATAGAACGTTTCGGTAAATGACAACAGAGATGTTCTATTCATAATGTATACGGTGATAATGAATTTCTGAACATCGTGATAGTTGATTAACTTTTATTTTCCTTTTCAAGATTACATGATTTATTAAAATGTTAAACCCCCTTCCCCTTTTTGGGTATTTTGGTATTGAAAATGGGTTTTCAAAGAAAATAGTGTTTCAGTATTGCAAATGAGTATTTGTAAATACATGGTACTTTTATCTGATATTTTTTTATATGGGTTTAAAAATTTTAAAAGGGTTTTGTGATGAAATTTTTTTATTCATGAAATTGTACTTATGATTTATATGAAATAAGTGAACCTGATAAAGCTTATATGAATGGTTCAACACCATTATAGCTCATTTGTGTGCCTGATATAGATTATATGAAGTATTGATCCCCATTATCATTCATGGGAAACAGGTGAGCCTGATATTGATTATATAAAGGGTTGGGCCCAATTATAGCTCACAAGTGAGCTCGATATGGCTTATATGACCGCTTTTCACCATTATTTCTATTAAATGAATTTTCTAATGATTATATTATAAGTCATTTGTATATTTATTTCAATTAAATTTGTACTAAAAGGGTTTTATGACTACTATGATCTAAGTCACCAAAAAGGAGTTTATTTACTTTCTATGTGTTTTAATCATTTTCATTGAGTTAAAATGAGTCTATCTATTTCATGTGAAAATTTTTTCTTTTATATTCTCAATGAACATTAAAGATAAATATAAATGTCGTAGGATTTTTTGTGTTTTCACAAGATTAGTGGTTTTACTTATTTTTTATCCCTTACTAACTTTCGCCTTCATCCCAAGTTTTTTCAAACTTTTCTCAATGGTTTTAAAGATGGGTAAGCGAATGGAAGAAGTACAGTTCAAAAGTCATGTAAAGTTTCTATGAAAATAAATTTTTCTTTGTCTTAAATGATTTATATTATAGAAAAAATGGATACTAATTGGAATTATCCACTTTATATTGTATTTTTTTATGTATGATTTATAGACTAATTCTCTAAAACTATAAAAATGAAAAGATCCAAAAAATGAAATAAATAAAATTATTAATTAAAACTAATGATCATGTAATGTTTATGGTTGGATCCTTCTAATGGTCCATTACAGTATCATTTCCTTAATTTCATAAAATTTTTCCATCACTCCTTAATGATTCTAAAGTATCTTTTGATAGAAATTTATACTACTATATAAAATTATAAAAGCATGAATTTAGGTGGAGTCTAAAATATTTCCTTAATTTAAATGGTATTTTATTTTTAGGTAATCATTTTCTAATATAGGGTGAGTATATGTTCACTTATAAGTATTTAAATATTATAAGGAAGAATTATTTGATTCTTTAATATTTTTTATCAATGTCAAAAAGAGGGAAAAATTATCTTGTTTTTTAATTATCAAAAAGTTTTAGAACGTTGAATTGACTCCAAGGAATGTTGTTTATTTACATTTTTATTATTAAAATACTTATTTATTACATAAATATAATCTCTCGTAGATTTTATTTCACTCTTTTATTCCGTAAAATAGGGGTTATGAATAGTATTTTATGCGTACATTGTTTATAATAAATGATAATCTTCATAATTAATTACTATTCTTATGTTCAACATGTCTGTTGTGAACTAATCTTATAGAAATATCCATAACCATATCGGTTACCATCACATAGACTTTGAGTTTTCAAAATAGTCTATATTCAAAAAAATTGTCTATGTCCTGATTGACGGCATAAAATAAATCCAAACAACTATATTAACAAAAAGTCAAGATACAGCAATATATGTATCCAGAATCTTCTAACTATTGAATCGGCCTCCTAAAGAAATTATATTGACAACAATTTATTCTAAAAATCTAACAAACTCGTATAATTATCATTCCAATTTATGTGACCACATTAAAATTTTCAATCGATAACATGATCGTGTTTTCAATCAATACCAAGTGAAATTTTGGAAATGTCCTCATCCTACCAAGAGACGAAAAATCAATCTTACTTATGAAGTAGAAATTTGGAAATGTGTTAAACCTACCTTAGGAAGTGAAAATAAGGAAAACTATAGAACCTACCATATGAAGTCAAAATTCTGAAATTTTTTGAACCTACCCTATGAAATATAAATTTGTAAAAGTGTTGAACATATCATATGAATTTGAAAATTTAGAAAATTATTGAACCTATATTTGGACCTACCATAAGTGATAATTTAGAAAAGGGATGAACCTAAATTATGATCAATCATGAGTGAAAATTTGGCAGAGTCCTTAACCAACCATGTAACCTATAATCACGTAATGAATTTTTCAAATTTTAGTTCAAAAAATATTATGTTTTAAAGATTCCTTTAAATAAAAAATCCTGCATGTTTGTTTCATTTTCTTCTATTGGTTTCATTACTCCTTAATCACTAAATATTTATTTTGATCTAATTGAAATTTATTTGGATATATTTTATGCAATATTTAAACTACATTAAATATTATCTTACTTGTATAAATATACTCAATTATTTCTTGTAACATGAAATTTTTAAAAATGGATTATTTGAAAAATGAAAAGTATGTATCGTGTGTATTATGAGGAGTTCCCAAAACATTTATTTTGGTTTTTATGAATCCAGTTACTTTTATTTTAATTATTATTATTGATTTCCATTTTATAAACTATTTTATTATTTAAAATTATCAAAATAGACCAACATGAAATTTGAATTCAATAAAGGAATCACGTATTTCTATGCGATGGGATAAATGTAACAACAATTATTCATTGAATCTAATTTTCATAAAATAACTATATATATTAAGTTCAATATATATTTATCAAGTTAATGAGGTTTTGGAAGCACTCTAATTGTATTTTGTGATAATACTAAAAATGAATTACTTCTCTTAGATGAACATCCATCATTTGATTCGTTTTTATTATAGAGAACCTTATTTTCTAAACACTCGAGTACATTCTTGTACATCTTTTTTATATGATTTTTACTTCATTTTTTCAGTGTGTGTAACTATGCCGTGTTTATTCCAAAAATGCTGGAGTCATGTTATACAACCACATGAAAAAGAAAATTTTGGGATGTGCCCTTGGGTGTAAAAAAAGGTAGAGAAGTTGGGTTATATATCCATGTGAGAAAAATTAAGTGGTGTATTGTGAATCCCAGTGAAAAAAATTCATATTTGGGTCTTTCATTTAGGGTTTAAAAAAGGTATTTGTAATGGGTTGTGACTCCCAACAATAGTGAAAGATTTAGTAGATATAGGATGAATGTTCTCTTTGTGTTTGGGAGGTTTGTAGGGTAGAGTATGATTATTTACATCTGAACTAGTATAAAAATCACTATGTTGAATTCTTTTTAATTCCCCCACATTTATTATTGTATTTAAAAATAATTCATTAGAAATATTAAAAAAGGTCAATTCACCCCCTTTTGACCATTTTACCATTAAAAAATTAATACCCAATATTTTATTCTATTAGTATTGAGTGGTATTAGAATAAAATCATCAACCATTATAGGTTTGTGGACATATCTTTGTTTTAGATCTTTCTTGACAATAAAATGAGTACATTGAGTGAGTGGCATAAAAATCACCATTCACTAGGGACACAGTCATCTTTCTAAGGAGTAAAACCTCATTAAAAAATTCATTATGTGCATTTATGTTTTTTTTGTGATTTTTGAGAGTAAAAGTAAATAATCATGAGTGTAAAACAAGTTTTTAAGAAAGATAAAAATAATAAATCACCCCCCCCCCTCGTATTTATCACCCCATGTGTGTTCCTAATAGTCACATTTGACAAGCATCGCACATGATCAATCTTCTCTCAAACACAATCCTCATGTTAATGGGGATTAAATGAATAAAAATTAGTTGAATTATATTCATAATTATAATAACCTTCAAAAATTACTCTCTTATAATATCCTCCTACCAAACTCTAGGATTACACATCGTTTCTAAATCCCATGTAAACTTTTTATACATCATTCCCCCCCCCCCTTAATTTTTTTTAAAATACCTCAAATATCTTTAAACCCTTTAACCACTAGGACTAAAAATATATCTCCCAAGAAATTCATGTTCATTTTCTTTAGTAATTTTAGTACAACTAGTCTATAAAAAAGTCATTATAACTAAAAATCACCCAATTCTTATTTATAATAACCAAGGCATTGAAGTAGTTTTTAAACAACCAATTCGTAGATTATTAAAACATATAATAATGAATTTTCTTTTCAAAAAAAATATATACACACTGTTCAATTTTATATGAGGAATTTGTAAATTAATTTCCAATTGACCATATTACTCTAGTTGATATTATATGTGTAATTATCATTTATAAAGTCTCTATAAGGTGTTACTTTTTTTAGTTAACATTTTTTACAAAGATAACATCAACTTTGTAATGTATTAATGTCAAAAAATACATTCTCTTGAAACCATTTCAATTAAGCCATATATTCTATGTTTTTTACTAATGAATCATTTTCCTAATGTTACATAGTCCCTAATTTTCAATGCAGTCCCCATTATGTCTAATTAATTTCAAGTCACATAGAAAAGAAAAAAATAAAACTAAACACAAAAATACTAAACAATATAAATGATTCCCTTCCCCCATAATTTTTTCATGAAATATATTTGGTACATTCTAATAGATATATAAATTATAAATGATTTATAGTAAAGGTAAAAAATCATGTAGTTAATTAGAGGGATAACCAATACTATTTGTTTATATAATTGTGGGTGAGTGCAATCTCCTCTAGTGGATCCCCTAGAAAGTTCTCATTGTAATTTTTCCCTATCTAACCAATCACAGTGAAGGGATTCTCTTCTCCACATACACTTTTCTAGGTTGCACCAAAAGGTAAAATATTATAAGGTATTAATAAACCCTACCATCTAGAACAAAACTTTCATGTAATGAAATTTATCCAAGAATTATACAGAAACAATTTCTCTATTGCATAGAAGACACACTTCTAGGTTAGTTTGACATGTGTTTTTCTTTCTCGATGGAAAATATATAATTTTAAAATTATTACCTATTCATTTATTCTAAATTTTATTGTTATATATTCTTTTAATATTAATATTCCCATAAAACAAATATCATTTTCTTAACTTCCCTAATGTTTTTGTCCTCCGATTCAATTGGGATGTAACAACCCTTACTGTATACTATCCTATATAGATTTATTCTAGTATGTGCCTTAAAACTAATTTATAAGAAAAAAATATTCTTCCATCATTATAATCTAATATTCTCTATTGTGATTAATAGTCTCTCCAAGATTCCTTTAATTTATCTATTGGTAACCACATCATGACCATTTTTTAAAGGTGGTATAGAGTCATTGTTTTCTGGTCTAATCCATATTTACTCATTAATACTTATATGATTATATTTCATAATTTAGTTCCTTGTTCACTTACTGATTCCCATGGTATAATAAATGTACATAATATATTTGTACAAAAAATCATAAACAAAAAATGAATCGTCATATTTTGTGGTTTTGATGTTCTGTTGTGACTCACATTGTTTTCCACGATTCCTTTCACTTGTTGATAGAAAACATCAGCCAGCCCATTCTTTACTGGTGGAATGGAGTTGATTTTTAATGTTCCATAACTTATTTCCTCATCAAGGATTCCACAATTATCTTGTATAATCAAGTTCCATGGTCACATATTATTTCCCTTGGTATCCCAAATCCATATAAAATTTCATTCCAAACAAAAACATAAACAAAAAATGAAGCATCAATTTCTGAAATTTTAACTTCCACCCACATAGAACATAATCACCATCAATAAATATGTACGAATAACCAGAATACATTGAAAATGATACAATAAATTCTCTTCCCCATACATCAAATATTTTGTATATGTTTAGTTGTTTTTAAAAAATAACAATAAGTTTTATAAATTTTAAGTAAATTAACATTTCATACATTTCATACATTTACTATAAAAGTTAAATATATACATAAAAATTTTGTTCCAATATAGAACTAAATATAAAACATCCCTATATGGTTTATGGGGGATAAAGAGGAATCCACAAGCTAGTGTGTTACAAAATTTAAGCACATAATTCACATTGCTCTTGTGTTGATATATCATATATAAATGGTCAAAATGATTCTAAAATGATATGGATCATCTCAATATATTATTTAGATTCACCCAAAAGTCTTGATATTTGGTATTCGTTAATGTGTGAAGTGACTTAAATAGTAATAAGAAAGATTACTATGTCTACATACTTGGGAACACCTCTTTCAATTTAATAGAGTTTCTCACCTACTATCAAGTCATGAAGTTTATTTGGGTAAACAATTATTATCACATTCTTGTAGGGTAGGGTGATCATATGATTATCCAATTTTCTTGTGGTCCTAATATTATATTATATTACCATATCAAACTCTTCTACAAGAATCATTTATCTTACTAACATCATATTTTATTCTTTCATATTCATCACGTACCTAAGTGTTTCATGATTAAATAATTCATTTACTTTAATTACTAGAAAATATTATCAAAATGTTTCTAAAGAATAAAAACTTAGAGAAATTAATTTTCAATGGTTGTATAATTTTTCTTGGTAGATTTCAATATTTTTGTGGTATGAGCTCTTACATTGAATGTTCTATCAATTCTTTAGGAAATAACTACCAATATAACTCCATTGGAGGAATTACACAATAGTTTAAAAGGTTGATCCCAATATAGATATTGAATTATAGGTGTTGAAGTTAGTATATTATTTAAATCACAAATTCAATACTACAAGAATCAACCAATAAGAAAACATTATCATTTTGAATCAAGTTGGATTTTGGTAAGGACATTTTACTAAAATACTTGGTGGACCACCTATAAAAACCAACAATCTCTAAGAATGATATAATATTTTTATCACATGTGGGGTAGGGTAATGAATCAATATTATTTTTCTTTTATTAAACATCAATTTAATTATATGATGAGACATATCCTAGTACAATATTTTCTTCAACCATGAAATTTACTTTTATAAAATTGTGAACGATTTATTTTTCTAGGAATATTTTCAAATATATATCCAGATTCAAAAGTAAATTATCAAATTAATTTTTAAAAATCATGGATTTATCTAAAAATCATGTATACATTATTCAATTATATAAAATAAGATGCTTACAATACATCATTGAAAGTTCACAAGGTCATTACATGTTTCAAATGGAATCCTTTTATAATCAAAGGATCCCTAAAGAATAGGTAAATGTTGTTTTATTTTTTTCATTAGGAGAAATTTTCATGTGTATGTTCCATGATGTAAGGTCCCAGACTCAGATGCCACTCAATAGTGTCTCGATCCTAGTGGGTCAGAAGGTGACAAGCGCATCACCCAAAATGTTGGATGCAACCGACTATCACTAAGGGCCTATGTGTGTCATTGGGGAGACTAAGACCTCATCACCAGAGTATACATAGAAGAATATATAACATGCCAATTGGGGAAGCAGATATAATAATTAGACAGCTAATAAATAAACAAGGTTGGAATACATAATAATTCCATAGGTGTCCTATATACAATGATGATAATGATGATACACAAATCTAAAAATATTCACAATAGGTACATGATATTATAGTACAATAAAATTATCCAAACACCCTAAAATACCAAAAAGGTATCCTAGTAGCATCACAGTTCTCATCTTAGTCCCATGCTCCCTTTCTCCAATGTAATATTCATGAACCTGGAGAAGGGCATGTTACCTTGTCCATAATTGCAATCATATAATCTTTTTTTCCCCAAGGGTGGCCAAAATAAGGCCTGAGATAACATAATAGTAATAAACAAAAAAATATCCATGAAATTCATTATTTTTCAATATAAAAATGTAAGAAGGTAAACAATAAATCGTGTTATAATTAAAGAAAAGAAAAGTTCACATGGAGATTCCTCTACTAAGAAAGTGATACTAACTTGACTATCAAGGTCCCCTAAAAAATCTCAAGCTCCTAACATGTAAGCTACATGTAAAAATGAGGAAACACCACGGACTCTCTGTTTAACCATAGTAATATACTGACCATTTCCTCTCCGTACAACCTGAAGTGTTAATAACATCCATGACTAAGTCGTTCAGCCAAACATGTCATAATCCTCATAGTCTGGTCGTATGTCAAGGAATAGGACAATGAACGGATAGATCCATGGTGTTAAATACCATGTAATCCTCCCTAAGTCCCAATATAATTTCTATGGAAACTCAGTTAGTCATCTGTTATATTCCAAGGATCATTTCATACTGGACATGTCCTATGTGATTCTAAGTAAGATGGATCTAAGGGTTAAAAAAACAATGGAATCCCACATAATCAAGACCCAAGGAGCATAATCAATACATGTAATACACTACCACATTCAATATCTTATGAACATATCCAGAGTATCTATTCATACCTTTACCATTCATACATGTTATCATTTCAAACCATGTGAATATATGCACTCACTTAACCATTTAACATTCAAATAAATTCATGAGTATACCAACTCATATATCACATTCTCCAATTAAACCAGTCAAGAAATTCAAAAGAAACCAAATGATTATAACCACTCATTTAATAAAAACCACTTAATCCATTAAAAAAATTCAAGAAAATAATATCAATATAGAATAATCGAGGAGGAAATACATCTCCTAATAAGAAATTTTATTCCCATTAATTATAACTTTGTTTCCTATATCTAGGAAAGCTTGAAACATTTTCTTCTTTGTCTGGCTCAAAAATGTGAAAACATGATAATTACATAAGGCACACCCCATGGGTGGTCATGGTTAAAGAAACAACCACCAACACATCACAAAGAAACCTAATATAAACCCTAAAAGTTTCAATTTCATTAATTTAATTAGTCTGTTCAATTTTAGGTTTATGCCGGAAATATTAAAGGCAAAATAATGGAACGTTTCTTGATAAATCCCCAAAACTCATAGAAGTTATATGAACCAATTACCTTAGCTTGATAGTGGAGTGATCTTCCATTATCAGCTCTTGGTTTAACTCAACTCTAGAGAAATACAAAGAATAGATAAAGAACATAAAATTAAGGAAAATAATCTTCCACCCAAATAACACAACTGATATCTAGAAGAACTGAGAATGGATTTAAATGAATCATGGTCTTACCATTTCAGATCCAAATAGATGAACAGAATTCAATTCCGAGCTCAGATGGAAGAGTTACCTCACTTCCTACATTAGACACTAAGGTGGTTCTATCAATGTGAAATGGTTTCTATGAAGGAGAAGAAAAATAACATAGGTTTTAGAAGAATTTTCATTAAATTAAAATAATTAAATATTTACATAAATTAATGGGATTAAAAATGTATGCACACTATTTTTTTATAGGAGGAGTGGCACCCGCTTGATTTCCCCGCATGGTTTGAAAAACCATTTGGAAAACGTGAAAAAAGCCTTTTTAAAAGTTGTAGAAATGGTCGCACGGGTGTGCAGCCCATTCCTTATGGTTTTTCCAAAATTTGTGGCCATTATCTCATCTCTATCCAGCCTCTCATTTTTTGGTCAACCCATATGGTCTTCTATTCTTAGTTTTCACTAACCATGGGAAAGGATTAAATCACACTAAATCATGGGTTTCCGGATCCGAACAAGCCCCGGGACCCTTGAACCTCCATGACCTCAAGGGGAATTCACATTAGTATATATTTAAACCTTAAAACAGAAAATAATTGTTTCATACCTCATACAAAAACTTGAGTTAATATAGTCTTCTCCTTTAAAAAAACTCATCAACAAATTTCTCTCTAAAGGGTGGTCATGATTTGTATGTGAACAACTATAGCCACTGAGTATGTATTTCAACCCCCCACTCCAAAGCCTCCTCCTATAAATGTTCATACTTCCATAGCACCCGTACTAGTGTAACTGACCAGCATCAAAGAACCATCGTTATCTTATCTACTATAAAAATTGGATGCTCCTCATAGGACTTTCCAACCTGTAGCTCAAACTCCTTAGGCCTAACAACGTGATATGGGTTTGAATGATAACAGCTCATCTAAGATATGTGGAAGATGTCATGCATGGATCGGTGCCTCTATGGCAATGGAAAATGATAGGCTACCCACCCAACTCTCTCTATAATCTCGAACTTCCCATCCTATCATGGTAAAATCTGACCCTTTGTTCTGATATGTATGTGTCCCAACCTCTGTGAAACTTGTAAAAAGAAATTATGCCAGACCATGAACTATAGACATCATCTTCAGTTATTGGAATAAGACTTCTGTTGATACTTTGTAGTATCCATCTGCTTCTGGATCAACTGGACCTGCTCATAAGTCTTCTAAATGAGACGTGGTCCTAGTAAATCTAACTCACCTACCTCTAACCCGTACATGAGAGATCAGAATGGACAACCATAGAAATCCTAATAAGGTTCCATATTTAATTTCACATGATAAATTCTATTGTAAGATAATTCAACCAGGGGTATAAGTTTCTCCCCAGATCACTAAAAATCCAGAACGCATGCGTGTATCATGTGCTCCAACAACTTTATCATATGTTCTAACTGGCCATCAGTCTGAGGGTCCAGTGTTTCACTCAAAAAAAAATTGTACTGAGTGACCTCTTAAAATTATTCAATAAATGGGATGTAAACTGGGTGTCCCAATCAGAAATGATACTGCGTGAGACCCCTTGCAGTCATACTATCCCATGGATATACAACCTCCCAATATCATCAGCACAAAAGGTCTCCTATATCGGCAATAACTAATTTACCTTCATGAGCCAATCAACAATAACCCACATGATAAATTGGCCATGAAATATATCATTACATCAACCAATTTTTACTCTAGGATAGGTAACATCTATAAAAGACCAGTTAGTTACTAATTTTCTACCTACACATGCTGACAGGTGGAACACCTCATGGTGAAACCATCTACCTCTCTTTTCATGCTCGACCACCAATACTGATGGTGTAAGTCACGGTATATCTAGGTGACTCTAGGGTGTATTTCCAAATATGAGGCATGAAATTTCTACATCGTATCCTAGAATATGTCCACAGAAACACAAACATGACCACAAATACATAAAATATCATCCTTTCCTACAATCCAACTAGTAGGTTGATCCTCACCTGGAACACTCTCTCATATAACTAGGCTCACTGAATCTAATAGATGCCTCAGCCTCACTCTATTTAGAAAGGTAATGTTCAAAACTATGGATGATAGATAATTATATCCCTGTATATCACGAACCTCCATGTGAATCTTACAGAAAAAAATCCATGAGCTTTCACTCTCTAATGTCCTGTTGAACTACTTGTCTTTGAGTCACCTACTCTAGGCATTAACAACTCCATTACCATTACAAGATGTGTAGGCATGCATGAATCAAAAGACTACTGGTAATACACCATCCTTTGCTACCTATAGTTCATATCACACTATTTAAATATGTACATGAATATTTTTTTCTCCCTGTACACTACAAAATGATATTCGAGTATGTAATGTCTTCAATAGTGAAAAGAATGAATGACTTCATCCAACTCAAGATGATGATTTGAGTAGTTCCACTCGTGTGGAATCAACATCTGAGAACCATACATCATGAATTTGTCCCCCTACATCGTCACTTCTCCCATCCTAATACTTGATTCATCATAATACATAGTGTAACTCTTTCCATTTTTTGGCAGTATCAAAACTGGTGATGAAATTAATCACACTTTTAGCTCCTGAAACACTATCTCGAAGGATTATGACCCTAAAAATTTCACATCCTTCTTATTCAATCCCATTAAAAGTGCTTATAATATTTATAATTCTAGTATGAAATTCTTATCATATCCAGATAGCCTCAAGAAACTTCATATGTTAAAAATGATCTAGGTATTCTCCTAGGAAACTACTGCTCTCATCTTCTCTAGGTAAATTGATACTCTTGTATGTGAGATAATGTGATCCTAGAATTTAATATGCTCCATCTAGAAGTAGAAATTTCTCATATTATCATATAATTTATTCTCTCTTAGTGTATCCAATATGATTTCAACGTGTTTAACTTTGTCTTCTTGATTTTAAGAATACACCAAGATATCGTCCATGAAAACCAACACAAAATAATCCAAATGAGGTTGGAACATTAGGTTCATCGGTGCCATGAAATCTACTAGAGTCTTCATGAGACCGAATGACATAATCATATAGTCATATAGACTATACCTTTAGAAAAAATATGTATGAGGTTAATCTATAGGATGAACACATACATGGTGATATCCCAACCTAAAATAAATTTTTGAGAAAACATTTTCTCCTCCAAGATGATCAAACTAGTATTATATCCTTGAAAACAAATATTAGTTCATAACTATCAGTAGGTTCAACTTCTGATAATCTATGTGTATCCTAAGGGAACGATTCTTCATTTTCGTAAAAAGAACCGGTGAACCCAACTGAGAAGTATTGGGTCGAATATACCCCTTCTTTTCCAAATACCATAGCTACCTCTTGAGCTCGTGAAAATCTATTTTTTCATCCTTTAAGGAGGACTGGATACCAGTGTAGCACCTAGAACTAGATCGATGGAGAACTCGACCTCTATTTTTGGAGGTAAACCAAAAAATCCATCTGAGAACACATCCATCAAATGATCAATCACTGGAGGAAAGTCTGCCTGATAAGATCCATAAACATCAAGATTCAGACTAGAAACCTAGGTTGTCATCCCTAAGATCCCATGATGTTGTTGTCTGGCTCTGATCACATGGACATGCAATTAAACCTTGTGAGTATGAACCGCACCCGATGGTGATGTGAAAGTCACCATCTGGTTATAGTAGTATATGTAAGATCGATAATCCACTATCTAGTCCATCCTGAGTATGATATCAAACCTCATCTTCTTGATGATGTAAAGGTCCTGGAAGAAGAGACACCAACCAAGCTAAATGGGTCACTCCCTACACTAGTGAACATCCTTTGTTCTCATTCCCATCTATATGTCTAACATCATGACTTCCTCAGAAGAAAATACAATGATCCCAAGGATTTTCAACATCGATGTATATATGAATCATTATGATTCACTTGTATCAAAAACAGAAGATATAATAGTATAGGATACTAAGACCGTACCTCTCACCATAAATTGTCTATCACCCTTCTCTTTAAGGTTTGGATATACATAATAGACCGGGAATTAACCACAACCCTATGAAACAACCTCACTGCCTAGAGTTTTCCCACTCTGATGTCTCGGTGTGACTGTGGTCTGGCTTCCATGTCCATGACCACAACTACCTCAAACTGATCAATTTGTACTATTCTAGCTACCTTCCTCATATGGAGTAAAGGATCCTTCTCTTAAACCTGGTTTTAGAGCTGACCCCAACCACTCACATCTAGAAAGAAGGTCCTGTAGAAATGATACATGTGGTCCATCATGCAACAATCTTTTAACTTGACTAAGTTGCGGTCAAACTAATTTTTCATGGGTCCTCTCTTTACACACTAATGATAGAGAACTTAGATACTAGTATTCATGGCCTGACCAATACTCATCTCATGGGAAGATTCAAAACATCACTTCTTGTCTGAAGATGTTGAACCCCTAGGTTAAGAAAAAACACTACCCTTCACTATTCCCCCAACTTGTCTCATGTTCTTGTCTATAATCAAGACACGATTCAAAATTTTAGTGATAGCGGGAAACTTGAACATGTTGACCTAAGATATGATATCATTATGAATACCTTACTTGAAGTATTTATCCCTCGATAGCCATATTAAGGTAATCTTGTTCAAAACATTTAAACTCTATAAAGTGTTCTTAGTAGTCCACTACCGTCATTGTTCCCTTATCCAAACACATAAATTCACTAGCACACTATGACCGTTGAGTCTGAGGGTAGTGGTAGTCCTAAAACTTTGTTTGGAAATCATCCCAAACCATATCCCACAGCCTATCAGCCTAGTTCAGAACATTTAACTAGTGATTTGATACCCTATGAATCATGTTAGTTGTGATCTTTACCCTCTCTTAAGGGGTGTTTAGAGGTTCTCAAATATTGACATCATAGTCTCTTGACACTTCTCTGCAGCCTTTGGAACACCATCCATCGAAAATGTGGGAGGATGATGTTATTAGAGCACATGAGTCAGCTCAACCATAGACAAGGAATGCTTCGGTGCATCCTAAAAATTATTCATGAAGATAAAGAAACCCTCACAGAAATATCCTTCAGCACCTGTTTTTGAAATAGAATTTGGTGTCACAAATATCAATAATAGAAGGTCTACTTGTATTCCATGGCTCACTGCCTCTATAGTGTGGTTATCACCTCCCTCCTAGCATATGACTAGAGGGATTCATTGTGGAATTTCTTTACAATTAAAAACAAAATCCATATAAAATAATGATATCAATATTTACATATCAAAGGCATAGGATAGGTAAAACCCTTATAAAACAAGTCATAACCGAAAACCTACTCCAAATGCTAGGACTGTAATAAAAACAGTTTCCAAAAAACACTAGAGACACTACCTTTTTCCCACTCAAAAGTTGGTTCTATTTCTAGTATCTATTTTCATGTTTGCTTATTCATTTCATTTCGTTTTATATCCATTTAAATTTAATTTAAATAATTCATTTATTAAAATATTTTTATCCAAGGTTCAATAGGTTTAAACCCATAAGGACACATAACACCTCACAAACCAGAATTGTGTGTCTATGTCATTTGTATCACCAGAAGTTCATTTTAAGTGATTGGGTCAAATGGTTCATCACTTTATAGTCCATAAGGGACCATAATTTTTATGAACTAAAATATGGAATCACTTCCTATATCCCCTTAAAAAAAATATATCACACCAGTAGGTATATCTATAATAGAACCTATCACAATTACGTGCAATGAGTAATGAAACCTAAATGGAATAGAATGATGTATGGTATTTTATTTATTACAAGTTCTAATATGATGCATGAGATGGCATACCCTCATCTCATCAGGCTTCAAAAAAATTGAACACATAGTCATATCAATAATAACATCCGAATGCAAGTGAATCACCCAACAATGGAATAAAATCAACTTTAATTGTAAAAATCTTGAAATTAGTAATTTCATTCGAGGTAATTGGGATTTTCTTTAAATGTGGGTTAACTACTCCCGAGAATAGATTGTTACAAAACTCATATTCATTCCTATCCGAATATGTTGTTTCCAAATAGTTAAAAAAACAAAAAATAAATCTCTTATACCACTTTGTAATGTCCCAAACTTCGATGCCACTCAATAATTCCATGAGCTCAGTGGGTCATAAGGCCTTAAGTGCATCTCCCCAGATTCCAAAGGCTGCTGACTTGATGTGAGGGCCTATGTGTGTCAGGGGGAGACTATTCCCTCACACCATAGTATAAGGAGAATAATATTAACAACATGCCAATTAAATAAGTAGATTCCACATCTAGGAAAATGATAAATAACCAGCCAAGAATACCAAACAAAGACAGAAGTGTCTCATATACAATGACCATGATGATACTTGTATCTAAAAAGAATCCAAAATAAGTACATGGAAGTATAGAACAATACAAGTATTAAAAAATCCAAAAATATCAAAAATATATCCCAGTAGAATCAAAATTTTCATCTTTCTACCATACCCCCTACTGTTATGCAACATTAAAGAACCTATAGAAGGAAACACTACCCTATCCATACCAAAATCCATACAATCTGTTTGGGTCCCAACAGGTGGCCCAAATAGGGTGTGGGATAACATCCCAGTAGGAAACCACCCATGATCTATAAAATTCCATGCTGGGAAATATAACAAGCCATGTGGGTAAACAGAAAATCATATGAGTAGTGAATAAAAGTAAATTTCACATGGCACATCCACTACAAAGCAGGTGATACTAGCTAGCCTCTCATGTATCCCTTAAAAACAAATATCATGCCCCTAACAAGGAAGTTGTATGTAAAATGGAGTTAACACCAAGACATCACAATTTAACAATATTACCATACCAACCATAGACTATTCATATAACTTGAAGTGTGAGAAACATCCACGAGTAAGATTCTCAAACAACTTTGTCATAATCCTCAAGGTCGTCCAATATGTCAAATATTCATTCCCTAAATGGCTAGATCCATGGTGTCAAAGACCAAAAAATAATCATCAACTCCCATTAGTATCTCGATGGAAACTAAGTTAGGAACTTTTTGGAGTCCTAATAGAATTTCATACTAGACATGTGCTATGAAAGTCCAAGAAAGACGGATCTAGTGGGTAGAAAATCCCAAGGTATCCAACGAAATCAAGAACCAAGGAGAATACCTTTCCCATGGAGTCTACTACTACACTCTTGGTAAGATGAACATATGCAAGGAATCTATTAATACCATTAAAATACATACAATTATTTATTTCAAACCATGTGAGTGTACCCACACACATAAAAAATTCACATTAAAATTAACTCATGATTATGCCCACTCATATATCACATTTTCCAATTAAACCAATAAAGAAATTCAAATGAAACCAAATATTTATACATACTCATTTAACCAAAACCACTAAATCCAATCGGCCAATTCAGTCTCGGGATATAAACATATAATAATCAAGGAGGTAGGGAATCTCCTAATAATAAATTCAATTCTAGTTAATTATAACTGGGCTTCCTACATCATGAAAAGCATGAAAACTCACCCAATTTGGTTGTTCAACCAAACCATAACATGGTAATCCCATAGGAAACACCCCTTGGGTGGATATGGCTCGGGAAATGTCCACCAATGTATCACAATGGAACCTAAGGGAATAACTTACTGTTACAATTTATTTAATTTAATTAGCCAGATCAATTTCAGGATTGTGATGGAAAGTCTGGTGGGAGGCCTAATGGAAGGTAAAAAATAAATCACAAAAACTCAATTACAATGTATAGACCTCCTTCCTTTTCTCATTATTAGATTTTTCATCCAATTTCATCCCATAATTCGACTCAATTTGGGAGAAATATTATGAATAGACATAGAACATAAAATTAGGGCAAATCAGTTTTCACCTAAATAGCACAACCAGTATACAAAATAATGGGTAATGACTAAAAAATAATCAAGGTATTTCCATTACAGATTCAAAAAGATGAAAAACTATTGATTCTGAGCTTGAACCAAAGAGTTACCTCAATACCTACACTAGACACATTGGAGGAGCTCTAAAATAGAAATGGTTGCTTTACCGGAGAAGAAGCATAACTTCAGTTTAAAAGGGATTATAATTAATTTCAAAAAAAAATATTACAAAGAATAAAGGGATTCATTTTTTAGGCACTTAGTTTGAAAAATCTTGTTTAAAACTACACATTTTTTTATTGGAGGAGGTGAAACCACATAGTTTCCTTGTACATTTTGACTAAACATTTAAAAACCATGAAAAAAAATCTATAAAAGTTTCAGACATGGCCACATGGCTGTGTAGACCATTTCACATGGTTTTCATAACTATGTAGCTAATATCTCCCATTTATCTGGCCTCACATTGCTTGGTTAAACAATACGGGTTTCCCCTCATGGTTAGCAATAATCTTGTGCCATACATTAATTATCCTAAAACATGGGATTCAGGATTCGAACAAGCACATGACACCACTGGAACCTAAATGACCAAAAAGGGTATTCAAGTTAGCTCATATTAAAACATTAAAACTGAAAATAAGAGATCCATAGAGCATATGAAAACCCAATATCTTACACCTAATAATTCATCCATAATATTTTATTTAGTCTTTCCTGGTATATAGTGACTCAGTTTTTTCCTGGAAAGACTTTAAAATCTATCCACGAATATTTTCAGAGCTAGGTGATGATCCATTATTGATTTTTAGGACCTATAGAGTCTTATTATTGATATATTAAAAAAATTAAATATATAATACTATTTTCATGCATCATCTGTGTTTTTTGTGATTTTTTGATGGTTTAGGGCAACAAATAGGAAATATAAGTCCGCAGTTGAATCTGCGATCTTGGATCGACATTTTTGGGGTCGGTTATAGCATGATCGAACACAAATATTTATGGTGGATACACAAAAAATTAACATATAGTTGTTTTAATGACAATTGAAGTTAATTTTTTGGTTGTGGATGATAACTCTCTTGGTCTGGGATCCCAATAAGTGATTAATTGTGATGGGAGGGATGATCGGATGTGTTTCAGTCTTTGAGTGGAGGACAGGATTCTAATTTCTAGACAATCAAGGAACAAAAATTGATAGATAGAATAATTACCTTTTGTTTTAGTGGATCTGAAATGATCAAAAGGTATAAATTCCAACAGTGAATATGGATACAGAAAACATATGAAGGAATTTTAGGTTTTGGAACAATCTTGACGACACAATGTGTATCTCGTAGAACACATGTCATGTAGTCTGGGTTATCCATGTCAGCTAGGGTTTTAGCCATGTTAAGGATAACACACCATGTACCTGGTCCCACACACTATGGGACCCTTCCCTAGATGGCTAAGCCATGTTCCAGCTAGTACACACCCCAGGACCCCATGTAGAAGGACACATCGTGTACTCTAGGAGTACACATGCAAGCCATGTGTATAGAGACATGGTTCGGGCAGACACAACCATAGTCCAAGTGGTCTAGAAATGTCTTCTACCCCTTGTACGTGCCATTTATATCTATAAGGATATCCATTCCTTGTGTATATTAGTGTAGTACAGATGTCCAAGTGAAGTTAGACACCTTGTTACCCATGGGACAAATCGTATAACTTCTTGTTGATCATCCACCCTATGTATCTCCTTCTTCTAGACTCACATTGTGTCCAATTAGTAGCATGTCCTAAATAGTCATATATGTATAATGTGGTAGTGGCCATAATAGTTTATTTGGAAATTCAACATGAGGTTGTGATAGAGTGATATCAGAGAATTTCATTCATCGAGACAATGTTGGGAGTTTTCCCCATGTGAGGATTGGTTGGGACATAGGGAAATAGTGTCGAAATGTCTAGAGAATGGAATTCCAGCATCAAACCTCAGTGTTGGTGTAGCATCCAATGTATCCATTCACCAAGACTCATAACACCTTCTTTTCAACTCAGCATACTGAAACATGGGTTGTAGGGAACAATGGGACATGAATCACATAGGATTGAGAACTTTTACTATCCTCCACAAATCAACACATCGTATATATATTCTCATCTAACCGTGATATATCTTGATCACTTTCACGATTCCTCTATTAACACACCCAGCTACATCACCGAGATAAGATTATTATGATGATAATATTAGTTATGAGGCCTCAATTTTTGGTCCTAATCATGTGGTGTTAACTCAGTGATAAGAAAAAGATGTTCCCCCACCTTTTGAGGGATGGATAGTACTAGTAGGGTAGGATGAGTAATCACCCTGGCTTAGCATGCTATGTGAGTTCTTGTGCTAGAGGATGTTGAGGTTCTTTTGTGATCTAGATCTTCATGTAACATATGATTTTCCAAAGTCTATGATCTGAGCCATAAGTGTCATTCAAACCCCAACAGATTAGATGGCTATGCTATCACCCTGTATTTTCTATGGAGCAGCTAAGAGCTGGTGGAGTCTGGTTATGCATACTCATATCAAGACAATGCTTTGTTTACAAACATCCATTATCTATTTTTGGAGGATTATTACCCTCATTCATGCACTCAGTTCGGATTCAAAATATTCTTGAGTTGTTTTAGGGAAGTATGATTGTTCCAGAGTATATTATGAGCGTCAATGAACCTACAAAATACACCTTTGACATAGTGTGGGGTGGTGAATTCAGGTTGTGGATGTTTGTGTAGGATCTCTGCAGATACAATTGTTTCATAAAGTTCCCCTTATGCATTCACACCTATATTGGAGTACTAGAATGATCTCTGGTTATAGAGAGCCTCATATCAGAGGGATTCTAGGTATCTGGAGCCGGTAGTGGGTTTCACATGGATAAGTTATCTATATTGCCTAGTAGGGACCATTTTTTAGGGTCTTGGTGTAGGAGACCTCCACATGGTTGGACTCATGTTCATGGACATGTGATGAAATGTTCATGAAGAGGAATTATGTGAAACTGGGTGGGGAGAAGTTATTCTTATTACATGAAACTTTACATGGATCACAACTTCCCAACCTAACATATTGAGGAGGGTAAGTAGGTCATAGACTGACCACCAAAGAGATGCAGCATCATGATCAAGGACCTTTTAGGCATTGTGAGGTCCAGCCCAGGGAGGTTGTTCTAGAAGATGAGTAGGTGTAGCTTTTAATGGAGGTTTTATTAGTGGAGGATGATGATATAAGATACTTTAACCACCACAAATAGGTGGCCCATTTCAGGATCATGGAGTTGGTGGTTAGGGTATCAGGCAATTTCTATAAATTGAGGGTTTTGACCAAGCTACACATGAGATGATCTGAGGTATGATATTTATTTATTCAACTATTTCTATCATATTGATAGACACATGTATGTGTCATTTCTTCGTCTCTATAACCCATGTGTGACAGTTGAGGAATCCATTTTGTGACTTTATTACAATAGGTGTGGATTGAGTGTCCTACAGGGAAAGATTCTTTGATATGATTTATTATTTGGAAATTAGAGTTGATTCTTGGTAGAGAGAGTGTCTCATGGGACCTCATGGATATCACAATGACACAATATAACATTTATGTTGGTATGGAATGGATTTCTACGGGTTGGGATTAGACAGACTTTCATCTCAAATGAGTTATATTCCTTTGAACATATGATACAAGATTCTCCATTAAGGGTGATAGAGATATCATGGAAGTGTGAGTGGGTTTTTTGAGCTAGAAGTTTTGACCCATCATCCATTAATTAGGGAGGTTGGCCCTTACTAATGTAATATCTTCAGAAATCTATCTTCTAGTGATAGTTGATCATTATATTAATGTACTCCTAGAAGATTTTCTAGGACTACCTCCACAATGGGGGATAGACATTTTCATTGATTTTAACCACAGGACCATGTTGGTATCTTCTATGGAATATTGTATTTCCACTATTGATCATCAAGAACTGAGGGGGAAATTGGAGGTCCTTCAAGAGAAGGGATTTATCAGACCTGTGTGCCACACTGAGCAGCTCTAGTTTTATTCGTGAAGAGGGTATATGTGTGATTGAGTGTTTGATTTGTCTATCACCACCTAAACTGGTTAATAATAAAGAACAATGACCATTTTATAAGTATTGATAACCACTTCGACCGTCTTAGTGGTGTGAGTTTGTTATCAAAGATTTTTCTTAGGTTCATCTTCCACCATAGAGGATTCATGAGGATTATATTCTAAATATGGATTTTGGATGTCACTATAGACACTATGAGTTCCTATTGATTCCTTTTTGTGTGACTAGTTCTCCCATTGTTTTCATGGAAATGATGATATTTATCTTCTAGTTGTACTTGGGGAGATTTGTTCTTTTCATCATAAAATAAATACTCATTTACTAGACGTTATAGGAGGAGGATGTAGAGCATCTAAGGTTGGTCCTATACATACTTTGGTAGAACCAATGTTATGGTATGTTTTGAAATTTCTAGATATAAAACTACATATTTAATTTTTTGGGACATTTCATATTTGATTAGGGTTTAGAAATAGATCTGGTGATGAATGATACAGAACATTCGTGCAATCCACCCAAGTGTTTTCTAGAGGTTCTTAGTTTCCTTGGAGTGGTAGCATACTACAGGGGGTTTTGGATGACTTTACTTGGATTTGAACCACTTTGATTGCCCTGATGTAGAAATGGAATTAATTTACCTAGAAAGATCAGCGTTAGAGAGACTTCAAAGAGTTTAGGTTGAGGCTGACTAGTGCTCATGTGTAAAGATGACATGAGGAGGGTGTGAAGTACAAAATGTTTTGTGATGCATCTAGATCTGGTTATTGTTTGGAGTTGATATAGAGGCAAGCAGTGATCCTATATGGGAGGAGGTAGTTGATACCCTACAAGAAGAACTACTCGACTCATGACCAAGAGTTTTTAGTTGTAGTATTCACTATGATGATGTGGAGGCACTATCTTATGGGAGAGTGTTTTGTTGTTTCCTTATACCACCATAATCTCATGTATTTATTCACTCATAGAGACCTTAACCTCAGACAAGGGAATTGTTTGGAGTTTCTATAGGACTAAAAAATTGAGATAGTTTATGATTGTTTTAAAGGGAAACATGGTGAATGATTCCCTTAGTGGTAACTCTTGTTCTCGCTTTCTGTAGAAGGAGTGTGATTAGTTGTCTTTATTGCAGATACCCTTGGTGGATGTGAGGGGTATAGTTTCTCTTTAGTAAATGGTGGTGATTCCTCTGCATCATCAGAGTATGATGGAATATTAGTTGGGAGACATAGATTATGAGGTTTTTCATGACTAGATAGACTCAATAGATGAACTAGATGGTTTCTCAAAAGAAGTGGAGCACACCATCCTTTTTCAATGATGGATGGTGGTTACTGAAACTTTTCTATAGGCTGTTATCAGGGAGTTTTACCCTTACCCCTTGGATGTAAATCCTACTATGGAAAAGATTTTTTGGGACCTTAAATGGTAGTTTTGGTGTCCTGTAATGGGGTGGATTATTTCCAAGTTTATAACTTCATGTCTCACTTCTCAACTGGTGAAGGTTGATCACCATGTTCGAGTAGGTTTGACACAGCCTCTTAACATATTGAAGGGGAAATGGAATGGAATATCTCGTGAATTCATGATAGGTCTTCTGTGGATAGTGAAAGGACACAATTCCATATTAATGATAATTTAATGACTTACCAAGTCGACACACATCCTTTTCATTAGGATGTAGAGTATAGCGGAGAGTTTTGAGCTGTTGTAGTTATTTGAGTTCATATTACATCATGCGGTACCCTTGATGATTTTCCTAGACTATGATGTGTGGTTTATTTCATAATTTTTGTATGCTTCCAAGAGGATTTATAGACCTAGTTGATAATGAGTACCTCATTTCATCCTCATAAAAATTAGAAGGAAGAGTGGTATTATTTGAGTATTAGAGGATATGTTAATGTCCTATGTGTTTCACTTTATCTAGATCTCGGAGTGTCACTTTCAGTTAGTGGGGTTTTCCTAAAATAACATTTATAACTCATTTATTGGCATGTCACCTTTCAAGGCACTGTACATGAGGCCCTTCAGGTCACCCTTATGTTGGAACGAGATATGAAAGATATCTCTTGTTGAGCCCAAGATAGTGCAGGTGATAGAAGATAAGATAAAGGTTATGTGTGAGTATATGAGGAAAACCTAGAACCACTAAGAATCATGCACAGATTGATGTCCTAAGACATTTCAGTTTGAGTATGGAGACCATGATTTCCTGAATGTCACCCCATTATGGGGATTACGGTGTTTTGGTTTCAGAGGAAAATTATCTTTGAGGTTCATTAGGTTTTTTGAGATCCATTGGAAGGTTGGTGAGGGTTATTTAGTCCTAGCCTTTCCACCATAGTTGGACCGAGTGTACAAAATCCTCTCTTCCACAACTGAGGTGATACATGCATGAACCTGTAAATGTTATTGACTATCGAGACCTCAACATTGAGGTTGGATCCACCTTTTTATATTAACTGGTGCTGATTGATCACCAGTTGGAGAGGTTAAAGTGTAGATTGGTCATACCCTTGGTTCATGTTCTTTGATAGTACAGGAGCATGCAAGAGAACTCTTATGAGCGAGAGAGTCATATTTGGGCTCAATACCCACAGCTTTGTATTTAGCTTGTTTTTTTATGTGAAAATACATGAATGAGGTGCGAATTTAGTGACTTTTTTCTTTTTAATTATTATTTTATATTATGAAATCTTTTTGGAGTTAGACAATGATTCGACATGAGTTTTTTCACCCCAAAGGGGCTTAGTATTGATATATTAAAAATTAATGATATTTTATCACGTTCATGCATCATTTTGTTGTTCTCTAAAGTTTTCATATTTTTGGGATATCAGATTGGAAATATGAGAACACTTTTTAATCTAAAACAAGTGGATTATACAATTTTTGATATAATGTTGTTCAGTGTTGGATTTTTGGTAGTCGTTGGAATTGCGCTTAAATAAGATAAATAAAACATTTAATTTTTATATTTTTAAATCTCCAAAACCTCAAATTCCTCTTTAAATACACTAATTTGGAAATTATCTAGGGTTAATAGCATAACATTGGGATATTTGAGAGGATCAATTGACATTATTCATTAGAAGGTAAAAATTAGGGAATGATGAGCAATCAGATTAAGGTGGGTTGAGAGACGTTGAACATCGCATGACTTGTTTATCACTAGAAAAAAATTTCTTCACTAATAATAAATCCTGAATCGAGGTAGGGAACACAATTTTTTTTCCACCCCTTCCAATTTCATGTTAATTGATTCATGATAATCTTATTGGGATTTGTATTTTCCAACCCTTCACATTATCCCATTTAATAAATTAAATTGTCTAATCCAGTTTAATATTTTTATTCCATGAACTCCCCATGTAAATCCCTAATTTTGTAATCATTTTCCATGGAATCTTAGTCAATGATTGTTTCACCTTTTTTATTTTTCTTTTCCCTCACTAATTCTTCACATTCTTCATAATTGGACCACTGGGACATGATTCGACATTTTTAAGGTGGGTCAACTATGATCGAACACCCAGATTCATGGTGGTTATGAATATAATGAATGGAATGGTTTTTTGTAGACAGATTTATTTTATTTTAAAGTAGAAGGTGATGAATATTTGGATTTCGGATCTGAAGTGCTGATGAAGGGTGACTTAAAGTACAAAAAGAGGTTATATAGGAATTGAACAGATGGCTAAATTCTGATTTCTATCCACCCATGGCTTAGAAATTGACATTCAGCATCGTTACATTTAATTTCAATGGAACTTGGATGGTCAAATGGTGGAAAACATAATGGTAAGGATAGATCTAGAAAACACATGAAGGAAATTTGGTTTCTGATAAAATCCTAACAATATGTCGTGTATCCCAAAGAACATGCACCATGTAGTTTGGGTTCCCCATAGTGGCTAGGATTTTAGATGAGTTAAAGGTCACATGTTGTATTCCTAAGCCTATATTCCATGTGACCATATCTTGAGTTTCTAAGTTGTGTCCCAGCTGGCACAGTCCCCAAAGCCTCGTGTTAATGGGCATGTCATGTGCTCTGAGAGAACATGTGCATGCCCTATTTACAAATTCAAGGGCCAAACAGACATGGAAAGGCCCCACGTGGTCACACACCATGTGCCTCTTGGGACACATCACACACTTTCTTATAGATGATCCATGTTGACGCTCCTTTCCGTCCCAGAGTCTAACAACTGAAAAAGGGGAATACCTTAGCACAAAAAGATTCATCATTTGAAGAAACATCAAAAATTGAAAAAGGCATGAACAAGGATTTGATTAAGAATGGGCCGCACAGGTATACTTGCATGCCACATATTGGGAACGCAGGTGACTTGTGCACCCTATTTGATTTTCTCCCAAGGTCTTCAGTAGACTATAAATACCCCTTGTGGGACCCCCATTTCGGTGACGAAAAATTCCAAAAGTCAGATTTAATCTCCTGGCACCCTAGTCTCTACTAGAAGTCTTCCGAACACTTCTAAGGTAATTTCTTACCTAGAATGATAGATCTAAAGAGGGGGGACAATGCCTAAGTGTTTAAATTCACCAAAACATGCGCACCTATGTTTATAACATTTAAGGTAAATGAAGACCCTTGTGTGCCACCTTATCCCTTCATCAAAACTTGCGCACCACACTTTTGGAAGCCTTTAGGGATAATACTAAGGGCTTGAGCCAATTCTCGCCCATGTATTACCCTATGCATTAATCGGTACGCAAGTACACATGTGTCACACAAGTATACTTGTGCAACCAGTACTTGTGTGCCCCAACAGGACTTGCGTGCCTACCTCTTTTTGGGTGCCCCTCATGTTTATTCAACTCTTTTCTTTAAGTCCACCTCTCATCTTCAAGATTTAGCCTTCAAAACCCTCTTCAAAGACATTTTTGGAATGGTTCCTTTGTTCTCTCCCTTATTTGAAAGGAATTATGTGGAACATCTCCCAAAACCTAGTGATTCATATCTTTATGTCACTAAGGTTAGAGATTTAATTCATTCAACCTCATCCTTTAAGATGAGAAAATATTTAACCCGGGTCTCCTTTTCAGGAGTAAGCCCCTGTTCAAATTAGTTTAACCTGGGCCTCCGTTTCAGGAGTAAGCTCCAGGTTCCCTAACCAGGGCCTCCTTTCCAAAAGTAATCCCCAATCCAAATTCCCTAACTTGGGCCCCCTTTTTAGGAGTAAGCCCCAGTTCCCAAGTCCCTTTAACCTGGGCCTCCTTTTTTAGAGTAAGCCCCAGTTCAAATTCCCTAACATGGGCCTCCTTTTCAAGAGTAATCCCCAGTTCTCATGTCACTTTAACCTGGGCCTCCTTATTAGGAATAAGCTCGAGTCATAATTTCTCTTAACCAGTCCTGATTTATTTTGACTTGGGCTTCCTTATCAGTAATAAAAAAAATCATAAGTCCCCTCTAATTTAGGCATCTTTTTCAAGAGTAAGCCCTAAGTTAAGTATCCAAATATCCATAAAGCACATATACCTTTATAAACCGTGTTCCTGGGTTTCTTTATGAAGTAAATCCTAATATTAATCTATCTGGGAAGTCATGTATACATAATCCCCACATCATTCCTTATGATTGCATCTTTCGTGGCACAATCTTCAGGTTTTACTAATACCTCTTGTTTCTCACACCGGGCATGACTCACGTGAGCTTAGAGAATTAAATTAATTATGACATCTTTAATTGATCCATAAATCATGCATAAAACTTATACTTCTTTATTTGAACTATTTGGGTTATGATTCCTTTCTTAAACAAGGATAGGTAGGTAGCCCATCTGCGGGTATGATCCCAACTCTGAAATAATTCATGTCCTTCTGAATGACAATAAACATCAAGTGCCCCACTAAGTGGATTTAAAACCACTATGGTTATCATAATGACCAAGATATCTCTATATAATGTATTGAAGGATTCCATTGAATAATAATCTCTAACAAATACAGATGATTATTTATCAATGAAGAACCTCAAATACATATAAAAGATTCTCTAAATCTCATACATATTAATCATTGATTGTCAGATCTAAAGGAAGGCTCATTTTTATACTTGGTAATGTAATATGGATTCAAAAACATAATTTAAATCTATAAAGAGAGTCCCAGAGTTGAAAATAATTCCCCCCAAAAAGTTTTGATGAGTCTGACCTCCCATCCTCTTGACCAATGCAAATTATTAAGTCTCATCGGTCGATAACTAATGAGAACCTCCCTTTGGAATGTAGGTCCAAATGGATATAGATTCATTGTATGTTTCTAGTTCTATGAATATAACCGTTAAAAACCGATTGGAATGTTTGAACCTTAAATAAACAAGGTCAACCCCATTTCCAGAGGAAACAAAAAATGGTGAACCCGGCGTGAATCCTTAACCAAGCTAAAATGATGTTTTACTTATTTGTTAGGCCCCTATTTAAACTCAATGAGTGGGCCAAAAAAACAATCAATAACATATGTTCTCATCCTAAATATGTAGTGGCCAAACTTATCATGATTATGTATGTTATATCAAATAGGCACTCGTTTCCAAGATCTCTCTGTGTTACAGAAATGGATTCTCTAAATTTCACACCTGTGAATGCATCTACCGCTACTCTTGCTGGATCTTCGTCCGATCTGTGGACGATGTCACCTACTCAGCATCATCAATGTTGGGTATAAAATGCATTGGTTAAGGAATACCATCAACATGGTACTATTCCTACTATGAAGGATGCTCAACAAGCCCTCCAAGTCAATAATTCACCTTGGTTGTCCGGACAGCGACGACCAGTGATTAAGAAGCAGGTGGTGCCAACAACCGTCTCCAACCGTTTCGGGTCATTATCCCTGGAACACAATCACCAGTCCCTCCCATATTATGCATTGGTGAATGAGAAGGTCACTCAAGGCCTTAATTCAAGGATACATGAGTCCATCCCAAGGGATCTCATAAACAATCACCTCCAGACTTGTGCGGCAGTGTGCCCTCAACATGATGAGGGTATCGCCTTCAGGGGTTAGGCTCAGGTTCCTCATACCAGAGCATGCAAAAAGAACCGCCAGAGGAGAAATCTTGTCAACAGGGAGTAGGTTCTTACTTCTTCCCCTCCAGAGAAGTCCATTAAGACAACTTGATGGAAAGGAACGAGCGGGCACATACACACGTCTGTTCTAATTCCGCTATCCAGAAGACTCGTCTGGCTGCAACCCACCATTCCAGCCATGCAATTCATGGGGAGTATTACAAGAAGTAATATACACCTATTTATAATTCATCATCAAGTCATTAGTCATGTCTAACTACATCCAAAGAAACTCACCAATCTAATGTGGTTGTAACTGATAAGCAGGGACATACACCTATTTTCAATCAACAATTCTGTCAGCAGTCTCGTCTGCCAGTATTGAATGAAATTCGTCAACAATACTTGACAAAGAATACAAAGCAGGCACACACACCTGCCAATATTCATCAAGCCTGCCAACAGTCTCGTTTGGTAGCACTTGGAGAAGTCGGTCGGAAAGCTCCGACGACAAATTTGGAGCAGACTCATCTCTCTGCCCCCATACTTGAGTATTGTCATAATTCGCTGACAGGAAAAAGAGGACAGAAGAAAAATACACACCTACTCCTAGCATGAAATGGACTTATATTCCCTTTCTGGTAGTTGAAGTCACCAAGCATATTCTAAAAATGGTGAAAGAGCAGAAGCAAATACCTGCTCATATTATGGATGCCTGTCAGAATATTATAATAGCTTCAATAGCATCACAGGGAAAGAAATTAAAATCTGTCCCTACTAGTGGAGTGACACATTAACATATCACTCTGTAATAGATACACACCTCTGTTCCAGTCTAAGAGGTATTTGGGGCATACTCCCCCATATCATATGGACAATCAAGTCAAGCACACACACCTGATTTGAATGGAGATAATCATACTAACCTGATTATTTCTCCTGAGCAGGCACATACAACTTCCCATAATAACCACTTTTTTCAACAATTGGTTCCCAAAGTGAGTAAGAAAGAGTCTAAGAAAAAGACTCGTCTTGCACAGTCATGATATCAAGAGCCAATCTGTAATAAGGCCTTGCTCGATGCTGGAGTTCTTGATGCACTCAGACAATTATTCGTTTCCACTCAAGATTCTACTCTCTCATTTACCAATAGTGGGAACATTAATTCTGATGGTCTTCATCAGAAACTTCCTCATGAAGTCTTTCTTCATGACAGTTCAGTCGATCTCGAAGTATCATCTTCAGATGAGAGCCACGATAACCCTCTGTATGGCCAAAAGATCAAGGAGAAAAAGGTTTCATCTTTTGTTGTAACCCACCATGGTAGTCCTCCCCATCATGATGAATTTAGCTGCGAAAGTCCTCTCCACAGTAGTATTTCGCATTGCCTGGATAATTCATCAAAGGAAAATGCAGTGATGAGAAAGCCCTCCTATCTTGAGGCACTTTCAAATGTGAATCCAGTCATGTCTGATGCTTTACCGTTAGCAGGTGAAATACTTTCTCAATCAGAAGATAGCTCGGGGTGTAGGTCATTCTCCGAACTACCCCTGGGTCATTCATATTCTATTTTGATAACTGAATTCTCTACCAATCTTGTTGAATCTGATGAAGCAACAAGGAAGCACCAGCTCTGGTCTAATCAAGTAGAAGAATCTTCATTGACTGATAAAGAGGAAGTGCTGAATATGAGAAAACAGCTGGCAAAAGGTGAAGTTCAAATTATGTTTTTTCCTTTGGATGACTCTCAGTATGACATTCTAGAGATTTTGACGGAAGATTGTAGTCATGATATTCATCTCAACATGTGAAAAACTCTTTGTCAATTTAAAAAGAAAATATGATCTTATGATGAATATGAAAATCATGTCAAGATAATAGAAGGGTTACAATTCCAAATTGATTTGGCATCTCTCTTAGTTTCTCGATATCCGAAGGCTGAAAAGCATCAGATTTCCCTTTAGAGTTCATGCCTTAGCGAACTAAGAAGATTGCGCCAGTTAATTTCCAATGCCCTATCTGATATTCATATCAGGGGATGTGGTGTTCATGGAGCACTGGATTTCATTGTGCTCTCTAGTCAACAAAGCCCAACAAAGGTGTTCTCATGCAATGTTATTTCCTAGAATTGGACACATCTTGATGATTTTGTGCATAATCAAAGGCTCTCCCAAGAACAGGCCCCAACTAGTTCTTCTCAAAGTCATGCATACAGAGAACAAGTTGTCGAATTACTCTTGCATTAGGAAAATGAGAATATCGAATAGGCTTCTCATTTAGAGCGTGCACATCCGGAAGTGACAGAAGTGTCAGAAATCTTCCTATGTTCATTTGAACCAGGTGATTTGAATGGATGTAGGTTAATGCATCCAGCCAATTTCTTGACTAAAGTCCAAAAGATCAGGAGAGATTTTAAGAATGTCTCAGATTTAGTAGCTAAAGAGCCACCACAGCTTTCCAGATTAGGGATTCATTTAACCCAACCCTCGAAATCAACAAATAGGATTCGAGGAGTTGAGTGAGAATAGCCCCAGTCTACTAGACTGGGGAATTATTCAAATCCTCAATCTCTTCCTCAGTGGAAGTTAGTCTTCTCTTGATTAGGGAAGAATCCAAAAGAGGAACGAAGATCCAAATTATCATGAAATTCCCTCCAAATTAAGGTTCATCAAGAAGTTCCTGAGGGTTCAAATCAACAAAAGACAATGTCTCATCAAGGAAATGGAATAAGACAACATTGCAGAAATGCCGATAGAAAAGATGCAATGCGTTATGAATCAATAAATGTCATAAATTCCATTTTTGTTGATCCTCCAGAACATGAGGCTCACTCAGAGGGATCAGATGAACAGGTTCCAGCTTAAGAAGTTGTACACACAGACACAAATGAAGAAGGTGTGCATACACGAAATCAAAGGCTTACCCAGAATCGAGGTATTCCTTCAAATAACCAACTTACCCCTCTCCGAAAGGCGTCCAACAAGGGGAAAGGAAAGAACCAGGTTACATACCCTTCCTCTGTAGACGGCCAGTCACTCTTACTAGAGAAAATATTTGTACAACAAAAGGAATAAATGAAGGGATTAAGGAGGTTGAATACAGAACTACTTCAAGTTAGTCTTCCTCCTAAGTGTGCTGGAGTCAGTCAGTCAAGGGAATTTGTTTTATCTACTGAGATGGATCAAGAATATCCTCCTTTAACAGAACACCCTCGCAGGTCTAATATTATGGGTCATACACAACAACTATTAGTGGTGCTACCATCAGTTGCAGTACTAGCCACCATACCTGTCCAAGATCCAGTTATTGCATCTGCTCAGGCCCAAGCTCAACCAGATGTTTCTCAAAAGTTAATGACTACCATTGAATCATTAACAGCTCGTTTGGAAGCTATGGAGGGTAAGAGTGCATAAATTCAACCAGAAAAGAGAGATTACCCTAAATGGGTTGATTCGATTCCGCCCCCATCAAATTTTTCAAGTACCACATTCCCATTTTTTTATGGTTCGGGAGACCCAGAGAAATACATAACACATTTTGTTTCTCATTGTGATCCTATGATGGAAACCCCTCCGCAACAAGAATCAGTTAAGCTCAGGTGTTTTGTATAGTCATTACAAGGGACTTATTTTATCTGGTATACAAGCTTCTAATCCCGGTCAACTACCGTATGGGAGGATCTCTGTCAATGATTCATTCTTCAACTCAGCTCAACATTCCCAAAGACAACAGTTTTTTATCTTAAAAATTGTAATAAAATAGTGAATGAAAGTGTTTCAAATTTCGTTTCTCACTGGAATGGATTACCATATTACCTAATCTTAGCACTCCCTCAAAAAGAATTGTTGCCAATCTATGTGGAAAATTTGTGTGATGATTTATGCACACTGTTGATCCTCATGAAATACATAGGAGGGTTTCGAGACCTTACTTCGATCACTCAATAGATTGAAGACTCTCTTAAGAATAATAAGGATAAAACTCATGTAATTTCATTAGCTCCATGAAGGATAATGGGTAAAGCAGAGACTGCTACAGTTACGCTTAAACAAGAACTTGTACCTGATTCTACTTCAAAACCATTATCTTATAGAATCACTCCACCTCCTAAGTTTCAACATTAGAGTCCATTTCATTAAGATGTTCAAAGAGTTCAAAGACGGAAACAATTTGAGGATCTAAAGATAAAAGTTTTTTCTTTCTGAAATGAACAAGTTCCTGGTTACTTCATTTTGGCTTTAGAAAATAATTTGGTTCAGATTCCAAGGCCTAAAAGGCCGAACAAGGAATGATATGAAGACCGTCCCAATTATTTCCCATTTCATAAGATGTAGGGGTATCCCAATCAGAATTGTTTTGTCTTTAAAGACCTCCTTTACAAGATGGTGGACTCGAGACAAGTCAAATTGAAAGGTTCTTCAGCTCAGGTAGCATGTGTTACTACTACAGATCCATAGGAAGAAGGTGAGTGGAAAGAAGTCATAAGAAATCATTCACAAAAATATGATGATAGAATGGTCTAAAAAATGATCAACTGAACTCATTCCATTTTACGAACACAATTGACGAAACCAATTGTGTCTTTTGCTATGAATTCCACAGCAAAACCTCCTTCAGCAAAAGAAAAATCCTCAAAGAAGTGGTGTAGTTCAAAGAAAGAGGAACAGTCTGAAGAAGATGAGATCATGTCAAAGCCCAAGTTGTCTTTGACTATGGTAGATTTTATGCCATCTACTTTAGATCCATGGGCACAGCCTAAACTGGATAATCAGGAAGAGTCTTCATCAGATGAAGAGATGATCTTTGGTTTTATTAACATGATTCACTTAACAGATCCTTATGCCATTCACGGTTTTGATCTTGATGAGCCTAAATTCCATGTATCAAATAGAGGAATTAGAGGGAGTTCCCGAGGTCAAGGATACAGAGGAAGACATGGATATCCCATAAGACACCATTCCAATTTTACCCCTTCTAGAACTATATATGCAGTAGAAACTCATGGAAGAGCCCGTCAGCGAGCTCAACAAGAACAATCAAGTTCATCCACACATGGAAGATTCAGTCCTGGCACAATTATTCTGGAGGATTGGTTATAGGTCCCATCTTCTTCCTCTCAACAATTAAATAGACATATTCGGTCTAATCTTCCAAATCCATGAGTATTTACAACTCCTACCCCGATACAAGATGCATCTACTTCCAAAGCATCAACTTCTAAGGTACCTGCAAAACCACATGTTCCTATTGGAAAACGCAGACCTTTGGATCAAAAATATGATGTCTTGAAACATTTGTCCCAATTACCGGCCATGTTATCAATTCTAGATGCCTTAAATCTATCAAATGATCTTCGGGAGGAACTCATTGAGGCTTTGTCAAGTCCTCAAGAATTCGCAACTGAAATTGTTGCAGCTGAAGTCTAACATGTAGAGAATGATCCTGCATAATGCAATGCATTGATATATTTTACAGATAAAGATGAAGATGATTTCAAGCATGGACATATTATACCTTTGTACTTATCTGGAAAGTTCAATGATGTAGATATCTGACGAGCTTTCATTGATAATGGTTCAAGAGTCAACCTCATCCCCATTCGTAATATTCATCGATTGGGCCTCACCAAATCTGATTTATATCCTTCTGCATTGATGTTGCAAGGATATGATAAAAATGAACAAGAAATAATGGGCGAGATGACACTCAGAACTCAGTTTGGAGATCTTTTATCCAATTCAGATTTCATGGTTGTTCAACATGATACAGCCTTTAATTTTTTTCTTGGAAGACCATGGATACATCAACATGCGACTATTCCTTCATCATACCATCAATGTCTCAAATATTGTTTCAATGGTCAAATTGGTACATTGTATGGTGATAAATACATATTCAAAACATGTGAATCTCATTACATTGAGGAGGAATTCTATCACATGGAGGGTAAGGAGAAATCCACAACAAGGGAGGTTACCAAATTTAATGATCCATATGGTTTGGAAAAGATTCCAGTAAACCCATTCCTATATGTGAGTAAAGAATATGTGTTGCCTATCAGTCAAATTGACATGATGGACCCAAATCCAAATACTCTTATGGAAACTTCCATAATGTCAATTACATAAATCAAACCAGAAAGCATGGAAGAAAATGGTGATTCACCAAGAAATGATGAAAGCTCAAATGGAGATGTCTTCATTTCAACTGCTGAAATCCAGAAATTCTATACTTCGCCAACTAGGCCAGAAGAAGTTATAGCAATATCAGAGATAAATGATGATGTATATTCTCAATCCATCATCTCCTCTTTATGACCCAAGGAAGACCCTTCATCATCTATATGGTCAGAAATGGTGGCTTCTTCTTCATGATATTCAAATTTTATCATCTCTCCTGATCATGGAAATTCTGCATCATCATCTACTATACAAGTTGAAGGAGAAGAGATAACACATGTTGAAGAAGAAGAGGAAAATCTCAGAGATGCTCCTCCAGCATTTGAAGAGGGTATATCTAGAACTGTGGATGAACCCATAGAAATAAATCTTAGTACAAGAGAATATATGTGCCCCAAATTAATTAGTACGGCCATGACTCTTGAAGAGAAAAAAATGTATATTTCATTTTTGAAGAAAAATCGAGATATATTTGCTTGGAACTATACATAAATGATGGGGCTTGATCCCAATATTTCTACTCATCATTTGGGTTTGCCAAACGAACATTGAGGATTTAAGAAAACTGTAAGAAGAACACATCCAACATATGCTTCCAAAATTGAAGCTGAAGTGAATAATCTTATCAAAGATAACTTCATTAGAGAAATTCAATATCCCAAATGGCTGGCTAATATTGTCCCTGTGAAAAAGAAGAATATAAAAATTAGAGTTTGCATTGATTTCAGAGATCTTAATCGGCATTGTCCTAAGGATGATTTTCCAGTTCAGATTACAGAACTCTTAAATGATGCAACAGTTGAATATGAAGCACTTTCCTTCGTGGATGGATATTTAGGGTATAATAAAATCTGAATGGCTCCAGAAGATGAGGAATCTACAGAATTCAGAGCCCCTCAGGGTGTGTTTTGCTATCGGGTAATGCCCTTTGGCCTGAAGAATGAAGGCGCAACATATCATCATGCCATGCAGCATATCATCAAACCATTTTTAGGGAAATTTGTTGAATGTTATGTGGAAGATTGGGTGGTTAAATCCAAACAATGTTCTAATCACTTGGATGATTTGGAAGTCATATTCCACAAACATCGACAACACAATTTGAAGATGATCCCCTTGAAATGTGCTTTTGGGGTGACCTCAGGAAAATTTATCAGCTTTGTTGTATGCCATCGTGGTATAAAAGTCGATCCTGAGAAGACAAATTCAATTCTTGGTATGTAACCTCCTCGAAATTTGAAAGAATTGAGATGACTTCAAGGACACATGGCCTATATTCGGAGTTTCATCGCCAATTAGGTAGGAAAAAGTTTACCCTTCACCAAATTGATGAAGAAGGGAGTCACTTACCAGTGGACTGAAGAATTTCAAGAAGCATTCAATATTCTGAAGAAATATCTCTTGAGTCCACCAGTATTAATGACGCTTGTTGAATTAATGCCACTTATTCTTTATGTGATAGCTTTAGAGTGGTCTTTGGGTTCCTTCCTTGCCCAAAAGAATGTTTCTAGGAATGAAAAAAATCTTTATTATCTCAGTCGTAATATGCTTGAAGCAGAAACTCGATATTCAATTAATGAAAAGTGATACCTAGTGTTAATATTTGTAGTTCAGAAGTTGAGACACTACCTGCAACATCATGAGGTCCATTTGGTATCTCACAATAACCCTCTCAAATTCATCCTTAGTCGTCCAATGCTTACATGATCTATGGAAAGGTGGGTTGTTATTTTGCAGCAATTTTATATCTAGTATGTGTCTCAGAAGGCAATAAAAGGCCAAGATCTGGATGATTTTCTTATTGAACATACTTCAGTAGAAGATACATCTTTAGATATTGAACTTCCTGATGAGGAAGTCTTTTCTATTCAAGATAATCTTCAAACATGGGAAATGTACTTTGATGGTGCTTCCAGAATTCCAACAGGGAAGAAAATGGAAGATCCTAAATTCAACAAAGTTGGGTTAGAAATTGTAATAATTTCTCCAGAAAAGGAAGTGCTACCCTATTCATTATTATTGTGGTAAGTTGGTACAAATAATGAAGAAGAATATCAAGCTCTTATCACAGGATTATAGTTGGCGCTTCAGGCACAAGTGAATCACTTAAAAGTTAAAGGTGATTCAGACTTAGTAATCAAACAAATCAATGGGGATTATGCCATCAGAAAAGAAGAGTTAATCCCTTTGTATGATTATGTCAGAGAGTTAATGGAAGAATTTCCTTTAGAACCTACATTTTCTTATATCCTTCGATTGCAAAATTCTCAAGCTGATGCATTGGCTAATATAGCCACAGCTCTGGCAGATCCAAATATGGATGGAACAATCATCAGTATTTCCCACCATTGTAAAATTTCACCTTATATTCAAATTAGAACATAGGAAATCAATGAAATTAGTCTCATTCCTGAACCATATGTTCATAATACAGGATGGATAACACCTATCAGGGAATACCTTCAAAATGGAACACTCCAACCTGATAGAGCTGGGAAAGAACAAGTCTGATGACGTGTGGTCAATTTTACTCTTTATGAAAGCCCGGATCACCTAGATAAAATTCTCTATAAAAGAGGTTTTGATGGAATTCTCTTTAGATGCATTGATGGTGAAGAGACAATGGTTGTCATTAAAGAAGTACATGCAGGAGTCTGTGGTGCCCACCAGTCTGAACATAGACTCTCTGATCCAATTCGAAGGCTTGGATACTTTTGGCCTTCAATGATACAAGATTGTATTGATTTTATGAAGAAGTGTCGTTCATGCCATGTATGTGCCAACTTCATTCATCAACCCCCAGAGTTTCTTCATATAGCTAAATACTTGTGACCATTTTCCACATGGGGAATGGATGTAGTGGGATCATTCCCTTCAGCTACATCCAAACTGTTTAAGTATATTCTTACTGTTATTGAATTCTTTTCTAAATGGGCAGAGGCAATACCTCTCAAAGAAGTTAGTTCTAAAATCATTTTTAGATTCATCATGTATAAATTCATTACCAGATTTGGTGTCCTGCATACCATATTGACGTACAATGGCACCAACTTCTGTTCATCTGAGGTAAAGAAGTTCTATCAAGAATACAACATCAAATCCAACCATTCATCTCAGTATCATGCAGCATCCAATGGCCAAATAAAAGATTTCAACAAGAATCTTTCAAACATACTACAAAAGATGGTGGATAAGGATAATAAATCATGGCCTAATAATCTTTTTTATGCTTTATGGTCTTATCGAACCACCACCTGCACTACTACGTAGTCAACTCCATATTCATTGGTATGTGGAACAGAAACAGTCTTTCCCATTGAAGTTCAATTACCTTCACTCAGAGTGGCCATTTTTTATCAGTCATCTACAGATGAACAGTATCAAAAGTGATTGAATGAATTGGAATAATTATATGAAAAAATATTGTGCACCCTGTACCATTTGGAAGTCTAGCAGAATCGAATAGCACAGGCTTTCAACAAAAAAGTTTGTCTTCATTCATTCATTCAAGGATAATTGTTATTGGTTCTCATAACTCCAAAGATGCCAGGAAAGAAAACTCCCAAGCATGAGCCAAATTTGGAAGGACCTTACTCAATACATAAGGTCTACTCCAATGGATGTTATTCTTTCATCCCAATGGATTGAGAACTCATCACAACTCCAACCAATGCCAGATTTCTGAAGAAGTATTTTGTGTAGCTCATATACCCTCCAACGTCCAACATGATGTTAAACTGTGTCATCCTTGCTATATGACGTTAAACAATACATTCCACGTCTAACATGACGTTAAACTATGATGTACTAGCTACATGATGCTAAACTGTACAGCACTCATTCATCCAACATGACGTTAAACTATATTGTCCCTCTTTTGTCCAGCAAGACGTTAAACTGCATAACCATTATCCTACATGATGTTAAACTATAAATGTCCCTTTGTTCATCCCACGTGACGTTAAACTGTGAAATTTTCCTAGATACATGACGCTAAACTGTATAGCACTTGTCCCCTAAGTCCTTACTACATGACATTAAACTACACAGTCCCTCTTATGTCTAGCAAGACGTTAAACTGCATAACCAATGTCTTATCTACATGATGCTAAACTGTACAACACTCATTCGTCCAACATGACATTAAACTGTGAAAAAGTCCCTTAATATGACCTACATGACGTTAAACTGTATTTTGTCCCTACTACATGATACTAAACTATGAAACACCATTATTACTCATTGAAAGACTTTAAACTACATAGCCCCCCCCCCCCAAAGTCCTTAATGAAAGCCTTTAAACTGCACAGTCCCTCTTTCATCCAACATGATGTTAAACTGTGTTCTATCCCTTATTTCTTATATGAAATTAAACTATGCATCGTTAGGGTTGTTGCTACATCTTATTTCACACACCAAGTATGAATCACGTGAGCTTAGAATAAACTTCAACCATAACACCCTGTATGGGCCGCTAACCATGTGTAAGTCCCAATACCATTTTTTTAGGTCATTGTCCTCATGACCAACTTGATCACCAATTCATTCCTTAATTTAACTGTGCAGACTTTGATCCTTGCCTTCTAGGATGGGTACATAGGCAACCTCCCAAGGTTCAATCCCAAAACCAATCTCTTCACATCGGTTCACGTCCACATCATATGATGTTGATCCGTGAAGCATCCCCAGAACCAATATTTTTTTACATTGGTTCACCATTGTCCTTGCTATATGACGTTAAAATCTTCGCACTTTTGTCCTATAAGACAATAAACTACAACATTCTTTTACACCCTCACCTGAGAGGGAGTCATTATTTACATTGATCTTCAATCATGTTATATTCCAAATACTACATGCATACATGGCATTGCCTGAACCTTTAATCTTGGGTCAAACCATAATTGCACTAAATTCCCCTTCAACCCTTCACTTGTACAAACCAAATCTGTACAGAGGGTATTTTAAGAACTACTTGCTGCTTGATTCCCATCCTTATGGGATACGTAGGAACATTCGAGCGTCCCTCAAATATAGCCCCAAGTCTTTGGGCATAACCCCAAATTCCACTTTCAGTCCCTTGGCTGAAAAGTCCCCCTTGGTCCGAGATCTATGACACTAAACTAAGATCTCCTACACTCTCATCCCACATGACGTTAAATTGTATTTCAATAACTACGTATGGATTGATTCCCATTATTATTGGATACTTAGTGAAGTATAGCACCCCAATTTAGGACCCGCCACAACGTGATTATGGTTAGCATTGGTCTGTGTATCTCTACATGCATTGGAAAATGCCCATTTTGATGTGTCGTACTCCTAACCTTAAATACGTCCAGATATCCATAACCCTTTTCTTGACTTCTGGTCAAAAATGGTTTGATACCCGAGGGTTCTTTTATTTTTCCATGCAGTACGTTCCCTTAGGCGGCTTTGCATAAACAGTCTACATAATGGACCTGTCAGCCAAAAGATGATATTATTTGACTATGCAGCTAATGCCCTTAGGTGGCCCTGTATAATTCAACCCCCTAACAGGTTTTTTAAATATTAGTGACTTCATTATTGGTAGGAAAACCTCTTTTTGTCCTTATTTGTTTTAATGAAAATATGTAGGGATCCAAAAAAAAACCCATCTGTAACATATTTGTCCCATACTCTTTTTTATGATCTGAAAGTATTCAAGTCTATGATTTATATTTCCCTTCCCTGTGTTTGGGTCAGACCTTCGTAGGAGTGACATTCATCCAATTATTAAACAATATTGATTGGAAATATCCTCTCCATATTCAATTACCTCTCTTCATACAACAAAATCTATGCTTCGGAAAACTTGAATCTCTATAAACTTCCACTAGTTTTTTAGGAATAGAAAGGTAAAATTACTGAGAGTTCTTTTGCCTGACTACATAGTACATTCCTTTAGGCGGCCTTGTAGAAGTAGTCTACATAACGGATATATCAGCCAAAAGATGCTATTATTTGACTATGCAGCCAATGCCCTTAAGTGGCCCTGCATAATTCAACCCGCTAACAGGTTTGTTAAATAGTGGTAACTTCATTCTTGGGAAATACTTCTTCTAATGCCTTTTACCCCTTTTTTCATATCATTACTCAGATTAAAAATTTATTAAGTCATATTTTACATATTTCCCAGCATACTTGAATATGGTAATATGTTTTCAGATAAATTATCAAGTAATTGAGTCAATTTTAATCTATTCAGTCAAAGATATTCAACCTTAAACATTAGCCTTTCTTTTTATGTCCAACGTGCATGACTTTAAACTACACACAAAATGAAAGGGAACTCTAAACAAAATTCAAGTCCCAGCTCACTAAAAATACATTTTTTATGATTTAGGTAATATTTAGAAATTGAAAAAAATTCAATGTTTGTAGGGTTATTTTTATAATCCTAGCAAAAATAAAACTATGCTTACTAGGACCATTGTCTTAGGTAAAAATTTAAAGCAGGTAGAAAAATAAGGCATGCACAAATGATTAAAGATGAAAGTGTTTTTCATTTGATGCACAAAAGTTATAAGGAAATCCATAGAATGGAGTCTCTTCTCTTTTTTCAGGGATTAAAAGATACTTTCAACATAAGTCTTCATTTGATTTAAAGCATCTCGAGCTTCATCAGCAGCCACTTGAAGTTCATACACTCGACCAACTTCACACTTTTCAGCTGGATGGAGTGCTTTCTTGGCTTCAGCGATGGCTTTCATAACATTTGTCTGAACTCCTTCTAGTGAATTGATAAGCTGGTCAAGTTCCCCAGTAACAACATCAAACTGTTGCTGAAGGTGAATTTTCTAGACAACTTTCCCCTTGATCTTATGCTTCTGCTCCTTCAACTTGGAAGCATGATCAACATCAGCACAGGAAACAGAAGACTCAAATTCACTGATATTGGCTGATAGACTTACTATGGTCAGGTCTTGACAGTACCTCTGCTTCCTCTCCCTCATTAAGATGACTTGTTTCACCACGGCATGGATCTCTTGATATCCAAAACCTCCATGTCCCAACATGATGAACAGGGATGAAAGTTGGGGGATCTTCAATGACAGCTCTTCAAGAGGCACTTTAGATATGATCTTTCATATGTTCTTCCATGCTTTGCGTCGTGAAAATTGGAGCGCCTTTTGTACCTCCGAGTCTGATTCAGCTTCACTGTCACAAGGGGGAATATAATCTGGGATTAATACACTTAGGAAAGTTTCATGTTCTGATTATTCCCCCCTTACCCTTGTTACTTCACTATTTATTCCCATTGGGGTGGAGGCTGAGGATTCACCTCTAGATACAGCCACTGAAATTGACATCTCTGTATATTCAATTGAATGTTTTTGGTTAGTTTCAAAGGATAACAAAAGTTCATTAAGTTGTCTTGCAAGTTAAGTGCAGCCACAAATATTATTATCTCTTACCCAACGGTAGATCAATAGTAGGATAAAGCTCCTCCCAATATTTCCTATCTTTAGTAGGATTTTCAGGACGACTTTCATGAAGCTCTACTGGGTTCAGCTCCACTTGAGCTATTGTCTCTACAGTAGTAGGGTTTTCCATACCCCCTTCAGGCATTGAAAGTTCAGTAGCTTGCTCATATGGAACTGTACATTTTAACCAATCATGGTTAGAGATGTAATAAGGATTATTTATAATAGGACGAAGGATAAAACTCATGTCCAAAATCCTATAAATTACATGGTAATTTAACTTGGTCTAAAATGTATTCAAATGATGCACCAAGTTTCATCATTTCATCTAATGATATCTCGGATTCCTAGTTAGACTCACCGGTGAGAGGATTCGATGTATCTTCTTGGAGACCCTCATCCTGCAGCCTCTGACCCCAGACAACTTCTTTAGATAAAATTGTAGAGGCAGTTGCAGTGGCTGCCAAATGCTCTGGTGCAGGGGTTGAACCTAAATTATCACAGAATAGAAGTCAATTTATGTTTTCATTAAACATCTTATGAAGCACTTTTAATTTACCAGAAGAAGGCTCTTCTCTCCTTGCAGCAGCAACAGGAGCGATACTGGAACATACGCTGGCTCTTTTTCCAGAGCAGCCAAGTCAGCATGAACTTGCGACTATTCACTATCACCCTCCGTCGTTCTCAGAGGAGGTTCAGTCCTCTCCCTCAAAGAGGAAATCGGAAAATACCATGCAATCATAAGAAGTGTGAGCAATCTTTTCATGGGTTAAGACTCGTGACTATCCAATGGACTTACCACTACTGATAAAGCATTTAGTTGTGGACTTCATCCTTTGATGCCTTTTTATTATTTGGCCTTTTAGGAGTGTTGACATCATTATCTCAAAAATCGGGAATTGGAGAATGAAAATCCATATCTAACCCCTCCTACATGGCCTGCTGGCCTAGAGATAACTCACCTGGCTCGTGAGGAGATTCATGAGCCCCAATGGCAGTACCACCAGGGATATATAATGGTGAAAAAAACTCAGCAGTTCCTTTCTTTTCAAGTTTCAGGATGAAGAAAGTAATTTCCTTGAGTAACAAATCATTAACTGGAATCAAGTTACAAAGAAAATAAGTAAAGAGACTTACATCTTCAGGAGCCACATAATTGTGAAACTCCTCATCTTCGGAAGAACCATACCCCTCAGTGGTGCCACTATCTATCATTTCCTTCACCTGCTTGGTGATAGGAATGGAATCATTGGATGTTTCCAGTTCTACGAATAAACTCATTAGAAACCAATTGGAATGTTGGAACCTTAAATAAACAAGGTCATCCCCATTTCCAAAGGAAACAATCTACCATGAATATCTCCTTCTATAGGACAAATATTTTGGCCTATGAGTAGCGTATCCTCAGAAAGATTCCATAAAGAACTCAACAGTGGCCTTCGTAGTGGATTTTGAAATATGACATGAGGTGTGATGATAATGATAATCCTTTTAGTGACACATGGCCAATGTTAGTGTTCGGACTAGATTTCTAGAGTGATAATAGGGTTAGAAACCCCCTATCACACTAGGGTGTGGGTCACCCAAGACCTTTAAAATGGTTGAGTGGTGCCCCCTCATGCTATAAAGATGTGGTTTCTATGTCCACTGAGTGGAACCCCTTACCATTAAAATGAATGGGTTATCTATTCTTTTGTTTAGTGTTCCCAGCTATCGCACTTGGGAGAGAGTCCTCAATACATTAAGTTTCACCCCTATCGTACAAGGGAACACGTCATATATACATGGAGGCGTTCCCCCTATCATTCTAGAGAGTGGGTCCTCCATCCAAAAAGTAACACCCCATTGTCATACTAGGGCATGGGTCCTCTATCTGTTTATAGAGTTTTTCCCCCTGTCACACTAGGGCGTGAGTCTTCTATACTCTGAGTAAAACCCCACTTATGTTCTTGGGTGTGGGTATTATAAAATATATTTTCCCCCCTCGGGCTCTGGAGTGTAGTTTCATGGTTTTGGTCCTCCACATGGTGTTATTGTGGATTCACATGCTACTAGGAATCAGAGATACACCATTTATATTATGAGGAAGACTCACCAATTTTAACTAGTTTGTGGAGAGAGATATCCCATTTCACTATAATTTTTGTTTTTAGTGTATATATATAATTGGTTTTCCATATCCCTATTTTTATGGATTTTAGTAACATCTAGTTATTTCTTACTATCTCTCCCCACTCCATTTTCAGGTTGACCTACTAGGTATATATACACTCACAAGTGCATGGGCTTTCTCTAAAAATGTTTTTTCTTATGTAGAGGATAGGAACATCGACAGTGATATCGATGGTGCAGTGGCACCGAGGGTGAATTACCTACATTCATTAGTCGGACATGGAGATTAAGATCTGGTCTCTCTCATCAACTTTATCTTTTTGAGATATAGTTAGGTTGGGACTTATTTTCTGGTTGGTCATGTATTTTACCCCTAAACACATTGGTTATTTTATTTTGTACTTAGATGTATTCTTTAGATATTGCTTCATGCATTGTTTACTCTAGATGTCACATAATTTTATCATTCCCCTAAATTGTTTCATTGATATTTCTTGGTTTGTGTGTATAGGTACATTAGGAAAAGGAATCCCATTTTAGTTATGTATTTTGGGTACTATTCTCTAGCCCCTCACATGTTGGAGATAGGAATGGGATTTTCACACTTAGATTATTTCCAGCAAGGCAGGCCCCAGTGGGTCGAATCATGACATGATATCCTTTCAAATATTTTTCTAATAAAGGGTATTATAATTTTTCTTTCCCAGTAACAAGATACAATATCCTCTACTCAATACAATATTTCCACATATTTTTCACTCTCACAAGGATCAATTCTTTCTTTTAATTCTAATCAATGGTTAGACTTATCTTTTTGGGAATAATTTTAATTGGGCAAACCCACTATAAGATGGAAATGGCATAGATGATTCATGCTCTTATAAATGATTCAAATTTATATTCAACTTCCTCCATCATGGATAGGTTTAGTCTCATTTTAGGTAGTCTATAAGGTTTATAACTATCTTAAAATAGGATTTAGTGCATAATAATCCTCATAGTAACCTCGTTTATGTCATCGAGACTCCATCCTATGTCCATGATATTATCACTTAAAATATTTCTGAGTTTTATTTCATGATTAGGGGACACATTTATAGTAATCATCATGGGTAAATATTATTTTCCCATTTGAGACACATAGTATAATTGTGATGGTAGTGGTTCTAATGTAATCATGGGTGGCCAAATTATTAATTTTAATTAATTAGGTTCACATATATAATAATTTTATAATTCCTTCCTATAAAGTGAATTATGAGATTAATCATTAATTGGAAATAATCAATCCATTCCATCAATGAAACCAGGGCCTCCCTCATTATATGGTTACTATATAGTAATATATGGTTTATCATAGTCATTTCATATAGAATTCATGAATCTAAATTTGTTACCCATATTCAAAATCACATTTAATATATCAGTTTCTCCTTGTGAAGTAGGTTCCTCATTGTAAGTGTGAAATGTGAATGTTATTCTTATGTGAACTTCATTGAATCAAAAATACTAAATTGTACTATATTTTCTATAAATTGTTTTATTAATTTATGTTCATGGATATATATTATTATCTTATTCATCATCAAAAATTTATGGACATGGGTGATTGGTGATTTATCATATATTATATCATCATCTATTTTGAAGATATAGAAATTAGCAGGAATGATAATTTTGTTTACCCTCACCAACACATCTTCTAAAACTCCAACTTGGAAAACAATAACTTAGTTTTCTAGCTAAATTTTAACACTGGACTATGCTCCACTATCGGTAAAGATGAGAACATAGAATAAGGTATAAAATTAATAAAATATCTAAAATCACATAAATCATATGTCAATGAACTATATCTAATAGTACAATGAATGGAAAATGAACTTGGATCTTACATTTGATTGGTAATTTAAATGTTATCAGAGTTGACAGATGTATTCAAAAGATTACTGTCTATTCATATGAAATCACGTCTCCATGCTGTATAATTCATATAGAAACTTAATACATTAGGAAATATTTTTAATGAATTCAAGAAAATGTATTTATAATTTAGATTTCATGAAGGTTTAAACACCTTCTTGAATCCCCACTTTATAAACATTGTTGGATTGAATCATTCTCAAGGGAAGTATTAGTGGGTATTTTTTCTTATATTTTGACAGTTTCTCAATTTCAATTTATGATTTTTCCATATCCTATTATGAATTATTTCAATTATCCCATTATTTTAATATCTTGGTTATTTATTGATTTTTTGTTTAGAGAAGGATGAATTTCTTAACCACTTCTATTGTTTATCATACCTAAATTTTCTTTAGTATTTTATAATATTTTAGGAGGTGACTCTCTATGATTTTTAGCCATCATTTCAACTATAATATCAAAACTAGTTATTCAATTGCATCAACTCTATTTCTAGTTTCCCAATGTTAGGATATGGTTGATGAAATATTTTTACATGATATCTAGTGCAAGGTGATAATGGGATTTTCTTTCTTAATATATTTATGGTTGGAAAGTTTATTGGTGTCCTTCGAGAAATATTAATTAATATTACATAGTTTGATGGAATTGTAGTTGAAATAGAGGCCAGTCTTGGATTTTTTGAATTTCAAAATGCATATAACATTTATTAGTTTACTCTCCATCCTTATTTTCCCATGGGTTGTTGAAGTGGTATTATTTATAGGAAACAACAAAGATCTCCGTATCCTATACTTGATCATAGTGTTCAATGAAATGACCTAGAGGAGAACACAGACCACAAACCACCACTAAATTTGGTTGGTTATTAGAATTTTGAAGATATATTTTCCATACCAAAGGGGTTATAACTTTCATCATTGATTCAAACAAAAGTTATTTTTTTGGGAATCGGTGGGCTTTAACTCATGTAATCCCCTAGTTGAAGTCCCACCAGTGCCAAATGTGTTTGAATTACAAGCTATCTTCATTGTATTATATTTGTTACTTGTAAATAAATTCTCCTATGAAGGATAAATCTAGAAGGTTTTTATCACTATCAAATATTCCATAGTTGAATAATGTTGTGATGTTATTTTCATAAATTTTATGGTGTGGAAAAATTGAAAATATATTATTGAATCACTCCTAAAACTTGTATATTCTCTCTTTGAAGACATTATTTATTTGATATCTTTCCTCAAGGTGGTTTTTCTAAATATTGGAAAGAATATTTAAACTTCATTTTATGTTGTTACTTGTTAGTTAAATTAACTAGTTGTAATTTTTATAGCCACTCCTTCACAACACCTTCGAGAGACAAGGGGATTTTAGTCCATTCGATGTATCACTCAGCCATGTGTCTCAAAATTAATGTAGAAAAAACCATGTTGATTTAATCAAGATATCATTTTGTATCCTCTCTTACAGGGCCATGGAATCTACAAAATTATTGGAAAAGTATACTTTTCAATTAAAATTAATCTATTAAAAGTAAGGTAACTAATCTGGTAATTTTATTTTATGAATTGTGGTGCACATAAATCTCTCAATGTAATTTCAAGGATTTATTCCATTGATTGAGACCTCTGCTTATGCCTCCAATTTTTTAGATAATAAGAATTTATCCTCCTTTTCTGCAAACTCACATTTCCATTCCATCTGAATTAACCATATTCCTCATCATACTACCTTTGGTGTGTAGTTCTAGAATAGTTTCATTATCCTTTATAATGTAAACCTTCCCATAATCATAAAGTAGACTTTAATTCTCAACCCGGATAGGAAGTATCCATGAAATATCCATCTTCAATTATTTAATTTGGATCTTTATCCATGAGAATGAAAAATTTATTCATTACTCTTGGAAATAGAGTCCAGTGTACAATGCCACCACTATCATTTCTAGTCTGGTAACTTTGTTATATATCCTTAATTCCAAAATCTATTGTGACTATAGGTCACCTATCACTACTATATTTAATATACCATAATGAAATCCATTAAAATAGTCTTATTTTTTTCTCAAAAACTATTCCAACTAGGTTTTTCTTCATCTGGAATTCCTACCTCAACTATCAAGATTTGTGTTCCACCTTAGATTCTACATCTGAGGTGTCTACGATAGCATCAAGGTTTATTGAATATCTCTCTATCAAATCACCACCAATGAAAACAACAATAATATGTGTATTAGAAAATATTTTTAATTTCATATCTACTATACTATGTATTGAAAAAATAAAGATAATAAATTTATTGATGATTATATATGTGGCTAATTTCAAATATAAATCATTCTAAAAGAATTTTTTATAGTGTCCTATCCATTTGTAACTGGAAAAGGAAGGATGACTAGACACATGGGTAATGATAACTCGAGGATAAGGGTCAGTACTTACACATGATTGGTATCTAATTTTCAGTTTTAGCTCACTAATTAGATATAAGGCGGTTAAATAAATGATTGATAAGATTGTGGTTCACCTCAATGTAGTTTGGAAGAGTGTTTTGTGTGAGGTAAGGTTTCTTCAGTTTCATAAGGATATGGATACTCATTATAAAGGGAATAAAATATTCCATGTAATTTTTGGACACTACCAATTAGGGAGTACAATTAGAGGAATTTTTCTTCAAATAATATGACTCACATTATGAAAGGAAATTATGATCGAAGAGAAGCACATAAACATGCATGGTGACCCAAACATGTCATTAAGGAGGCTATGGAGGAGGCCCATATGAGGTAAGACATCCATGGTTTTTTCTTGGGTCATAGTGTGTCGACATGGTCTTTTGAGCCATTAATGTGAATATGGTATCTATGTATAATTTGGATGGTGGTGCTCATTATTGCTTGAAAGATGCTGGATCACCACTATATCGGATCCTAGAAAAAATTTTATTGGAGAATGGGTCACCTTTAGTTGAGTCTTATGTAAATATGGACCATTTATAAGAGGTCTATAAATACATCAAATAGATATTAGAAATTAAAAGATTTGTTTTATTCAAAATAGTGGATTCTAGAAGTTAAGATGAGGATTTAGGGCTAGTAATTGCATAAGTTTCATGCAATGGGTAGCCATTCATGAGACACTCACTTATGATAGTCCACGATAAGAAATAATATATCATATTAGAGTAAGTCATGAAGGATTCTATGGTCTGATTTTCATAGATATTTATATGAACAGGTATGAAAAGTTTTTACACCGAGAAATGCCTACAATACTTTCTATATGGTATATTTTCTCTCTCTACCATAATGGATTTTGAGTCCTTTTATAAGAATTTTTCTTTAATGGCCATATCATGAAATATTAAATGATAAAAAAATGTAATTTCTAAACATTAAAGTCATATAAAAGAACAATGTTTCTCAAAATTCATGTTAGGGGGTGCATTTATAAGATAGAGTGTACAACCGACCACCCCAAGACATGTGGAACTACTACCATATAAAAGCATTCCACCGCTTTGGTGGCTACAAATAACTCATAATCATGTTTGAAGACTCCTACAACCTTATCCTTATTTCTAGATAAAAAATAAAACCAAGATCTAATTTAAATAAATCCAATTAAAGACATAATTTTTATACTTTAATGCCCTAACTCAACTGAAATAAAGTCAAATTTTTTAAAATAAGTTCAAATTCATTTTTATTTGCATCACTTAAAAAATACTTTGTTTTTACGAAAGAAATTTTTTTCAAACTGAATAGATTCTTATTTTTCAATAGGTACATGATAACTTTCACACTCAAACTCTCCAAACCTATCAATATTTGAATTGACTTATACTACCATAATATTAGTTCCTAAGAGTTCATCTACCGATTCCTAAATTATTTCATCAACAAAATCACAACACTATTCCTAAATAGACACTTCCAAGGAAAAATAAACTCTAACAAAACCCCTATTATGTGTGTATTCCTTATCAGTTTCATAAAATCCAAAAAAAATGACCCTTAGATAAAAAATGATCGACCATGAAAAATAAAAAAATTGGATCTGTTTCCTTGAAATGTATACTCAAAATCATCCTTTTTTATCACTGGTCCATGATTGGATAAGAGATCACCTTATTTATTACACTTTTCTCCAACACATTCCACAAAATCATCCTTTTTTATCACTGGTCCATGATTGGATATTTTTGGGGTGGTTTTAAGTGTGATTGAACCCCCAGATTTGAAATGGTTTTTCACATGATGAATGGATTAGTGTTTTGTGGATAGGATGGGTTTCATTTCAGGTAGTAGGTGATGAATATTTTGATATGGGATTCATATCAGAGATGATATGAAATGAGAGGTGTGATGAGTGGCATTGTGAGATTTGAGTGGAAAAAAGGATTCCAATTTCTAAACACTGGAGGACTGAAAATTGGCACTCGGTATAATTAGCATTGGTTTTAGTGAATCGTGGATGGTCATATAGAGGGAATCATTATGAAGAGTAAAAATATAGAAAACACATGAAGGATTTTTGGGTTATAGAGAAATTTAGACTACACTCCATTTATCATGAAGAACATAATCCATGTATTCTGGATTCCCTACAGTGACTAGGTTTTTAGCCGAGTTAAGAATAACACACCATGTTGCTAAGACAACATGCCATGTGTCCCTACCCTGGGTACCTGATTCATGTTACAACTAGAAAACATCCTACAATTACATGTGAAATCACATTCCATGTACTTAGGGAGTACACGGGAACACCCAGTGTACATGAGAAAGGGTCATATGAACACAATCGTAACCCAGGTGGTCCAAACATGCTTTGAACACCATGTATTGGTTTTGTATATCTGTATAGACATCTAGGTGATGTGTACAATACTGAATGACCATATTTCTAGGTGAGTTCACAAATTTTGTAAACCATGGTACACATTGTGTGACTTATTTTTAATCTTCCTCAATACAAATCTCTTTCTTTTTGACTCATATTTTGGCTTGTGGGTAGTCTTTCATGACCGATTTTCCAAGTAGAATGTAGTGGTGGAATTTATAGTGGTTTTTATGATATGAAATAGGGGTGATGATAGTGATTCTCTATTTAGGTATGATTATTCAATAGTAGTGATTGGTAATATCACTAGAGAGATGGTGGGGATGTAAATGCCTCTATAGAACCAAGGTGCAACTCTACATTCCTTTTTCACATGTCGAGTGGTACCCCCCCCCCTCATTCTATTATAGTGAGGTTCCTCTATCAATAGAGTGGAACCCCCTATATACTAGGTAAAGGGTCCTATATTCATATGTTGAGTGGTACCCCCTATCGTAGTAGGGAACGGGTCCCCAAAACGTAGAGTGGCACCCCCAACCATACAAGAGTGTTGGTCTTATATACACTGAATAGTACCCCTATCTTGTTAGGGTGCAGGTCATCCACCCACAGAGTATCAACCCTCTATGGTACTAGGGTGTGGGTCCTCGGTAAACTAAGTAGACCCCCCACCCCCAATGAACTAGGGAGTTGGTTCTCTGAATGAGGTTTTCCCCATCATGTTGTGGAGTTCGATGGTGAGTTTTTGGTCCTCCTATGGTTTTTTTTGTTGATACACATGATGATGGGAATCAAAGATGGTCCATTTCTCGTCAGAGGAAGACTCGTCAATCTCAGATATGATGTGTACATAGAGGTCCAATTTATCTCTCGTTCATTATTCTATTTTTAGTTTTTATGCAAATATCCATTGGTTTATCATTATTTCTCCTTCTATGGGTTGATCTAACCTCTTTTTGATTCTTTCTATCACTTCACTTTTTATTTTCTAGGTGTCCTACTGCATTTGTATTTACTCACCCATATATGGTCATTGTGTACACATGTTGTGTCCTATGTATATGATTGGAATGTTGATAGTGATATTGGTGGAATATAGCCGTATTGGGGGTGCATTGGAAACATTTAGTGGTCGGACTTAGAGATCAGGGGTTTATCTCTCTAGTTTAATTTATCTTTTCCATTTATAGTCAGGTTAGTAATTATATTCTAGTTGTGTGTGTATTTTACCCCCTTAAATTTGGATATTTTTTGTTTTAATAAAATGTATTCCCTAAAGGTTTATGCATCCATGGATTACATTAGATGGTGTTTCCTTTTATTATTCCTCTAAATTGTTTCATAATGATGTTTGGGTGCATTTATATATGTATATTAAGAAAATTCCCCACATTTTAGTTATTTATTCTCATCACAAGTAGCCAACCCATGTCCAATTATTGGCGTCCTAGTGGTTTTCAAAGTTGGCTTATTCCTAGAAAGTAGGGCCCCGATGGATCAGGTCGTGACATGATAAACTTTCACATCCTTTTTTAATGAGTGGTATTGGAAGTGGTATTTCCCAGTGACATGATTCATTCTCCTACAATCAATAACGTATTTCCATATATCTTTCACTCTCAAAAGGATTATTTATTTCTTTTCCATTCTAAACAGTGGTTAGACTTAAATTTTTGGCGCAATATGAATGTAGCTATCCCACTATACGTTTTAAATGGGGTAGGATATTTATGCTCCTACAAAGGTTTCAATCACTTTTCTAACTACCTATAACATTGTTGGGTTTAGTCTCATTTTTGTAAGTCTATATGTTTTGGAACTATATTCAAAAAGGATTTTGTATATAAACATCCTTGGGATAAGAATGGGTAAGTCACCTAGATTCTATCTTATGACCTTGACATTATCCCCTAAAATATTTATGGGTTTTATTTATTTATCATGGTACACGTTACTAGAAATTATCATTTGAAACATTTATTTCCCCACTTGAAACAAATAATATTACTATGGTTTTAGTGGTTTCAATGTTATCTTGGGTTTCCAAATTAGAGATGATAATTAATTATATTCACTTGAATCATCCACATTCAGTTCCTTTTGAGAAATAAAATTATGATGTTAATCATTATTTGAAAATGAAAAATCAAACCCATTAAATAAATTATATTCTTCCCCATTTTTTTGTTTATACAGAGTAAAATAATGTTGATCATATTCTTTTTTCCTTGAATTATTTAATTTTATTTTGTTATCCCAATGAAAAATTACTTTTAATAGAATAGTTTCACCCTATGATTTAGGATCCATAGTGTGTGTAAGTGTTAAAAGTTAATGTTTTACTTGTTTAAAATTAATTGAATCAAAAATATTTAATTTTACAATACTTTCTCTAAATTATATTGTTAATGTAACTTCATGGAAAGGTAAGAATCTCTTAGTTGTCTTCAGATATAGATTCACTAGGATGATTGGTGATTTATGAGGTATATTTTCATATTCCATTTTAGGACATATAAATTATATAGAAAGTTACGGTTCCCAACCCTCACCGACACATATTTTATAAATCCTTCTAGAAATATAGAAGCTCGGTTTTCCAGCTAAATTTTAACATGGGATTGATCTCCACAATCTGTATAAATGAGAACACAGAAAAGGATGTTACATTAATTAAATCTACTAAATCACATAAATCAAATTTCAATTACATGTATTCAATTTTAATGTAATGGAAAATGAACATGGATCATGAAATTTGGTGGGTGATTGAGGTGTTATGAGAGCTGACACATTTCTTCCCAAGATTACTCTCTAATACCGTTGAAGCCTTATATTCATGGTGTATAATTCTTTAAAAACATAGTATATTAGGAAAAATATTTACGGGATTCAAGAAGAGGTATGTGTATTTTATATTTATTGAATGTGTCAAAAATTTATTATTGAATCTATACTTGATGAATTTTATTGGATTGAATCATTCTTGAGGGAAATTTCAATGGGGATTTTTCTTATATTCTTATGTCTTATTAAGTTCAATTTCTAATTTTTCCAAATCCTATTAAGAATAATATTTCATATCCCCTTCATTTATATTATTGGTTTTTTAAGATTTTGGTTTTATAGAAGATTTAATTTCCAACCCACTTGTAGTTTTTAAGAGACTCAAATTTCCCTTAGTATTGGATAATGTTTTTGAAGGCTATTTACTTGGATTTTTATCCATAATTTCCACTCCATTCCCTCATTGATTTTTAAATTTGTTTTACACTATATTCCTAGTTCCTCTATGTTGCTATCTTGTAAGTGAATGATTTCTACTTGAGAACTAGAGTCAAGAGAGCCATGGGATTTTATTAATTTAAATTCTGATAGTTGGAATGTCTATTGGTATCCATCCATGAAATTTTATTGAAATTGTATCAAATTATTGTTAAAACAGAGGCCGGTCTTGGTTTTGAGGATTTCAAAATGAATTTAATATTTTTTTAGTTCTCTCTCATTCCTTGGTTGTCCATGGGTAGAATGGTCTTTGTTGATAGGCAACAACACAGCTCTTAGTATCCTATACTTGATCATAGTGGCTGATGAAATGACCTAGAGAAAAATAAAGATCACAAAACATAACTAGTTTGTATTGGTCATTAGATTTTTCATGATCTATTTTCTTTACAAGATGTTATATTTCTTCAATCATTGATTCAATCAGAGGTGTTTTTTGGGCATTTTGTGGGATTTACCTCATGGAATCTTCTAGTGGAAGTACCGCTTGTGCCAATTTTGTTTTGAATTACAATCCATCATCCCTATCTTTAATTGGGGACTTGTCAATAAATACTCCTCCGAATGATGAATATATTATATTTGTATCATTTCAAATTTCTCTATAGTGGAATAATTTTGTGAAGAGATGTTCCTAAATGGAATGTTGTATAAAACATGTATGTTTCTCGATTCCCTCACAATAATCATAGGATATATCTCTTACTATTTTCTTGATTGCATATCTTTCCTAAAGGAGGTTCCCCTAAATGTTGGAAAGAATATTTAAAGTTCCTTTTTTGTTCATCCTTGATAGTAAAACCAACCATTTTCAATTTGTATAGCCACTCCTTTGCAACATGTTCGAGAGAGAAGTGAAATTCGATTAATTTTATGTTTTCCTCATCCATGAATATCATATGAAAAGTAGCACACACCATGGTGAAGTCCTTGATATTTATATTTGGATCCTCTCTTACAAGTCCATGGAATATAGGAAATCATTGAGTAAGTCTAGTTTTCAATTAAAATTCATCTTGTAAAGTAAGGTAGCTAATATGGTTGTTTTATTTTATTAAATGAGGTCCAAATAACTCTATCAAAGTCTTATGAAGGTTTATTTACATGAATTGTAACCTACACTTGTGCCTCTACATGTTTGTATAATTTTCATGTCTCCTTCTTTTCAAATACTTGAATTTTCTTTCCATCTGATTAAGCTATATTCATCGGTCTACTGCCTTCGGTGTCCAGTTTCAAAATACTTTCTTCATCCTTTACAATGTTAGTATGCCCATAATCATCACCTAGACATGAATAAACTCCTTGGATAAGTACTAATCAATAAATATCCATATTTTAATTCCTGCATTTGTATCTCTATATAATGGAATGTAAAATTCTATCATTTCTCCAAGCGCGGGTGTCCAGTCTACAATTCCACTAGCATTTCCAGTCATGTAACTTCTTCCTTCATCCTCATCAAAAAAATATGTTGTTGATATGATTCACTTATCACTACAATGTTTCTTATTCCCTAGTGTGTTCCATTGATGTCCACCACTTTTCCTCAAACACTTAACAAACCAGGTTTTTATACATCTAGCATGTCAACATCACCTTTCATGTGTCGTGTTCCACCTAATCTACCACATCTAGGGTGTCATTAACTGGAGCGGTGGGTACGATTAAGATAAACCAATTTACCAAAAAAATATCCCAACAACTCAATAATATTACACATATAGTCCTCTCAATTAGGCACCTAAGAATTAAGGACAAATTTTATGTGTGGGATGGTGATGTGTCGACAAGAAGTAGGTGGCGGGATCTCCTTCAATCTTCCTTTTGATTTTTTATATAGAAAGTAAATTTAATTACACGAATACCTTCACACCCACATCTGCACCCTTTATATATATTTATATTCAACTATACATATTTTTTAATTAATTTATAATATTTTTAAATATTTTATAAAGATTATAATAAAATTTATATATTATCTTTCATTAATTGATTTTGTTAATTTTAAGGTTTATATATAAATGTTTCTTAATACAATATCCATTGTAAATATATTTGGAACATTATAATACCATTAACGTATTTTATAGTTTTTGACATGGTTGGGTGAGAACTCATTACATGACCTTAGTATCCAATGGATTGAAAGACCAATGCATCGCCCAAAGACAATGGGATGCATCGGTGTTAAGTAAGGGTAATCTAAAGTTAAGTAAGAGTAAAATATCAACTTTTAAAAATTATATAAGGGTATGCAGGTTATTTAAGGGTAATTAAAATTATATCCAAGGTATAAGAAAGTTATGTAATGTTAAAACAATGTTAATTAATTGTAAACTAAATTTATGTAAGGGAGAACTAATGTCAGGTAAGCGTATCTAAAAGTTATGTATGGGTAAAAAATGTTATGTAAGAGTGAAAATAAAATTAATTAAGGGAAAATAAATTTAATAAAAGGTAAAATAAATTTATTTAAGGGTTAATAAATTCTAATTATGGGTAAAAATAAGTTATGTGTGGGTAAACTAATTTAATGTAATGGTAAAAATGATTTTTGTAAGGGTAAAACAAATTTATGTATGGGTAAAATATAGATATTTAAGGGTAAATATAATTTGCGTAAGGGTAAAACAATGTAATTTAAGGGAAAAATAAAACTAGTACATTTTAATTAAGAATAAACTAAAGTTATGTAAGGGTAAAATAATGATAAGAAAGTGTAATCTAAAGTTATGTAAAGTTAAAACAAATTACTTTAGGGGTAAACTAATGTTTTTATGGGTAAAAAAAATTTAATTAAGGTTTAAACAACGTTAAGTATGTTTAAACTTGAGTAATGTAAGGGCAAAATAAATTTAAGCATTGGTAAAACTGAAGTTAAGTAAGGTTAAAAAGGATAATAAGGTGTAAAAAAAGTTATTTTTGGGTTAAAAAAAGTTAAAATGGTAATATAAATTTATGTAAGGGTAAAATTAAAGTTATTAAGGATAAAAAATATTAAGTAATGGTAAAATAATTTTATGTAATGGAAAACTAAAATTAATTAATGATAAACAAAAGTTATCTAAGGGTAAATCAAAGTTATATAAGAGTAAAATAATGTTAATTTTGGGTAAAATAAATTTAATTAAATGTTTATTAAACTTATGTAACTGTTAACAAAAGTTATCTAAGGGAGAAAAGTTTATAGGAATGTATAAACAAAAGTTATGTAAGTGTAAACTAAAATTAATTAACTAAAAAAAAGTTAAGAATAGGTAAAAATAAAGTTGTGTAAGGGTAAAAAAGGGGTAAACTATATATATGTAAGCTTAAAATAATGTTAAGTAAGGGAATTAATACATAATAACATGTGTATATATACAAACAATAATAAAACAACATTTTTAAATATATATTAAAATTTATAGTAATATTTGTATATTAATATTAATATTTTAACATTGATAAATATACATTAAATGACATGGGTATTAATGATTATAAATTAAATATAACTTCATACTATGTATATGTATATATGAATATATTAAAATGAATGTGAATTTATAAATGTTCATGTTTGTATGTTAAGTATATAACTATAAATATATATATTAAGACACACACACACGCATTCATTTGTATATGAAAATTAGGATATGCATATTCCTACAAGATTTCATGCATATATTTAAATATAAGTAGATTCATAAATTCACATATAAAAATGTATTAATATAATATAAATACATATAAATACAATTTTATACAATAATATATATATATATATATATATATATAATTTGTTTTAATTATCTGTATACACATTGACGCATACATACACATGCATAAATATAAATACACATATATAGATTACTGTGTGAATTTTATTATATAAAATATATACATTTATTAATATATAATCATTAATATATATAATGAATATATATATACATATATTAATAACTAATCTATTTAAAATGTACAAGTTTAAAAAATACATTATTTATTTATTACACGTGAGTGAACACTCACATACACGAACACACTAACATTAAGTATATACAAATATAAACAAATGCATATATATTAATAATGAAAAAAATAATCATTTGTAAGAATAAAAATATATATGATTTATTTATTAATAGAAAATTCATTATGTAGATCTTCTAAATGATAATCACAAGAAAAATATCATATGAAAAATATCATATGGAATATTCTTAAGAAAAAATATCATATAGGAAATATCATATGGTAAAATCAAAGAAAACATATCTTGTTATATCTTTAGAAGAGAAATCCCATATTTGATATTTGTAGGAAAAATACCATATGGGGGAATCTTAGGAAAAATATCTTATAAAATGTCTCCTTTGGGAGATTCCCAAGAGAAATTTCTTATTGGAAATTTCATATGGGAGATATGTAGGAAAAATCTAGTATGGGAAATTTCTAGTGAAAATATTATATGGTAGATTTACATTTTATGTTTATAAATGTATGTTTAGTTTTTTATATATTTTTATGTGTGAATGTGTTACTTATAATTGTACATAATGTTATATATTTATATATTTATAAAATTTTACTAACATGTATTGATGTACTTATATTATTATATATCTATATATGTTTGTATGTATGTTCTTATATTTAAATATATGTATAAAATCAGGTTTGTATAAAAAAACTTGATGAATGCATGTATGTTTATACTTCACACATATATATACCAATAGATATTTATTTGTATGTAGGTATGTAGGTATATACTTTACATATATATATGTATGTATGTAAACGCTCATTCCTTTTCATAATTTCATACACACAGACACATATATATAGTATGTATTTTTATAGTACAATAATTAATACAACATATAAATGTTAATATTATTAAAATATATATATAATATTATTATACGTATTTATATTTATACACAAATGTAGACACTCATTAATTTTTATAATTATATATATATGTGTGTGTGTGTGTGTGTGTGTGTATAGTATAGTATAGTATATGGTTATATTGATATATAATAAATATTATATGTATATAAGTTAAAATTGATAAAATATTCATAAAATATTATGTATGTAAATATTTATAAGTATACACAAATTTAAACACTCATTTATTTCAATATTTTTATATATACATATATTTATTATGTAGTTATATTGATACAAAAATATATTTTAATTTCCTACTACAAGATTTGAATTGTCTTTTTTTGTAGTAAATACACTTTATGTGCACGTAATTATGCAAAAATAAATTATATATATTCACTTTTTTTTAATATGTGTGTGTGATAAATGAAGACTTAAATATTTTTTCTGTATATAGGTATAAAAAACATAATTCGTATGAACAGTTTATGTAAAAAATACATTGAAAAATTAAACTATAAAATTTATGTTGTGTGTATAATTATAAATTTTTTTACACTTACAAACATGTTTCTGTGAAATATGTATGTAATTATGTATATAGTTATATTAATATATACATATAAATAATTATATTAGTAAATAATTATATATATGCATATACCCATGCATGAATGTACATATAGTTGTATATAGTTATATATACATATATTTTTAAATAATTATTGTAGTATATATTTATGTAATCTTACTAGTATATGTGTGTATATATATGTACTTTTATATATTCACAAACACACACACTCATACTTATTATTTTTTTAAAAAATATCCATGTGATATTTTTTAGTGTCTATTTTTATAGAAAGATACATAATAAGAGTTTAAAAAATAAACTATAAATTTTCAATATAAATCGTTACCTATATATATAAAAAATTCCAAATAATATATCATTTACGGGTCTAAAATTATTCATTTCGATATAATGATCACAATGTTATGGATGGATTGAAATTTCAATATCATTTAAAAACAATATATTAAATCAATATATTTAAGAAGATAAAAATATTATATGGAGGACAAGGAATGTCAATTGGGTTGTGGCGGTGGCACGTGGGAGTAAGGGAAAAATATATATATGATTATATTATTATTAATTTTATTTTGAAAAATAACGGGCTGAAATGATTTTTGTATCCAAATTTTGACATCATAAAGGAAGAGTTCATCCTCCAATAAAGTTGGAGAATTAAGAGGATTCCAATCTACTTTTTTGGAGGATTATTTTTTGTTGAATTATTTTAAGAAATAGAGATTAATAAAATACATTATATTTTTTATTTTTTAATAAGATATCACCTTCAACCATGGAGTAGGATGAGTAAATTATGTAAATTCAATTTTGTTTTAAATAATGACTCTCATTTAAATTACATTATGAAAAAATATTTTTTAATATTAAAATATATTAATCCACTTGAATATGATGTGATTTTATAATAAGGATTATAAAATTTATCCTCTCAGATTTACAAAGGAATGCAACTAAAATGTCATGACAACAATAATTCACCCCCTCACTATAAAATATTTTCAATTTAATTAAATCATGATTTAGAATATTTTTATTTTTATTTATATATTTTGAAAGTAAGTGCAACATATTACGTCATTCCATGCTATTTAATAGTTGATAGAGAATGTAGGAATTCATAGATGGTGTGAACTTTTCAAATGCAGATGATGTATACATGTTTACAAGGAAGACTAGTTAAAAGACAAAATATCTAAGTAATCTTGATTTTATTGATGAAAAATTTCTAATGTATCAATATTGTCCCTTGATTAAATATTAAATAACTATCTATCAAGATGAAACAAAAATAATTTTTTCAACTAATAATAAAAGATGAATAAGAGGAAAATTTTATATTATGGTGAAAGTGAAATATAAGGAATCTGGGATGTTTGAGGGTTGTCATTAAATTTTACTATACATGTAAAAAACATGAAAATCAGTGGGTGTTATAGTGGAGTTCGGAAAATCCTTGAAAATAAAATTGTACTTGAGATTAAATGAGTTCTTATAATATCATTCCCATTACAAGTAATGTAAATATAGTTCAGTAAAACTATAATAAATTACAAGACTACTAAGGTAGATCTATCAAAAATTTGAATATTTGTTTCCATTACAAGATTATTTATTTAATTACTTTATATTTCTAAAATAATAATGTTATAAATAATGAAAATGTAAAGTAGAATGGATTCCAATTTAAGGGAATTACATTCTAAACATTGAAATATTTTCAATTGTTATTTTTGTAATGGTTTTTAGAATATACATTTTATAATTATATTTGAACAATCACATTTAAATTAAAAAAGTTATAAACCCTCTGTCTTGGATAAATAATTTTGAAAATGACATGGATTATCATCATAATTATATTGTATGACATGATATTAAATTCCTGATATAATTAAAACTGTTAAACCAATTATTTTAATTTATCCCATATATATAAAATCAAAATAATTTATACATTAAATCACATAAATATTGGGATAACAACTATTCATAAAATCAAATCAACTTTTGATATACACTCCCTCCTTTTATAAACATCATTCGATGAAAGAAATAATGTTTTCCTTAACCACTAAAGTCATGTTTTAAAAATATATTCAAAATTGAGAAAAAAAATAGAATATATTAGGTATATAATTCAACTATATCATGCATATATATATTAAATCATTAAAATTGACTATTTATTAGAACTCATAATAAATTCCACCACCATAACCTATAGTTTTAGTGCCTTTGGAGATTAAATATATAATTTTATTATTTGAAAACATTGTGTACATTTATTCCATATTGACATCACTCATAATCCAGTTATACAAATATCATATTTTATATACCACTTTATAACCATCGGAAAGGGTGAGTGTAGATTCTTAGTATGAGTTATAATGTGAGATAAATTAATCAGAACAAATGAAGCTCATATGTGAGTATAATACGAGTATGTGGGTATGAGAACATAATAAAGGTTCATGACCATAACATAAAAGAATTATACCAAATATAATTTAGATCATAAAACATAAAAAATCATAACATAATGAATTTTTCATAACATACATAAAAATTCAGATTAATTTTGTACACATATAAGTATAGGAAATCATATTTTACATAAAGTATCATATCCAAGACCATCATCACATAGTGGACAAACATTTCCAAAAAAATAGTGTTGTATGACCATCATTTAGGTTATATGACATAAACTTTCATGAGATGTAAGCATTTAAAAATTTATTTTATGGATATATGATTTTCAAATCACCCATAATGACATGATAAACTATAAATATGTGTCCCACATGAACATAAAAAAATTCATAAATTCATTATAGCATGATTAACCCATGAGAATGAAAAGGGTTCATAACAATTTCCATATGGCATAAAAATAATTAATCTATAAAAAAAGTGTATGGTTCCATTGAATCATATCCTCAATGAAAGATTATAAATATCATATTATATTGATATAGATGGGAAACTATTTATAGGATGATAAAAAGTTAAAAACAAACAATACTTTGTATTTTAACCACTTTAAATTAAAATAAAATATTATGAATAAATTTTTTAATATGATAAAGAGAAAGGTAGTAAAATATATTTTAGATCACTATTCACTCATAAAATGATAAATATAATCTTTGTAATGAATTTAAAAGGATGTGATAAAATAAAATATCTAAGCAGAAAATGTAAAAGAAGAGAGTTAAAAAGATTCCTTTTACACTTTTAAGTAATTAAAAGTCAATAAAAAGTGACCTTATAAACTCATAGAAATAGATATAAGGGTGTCCATAAGATAATATGAAAAATGTGGACATGGAATCTAGATATTACTAACTAAAAATAATATGTAAAGAAAGATTCCTTTATAAGAAGAATTTTGGGTGAATCATAAATAAATGAGAGGAAAATGGTAAATATATTTTTAAATATAGAAATTAATCATAGGAGATTAAAATAAATGGGGATCTATAGAGAAATTATATTAAAGTTCTCTAAAATAAGTCTTGATAAAGAAAATATAAATTTTGAAGAGTGATCGGAAGAGAATCTCTTACTACATTATAAATGTTTAAATCAAAAGGTAATGAAAGTTATAATTTGATATAGATTTATACATATGAATATGAAATAAACCAAATCTTTTTGACACATTAAAATGTATTCCTCGGTGCTTGGAGTCATCGCAAGGGTTTCTTGAGGTGTTTTAGGGGATTTGAAAGGGTTTTATCCATTTCGAGGGCCATTGCACCGTGTTTTTGGTCATGGTGGTGGCCATAAAATGTTTTATAGTGTTCCCCAAGAATTTTCTGTTTACATTTTAGTTCTCTGATATTTTTAGCTATATGTGTGGAACTTGGGTGTACCTTAGTGAGTGAAATTTCATAGGTGCTTGTTTTTATAGGAATTTTATCCTAGGAGTTCACCTATTTTAAATTTGGACACCTAAAATTCATATGGTGGAGGTTTGTTTGGCTGGATAATTTCTCTATTGTAAATAATATTATTGGAGACATCCATATAGGTTTTTGTTGTTCTGTTTTAAGGATAGTGTCCGTAGAAATGTAGAGACCATGAATACGCTTTTAATCCATTCATTGGGTGTAGTTCATTTTCAATTACCTTTTGAGAAATAGGGATACCACCATGTTGTGATATTGGGAATGGTTGAATGAGAGGATGAGGTGAGGCTAAGAGAACTAGTGAAGAGGAAAATTTTGATTATGAACATTCTATATGATAGATCATAGTGTGGTGAGATGAAATGGCTAGGATTCATTTTATACACAATGGTGAGAGGTTGTAGAATCATTCTAGAAGTCCAAAACACCATGTACTATGTTGTGGTGAAAGGAATGATGTTATTCAGTGATGTTCGATTTTTTTTAATGGAATGTGATCTTAGGGTGATTAATATTTAAAAATAAGGTTTTTTGTTGACTAAGGAGGACCACAGGGATGGCGTGTTTCATCATGTAATGGTGGATGATATTTGGTCCTCCTATATAAACAGAAGGTCAAGTATCCTTCATTTCAATTTTTCATCCCTTCCCTTGAGCCCTATCCAACATTTATCCTTCTAATCAGTCTCTATCCAACTTTTTAAGAGTCAAAACACACTGGATCTCAAAATCAAATTATCAATACTCAAATTACTCTCATTCCCTATCTTCACCTCATTTTCCATTCTCTATTTTTTTGGATATTAATTGTGGTAGAATTTACTTATTTTGGGATTATATTGAAGCAAATATTGATTGTATTATCTTATGTTTATGTTTTGGGTCACCTACATTTGAAGATGGTGGTGGTTGATTTCCTTGATCCAATCATTTCAAATAGTGATTCCTTGGAGTTTAATACAAAGGTATGGGATCCAAGCACTCAATAAATTAATATGAGAATATGTAAATTTGGAATGAATTTGTATTCCATTGAGTGGATGGTATAAATTAATTCAATGAGATAATAAACTGTATCAAAGTAAACTAAAGGGTGATGTGGTTTATCACATTTTATTTATTTGTTTTATGTTATTTGACCTATGTTATTATATGTTAATTGTTTTTTATTGTTTTAAATTTCAATTTTTTATATCATAAGTGTTATTTTTAATAAAAATGTATTGTTTAAATCACCATTCATAAAAAGTAAAGAACATAAATATGGTAATGAATTAGTTGTATGTAAATATATAAATTTCATGAAATCCCCCATGTTAGTTATGTTTAAATGGAATTAAAGTACATTATTTATTAGAAAATATTTAATGAATTATCTCTATGGCCTTATTTACCCATGATTTTTTCTATTAATAATACTTTTGTTATCATGGTTGATTTGTTTGGTTGTGTAACTACTCTAATTTTCCTTTAGGTACAGAAGATATTTTGGTAGCAGGTATATAGTGGGTTTGTCATGCGATATGTTGAGGGATAATTTATGGTGGTTTGGTAGTGATTGTTGTGGAATTATGAGTTGGAAGTTATGATGGATTGTTTATGGTATGAGACAAGGTTATGGAAAGGTGGTTTGGAGGTTTTGTTTTGTAGTGTGTTTATATTTTCTCAGTGGTTATGGAACATATTATAATAGTATATTTAGTAATGTGACATGGGATGAAAATGAATTATAAATAGGTTAATTATAGTGTAATATTATTTAAATTGATGGGTAATGATGGGGAATGTGTATAGACAGTGTATAAATAATGGATTATCATTAAATGTGTAAATAGATGGTATAATGAAAATAATGATTATGGAAATGATCAATTAAGATATTGGGTTACAAATTTTGTAAAAGAATAATGTAAATGAAACTTTAAGATATTTTTTGTGGTGAGTGGGACTGATTCGGTGGTTTAGTGATGAAATTTATGGTTGATGTGTGGGGCTGGCGATATGGAGATTGTAGTAGACTAGAAATCGTTGTCAGTATGAACCCATATGATGAGATTGTGTATTAATATTATAATTGTGTTTCTTATAGTTTCTATATGAACCACATCCATGATGAGTATTTCATACTGACATCCAATTTTTTGGGTTGTTTTCCTCAACATCTAGGTTGGTGAGTTGTGGATGTATGGATTTCCACTCTTTCCTTCTCTCCATTCGAGAGTGTTATCGAGTGATAGTACCCAGTTGATGGAACATACTAGTCAGTAGTGGAAAAGTTGAAGGATATTTTGAGTAATGAGGATATGTGACATGTGGTGGGCGTCATGTATGGTTGTATGGGGTCATAGTGTTGATTTCTTTCATGTTTGTGATACCCTATTACCCTAATTATGAGGTACTAACCAGAGATGTGACATGCATATGGAAGAATATATGAGATTATTTATTTACGCCAGTACGTGATGCTAGAACACATATAAGGATGGGGCTGGTAGAGTTGTGGTTCGACCAACATTAGAATCAAATTGGACATGTGATGATGGATATAAAAGGTATACAAGCATATGATATTTGATCTTGGGTAATGAGAGAAGAAAAATAGTGGGGAATTTGTTGTCAGACACCTTCAAATTTTGTTCTTATTGAAAATATATTACTTATATTCACTATTTATCAAAATACATGGTTAGGTTAGGGTACTAGTATCTCATTTGGTTCTCATTGGTTTTAAAATTTATTCACTGGGGTGTTATTTTTCTCTTTCCACATTTAAACAAGAGATCTTTGGTATGATACTCCAAAGTAAACATGTTATGATCACCTCTATATATATAATTTTCAACGGTTTCTGAGGAGTATTTAAATTATTGATATGGATTCTACTAGTTTAGTTTGTGGAGTTACTGATTCATTGTTCCCTTCATAGTTTTATGTCACGACCCGCCCTCGGGGTCCGTGCCGTGACTACCCCAAGCCCGCCTTCCATAGGCCAGGGGCTGGCGACTAGCACCAAGGCGTAAATCCTGGTAAAAAGGGAAGGCATTGCCTTTGTAAAGTAAGCAAACACCACAGAGTAAGCAAGCAGAAAGTAATCACTAAGTAAAAACAGAGTACAACTAAAAGTGCGGAAGAGTAAATGGGCCAGTATACAAACCCAAACTGAAGTAAAGTACAACTCGAAAGGGAAAAACAGCAACTGAAAAGTAAAAGCCGCTACACCGAGCTGTCCACTGGAAATCCCACCTGAAGGGTGAGTACAGATAGCTCCACTGCTCCACGGGTCTCGCCGTCCGCTCCGAGCACGTCCCGCCCAGTGGTCCACCTCCAGGTACCGTCCCGCTCCGCAAGCCTCAGCTAAGGTCAATGCTGTCTGTCGTCTGCAACCAACACAACGTAGTGCGGGCAAAGCCCGTGCAGGGGTGAGTATAATCAACTCAGTAGGGCCCCCGAGACCCCTGAAGGTCTCTCAAATCCACAAAGGATAAACCACGAAGAAAGGTACAATCACGAAGTAATAACCGACACTGCTTAGGTATATGCCCATACATATACCTAAGTCATCAATTTCAAATATGCTCCAACCTCCGATCCCAAGTACAACTCAGTCCACACAGGAAAGTAAACGTATTCCACACAGGAATGCAAAACGTAATCCACACAGGATTGCACAACACAATCCACACAGGAAAGCAAAACGTAATCCACATAGGATTGCACAACACAATCCACACAGGAAAGAAATAGGATTCAGCTCACACAGGATTATCATTAACAGAAACGTAACTACTGAAGAGCCCCATCTCTGAAGTGTACAGTGTCCTGTCACGACTCTGAGATACTGCTCACTAACCTAAGACTGTTGAGGTACTCCTCCTGTCGAGTACTGCGGGTCTGCCGCCAACTACCGGGCGCTCCGTCCGCTGAGGGTCTGCTGCCAAATACCGGGCGCTCACCCAAATAGCCTACAGAGGTACTCCTCCAGTCGAGTATCGCGGGTCTGCTGCCAACTACCAGGCGCTCCGTCCGCCGTGGGTCTGCCGCCAAGTACCGGGCGCTCCGTCCACTGGGCTAGTCGACTCACTCCAAGTCGAGTCTGTCGAGCAGTCTTCAGGTCTCAGCCGGCTACACGGTCTCCGTACTCCGTACGCTCATCTCCAGTATCGCAGGTCTGCCGCTACAACCAAGCGCAGCACCTCTATCGAGTAAAACAGAAGATTCAGCTCACACAGGTATACATCTTCGGATGACAAAAAAGATGATCCCTGATTCATATAAGGCGTCGGACCCACGAAGGATCGATAGGTAACTAACCTTGCAGTGACCCACACAGGATCGGGCCCACACAGGACCGAGCCCACGCAGGACCTGTAGCACTGATCCACGTAGGATCGCTGAGTGCAGTAGTCGTCGGAGTCCACGGAGGATCTCTGCACAGTCGTCGCCGCAGTCCACTGAGGATCTCTACACGGTCGTCGTCGGAGTCCACGGAGGATCTCTGCACAGTCGTCGCCGCAGTCCACTGAGGATCTCTGCATGGTCGTCGTCGGAGTCCACGGAGGATCTCTATACAGTCGTCGCCGCAGTCCACTGAGGATCTCTGCATGGTCGTCGCTGTCGAAGTAGCAGTCGCAGCCAGCACTAGGGTTCCCGCACACAGCAAGCTCGTTCGGGAGGGTCCGCTCCACGAGCCGAGAGGCTGATACATCAACTGACACAAAGTCCGAATTTGATGTATCCAAAAGTTCTGTATCGTCAACAGGAACTCAACGCAACAGACGGCGCGTCGATCGGATGACCGGTCTGAGAGTTATTGGCATTTTCGTCTCTGGGGCCAGGTTGGTTTTTAAGGCAAAACCATCCCGACCGTACTCCACCTGCGTCCAAACCTCGGGCGGAGTATGCCAAAAGATCCGTCTCACTAAGAGGAACACAACACAGCTGACGGTACGTCAATCGGACGTCCGTAGCTCAAGATATGAGCGTTTCCGCTCCGAGGGCCCGGTTGGTCTCGTGAACGAACCAACCCGGCCGAACTCAAAGTAATCCGAAACCTTGATTTCGATATACCGAAACTACCGTCTCGATCCAAGGATCACGTTACCACAGACGGTTCATCAATCTGAGGTCTGAGGCTCAAGATATGGCCAAAAGACCGAGACTGGTTCGAAACGGGGGGGTCCGGGTCCGGACCGACCCAGCCCGACCCCCCCCCTGGGTCGGCCCGGCCGGCCGGCGGTGCGGCTGCGCGGCGGCGGCGCGGAGGCCGGCGGCGGCGCGGCGGCGCGGCGACGCGGGGGCCACGGCGGCCTGGCGCCGCACGGAGGGTGTACGTGGGGGCAATCAAGCCCCCACTTCTTCAATTGGCGGCGCGGCTATGCCGCGCCGTTTTGTCAATCAACGGCCCCCCTCCTGGGGGCCCGCTTCATGGAAAAACCGGGGGGCCTCCTGCCCCCCCCCCTCAAGGAAACCGCCCCCCCTCATTAAGAGGGGGGTTTTGTGAGCCGGCCGGGGGATTAATTCCCCCGGTTTAATGCCATCCGGCCGGCCAGCTGGCCGGCCGGTTTTCTCCAACGGGACCGGAAATTCCGGTCCTGCCTTCGGCTTCCGACGCCGGCGGCCCGGCCGTCGGTCTTCTCTTCCACCGCGGCCCGGAACCGGCCGCGGTTTTCGTCATCCGGCGCGGTGCGACGGCATCGCGCCCCTCCGCCGCACCTTGATCTCTTCAACGCGGCGCGACGGCGTCGCGTTCTTGATGTTTCTTCCATGGCGCGGCGCGACGGCGTCGCGCAATAAGGATTGGGCGAATATCTGCGTGGTGCGACAGCACCACGCCACCTTGATTCATCCACCCGCAAGCAATTCAACAAAAACGATGGAGGGGGGTTCGGCCGTGTACGTGCGGTCCGGCCCCCTCACGTTAAAATAATAACTCAACTTAAAATATTCAAATTCCTCATGTTAGTCATGCGAACCATGAGCAAGAATAGAATAATTAAACAATAAATAACAACCCCTACCTTGGGTATAATATCGAACATTTTCCAATGTCCGCGGAAGACAACGTCGCGGGGATCGGGCGTCGCGGTCGTCGTTCGTCAAATCCGTTGACGAAGAGATGCGTCCGATGCGATACGTCGTCGGCGAAACTTCTTATGTCGACGAAGGGAATCCGAGGAGGAAGCGGCGTTCCCTCTCGTTGACACGGAAGACGAAGAAGAGCGGAGAGGCGTTCTTCGTCGGAACTTGAGCGTTCTTCGTCAAGTTGAGCGTTCTTCGTGATCTTTGTCAGAGTTGAAGAAGAAGAAGGAAAAGCTCTCCACCTCTCAAGAAGACAAACAAATAACCCAAATAAAATAAGACACTATCTTATTTTATTATCACATCAACTCACTAGAATTTCAAAAGTTTGAAATTCAAAAGGATTAACTCCAAAAAAATTAAATAACTCATGCCATTTAATGAGGCGTTAAGGAAGTTGAGAGAATATGAAAGGTTTAGGGGTTCGTGTGGGCCCCACCACACTTAATCCTCCCAAGGGAGGTTAAGTGGATGTGGGTCCCACTTCCAACTCCCTTTGGTAGGATTTAACAAGTTAAAATAAATTTTGTTCTTCACAAAATTTTATTTAACTTAAACCTAAAACCCAAAAACTAACTTTCAACCCGCAACCAACGCAACTTCCGAAAAGGTCTCTTTAAGCGAATATCGGCGCTGCGAGTTCATCGGTGCCCTTGGATTTCAATTCCGAGCACCGGATCAAAAGTTAGAAATTCCCGCTCGTTCGTTCACTGAACGTACCCGAGCCAAACTTCGGAAATTGATTCCGGGCACTCCGGGACTCGGAATCAGGTGTCGTCTGAAACCGCGCTCTTGTAAAATTCTAATGAAAATTAAGAAAAAAAAATTTCCTTGATTTTTACGGGTCTTTACATTAATCCCACCTCAGGGATTTACGTCCCCGTAAAGATACATCAAAAACTAGGGAAACAAATGAGGGTACTGAGCACGCATCTGAGCCTCCCGCTCCCATTTGCTCTCCTAGAGATTCCCGTGATGTCATCTGATGCGCACAAGAGGAATCGATCGCCCACGCAGGACCCGCTCCTGTCGATCCTCTATCTCCACCGGGACTTCCGTAAAAGTCGCCCCATCGTCAACGTCAAGCTCCCCATGGTCAATGATGTGCGCCAGGTCATGCATGTATCTCCTCAGCTGAGATACGTGGAAGACGTCGTGCACCCGGTGCAACTGAGGTGGTAGAGCCAGGCGATAAGCCACCTCGCCAACCCTGTTGAGGACCTGGAAGGGTCCGATGAAGCGCGGAGATAACTTGCCTCCTCGGCCAAATCTCTGAAAACCACGTCGAGGTGAGACCCGCAAGAAGACGTGGTCGCCATCCTCGAACTCCAGTGGCCTCCGCCTCCTGTCAGCGTATGACTTCTGCCGGCTCTGAGCTGTACTCATCCGCTCCTGGATGACCTGGACCTTCTCTGTCGTGGCCTGGACCATCTCCGGTCCCACCAGAGCTGCAAGATTTCTTCTTTGCCGATAAGAGAAATATGGTCCCATCCCCTGGATGAACCACATTCTTTGCCTAAAACAGTCAATCCTAACATGGATGATACTAATCCATACCAAGGATGACGTCGTAAGGCCTCGACGCTACTACTAAGAGATCCAACCGTTACTCTCGCCTCCAAGGGTTGAGTCACACTGTCGGCATCAGTGTGTGGTAACTGGTCTCCTCCAGTAGATGTCTCACAAGTGAGGGTCAAGTCAACAACCAAAACTGGAACCTCTTAGTAACATCACGAAAGAGGACAGGAACGAAAATATCACAAAGGTATGCATCTTTTATTATTGTAGCTCATAATACAAGACGCTACACAAAGCAACAAGGAACCAGAAGTACGAAGGACGTATCCACTAGTTCTGCTCCTGTCCATCGGCTCCTAGAGCTCCATGATCGAAGGCCTCGGCTGCCTGAAGCTGAGCTCTCGCATGTTCACCTACTCCATGAGGTCGGGGTGGTCCTCCTGGTGGTGGTGGTGGCAGAGCCTCAAAGCGTCGCCCACCACCGGCTGCTAGTCCAGCTCCTCTGCCTCGTCCGCCTCCTCCCTGCGGACCGCCACGGTCGAACCTCTGCCTCTGCCTGGGAGGTTCTTCATTTAACTGCTGATCATCAGCATGGCGGGTCGGACAGTCACGAGCCATGTGACCAATCCCGCCACAAGAGTAACACTGCCCACTCTCGGCACGCCTGGATCTGACTCCACCCCGGATTCCCCGCACAACTGAGCCTGAGTCGTGCAGTCGGCCACTGGTAGGTCTAGTCTGCTTGGAACCCTGAGTCATCCGTCGACTGCCTGCTGCAGATGACTCTGCCACGTGCCGCCCGGCGGTGGGTCGCTGTGCTGGTGTAGACTCAGCAAGGAAGCTCTCGATCAGAAGGGCCCGCTCCAGTACTCATGTCTGAGTCGGTATGCTGAGGGAGATCAGCGATGCCCGGATCTCGTGTCTCAAACCCTGCTCGAAGGTCCGGGCCCGGAAGAATGGGTCCTGTACCATGTCGGTCGAGTAGCGCGAGAGATCGGTAAATCTCGCCGAGTACTGAGCGACTGTCATGCTGCCCTGCCGCAGCTGAAGAAGCTCCTGGATACGCACTGCACGAAGGGTGGCTGGGACGAACTCTGAGCGGAAGAGGCTCTCAAAGTCCGTCCAAAGTAGATATGCCTCATCGTGCACCTAGAGCATCAAGCTCCACCATCGTCCTGCTGCTGCGTGTAGTAGGCTCGCAGCGAGGATCACCATGAGGTCTGCTGGTGTCCTCACTAGCCTAAACACTCGAACCACTGCCTCCAGCCAATCCTCTGCTGCCTGGGGATCCGTCTCCCCGCGAAACCTGGGCGGTCGTTGGTGCTGAAACTCATGCAGTGCGCTGAGGCGACGTGCATCGTCAGCGGCTGCTGCTGGAAGCATCGGGGGCTCGGCGGGTAGAGCTACCGCCGGTGCCACTGCTGACAAAGGGCCCTGCACCGAGGCCTCGTCGCTCAGTGGGTTGTCGTCACGCTCGACTCTCGGAACCCTAGCTGGCTGCCGTCGTGGGGCCATCCTGAAAGGAAACAGGTGCGCCACGGTCAAACAGTATACCTGGTGAGCTGACACAAAGAAATCACAAAGAAAACTTTGAAACACACACGCAATCAATGTTTTCGTGCATTAAGTCGGAAATCAGAAGTCAGGGTCCTGGTGTACAGATACGTCGGCCGCCGCACCAACACTGGACTCCCTGGACTGATAACCACACTCAATATGCTAAACATTATTTCTTCACATAGAAAAGATCAGAGTTCGCGGTAGAACCGAACTCCTTTGATACCAATTTGTCACGACCTGCCCTCGGGGTCCGTGCCGTGACTACCCCAATCCCGCCTTCCATAGGCCAGGGGCTGGCGACTAGCACCAAGGCGTAAATCCCGGTAAAAAGGGAAGGCATTGCCTTTGTAAAGTAAGCAAACACCACAGAGTAAGCAAGCAGAAAGTAATCACTAAGTAAAAACAGAGTACAACTGAAAGTTCGGAAGAGTAAATGGGCCAGTATAAAAACCCAAACTGAAGTAAAGTACAACTCGAAAGGGAAAAACAGCAACTGAAAAGTAAAAGCCGCTACACCGAGCTGTCCACTGGAAATCCCACCTGAAGGGTGAGTACAGATAGCTCCACTGCTCCACGGGTCCCGCCGTCCGCTCCGAGCACGTCCCGCCCAGTGGTCCACCTCCGGGTACCGTCCCGCTCCGCAAGCCTCAGCTAAGGTCAACGATGTCTGTCGTCTGCAACCAACACAACGTAGTGCGGGCAAAGCCCGTGCAGGGGTGAGTATAATCAACTCAGTAGGGCCCCCGAGACCCCTGAAGGTCTCTCAAATCCACAAAGGATAAACCACGAAGAAAGGAAAAATCATGAAGTAATAACCGACACTGCTTAGGTATATGCCCATATATATACCTAAGCCATCAATTTCAAATATGCTCCAACCTCTGAGCCCAAGTACAACTCAGTCCACACAGGAAAGTAAACGTATTCCACACAGGAAAGCAAAACGTAATCCACACAGGATTGCACAACACAATCCACACAGGAAAGCAATAGGATTCAGCTCACACAGGATTATCATTAACAGAAACGTAACTACTGAGGAGCCCCATCTCTGAAGTGTACAGTGTCCTGTCACGACTCTGAGATACTGCTCACTAACCTAAGACTGCTGAGGTACTCCTCCTGTCGAGTACTGCGGGTCTGCCGCCAACTACCGGGCGCTCCGTCCGCTGAGGGTCTGCTGCCAAATATCGGGCGCTCACCCAAATAGCCTACAGAGGTACTCCTCCAGTTGAGTACCGCGGGTCTGCTGCCAACTACCAGGCGCTTCGTCCGCCGTGGGTCTGCGGCCAAGTACCGGGCGCTCCGTCCACTGGGCTAGTCGACTCACTCCAAGTCGAGTCTGTCGAGCAGTCTTCAGGTCTCAGCCGGCTACACGGTCTCCGTACTCCGTACGCTCGTCTCCAGTATCGCAGGTCTGCCGCTACAACCAAGCGCACCACCTCTATCGAGTAAAACAGAAGATTCAGCTCACACAGGTATACATCTTCGGATGACAAAAAAGAGGATCCCTGATTCATATAAGTCGTCGGACCCATGAAGGATCGATAGGTAACTAACCTTGCAGTGACCCACACAGGATCGGGCCCACACAGGACCGGGCCCACGCAGGACCTGTAGCACTGATCCACGTAGGATCGCTGAGTGCAGTAGTCGTCGGAGTCCACGGAGGATCTCTGCACAGTCGTCGCCGCAGTCCACTGAGGATCTCTGCACGGTCGTCGTCGGAGTCCACGGAGGATCTCTGCACAGTCGTCGCCGCAGTCCACTGAGGATCTCTGCACGGCCGTCGTCGGAGTCCACGGAAGATCTCTGCACAGTCGTCGCCGCAGTCCACTGAGGATCTCTGCACGGTCGTCGCTGTCGAAGTAGCAGTCGCAGCCAGCACTAGGGTTCCCGCACACAGCAAGCTCGTTCGGGAGGGTCCGCTCCACGAGCCGAGAGGCTGATACATCAACTGACACAAAGTCCGAAGTTGATGTATCCAAAAGTTCCGTATCGTCAACAGGAACTCAACGCAACAGACGGCGCGTCGATCGGACGCCCGGTCTGAGAGTTATTGGCATTTTCGTCTCCGGGGCCCGGTTGGTTTTTAAGGCAAAACCATCCTGATCGTACTCCACCTGCGTCCAAACCTCGGGCGGATTATGCCAAAAGATCTGTCTCACTAAGAGGAACACAACACAGCTGACGGCACGTCAATCGGACGTCCGTAGCTCAAGATATGAGTGTTTCCGCTCCGAGGGCCCGGTTGGTCTCGTGAACGAACCAACCCGGACGAACTCAAAGTAATCCAAAACCTTGAGTGCGATATACCGAAACGACCGTCTCTATCCAAGGATCGCGTTACCGCAGACGGTTCGTCAATCAGAGGTCCGAGGCTCAAGATATGGCCAAAAGACCGAGACTGGTTCGAAACGGGGGGGTCCGGGTCCGGACCGACCCGGCCCGACCCCCCCCCCCCCCTGGGTCGGCCCGGCCGGCCGGCGGTGCGGCGGCGCGGCGATGGCGCGGCGGCCGGCGGCGGCGCGGCGGCGCGGGGGCCGCGGCGGCCTGGCGTCGCACGGAGGGTGTACGCGGGGGGCAATCAAGCCCCCGCTTCTTCAATTGGCGGCGCGGCTATGCCACGCCGTTTTGTCAATCAACGGCCCCCCTCCTGGGGGCCCGCTTCATGGAAAAACCGGGGGGTCCTTTTGCCCCCCCCCCCTCAAGGAAACCGCCCCCCTCATTAAGAGGGGGGTTTTGTGAGCCGGCCGGGGGATTAATTCCCCCGGTTTAATGCCATCCGGCCGGCCAGCTGGCCGGCCGGTTTTCTCCAACGGGACCGGAAATTCCGGTCCCGCCTTCGGCTTCCGACGCCGGCGGCCCGGCCGCCGGTCTTCTCTTCTGCCGCGGCCCGGAACCGGCCGCGGTTTTCGTCATCCGGCGCGGTGCGACGGCATCGCGCCCCTCCGCCGTACCTTGATCTCTTCAACGCGGCGCGACGGCGTCGCGTTCTTGATGTTTCTTCCATGGCGCGGCGCGACGGCGTCGCGCAATAAGGATTGGGCGAATATCCGCGTGGTGCGACGGAACCACGCCACCTTGATTCATCCACCCGCAAGCAATTCAACAAAAACGATGGAGGCGGGTTCGGCCGTGTACGTGCGGTCCGACCCCCTCACGTTAAAATAATAACTCAACTTAAAATATTCAAATTCCTCACGTTAGTCATGCGAACCATGAGCAAGAATAGAATAATTAAACAATAAATAACAACCCCTACCTTGGGTATAAGATCGATGATTTGCCAATGTCCGCGGAAGACAACGTCGTGGGGATCGGGCGTCGCGGTCGTCGTTCGTCAAATCCGTTGACGAAGAGATGCGTCCGATGCGATACGTCGTCGGCGAAACTTCTTATGTCGACGAAGGGAATCCGAGGAGGAAGCGGCGTTCCCTCTCGTTGACACAGAAGACGAAGAAGAGCGGAGCGGCGTTCTTCGTCGGAACTTGAGCGTTCTTCGTCAAGTTGAGCGTTCTTCGTGATCTTCGTCAGAGTTGAAGAATAAGAAGGAAAAGCTCTCCACCTCTCTAGAAGACAAACAAATAACCCAAATAAAATAAGACACTATCTTATTTTATTATCACATCAACTCACTAGAATTTCAAAAGTTTGAAATTCAAAAGGATTAACTCCAAAAAAATTAAATAACTCATTTCATTTAATGAGGCGTTAAGGAAGTTGAGAGAATATGAAAGGTTTAGGGGTTCGTGTGGGCCCCACCACACTTAATCCTCCCAAGGGAGGTTAAGTGGATGTGGGTCCCACTTCCAACTCCCTTTGGTAGGATTTAACAAGTTAAAATAAATTCTGTTCTTCACAAAATTTTATTTAACTTAAACCTAAAACCCAAAAACTAACTTTCAACCCGCAACCAACGCAACTTCCGAAAAGGTCTCTTTAAGTGAATATCGGCGCTGCGAGTTCATCGATGCCCTCGGATTTCAATTCCGAGCACTGGATCAAAAGTTAGAAATTCCCGCTCGTTCGTTCACTGAACGTACCCGAGCCAAACTTCAGAAATTGATTTCGGGCACTCCGGGCCTCGGAATCAGGTGCCGTCTGAAACCGCGCTCTTGTAAAATTCTAAAGAAAATTAAGAAAAAAAAATTTCCTTGAATTTTAATGGTCTTTAAATTTTACTTGGTACTATTTTATTTTTGGGGATTTGAATTTTTTTTGAAATTACCATATATATGGGTGAATTTAAGGTATTAGTTTATTTATATCTCATGGTTTTGGTTTGTGTTTACTTCTTATATTTATAGTTTTTGAGGGTAATTCCTTCAATATATATACATTTATTCTATCGGTGCTACTGGGAAACTCGGAGCCGATTAGTGGTGGGGCTTGGAAGTCACACTCATCTTCACCACTATCCTATAAGAGGTTCCTAGTGGGGGGAGGTCATGAAACAATAATTTAAATAAAATTATGATAAAATAAATTCATGGTAATGTATATACATCATATAAGTTAACTTATGTGGTGAAAGTGTAATATATCTCAACGTATGGAAATTGAGATGATAAACCCTTAACATTACTTCTAACTACCATGAATGTTATTTAACCCCATATATACTAAATATATTTATTAGAATAAATTATTTCATAACTTTATTGTTATCTATTTACATTTATACTATTAAATTATATTAATTTATTATATATATATATATATATATATTTGTTACTTGTAATTTATTTTCATCATCAAATGTTAATAGCTTTGATTGTTTCATACTAGTTTCAGTGTGGTAATTTCGATCATCATTATTGGATAACAATTTCATCATTAAAATATTATTTAATATAGTTTAATCATATTATTTTAAGAATTTATATATTACCATGTTCATTTTACGGATGACACACGTTTGGATCACCAGAATGGAATTTACAACATCTATGTTTTAAGTAACAATACCAATATCCATGAGTTACTTTATAATGATATTATTTTAGTGCCTCCCTTATAAAACTATATTAATTACATAAATTAATATATAATACCTTATATTGAAATAATTTATGTTTTTATACTCATCTATGATTGAAATTTGGAATACAGTATAACATTATTCATGTTCATGATAAAACAAACAAAAAAAGATCAAGTTTAATGAATAAATAATCAAGAATATAAAGTTATATTATAGAAATATAATTTTTACATAAGCCTAATGATGATAATATTACATCATTTTAGTAGAGAATAGGACTTCAAAATATTGAATATGAGAAGGTAATTAAAAAAATAGAGAATAATTTGATATTTACTTAGATTAGATTGCCCCTTCTACTAATTGTTCCCTGCATAATGATGGATGTTTTCCAACTTAATGGTACTTGAAGAAATACATCATGGAATTATAATTTATTTGGGAGAATTTGGTAATGGATTCCATAAGAAATTAAATGAGACAAGGAGTTTGATAAGGGTACATGAGAAGCCCTTTTATAGATGAGTTTGACTTGGTTTTATTTCAATTTTTCATTGATTAATGGTTAAGGAAAGTCATTCTGACATGAAAAGTGACCCATAAGTGTAAATAAAGGAGGGTATGACATTACCTTTTTATAGATATTTATTTTTCATTTTAAAAGTTTTATACATCATTTTTACAATATATTGTATTTTATTATTTTAACTTTTTACCACCATAATTCAATATTCACCTCGGTAACTTATTTTTTACCAAAAATGAAATCAAACCTATTACCTTATTTCAATTCCCTGATAATAAATATAAAATAAATTTTATCAAATTAATTTTCTAAATATTATAAATTTACATTTAAAAACACATAATATGTTAGAAACCTATTTTATATAAATAAAAATAACTTTTTATCTGATTAGTTGTTATATTTTGATGTATGATCATTCCTAAATTATTTAATTTTTATATTTATTTATTAATAATTATAAATATGATTTAAAATTCATTATTCATTTCTATAAAAGGTTTTTATTTCAATTTTTTTCAATTTAAATTTACTCATTTGTTATATGTAACATTTTTATGTCCAATTACCATATAACCAATAAATCTATGTCTAGCTGTAAAATAGAAGATACATTAAACTTTTTAATTAATTTTTATAACCTCACATAATAATCACCTGTTTATTTAGAGAACACATTCATTTAATTTTTAAAATTTATATCATATTTAACATGATTTTCTTTTAATTTTTATAATCAGTTGGATGATCTTCAAGGGAAACCAAATTGATTAAGAGTTCACATTCATGGTCTTTTTTTACATGTTATTTTATTGATATAATAATATTCATGATTTTATGACATATTTATTTCTAAAAATGTATTAATTTTTATCTTTTATGATAGTGGTTTAACTTTAAAAATATATATTTTTTCTTTTTAAATAATTATTGCATGTGGAAAAAGTTATTCAACACAGTCTAGAAATAAAAGTGTTTCATTATACATTCAATGTTTAAATAAAACCCCTGAAAAAATTCAATAAAATATATAGAATCATCAATATTCTATTAAACTTCATAGTGTGTGACTATTTGTTTTTATTTTATGACCAATATATTAGTAATTATTGTTTTCTTTAAAAAACATTGATACGAGAATCAAATTTTTTATCATCATTCTGTTATAGTATATTTTAATTACTCCATTCTTTAATTCATTGTTAATAAATCCAAATATCATATCATTATTATTAGAATCAAATTATTTTACACTTAATATTATTAAAAAAATAAATATTGTTCTTAATATTTTCATTTTTCTATCACAAAATACATGCAGAACATGAGAATATTAATTATTTATAAACAATAGCATTTGTTATAAACAATGTAAGTCTGAAATAATTTTCTTAATAAATTTTACATAGAATAAATGGGTGAGATAAAATTTATGATAAATGATAATTATGTAATAATTATGTATTTTAATTATCAAAAAATAAAAAATGTTCTTAGGAGTTACTTTAACATTCTCCCCTTTTTGATAATTACAAAACCTGCTCTAAATTTCTCTGCCTTTTTGAAATTGATCAAAAAAATTTAAAGTGATAAATTCATTATACTTTTAATGTATACATAGTTTTAAGTTAAAATATTCTACCCCTAAACTGTACATTGATTTTTGTGATAGAATATAACCCTTTAATTATCTTGAAATTTAATCTCCCCATGAATTCATGCATTATTTCTCATATACATTAGTCCAAACTATTTTTGAAAAATATTTTAGAAAAGGGAAAATTTGATATAACATTATTTATTAAATTTTAATTAAGAAATAGTATAATTTTTCAAATATATATATAATATTATATTTGGATCCTCAAGAGATTCACATTGTAATTAATTTTTGAATTTAATGTATTCATTCTTTAACATGAGTCTTATGAGTCAACTTATGTTATTTTTGGGATTGTAAGTAGTCCAAAGGAAAATTATAAATTTGTTAATCAATCCAAATATGATAAATATTTTTTTAACTAGTTTTGTATTATTGGTTGTCAAATATAAAATACTTGAATGTGTACTTCTTGTTTCTTATATTCTGATAAAGCTAAAACCCCTATTGATAATAGGAGGTTTACAGTAATGACTGTTATCTTAATTTGAATACTTCTAGAAAAAATTTCATATTTTCAATGTTTACACGTACTATATTCCAATATAATCCCAATTAAATTCATTTAAAGGTATTTAAAATATTTATTAATTTTGTTAAACAATTTGTGATACTTAGCTTTTTTCACCACATACTTCATTTTAACTAACTAGTTTTTCAAATTCTAATTTTGGTGCATGTAAAATTGATAGAAAACACACAATAGGTATGAGTCACTTTCTTGGTAAATTTTTAGCTTCATGTAGTTATATGAAATGAAATTTAGTGTCTTTGTCAATAGATAAAGTGAGTATATTTCGGCTACATCCTTTTGTTCACAACCATTATTGATTAATAAAACTATTTCTCATTTTGTTTTTAATTTGAAAAATGTGCCAATTTATTGTGATAATACTTATACAATTTCTACCTCTAAAATTACATTTCATAATTCTATGAATAAAAACATTGATGTCTAATTTCACTTTCTTATAGATCATATTCGAAAAGGGAATATAATCATGGAATATGTTTCAAAAAAATTAATCTAGCCAACATATTAACTAAGTAATGATATTTATCTTTGTTTGATATGATAAAATTCAAATTTATTATAATGGAAATTTATAATCTATTTAGGAGAAGTAAAAAAAATATTTTGGAACTGATTCTTTACATCTATTTACTTCCAAACTAGTTCATGTTGAACAATTATATAAAAATATGATTTATTAGTTGGTTATTACTTCATTCATTTACTATAGTATAATTTCATTAATATATTCTACTGTTTTCATGGTTACTTAAGGATTCTAAAATATTTTTCAAAATATGTTTGTAATACTGTGTACCATAAGAAATGTTTGAATTAAAGGGGGGCTTAAAATTCTTGTCTAATTTTATCGTTATATTTTTTTCCCAATAATCATTGTCTACTTTAAGGGTATAATCTATTCACTTATAACTATGTATACATTAAAAATAATAGTAATTTTTTACTTAAATCCATTTTATCAATTCAAAAGGGGGAAATTCAGGATCTTATTTTATAATTATCAATAAGTGGAAGAATATTTAGGTGGCACATAAGTACTTAATTTATTTATGTTTTGAAAATTACAATACATATTTATTTCATAGGTATCCTTTCTCATAGATGTTATTTCAATATTTTATTCCCTCAAACATGGTTAATAAAATCATCTTATGCTTATATTTTTTCTAACATATACTATTGTTAATAATTGATTATTTTTCAGATCTTCATTATGTATGTTGTGAACTAATCTGGTGAAATATCCATCACTATACAGGTTAACATTACATGTACAATGGTTTTTTGTATTAGTTTATTTTGAAAATTTTGGCGATGTCATGACTGAACATACGGAAAAATACCAGTGATTATATGAACAAATATTCAAGTTACTGTAATACTATTAGCTATAATATTTATAAATGTTGAACTAACAACAGGAATAAATTCAATAGACCGTAATGTGTTCTAAAAATATAACAAAGTCATATACTAACAGTCCCATTCAATGTGACCGCATGAAGAAATTTTAGAAGACCATGTGATCATTATTTTTATTGAACCAGAGTGAACATTTATCAATGTCTTCAACCTACTGCTAGAAGAAAAATCAATCAACCTAATGAAGTTGAAATTGGGATTTGTTTTGAACCAATCTTATGAAATGGAAAGGTGTTTGTAGGGTCTTGAAAATCCCGCAAAAGGGAAATCCAATTACCCCAAGACTTGCTAAAGGACATAAATGGTCCGCGTACCAGCTCCCAGCAACAGTACACGGCCAGTTCGGTGAACCGCCCTCCCGCAGACACCGTCGTTTTCGAGATGGGGGCGGAGCGCCTATGTGGGCGCGAACCAGAAAGACCACCTACAGAATCCAGACCGATCCATCACCACGACACGCGACAACCATCCCATGCCACACGCACCGTCGTTCGCGAAATGGAGGCGGATTCCATATGCCACCATGTACCTCATCCTTCATGGAATAGTGGCGGATTGGTGTGCCGCCATGAAGCAACCCTGCACGTTGCGACTCATCAAATATTTATTGACTGAGTCATCCGCGGGTGGGGATTCCTCCATGGGCTTTCGCAGAAAGTGCCATGTGCTCATCGATACAGCCTCTTCGTGACTCTATAAATAGTCACCAAGGGGAACCAAAAAGGGGGAGGAGGAATGGACGGGTGAAAACCTATGGGGAGACGCTAGAGAAATCGCTCCCAGCGGTCTGCGACCAACCGTGGACCCCATATTATCCACGGATACACTCTTCCACATAGAGGAGAAACTAAACTGTGAACCACATGTGGCTAGTTTCTTCATGGATGGATCCTCCACGAACCACCCCTTCTGAGTACCATTGTCGTTCATGAAACGAAGGCGAATATCCTACGCGGGTGTAAAGTAGGACGGGCGACAGCCCCTTTGCAGACACCCTTCGTGGACGGCCTCTTTCGCGGACGTCCATCCTTCACGGACAGCACCCTTCGCGGACGGTCATCTTTCGCGGACATCCATCCTTGGCGGACAGCCTCCTTCGTGGCCTGCTCCCTCGAGGCCAGCTCCTCCACGGACACCCTTCGCGGACAACCAAACCATGAACCACATGTGGTCAGTCCGTCGCGGTCAGTATTTCGCTAACAGCCTCCTCCGCGGCCAGTCCCTCACGGCCGGCTCCTCACAGCACACCCCATGCGGAAAACCCCATGCACTCGTTGGTCCATACTGCAGGGGATGCACCCCCGCACCCCCGCTCGACGTCACTGTCGATCTGCAGTCCCGGCCCTCCGGGCCGGTCCCTTCGCTACAGTCACTGACCCCCATGAAAAATGGAGAGTCGCACAATGAACTTTCGGGTCGGGTCAACATTATTTTACATTGCACCCTTACGCCACCCCATTATCCTTCCTATAAATTCCATGAGCCGATCTACTCTTCATGACTCTCCTATAATCCCATTACCTGGCTCCCACGTTAGGTCCTTCCAGAATCGGCCGCCATTGCATAAGCCCCACACCAACCATTTCTAGGTATCTTCTACCTAGTCGTCCTGACCACATGACATTAAATTGTATGGCCCTTGTCCTATCCATATCACATTAAACTATATGGAAACAGTCCTCTCTAAATGACTATAAATTGTATCATTCTCTATCATTAAATAATTGGATGCCTCTTTCTCCATTCAAAATATGCCTTACGCTATGTTTACAGTGGCATAATTTCAAGAGCGCTGGAATCCGTTCAAACATTCCATCACTCCGCCTCACGCTTTTCATATCCTTCATTCAGATCTTCATCCACTTCCATGTCTGTAGGGACCCCCTAACGGCCTGGTCACATGCCGCATCGGCTCACCTACCGTCTTGGGCCAACACCCCGGAAGACTTTGGACAACACTTCGAGATAGGTCCTGTGTTTCGAAAAGGGTTAGTAGTCGACCCTCATTTGTTCATCCTCATTTCAGGCTAATGTGATATGAATTTTGTGTTTCAAAAATGTTCAACAGTTATCCTCCATCACCATGCCACCCTCATTGCATTTTGAATGTCAGGCATGTAATTCACACTTTTCATCTCCCTTTGTTTGGACTAATTACAACGCCCTTGGTGTTATCCTACTTGTGCACTTGCGCATAGGAGTTTTACCCCATTATATTCCTCAACCCACCAATGGGTCGGGATGCCCTCATGGCCAGACATGAGGAAGACTCCACGGTCATCCATCTCAGAGTAAGCCCCGACCTTCTAGGCCTCCTCAGAGTGTAATCCCCAATCCATCTCCTTGGGCATCCACCTAGGAGTAAGCCCCGACCTTGGTGTTATCCCACCAAGGTTGAATCCATGGATACTATGTTTGGGTATAAACCAAAGATTCGTGAACATATGAATATGTCTTAAATCTATAAGAGAGTCCCAGAACAGGAAAAACAATTCCCCCCAAAAGGGTGTGATGAGCCCGACTTCCCATCTTCTCGACCAATGTGAGTTCCTAAGAATCGCTATCCAAACCACCCAGCGGACACCTGTCTTTTGAAAGAAGGTCCATGTATCATTGGATATGGAACCGTTGGGCGTTTTGAGGCCGAAAATTGAAAACAGCGAAACAGTGTTGAACCTACCTTAGGAAGTAGATATTTAGAAAAGTGTTGAAACTATATTATGAAGTTGAACATTTGGAAAAGTATTGAACCAAACTTATGATATACCATAATTGATAATTTAGAAAACTGTATAACCTACCTTACAACCTATCGTGGATGAAAATTTTGAAGAGTGTTAAACCTACTTTATTACATATGTACACTCAATGAATATTTCTTTCATGACCCCCTCCCCAAAAAATACCCCAATTTAGTTGGTGATGGAAGGAGGAGGATAATGACTCCTCATGCCCCACTTAAAGTAGGCACTAGGTTTTTGACTAATAAAAAGGGTACAATAAACATACAAATGGTAGGAATTACCCACTAAGAGAACATCTAAATGAGAAAGATAAGACCGATACACCAATTAAAACCTTCTCAGACATATTTAAAAGAAAACAAATTGTATAAAATTAATGTTATATAGAATATATAAAACTAAAACAAAAACTACAAGTACCGAGAGAGTAAATTTGGCAATGACCACGAAGCCCAAACAACTCCTCAACAACCCCTAGCTAGTAGTGACCATCTCAATCTACATCTAAAACATATTAACCTACATGAAAAGTTTTATATATACCTTGGTTGAGCATAAAATTATACTCAATAGGATCCTCCCTATATCCTCTTGTTAAAATGATAATGAAAAAATTCTAAATCCTAGTAAACAATAAGTTAATGTTGCTCATCACCTAAAAAAGTATACCATATTTCTAGCCTACCCATGATTGCATCTCACTGAGTATCGTATATATAGACTCCTATATTATAGTGAAAAATCCTAAAGAGAAACCCACTAGTTTGCTGCTCTTCCTCTACATCACACATCTTGATCCATCTCCCCGCCAAAATAGGCTTTCCTAGAAAAAATTGGCTAAGAATAACAACAACTCATGTTTTACAGCACCACATCATCTCATACACATATACATATAGTTATTGAAAAGTCTTGAAGTGCCTCCAAATATTATATGATGTGTATCATACATCATGTATTATGCCTCAATCCATCACACACCATACACCATGTAAGAACCTTGATCCATCACATCATAGACACATCATAACTAGAATTGTAATTTGCATTATATATCGAGAATTATATGCATGTGATATAACCCTAATACATTGCACTACTCAGCACAAATACATGTGGAAACTAACCATCATGAATACTAGCACATAATACCACCGAGAGGAGAGAGTGGGGCTAGAGGGGTAGTTATCCATTTATTCCTCATCAACCCAAATTTTTTGGAAAATACCCTCCCAAAGTGCATTGGGTGTTTGTCACCACAAAAATCAAGGGTGGTGTAGCATATGAAATCACAAAATATATAGGATATAATAGTCCTAATAGCCTCTCTAGGGGAATAACCAAGTCATATACTCAACTACAGCTATCGCCACTCAAACACCTGAGTTCCACTAATAGAAACAAGATATCATATATGCACACAAGCATTTAAAGATCTACCATAAATTAATTATTCCTATTTAAGCACTCCTATTTATGTTAATAAATTCATTAACCATTAATTAACTATTTAAATTATTCTACAATACACACTATATTTACCATTAAAGTAAATTCCATACCCTCCAGGTATAATCTTATCAAAACCATAGTTCTCAATATTAACATTACTTTTACCAATTCATTCCAAAATAACCAACCCCATGGGGTAAACATTTATTAAGAATTAATTAGGCTTTCAAAAATTCTAGGTACTATAGGAAAAATCCTTTGATACCACCAAATAGATTCATAACCAAGCATATTAATCCACCTTAGGAAATGGGGAAAGGAAAGTAGGTTAAATAAGAAACCTATAAACTGGGCCTTTAAACAGATTCACAATAAAAAAGCATCTAGATTCAAGAATATCAATGGGAAATCCCATATTTTGATGGTATCTAAGTGAAAAATAGAAGTTGGTGGCCCATGTATTTAAAATTTTTCATCACTGATGTAATGAAACATTTTCATATCTGATGATCCAAGCCTCATTGGAGGATAAAAGATCATATATGATTTTTTGAATGAACAAAAAATAAAACAATAATAAATACCTCATTTGAATCAAAGAAAACTCGACATCAGGTCATACCTAAGGATCAATGCTCAAAGGATATAAACTCAAATCCAACTAGATTATCAACACATGCTTCAAGAATCTATTTGAACGTTGATTATGAAATTTCATGTTCTATCACATATCTCTAATGATTCATTTGACATTACAACAATCACCATGATCTCATCCCTTTAATCCCCAAAGACGTTTTCGGATCGATTTCTCATATGGGAAGTTTATCTATCCAGGATGAAAGAGGAGAGAGAGGGTATCAATTCCATTAGAATGAATAGTAATTGGAATAGAGCTCCTCTCTTATTTATATAGTGGATTTTTTAAATACCTGTAAAGGGTTTCCAACCCTAGGAAATAAAATTCAAACTAAATAACCAGTAAATTACACATTATGATGCACTAATTGTGTAATAATTTCGTTTTTATTTTTGTCACATATATTTAATATATAATAAATTTTTTATTTAATAAACCTGATTCATTAACTCGACACTTAATTCTCGCTAATATTAAATAAACCTTGAATATTAAGATAATATTTTTTCATATAATATTTTTTGTATAATCACTAAACACCTTGTGAATAAATTTAATAGATAAACTCAACCCAATTATTCTATACTTTAATAATAATGAATTTATTTATACATCGGTGAACAATAAAACTTTGACAACACTCAGCCCTATTGGTGGGTCCCACTATGTCCTATATAATTATTCACCAAAATTGGGAAGACTCTTGAATATGCTATTGTTTGTGACCCTCCAGGACATTATCTCTATAGTATTTAACACCATTCATAGATAAAGAGTAGATTATAACAACCAATAAATGCCCCTAAGTAAATAAGTAAAATTTATAACAACAATAAAATTTCCTACAATCATGAACTGTGTAATATAATCTCTTTTTCTCAGGACATATCATAAACCAAGATGAACAACTTGTGTCATCATCCATTATTTAATTTTTATTTTCTTAATCTAACTAGATGGACTTACCATCGAATACCATGGACAAGGTTTTATGAAGGTTCCATAATATTGATCAACTATGCCTGAGATATCACTTCCCTAACTCAAAAGTGAAAAATTTAATCTCAACCATTCAACCAATATCATACCACCAATGACGCACCAAACACAAACTACCTCTCATCAACTTTAATGTCATGATTTTTCCTTTCAATTATGAATGTGATAAAATGTTATAGATTGATAATCATCTCAAGTCAAGAGACTAATACACATGTTGACATATAGGAACAATGAATGACACTTGAAACAAGTGGTGTTCATATTGGTGGGTATGTCCTTAGGATCTCACCTACTAGAGATCACCAAGTGAGAACATAATGGGAAGAATCTAAAATTTTATGAGTCCCAACATCTTGATAGTCATACATAAATTGTTTCTAGTTAATAAGATGTATCTAAACAAAAGGGAATATGATTAATATTACTTTCATTGTATCTTGAGGTTATAATTATAGTCTGGGAACTATTATAACTATTTGAAAAGAAAAATAATATAGGGACATTACCTTTAAATAGTGGATGCAGAAATATCAACACTATAATGGTAAGTGTAAATCTTTTATAACTTTCTATATACATGGTATGAAAACCAAGAAGTACTAATAAAGTTGGTTCTAGGGAACCCACTTTTACAACACTACCACTTTCACTAGATCCAACTTACTAACTATACTTATCAGATATCACATGATATGATTATGTTTCTATTGAGTTATGGATTTAGTCCTAGTCCTTCCATGTTTCCACTACATGGTAATTATACTATCTTCAAATTTACCCCCTTGAGTAAGACTTCTCAAAGGATTATATCCCTAAATATATCCCTTTTATACCACTAAAACATGACATCATGCATAGTAATATTATTAGAATTATCATAATTTATATTATTGAAAAACATTACATAAAACACATGATTCTAAGAAGTGGACCAAATGTTTTCATATTTTTCATAGATTCATTAGTTGAATAAAAAGCTATAACACACTCGATATCTGTAGATATGGATACCACTAGCTTGAATGATCTAAACTTCTTCATTACCTTAACCTGACTGAAACATATAACCATATTGATCTAGATTAAATCTAGATTCTGTCGCATTCTAACTAGTATCACTTCCTCTACACATACCAAGTACACCCCTTTTGTACTTGCGCATGTACAATTGGATAGTTCTAAATTATTCCCTTGCAGTTCTCCTTAATATAATTAATATTTTATAATAATAAATTTCATTTTGAAAATATCATTTCTTATGAATATCATGTCTTGTGTGATTGATCCCTCATAGAAACATGTGAGATTCAACACAATGCATTAATCTCCACTTATTCCCATGCATCTGTTCTTAGAGAGAATTATGCCTTGTGATACTAGTAACAATTCTCTCTCAAATTGTTCCAACTTATAGTTTTTCAAAACATTGTCAGTATATGTACTACTTACTTGGTCTAATAAAACTATAGATCTACCTCAGTATATCTATTTCCCTAGAACAAAGGATTCTACTTTAATCGAATCTCTTAAGAGTTACGTTCATTATGGTGCTAAAAAACTATAATGTCATTATTTATTTTCAATATTTAATCAAACATATTTAACTTATACAAACATAATTCCTACACTAAAAACATGTAGATGTATGGTAAAATTCAGTCAAAATGAATATTTTATGATCTTATTGCTTACATTAACCATAAACTGGATTTCAGTAACTTTCACCCCTTATTAGATTTATATGGTGCCACCATTGATTTCTGGTTATGTCATATAAACACTTTTCATGCTATAGTACTATGTTAAATCGCCTTTACCATTCTTGGATGTTTTCAACATTGAGTACATGATCATTATTTAAGATAGATCAGAGAGTATATGTGGTTTTACATACCATTGCATATATAAAAAACACTATGAGTTTAATAGGTTTATCTTTATTACTGATTACACAATACCAATTAATTAATTCATTAAATGTCACACACTATTTTAGTAATCTCTAGAAACCCTTTGTACTAGAATCGGAATACTCCATCAATTAAGCATTATAGTGGAAGGGATCCTAAAAACCTATCTCCATAGTCTAAAAGATATGACTACTCCAATACTCAGAGTGTTTCATGGTATGCATTTTACTATCCAACCAAATTAACTAGAGGTTCATTGATCTGTTGAGTTAAGTCCCAGATTCTAGAATCATAATCATGATTTACTCAACACATTATTCTAAATATTAAATAAGATAGATACGGATACTTATTTGTTCCACCTTTATTTATGTCAACCCATATATCTCATAAGAACTACCCAGTAGTAGGAGGATCCCTCAACAAGGTATGATGATCACCCCTTACACAGGGTTGTGTTCAAATTATAAAAATTAAAGATGTTTTTAAATGAATTTTCCTTTCATAATTTTTCAATATTTTTGAAGAATGAAATACAATTATATTAAATATTTTCATAGTATATTGTCTCACTCACAACTGAAAACGTTGTAATAGAAAATATTCATAGTTTCTTTATGAATTTTTCTATTTTTTATTTTAAGTGTTTCTTGCAGTCATGGAAATGCATAAGATAATAAATAATGTGTAAAGGAAATAAATTACCCAATAACTATTGAAAATCTATTATTGGTTGATCCATTTAAACACCATGGATCAATTGTGACCTATGGGTATCATATTTGATTTAGGTCATGAATCATGACCCAACTCTCCCCCAAACAATTGTTTTCATTTCTCATCTAGTATATAGCCTCATCTTGGTGTGGTCAATGTTTTTCATCATCATTTTTAGTAGTGAAAAATTACTGGCATGTAGGTGATGGGATCTCAGGAAGCGTAATGTACATACAGAAATAAAAGTGATGGATGCCCATGACCTTATAAATTATTAAATGATGAATACGATGTGAAGGATATCAAAAAAAATAATTAAACTTTTCAAACATCTCAAGTAGTTGTAATAAATAATTTAATAAAATAAAATTATACATGCATGGTCAATACTCAAGAATATTTTATTGGTAAATTAAAAGAATGATAAAAAGTTAAAATGAAATAAATTTAAGTTCAAGGGAATGAAATAAATTTAATGATTTATTTTAAATTAAAAATATTTAATTTATATTTTTCCAATTATTAATTAAATTTTTTTTCTAAAATTAAATTATTTATAAAATTAATTTTGGAACCAAGTTAAATTAATTTTTCAAAATATTAAAAAAAATTCCAAAAAATTATAAATTCATTTTGAATATTTAAAATATTTTCCTGGACTCAAAACCCCTTTGAGGCCCTCTGTAGGTTGGTCCAACCCCATGCAGGTTATTTCTAGGTGAGGAAGACCCACTAGAGTGGGTTTTGGGATAGGCTGACCCACTATAAGGCTTAGTAGGGTGGGTTGGGTTATGAAAGAATCATGAGAGCCCAGATTTAGACCAATCGGGTTGTGTGGCACCCCAATAATTATGTATCATATAATGATAATATTATGATTTTATTTTTTGTTTAAAATTATTTTAACCAAATAAAATTTATAAGATAAACAAACAGCTTTTTATTTAAACAATACACTGAAGTGTTTACAATGTACCAAGATCAAAAGAAACCTTATACCCAAATATAATTATTAAAGCCCTATCAAAATTATAGGAAGACCACCCAAAACAATGATAACCCCTAGAAGCTAATATGGGTCCTTAAAATCAATCATAATGAACATAATAATGGCCAAATCCACTACAGCCACATTAAGAACCTATGGAATGAAGATAACCATCTTTTTTTGTCTTGAGTTTGAGGACACCCTGAGGCATGGTTTTATAAGATACTAACTTGAACGTTTCCTTGGGTGACTGTTGAATTCTTAAGGTTACAAATATAGTTGTTGGCCTTTTGGTGAATTAATTAAAAACTTGTGAGTGTAATTTAGCTTTCCAAATAATTAATCATTGTATTGAAAATTATAAAACAACCACTAATTCTGAACTTTAAAAGGACATGGTAAAATATTTTGACCTACACTGAAGTTATTTTGAAATGTATTGAGGAATCCAAACACCTTAAAAATATTTCAAATATATTGTTAATTTTTTCATTTCTAAATCATAAAAAATGTTTTAATTAAACTATTCTTGATTTCTAAAATCCATGTTTTGATATCTATAATAAAGTTATAAATGTTTCATGTGAATATATTAAATTTCAATTCATAACATGGTATATTAAAACGTTAGCATTTATAATTTTAGAAATAGTCCCAGTTAAGACAAAGTTTAATTTAATTCGTAACCTTTATCCTTTCAAATTTTAAATAAAATTCATATTTTAAAGGATAATTTCTATATAGTTAAAATGAATTAATTTATTTATTTATGATTTTTTAATTTTTTATGTCTGGATTTTATTAAAAATTAATCCAACTAAGGCCAGTCCATAAACCAGGCTATGGGAGGCAGCTAACGCTAGGTGGTTGTGCTTAGCCCTCAGCCCCAGGCTAGGCCGGCCCGAGTGTGGGCATAGGTTCCCCGAAGGGATCACAGGAGCACATGGGGCTCTAGAGCGTGCCACTGTAGGCATGAGGCCACAGTGAGTCAGGGGTAGGCCGAGGAATATGGGGGGAGGGAGCACGTGTATAAGGCTCCATATGTGTGTGATGAATTTTTTCTAAGCCATTATTCAAAGACTTGGGCTTATAAATCGGTCGCGAGTGTCTCATCATTTTGATGTGGAGTCAGGATTTTTGGGAGAAACAGGATTTAGGCTGTTGGATTGCATCTCGCATGATCTGGGCCGTTGATCTCGATCCATCGCTCGACCCTCAGCAATCATGGAATTCCACCGTTATTTTGTACATCGTTCGATCTGATGCGGATCTAATCTCGGCCGTCTGATATTTTGAAAACGTTGCATCGATCTAGGGCCATCTGATCTGGCCACAAATCCCATCATGGTCATCCATCGCTTTTAAATCCCACAGATGAACCTCGATCGTCGGATCAAGGCCAGATCAGATCATGAATGTCTGTTAATTTCAAGGGTTCTCTCCCCATGACATCTTCTTCTTCTCTGACTACATTGAACCAGTTACCCTACTACCTATTTTCACCATTTTATTCTCCCATGACAACCACTGGACCCCCCTCCTTTCACAAGGTTTCCACAAATACCTTTCCTCAATATTATAATATACTGAAGAATCCTCAGATCCTATGAAATTTTCCTTCAAATATTCTTTAAAAGGCTAACGTACTATAGAATATAAGCAACCCGATCCCCCCCCAAGAATCCCTCAAATTTCACTTATACCTCCAACACCTTCTTCAAAAACCTATAAGCTTCTCCTGAGCCCCTCTTTCGCCTTGAGCTATGGTAAGAGTTCTATTTCTTTGAGTTTTGTTTTTTGAGGGTTCATATATATGTATATTCAGAATAAATATTTAAGATCCTTGCGGTATAGAAAAAAAATATTCTTCTAGGTCGATCCTATTTTTTTATTTTTTAGGCTCCAGTAGTAATATGGTTGTAAGGGTCCTTTTTAAATTGTTTTTATTAAATAAAACTGATCATATAGTTTTTGTGTATAATCAGATATATATATGTATATTTTTTTTATTTCAAATCCAAGCTAGTTCATGTTTTCAAATGTTGGATGTTTGTGTTCAAGATTTTATAATGTTGTAAGGATTTATTTTTAAGTGTTTATATATCCTCAAACTTGATTATACACTTTTTATATAATCAAACACACACACACTGAGATATATATATATATATATATATATATAAATATATGTGACTCAATCCAAATCTGTTTTATGAATTTTAGAAGATGAATTTCAACCCTTAAATAATGTTTTTTGATACAAATTATGTTTTGGGTTCAATTAGATTTGTACTTATTATACAAAAGAATAACTTTTACATATATATATATATAAATACGGTCACACATGTTATAAACCTAACATGGTTTGGTTTTTAATCAAGTGATAATGGTGTACTAAATATGTTTTAAAGTATTTATTACTTATGATAAATTATTAAACCTTGTCTAATTATGAAAACTCATATATACACTTTGTGTATATACGGTTATAGTTTCCAAAACCCTAATTTCATGTATGGATTATTAGAATTTAATTAATGTATTGATGTAATTAATACTTGTAAGACTTTAATGAATATCAGTATTTGTGTAATCCACCCAAATAAGCATTTATGTAAATATATACGTCCTAATCCATAAAGTATGTCAAACTCATTTTAGTTAAATAACATTTAATGATACTATCCTTGTTATAATTTCATGTTTCATGGGTATTATATGATTGAACTAGTTGTGTTTTAGGATTAAAAATAATATATACTTTTGATTTGACCAAAATATATTAAAGGATAAAAAGGTGTGTTATACCATGTGATCATGTTATGCTCACTTAATGTTTTATCAACTGCGGTGATTGTTGTTAGTAAAGTTGTGATGTGATCTAATTGCTTGATCACTGACACTTTTAAATTCAAATTAAATAACATGTATTATTATTCATGGAATAAGGATTTTAAATTAAATAGTCCTGATTTAAACATCTCATATGGAAAACCCCTTCTTATCCATTATTTGATGTGCTTTCGTAGTTGTCTCATGTGAAAATAATTTGTAATAAACCATGTATTCCTTCAATAAACTGTTACTGCAATATTTTCAATGTTATCTGTCATATTATGTATTTTTGGATTAAATGGTTCCATTTTCCATTTTATTTATAGTTTCATTCAATGATGCATGCATATGGAATATCATAATAATAAGATTAGAAATTAAATTACTCAAAGTGGTATGGGACACATTGAGTAATATGAAGTAAAATTTAAATATTCATAGTGGTATAGAACGCCTTTAATATCAGAATTTACTGGACATATGGGGAATGTATTGGACTCGTGTGTTCTGGGTTGGGGACCGGTAAAAGTAAGCCCTCTAGGTTGGGGTTTGTTTGCAGCTGACCCTCCGGGTAAGATTCTAGTTACAAAGGCTCTTCAGTATGGAGTCCGGTTAAAAATCCTCTCCAGGTTCGGGTCCAGTTATAGTTAGCCCCTAGTTCCTGGCACAAGTCCTTGACTTAGAAATTAAAGTACGGTATTATAGATTCCCTCATTATGTGTTTGATAATTAATTAACCAAATGGATATTTGAGTAGTAGAATATCCATGGTTATGATCCAGTGCTTATGAGTACCAAAAAAGTAAATTCTTATGGCATGACATATGTTTATCACCCATTGAATTAGTATTCAGTGTAAGAAATTGAAGTTATTATCTTTACATGAATCTTTGATTATTCATTACTCTTAACTGTTTAATTTGTGCTTACCTATTCATATGTCATACATGTTTATAATGTATTTTATTTTTTACTCTAAATAACCATTCCTATATTTGAATCATGTATCCTTGTAATTATATTAGAATGTTTTAATTGAGCACTTTTTTGAAATGTTACATGTGTTACAGTTTTTCTTTAAGAAGAAAACATTTTATGGAAATTTTGAAGGAATGTTTTCAAAATGTTATTATTGGTATTATAAGTAATTTAAAACCCTTTACTGGGAATTCGTATGCTCAACCTACATTTTTGAATAAAATTTTTCAGGTATAAGTTTTAACCGAAGAAGTATGTCAGAAGTAGCTGGTTTCCCAAAACCTAAACCGAATCGATCCTCTTTATGGGACTTTATGTGTAATTTATCAGTGCACGTTTTTGTAAAAAGGTCACACATAATGTTCTCAGGCACCTACTCTGGGTATTCAGGAGCTGGGGTGTGACAGTTGTTATCATAGGATTCAGTTTAGATAACTCTAGAAAACCATAATTGAACAAAGAAAAAATTACTTAATAATTAATAAATATACGTTTTTCTTAATTTTAATAGGGAAAATGACGGTACTAGTCTTCTGTCTCTTCCTATAGAAGCCCTAAAAACTATAATTTCTATAGTCATCCATGATAGTTTTGTAAACTATGCATACATACATATGATGTGAAAACACCTCTACGACATGTCAAACTCTCCCAGTGTACTTCAACTCCACCGATGAGCAGGTTTGGACATATGCTATATGATATAGACCCAATTTCCATCATATTCACATCATGGGAAATACTTCGAGGGCCTTTTAGATGCTTAACCATGGTAGAAGCCATATCGTCCCTCATGGCCTTCCAAGAAGCTGCGGTAGTAGGAGACCTCTACACGGCATATATGTGCCATGTTTTGTCCTATGGACATTTTGTTCAAGTAATGGCCTTCAAAATTATTGAATTTTAAGCCTCTCGTTCTGTGTACAGACAACAAGTACATACTAACGACTCTTAGTTGTACACCCCTCATGCCAGAATCTAGAGACACCATAAGTGCACCCATGATATAGAACAAGACTGCTCGGGTTGCATATGGTTCAGGGAGATAGAGAGTTTTGTACTTGTTTTGGGGATTTGTGTATTTGGTAACTGGGGAAACCATTGTCCTTTCTCTTTTTATGTACCAATGGTTGTATGAGAATACAACTTGTTATCTCTTCTTTCTTTATTCTTTCTTTTCTTTGTTCATACTTTTGGATTGGTTTCGCTGATTTAACTTTCATAATTAATTTTCAAATGGAAGTACGAACCCACATTTTATCCCTTCCCATTGAGATACAGGAGGTTATATGGTCAAAAACTCTGAGGAAGAGTACATACCTTTCGTAAACTTGTGAAAATGTGCAAGAAAATTTATGATGTATCAAACAGTCCAAACATTCTCCACTCCTATGAGGAGAATTCTCTCATATACCACTGTATACCCACAGTCCAACTGGCTGAGTACAGGCGGAGGGGAAAATACCATGGAGGTATTTTTCAATGCTTTACTCTAGGATGGAACTTCATAGCTAGAGAAATGTTTCAAGAGGCTTCTTTGGATAGAAAACCTTTTGGAGCCTACATATACCAACTCCTCAATTTTAGATTATATGACAACGCATATGACTTAGATGTTCTCAATCGAGAGACAGTCCACCGAATTCTTCGAGATTTGGTCCATTTGGATATCTTCGAACATTCCATTGTTCGATCCTTACTCTAGATGTCTGAATGCACTATACAAGAGTTCAACCCTTTCTGCTCAAAATTTTTCTAGTCCAGGGAAGCAAAAGAGCTTAACATCAACTTTAGAATTCACCTGGACACATCGGAGGACCCTCTACAATGGAGGATGTGGTGAAGTTTGTGAGAGAGTATTTTATTGTGGTTATGTTAAATTAATTGAGATGACCAAATTATTTTTAGGGGGATAATTTAACACCCCAAAACTTATGTCTCACATAATGATAATATTATGCTTTTATTTTTGTATAGAATTCTTTTAATCGAACGACATTTATAAGATAAACACAAGGCTTTTTATTTAAACAATAAACTGAAGTGTTTAAAATGTACCATGATCATAAGAAACATTCTACCCAAAAACACCTATTAAAAACCCTATCAAAATTACAAGGAGACCACCAAAAACAACAAGAACCCAAGAAGATAATATGGGTCCTTAGAATCTATCATAACGAAAATAAGAATGGCCAAATCCACTACGGACACACTAAGTACCAATGGAATAAAGTGAACCATATTTTTTTCTTATCTTGAGTTTTTGGACACCGTAATGCATGGTTTTATAAGACACTAACTTGACCGTTTTCTTGGGTGACCATTAAATTCTTAAGGCTATAAATATAGTCGTTGGCCTTTTGTTGAATTAATTAAAAACATGTGAGTGTAAATTAGCTTTCCAAATAATTAAGCTAAGGATTGAAAATTATAAAACAACCCCTAATTATGAACTTTAAAAGGACATGGTATAATATTTTGAACTACACTTAAGTGATTTTGAAATGTAATGAGGAATTCAAATGCCTAGAAAATATTTCAAATATATTTTCAATGTTTTCATTGCTAAATCATAAACAATGTTTTAAATAAACTATGCTTGATTTCTAAAATCCATGTTTTGATATCTATAATACAAGTATAAAAGTTTCATGTGCATATATTAAATTTCAATTCATAACATGGAATTTTAAAACTTTATCATTTATAATTTTATAAATATTCCCAGTTAAGAAAAATTATAATTTAATTCGCAAACTTTTACTTTTTAAAGTTTAAATAAAATTCATGTTTTAATTGATAATTTCTATATAGTTAAAATGAATTAATTAATTTCTTTATGATTTTATTATTTTGTAAGCCTCGCTTTTATTAAAAATCAAGCCCAGTAGGGCCAGTCCGTAAGCCAAGCTGAGGGAGTAAGGTCACGCAAGGTGACTGAGCCTATCCCTCAGTCCCAGGCTGGGTCATCCCGAGCATGGGCATAGGTTCCCTGAAGGGCTCGCATGAGCGCATGGGGGGCTAGAGCATGCCACCATGGGCGCGAGGCCATGGCGAGGCAGGTGTAGGCCGAAGCCTGTGGGAAGTGGGAGCCCATGTATAAGGCTCCCTATGTGTGTGATGTTTTTTTTTCAGAGCCATTGTTTGGAGACTCATGGTTATAAAAAGGTCATGAGCTTCCCGCCGTTACGATGTGGGACAAGGATTTTCAGGGGAAACAGGATCTGGGCTGTTGAATCGCATCACGCATGATCTGGTCCGTCAATCTCGGTCCAGCGCTCGACCCTCAGCAACTGTGGAATACCACTATGTTTTCATACACCGTTCGATCCGACGCAAATCTAATCTCATCCGCCAGAGATTTTTAAAACGTCGTGTAGATCCATTGCCATCTGATCTAGTCGAAGATCAAATCCAGACCGTCCATCACTTTTAAATCCCATGGACGCACCTCGACCATCGGATAAAGGCAAAAATAGATCATATTCATCCTTTTATTTCCCAGTTTCTCTCCTAGTGGCGCCTTCTTCTTATCTTCCTGCTTTGAACCAGTAAACCTACTACCTATTTGCACCATTTCTTATCCCATGACAACTGCTGGACCCCTCCTTTCACACGGTTTCTACAAAGACATTTCCCTGATCTTTTAATATACCTAAGAATCCTTGGATTCTATGAAAGTGTCCTTAAAATATTCTATAAAATTTTAGTGTAGTATAGCATATAAGAAACCTGATCGCCTCCCAAGAATCCCTCAACTTTCACTTCTACCACCATCACCTTCTTCAAGAACCTCAAGGATTCTCCTGATCCCCACTTTCTCCTTGAGCTAAGGTAAGGGTTATATTGCCTTGAATTTCATTTTTGAGTGTTTATACATATGTATACTCATAATACATATTTATGATCCTTGTGGTCTAGAAAAAAATATTCTTCTAGTCCGATCCAATCCTTTTATTTTTCGGGCTCCAATAGTAATATGGTTGTAAGGGGCCTTTTTAAACTGTTTTTATTATATAAAACTGATCATACCATTTTTGTGTATAAACGGATATATATAGGTATTTTTATTTTTATTTCAAATCCAAGCTAGTTCATGTTTTCAAATTCTGGATGTTTGTGTTCATGATTTTATAATTTTGTAAGGATTTATTTTCAAGTGTTTTTATATCTACAAACCCGATTACACAATTTGTATATAATCATATACATATATATATATATATATAAACTAATTTATGTGACTCAAACCAAATCTGTTTTATGAATTTTAAAAAATTATTTCCAACCCTTAAATAATGATTTTCATTCAAATTATGTTTTGGGTTCAATTAGATTTTTACTTTTTATGAAAAAACCCTAACTTTTACATATATATATATATATATATAAATATGGTCACACATGTTATAAACCTAACATGGTTTGGTTTTTAATAAATTGATAATGGTGTACTAAATATGTTCTAAAGTATTTTTTACTTGTGAGAAATTATTAACCCTGGTATAATTATGAAAACTCATATATACACTTTGTGTATATAAAGTAATAGTTTCCCAAACCCTAATTTCATGTATGTATTACTAGAACTTAATTAATGTATTAATGTAATTAATACTTTTAAGAATTTAATAAATATCAGTCTATGTGTAAGCCAAACCAATAGGTATTAATGTAAATATGTATGTCCTAATCCATAAAGTATGTAAAACTTGTTTTAGTTAATGAACTTTTAATGATATTATCCTCGTTATAATTTCATGTTTCAAAGGTATTATATGATTGACCTTGTTTTGTTTTATGAATAAAAAGAATATGTAATTTTTATTTGACCAAAATATATTAAAGGATAAAATGGTGTGTTAGACTATGCGATCAGGTTATGCTCACTTAATTTTTTATCAACTGTGGTGATTATTGTTAGTTAAGTCATGATGTAATCTAATTTCATGATCACTGACACTTTTATCAGCATATTAAATAACAAGTATTTTTAATCATGGAATAAGGATTTTAAATTAAATAGTTTTCATTTTAACATCTCATATGGAAAACCCCTTCTCATCCATTATTTGATGTGATTTAGTAATTTTCTCATGTGAAAAAAATGTGTAATAAACCATGTATGCCTTCAATAAACTATTACTTCCATATTTTCAATGTTACCTATCATATTATGTATTTGTGGATTAAATAGTTTCATTTTACATTTTATTTATAGGTTCACTAAATGATGCATGCATGTGGAATATCATAATAATGAGATAATAAATTAAATTACTCAAAGTGGTATGGGACACATTGAGTAATATGATGTAAAATTAAAATATTCGTAGTGGTATGGGACACATTTAATATCAGACTTTACTGGAAATACGAGGAATGTATTGGACTAGTATGTTCCGGGTTGGGGGTCTGTAAAAGTAATCCCTCCAGGTTGGGGTCCAGTTATAGTAGACCCTCTGGGTTGGATTTCAGTTATAGAGGCTCTCCGAGATGGAGTCCGGTTACAGAGGCTCTTCAGGTTGGGGTCTGGTTATAGTTATCCCCTAGGTCCTGGCACGAGTCCTTGACATAGAAATTAAAGTCTGGTATTATAGATTCCCTCATTATGTGTATGATAATTAATCAACCAAATGGATATTATACAAGTAAAATATCCATGGTTAAGAGATAGTACTTATGAGTACCAGAAAGGTAAATTCTTATGGCATGACTTATATTTAGCACTCGGTGATTTAGTATTCAGTGTATGAAATTGAAGTTATTATATTTACGTGCAACTCTGATTATTCATTACTCTTAGCTGTTTAATTTGTGATTTCCTATTCATATGTCATACAGGTTTACAATATCTTTTATTTTTTTACTCCAAATGATCATGCCTATAATTGAATCATGTATCCTTGTAATTCTGTTATCATGTTTTAATCGAGCACTTTTCTGATATGTTACATGTGTTACAATTTTTCTTTAAGAAGAAAACCTTTTATGGAAATTTTGAAGGAATGTTTTTAAAAGGTTATTATTGTTATTATAAGTTATTTTAAAACCCATTACTAGTAATTCTTATTGTAAATCTACAATTTTGAATAAATGTTTTTAGATATCAGTTTTATCCAAAGAAGTATGTCAGAAGTAGATGGTTTCCCAGAACCTGAACTGAATCGATCCTTTGTTTGGGACATGATGTTAAATTTATCAGTGCATTTTTTTTGTAAAAAGGTCACACATCATGTTATCAGGAACTGGATCTGGGTATTCAGGAGTTGGGGCATGACAATTGGTATCAGAGGATTCGGTTTAGATAGCTCTGGAAAACTAGAACTAAAAGATGAAAAATTTAATTAAACATTATTAAATATGATATTCTTTTAATTTTAAGATGGAAAATTAAGGCACTGGTCTTATGTATCTTCCTATAGAATCCCTAGAAACCATAATTTCTATAGCCATCCATGACAGTTTTGTAAACTACGCACACATATGTATAATGTGCAAACACCTTTACGACATCTCCAACTCTCCCTATGTAATTCAACTCCACTGAGGAGTGGGTTTGGAATACTACTTTATGATACAGACCCAATATAAATCCTACGCACATCATGGGAAATAATTTTATGGTATTTTTAGATGCTTCACCATGGTATAAGGCGTCTCGTCCCTCATGGCCTTCCATGAATCTGCAGCAGTGAGAGACCTCCACATGGCATATATGTGCCTAGTTTTATCCTATGGCCATTTTGGACAAGTAATGGACTTCAAAATTCTTGAATTTGAAGCCTCTCGTTCTATGTACAGACAACAAGTACATACTGACATCTCTCAGTTGTACACACCTCATGCCAGAATCTGGAGACACCATAAGTGCAACCATGAGATAGAACTAGACTTCTCGGGTTTCATATGGTTTAAGGAGATTGATAGGTTTGAACTTGTTTTGGGGATTCGTGTATTCAGTAACTAGGGAAACCATTAGCCTTTTTGTTTTTATGTACCAGTGGTTATATTAGAATACAACTTGTTATCTATTCTTTCTATCTGATATCTTTTATTTGTTCATAATTTTAGACGGTTTTCACCGATTTAACTTTCATAATTAATTCTTAGATGGAAGGACGAACCCACATTTTATCCCTTCCCGTTGAGATACTAGAGGTTATTACGGTCAAAACCTATGAGGAAGAGTATCTACCTTTCAAAAGCTTGTGAAAAATGTGCAAGAAACCTTATGAAGAATCAAAAAGTCCAGACATTCTCCTTTCCAATCAGGATAATGCTTATATATACCACTGCATATCCAAGGTCCAACTAGCCGAGTACAAGCGGATGGGAAAATACCACAAAGGGATTATTCTATGCATTACTCTAGTCCAGAACTTCACAACTTGAGAAAGATTTCAAGAGGCTACTTTGGAGGGAAACCTTTGTGCATCCTCCATGTACCAAATCCTCACTTTCATCTTATACGACAATGCCTATGACTTAGATGTTCTAAATCGAGAGACAGTCCGGAAAATTCTTCGAGAGTTGGTCCATTTGAAATCTCCAAACTTTCCATCATTTGAGCCACACTAAGGAAGATCAAATGAACTATGCAAGAGTTCAACCCTTTCTACTCAAAATGTTTCTGGTCCAGGGAAACTGAAGTGTTGAACATCAACTTGAGAATTCACTTGGCCACACTGTAAGATCCTCCACAATGGAGGATGTGGTGATGTTTGTGATAGCCTTTTATTGTGGTTATGTTAAATGAATTGCGAGGACGCAATTATTTGTAGGGAGAAATATGTAACACCCCAAAATTTATGTCTCTTATAATAATTTTATTTTTGTTTAAAATTATTTTAACCGAATGAAATTTATAAGATAAACACAAGTATTTTTATTCAAACAAGACACCGAAGTGTTTACCATGTACCAAGATCACAAGAAATATTCTAACCAAAAATACCTATTAAAACCCTATCAAAATTACAGGGAGACCACCCAAAACAATGAGAACCCCAAGAAGATAATATGGGTCCTTATAATCCATCATAATGAACATAATAATGTGCAATGCCACTGCGGCCACACTAAGAACCAATGGAATGAAGTGAACTATCTTTTTTTGTCTTGAGTTTTAGGACACCCTAAGGCATGGTTTTATAAGACACTAACTTGATCGTTTCCTTGGGTGACTGTTGAATTCTAATGGCTATAAATATATTCATTGTCCTTTTGGTGAATTAATTAAAAAAATGTGAGTTTAATTTAGCTTTCCAAATAATTAGGCTAAGGATTGAAAATTATAAAACAACCCCAAATTATAAACATTAAAAGGACATGGTATAATATTTTGAACTACACTAAAGTGATTTTGAAATGTCCTGAGTAACTAAAACACCTTAAAAATATTTCAAATATATTGTTAATGTTTTCATTACTAAAGCATAAACTATGTTTTAATTAAAATATACTTGATTTCTAAAATCCTTGTTTTGATATCTATAATAAAAGTATAAAAGTTTCTTCTGCATATATTAAATTTCAATTCATAACTTGGTATATTAAAACTTTAGCATTTATAATTTTAGAAATATTCCATTTTAACACAAAGTATAATTTAATTTTTAACCTTAAAACTTTTAACGTTTAAATAAAATTAATTTTTTAAAGGATAAATTCTATATAGTTAAAATACATTAATTAATTTGTTTATGAATTTATAATTTTTTAAGTCTAGATATTATTAAAAATTATGCCCAATAGGGCCAGTCTATAATCCAGGCCCAGGGAGGAACCTCATGCTAGGTGGATGAGCCTAGCCCTCAGACCCATGCTAGGCCGGCCCGAGTGTGGTCATAGGTTCCCCAAAGGGATCACAGGAGCGCATGAGGGTCTAGAGCATGCCACCGTGGGTGGGAGGCCATGGTGAGGCAGGGGTAAGCTAAGGCCTGCAGGGGGTGGGATCCCATGTATAAGGCTCCCTGTGTGTGTGATGTGTTTTTTCGAAGCCATTGTTCCGAGACATAGGCCTATAAAGGGGTCATGAGCATCTCACCATTTCGATGTGGGATGATAATTTTTAGGTAACACGGGATCTGGGCCGTCGAATCACATCGCGTGCAATCTGGGTCATCGATCTCGGTCCAGCACTTTGCCCTTAATAACTGCAAAATACCATCATGTTTTCTTACACCATTCGATCGGATGCGGATATAATCTTAGTGGTCATAGATTTTTAAAATGTCGCATCAATCTAGGGCCATCCTATCTAGAGGTAGATAAAATACAAACCCTCCATCTCTTTTAAATCCCATGGACACACCTTGACCATCAGATCAAGGCCAAAATAGATCTTGGTTGTCCTTTTATTTCCTGGTTTCTCTCTCCACAAAGTCATCTTCTTCTCCGTCTTCTTTGAACCAGTAACCCTAATACCTATGTTCACCATTTTCTTCACTCGTGACAACCACTGGACCCCCCTCCTTTCAGGCAGTTTCCACAAAGAACTTTCCCCAACCTTTTAATATACTATAGAATCCTCAGATCCTATGCAAGTGTCCTTAAAATATTCTTTAAAATTCTAGTGTATTATATCATATAAGAAACCCGACTTCCCCCCATGAATCCCTCGACTTTCACTTCTACCTTCAACACCTTCTTAAAGAACCTCCAAGATTCTCCCGAGATCCTCTTTATCCTTGAGCTAAGGTATGGGTTATATTTCCTTGCATTGTTTTTTAGATGGTTTATACATATATACACTCATAATATATTTTTATGATCCTTGCGGTCTAGAAAAAAAATATTCTTCTAGGATGATCCTAGCCTTTTATTTTTTGGGCTCCACTAGTAATATGGTTATAAGGGGCCTTTTAAAAAATTATTATATAAAAATGATCATACATTTTTTGTGTATAATCGTATATATATCTGTATATTTATTTTTATTTCAAATCCATGCTAGTTCATGTTTTCAAATTCTAGACCTTTGTTCAAGATTTAATAATGTTGTAAGGATTTATTTTCAAGTGTTTTTATATCCACAAACCTGATTATACACTTTGTATATAATCATATACATATATATATAATAATTTATGTGACTCTAACCAAATTCGTTTTATGAATTTTAGAAGATGATTTCCAACCCTTAAAAATGTTTTTGATGCAAATTATGTTTTGGGTTCAATTAGATTTGAAATTATTATGAAAAACCCTAACTTTTACATATATATATATTCATATAGTCATACATGTTATAAACCTAACATGGTTTGGTATTTAATCAAGTGATGATGGTGTAATAAATATGTTTTAATGTATTTATTACCTGTGACAAATTATTAAACCTAGTCTAATTATGAAAACTCACATATACACCTTATGTATATATGGTTATAGTTTCAAAACCCCAATTTCATGTATGGATTATTATAATTTAATTAATGTATTAATGTAATTAATACTTGTAAGACTTTAATGAATATCAGTCTCTATGTAACCCAAACTAATTGGTATTTAGGTAAATATGTGTGTCTTAATCCATAAAGTATGTCAAACTTGATTTAGTTAAAGAACTATTAATTATATTAGACTTGTGATAATTTAATTTTTAAAAGGTATTATAAGATTGTCCTTTTTGTGTTTTATGATTAAAGAGAATATATACTTTTTATTTGTACAAAATGTATTAAAGGATAAAAGGGTGTGTTAAACCATGAAATCATGTTACGCTCACTTAATGTTTTATCGACGACGGTGATTGTTGTTAGTTGTGTCGTGATGTAATCTAATTGCTTGATCACTGACACTTTCATCATCATATTAAATAACATGTATTTTCATTCATGGAATAAATATTTTAACTTAAAGATTTATCATTTTAATATCTCATATGGAAAACCCCTTCTCATCCATTATTTGATGTGCTTTAGTAATTGTCTCATATGAAAAGAATGTGTAATAACCCATATATGCCTTAGATAAACAGTTACTTCCATATTTTCAATGTTATCTGTCATATTATGTATTTTTGGATTAAATGGTTTCATTTTAAATTTTATTTATAGTTTCACTAAATGATTCATGCATTTGGTATATAATAACAATGAGATAAGAAATTAAATTACTCAAAGTGGTATGGGACACCTTGAGTAATATTAAGTAAAATTTAAATATTCATATTAGTATGGGACACCTTTAATATCATACATTATTGGACATATGAGGAATGTATTGGACAAGTATGTTCTGGTTTGGGGACCGGTAAAATTAAGCCCTCCGGGTTGGGGTCCGGTTACAGCAGACCCTCCATGTTAGAGTCTGGTTATAGAGGCTCTCTGGGATGTAGTCTGGTTATAGAGGCTCTCCAGATTGAGGTCTGGTTATAGTGATCTTCTAGGTCCTATAAGGATTTCTTGACATAGAAATTAATGTCTGGTATTATACATTCCCTCATTATATGTATTATTATTAATTAACCAAATCGATATTCAACTAGTAGAATATACATTGTTAAGATCCATTAAATATGAGTACCATAAAGGTAAATTCTTATGGAATGACATATGTTTAGAAGTCAGTGAATTATTATTCAGTTTATGAAATTGATGTTATTATCTTTACGTGCAACTCTGATTATTCATTAATCTTATCTGTTCAATGCGTGCTTACCTATTCACATGTCATATATGTTTATAAAGTCTTTTATTTATTACTCCAAATTAACATGCCTATAATTGAATCATGTATCCTTGTAATTTTGTTATCATTTTTTATTGATCACTTTTATGATATGTTACATGTGTTGCAGTTTGTCTTTAAGAAGAAAACCTTTTATGGAAAATTATGATGGAATGTTTTCAAAATTCTATTATTGGTATTATAAGTTATTTTAAAACCCATTACTGGGAATTTGTATGCTCATCCTATGTTTTTGAATAAATTTTTTCAGGTATCAGTTTTAACCAATGAAGTATGTCATAAGTAGATGGTTTCTTAGAACCTGAACTGAATCAATCCTCTGTATGGGACATGATGTGTAATTTTTCAGTGCACGTTTTTTTAAAAAGGTCACATGTCATGTTCTCTAGCACCGGCTCTGGGTATTCAGGATCTGGGGCGTGACAGCTTGGGAGGGGGGATAGGGGTGTTTATACCTTCCACTAAACTTAGACTAAATAGGAGACTAGTCGAGGACTTCATTAGAGGAGGGGGATTCCATTTCATAATGGAATGGGTCATCCTGACTACACACGCAAGGGCTCAAAAATGATTCGATGTTGTGGGATCTGGAGGGAAGCGTCTAATGTGGAATTGTTTGATATATGAGGTAGTGGATAGAAGCCTGAAAAAGAAGCATGATGAGAGTATTGCAGGGGATAAAGGATAGGGATAACATGCAGCAAGGGGGGTCAGCTCATGAAATAGTGGTGTGGATTCCATTGATCTACCAAACTGGACTGGGTGGAGGCAGCCACAAACTGTTGGATGGAGTCCAAAGGAGGGCAGTAGGTTTTGTGGTTAGTGCAATAGTGGTTCAAGCTAATAGAGTCTAACCTGGGAAGAAGCTTGTCTCATAATATTGATATTTTTATTTTTTGTTTTGTTTTTTGTTTTGAAGATAGCATACAATCCCACAAAAAATTCTTCCATACATTTTTTAACAAATCCTACAATTTTCATTTATAAAAACAGAATATATATATATATATATAATTTATTTTTTATTTTTTTGGTTTATTCTGGGTGGACAGTGATTACCTCGTCCTCATTTGGAATTTTGTGTTTTTTAGCAGCCTAATAATAAGCATTTTAAAAACACAATTAAGTTATTATACAAACCAATTAACCATCCTCCCCTGCTATTCAATTATTTACGGAAAATAAAAACAATTTGAATTCTTAAATTACACAATTTCTAGAAACTGGAATGGATGAAAAATAATGTTTCAGTTCTAGTTGGAACACTATTTTCCCACTTTAAATATGTGTATACACACACACACACACACATATATATATATATATGTTCTTCCAAATACCCAAAAAACAACCTCTTATGACCCAAAAAAATCATGTGGCCATAACTTATCCATCTGAGCTTGGATAAATGTGTGGTCACATATATGGGGATCGAAACAAATATCTATACATAATTTAAGGATTTATGGCCTGTAAAATCCACTTGATCACTCTGATATATATTTATGGCAATATGGGACACACTGAAAGCTTTTGGGATGGGGATTTAAAATACTTCATCACTGTGGTGATGAAACATGGCCAAATCCAGCGATCCAAGCCCCCTAAGTGGTTTGAAGATCTCATGTGATTTTTTCAAAGAAAAAAATATTAAAACAATAATGATTACCTTTTTCTAATAAAAGAATTATCAATAGTGGAATTTCACTATAAAACATTTCTCAAAGGATCCAAACTCAAATTCCATTATATAATTAACAAAATCTTGAAGAATCTGTGTTAATTCTAATCATTTAATACTGGGTTCTAGTGCATATCTCTAAGAATTACTTTGATGCCACAAAAATAATAATATTCTCTATAGAAACCCATTCTTTTCAGACATTAATATTACGTAACTTTTGTGGAATACTTAAACATTATAAAAACAAACACCCAAAGACCATAGTTGGTATAGTGCCTTTAGAAACAAGGAAACATAACATTGGTACATAAATGATCTTCGTCATCTCCCACTAGGTTCTTCTTTAAAAGAAGCCTTATTTGGCATATTAAAAAAAGTACATATCATCATAACATGAGGGAAAGGAAACATAATAGGGGTGAGATCAAATGCTCAATAAGGGTAAAGATGGGAGACACATAAGTATAAATATGAGCATAAGGGTATGATAATGTGATCATGAAAATAAATGATCTTACCCTATATATAAAAAGATCATGGAATAAATATTATCAGTTCATAGGACATGAATCATAATGAAATAAAGATCATAATCCATGAAAGCATATCATAAGATAAATAAATGGAATTGTGGAAACACATAAGAATATACTAATTTCTATAGCAGCCAAGGCGTCACTGCCAAGACCATCTTAGTGGACAAAGTCCTTTATTAAACTAAGTGAACCCCCATTCCATCCATGTATTACTAAACCTATTTAACCCTCATTCCAACCCCATATTACTAAAGTGAGTAAATCCTCAATCCAACCCTGTATTACTAAACCATGTAAACCCTAATTCCAGACCTGTATTACTGAATCGAGTAAACCTTCATTCCATCCCTATCTATCTCATCAGATATAAATCATTACCCAATGCATTATAGGGAGATATAGGTCTCACCCATCACATTATGAAATCATACATACATGTGCCAAAGGATCATAAATAATGATATCGTAACCCATGAAATGAAATGGGTATCATAAATGTGTGAACATATCATAACCTATTGAAAGAGACAGGTTTCACCATTATTTCATCATAATAATAACCCATGAAAAGAAGTGGGTTTCAAAATCATATAACTCATTGAAGAGAAACAGGCTTCACAAACATCATGTCACCAATAAATAATCCATTAATAGAATGAATATGAATGTAATCATTGAATAATTACCCCATAGAGCCATGAGTAACACCAATGGAAGTTATGTTAGATGGGAAATAATTTTTGAAGATATTTTAAAACATTTCTTGAGTAAAATATACTTTCTTCTTTGAAAAACGATTTTTAATGCATATAACCATTTGAAAATAATTTTCATAGAAAATATATTTGAAAACATATAAAGAGACCTGAAATAATTTTGAAAACCTTTTTCCATGAAAACTTATAAAATAAGTTTCAAACCATTTTAAAAACATTATTCTTTGAAAAAACATTGAGAACTAGTAAATAGAGCTTGAAAAATTATTGAAATACATTACTTTTAAAATACTTTGAAAACATGTAAGTAAGACCTAAAAACCTTTTGAAAACAATTTTACATGAAAATATATAAAAGAATCTTGAAAATAATTTTAAAATATTCTTCCTTGAAAAATTAATTTAAAAAACATTTTCTTAAAGATTAACATTTTTAACAATGAAAAGGGAGATTCAAAGAAATTATCATGGGCAAAGTCATACATGTCATATGATATCAAAAGAATGTTAATTTTTCATAATAAAAAGGTTATAAATATTAATTTTTAGTAAATTGAAATGAATATTTACTGGAAGATATTGGTAAAATAAAAAATAGGTAAAAATTCCTCTTATATATTATAGGATACAAGTATAATATTCTTGGGAACCCTATTTATAAAACATATATTTATGACCAACGGGAGGGTAATGTAAGGATTACTTAAAAACACATTCTTAACTATCATATGATACAAATAGTACAATATGGTACTAATAAATTAGTATATCATGAATAACTATAGGAGAATAGAATTAATGAATTTCCATGAGAGATGGATTATGATATTTCATCAAATGAATCATAAACATAAACAATCTTGAAAAGCAATGAGATCGTCTAAATAAACTCTTATAACATGGTATCTTGGGTTCATACTCTCCACATAAGGAAGTTAAATTAAATTAATCCTATAATATCATTAAAATATTGAAATCCATTATATATCATGAAAAATTGAAATATATGCACCTCATAAAAGAAGTTAGGTGCATAACAAAACATGAGTCTGAAAGAAGGAAAATTGAGACAAAACATTTTACCGATTTGGTATCATTTGAAAGGTGAACCCCATGAAAGAATGATAATTAAATGTCCATGTGAATACCCATAAAATTAATTAAAACATTCATATAATTAAACAATGATAAGTAAATACACCAAAAAAATTAAGGAGTGGTGATCATAGCTTGAATCTCACATAAATTAAAAGTGATATAAATTCCCCTTACCTTTTGTCTTGACTATATTTATACTCCCACAAGCATAATATATAATAATATAAGATTATTAAACATA